>OX578284.1:2746497-3946497 GCA_951217055.1 Gerris lacustris | reverse complement strand
GATGTACACTAAAAGGTTGAAATGCCCTAGGAAATCTGCTTCCCTACCACTGCGCTAGTGATGACGAGATACCGCAACCCATTAATCGAATCCGCAACATAAAAATATGCGGGATAATTAGCTGACCCGTCTAGTTATTAGTTACCGCCACTAGCGTCAGGTCGTCTTATTTCCCTGTTTCTTGTTTTGTGCCTTGGAGCATGGTGATTCACATCTTCTGGCTTCTTCCCCAAATCTCCTGTGAAACCAACAAGGCTATCCCTCTGCATGAGATCGAGATCGAGATCTACGAGTCGAGTTAGTCCGGCTTCTGGATCTTTTTTTCTTTGTACAGGTTGCTTAGCTGCGCTCAGAGCTGCAACTGCTTTTGCAAGTTGATTAATCTGTTTTTGGATAGAAATGCTGTTCGAACTTTCTCTCGTTGGAGCTATAGAGTATACTGAGGACGGTTGCGTAACTTCTACTATCTTATCAGCCATAACTACCAACTCGGTTAAGGTGTCTTTGCTAGCTGAGAGAACTACCTAAATGTTCGCTGGTAGCCGCTGCAACCGGAGAGATTTTAGAGCCTCCTCTAAAAGAGTGTTTCGAGCTAAGTCCTGCATGGATCCAACCAGCTGTGATGGTTTCCTGTCAACTAGATTCAGTGGTTCCAAACTGTGGTAAGCGTACCACAAGTGTTACGAGGGATCGTGTCCAGTGGTAAGCACCGCATAAATACTTATTGTTGTTAGGAGTGTATTCATCCTTTATATACCTCAAATCCAAGTATAGAAACAGACTGTCCTACGTTGAGGATGATTTGCGTTTAAAACTTAGCCCCATCACGCCAGACAATGTTAGTTTGAGCCTGTTATCTCTAAGTTTTTGAACCTTTAAAACTAAAAATTTTTCCGAGAGAAGGTCACCGGACCCCCTTTATTCAGTAATAACGCCCTGGTTCTTCCTGAATAAACATCAGTGGTACATGAAAAAGTCAAGACATATTAAGTGGTACGCCACCAAAAAAGTTTGGGAACCCCTGACCTAGATGAATGCCAGATAGGAGTTTTCTTATTTTATGTTCGCTTGATGCAGCAAACCTCTGAATTAGTGCGTTTTTTTTATTGTATTGTAAGTATATCCTTTTGGTGGAGTGAGTAGAATGTCACTTACCTTCTCCAGAGTATCTCCATCTAGAGTGGTTAGGATATATGACTGTATTTGGTTTGATCTTGAGTAATTTTGCTTAATGAAAAATTGTATTCTTCTAAAATGTCGGAAGTTTTATGCCCACTAACCCAATCTTCACTTGATTACCATTGTCTTGTGGGTCTGGGTTTGGATTGAGCACTAACCCAATCCTCGCTTGATTACTATTGTCTTATGGGTCTACTTTATTTTATACTATACTTATACCATACACTTTATACTTAATACCATATGAACCTAAACAGAGATCAATTAAACAGTGTTACCAGACAAATAGTAGATATGGTCAAATTATTATTTAAAGACGTACAGTACAAATTCATGTATAAAACAAGAACTATCTCTGAAAAGACAATTTATATTGAATTAATGTACTTATATTTTTTTTTGTGTTTTTGTTATTGTTACGAGTACTACTGAATATCTCCGCTGAAAGAGCTGTAACATATGATAATATTAATTTATTACCTGAGAAATAGTAGATATAATAGTAAACTAATTGTAGACATACAAACCCTTCTATAAAACGCCATATTCAACTTGCTACCTATGAAATAACATTTATATTGTGTTTACTTAATCAGTTGCGTCACTATTGTTTCAGCTGGAAACCTCTGCTGAATTAGCGAAAAAAATTAAAGAAGACTGGCAGATGTTGCAAAAGATCGACTGGAGACAGTTTAGGAATGCAGATCTCAAAAGGAAATTCAAGCTAAAATCGGATATTGGAAAATCTGCACTACCTGATGAGGAATTCGCCAGGGTATGAATATAATTCATTATAAAATATATTTATTATTTTCTCTTATTACGGGGATAAGGCCGGGTTTACACGATCCAAGTATACTTGGTCCAAGTAACTTTGATAAAATCCATTTGGTACAAGAGTTTGTGGAACTTTGAAGTAAGGTTTACACGATCCAAGTATATTTGTTCCAAGTAACTTTGTTAAAATCCATTTGGTACAAGAGTTTGTGGAACTTTGAAGTAAGGTGTACACGATCCAAGTATATTTGTTCCAAGTAACTTTGTTAAAATCCATTTGGTACAAGAGTTTGTGGAACTTTGAAGTAAGGTGTACACGATCCAAGTATATTTGTTCCAAGTAACTTTGTTAAAATCCACTTGATCCGAGTGATTCTGGAACATTGATACACCAAAAAAGATAAATGGTGTAAAATGTTTTCCCTCTAGAATCTGGAACTTTCCAGTTAAATTGTACTTATCAAGTTTTAAAACAGTAGTGATATAATAACCTTCTTACAAACAAAACCCGGCACAACCTCACATCTTTGTCATTTTTTGACAGCTCGTTCTCATAATTTTTGTCTGGTGGGCGCCATTTTTGTTTTCATCAAAATCTACTTTAATCAAAAAAAGTTTGAGCCCATCCAACAAACTTGGATACAAGTTTAGTTGGATACCCTGTTTAAGACAGGGATATTGGATGTGGGTGGAGCTGGTAGTTTACCAGCTGCTTTTCTTGTGTAGGTCTCTAAAAAAAAAAAAAAAAAATCTGCCGTGATGCTAAATGTACCCTGTATAAATATTTATAGGTCACGTAACTTTGATCCTTGAAGGGTAGGAAGAGAAAGATGTCTTACACTGCTTCATACCGTGTGGTAACGTTTCGGCTGCTCGAGCCATTTTCCAGCCTCTATCCTAAAGCTGAAGAGTTGTGAAAAAACTTAAGTGTAAAAATTAGGGTTACTTTCAATGAACTGGTGGTTCATCACCTCATTTTCCACGAGTAGAATAATAAGTGCACTCTGCAGAACTGATAATAACAATACATCTTGGATAATTGGATAATAAATTCTGTCATCTAGTATAAAAACATTAATATAGAGGCCCGTGGTTCAAGTCCCGACGCTGGAGTCTATTTTTCTCTGTGTGTCTCCCTATGTTAATAATAACTAGGCATCGCGTGGCTCTATCATTAAAGCGAGCGTATTGCAATGAAATACTGAATATTGAAATTTATTAATCATGATGAATGTCATAGTTGAAGATAAGTGGAAGAGGGTAGTGTAGGGAAGAGTGGGGGTACTCGGTACAAAGCTTTACTTCCTAAACAAACCTATACACTATACCACTATAACAATCTTCACCACCCGCGGTAGCTTTTAAACAATTATTATAAATGTATCTCGTCACTACGCAAAGAATTTTGCTTGTATCAAGTTGAAATTTTGCATACCTGTTTCAATTGTGCATTAGATGGTGTATATGAAGTTTTATTAAAATCGTTTCGTTAGAACGTAAGATATCGGTAAAAAGGTTGTTTTCTCTATTATAAACGTTTAGGTCCGCTTTAATAGTTTTAGCGATCTTTATTAAGTCATAGCGGTGTCGCTGTTGGTTTTAGTAAAAAAATGTTATTTGAAAAAAATGTTCGTCTCATCGAATAGATGATGATAGAATCTTTTCCCGTCCTGAAATTCCAATTTAATTTTTGTACCTCTCGTTTACGCGAGCGTTGCGCGCGAACTCTTGGACGGATCACGCTGTCCAACGAACTTAGCCTGAGTATTAGTAAGAGGAACATGTATACCAGATTTCAACTAAATCGGTCAACTTTTACTCAAGTTATCGTCACACGCGTGAACGTTACTGATAGACAGACAGACAGACAGACAGACACGGAGCATATTTCGTTGAATGTAGGAAGCTCGCTACGCTCGCTTCAATTATAATTTGATTTAAATTAAAATTTAAACTTTCCGTAGTATGAATACTACCTAAAACTTAATGAAATAAAAACATTAATAAAACAATATAAAATTAAAACTTAGCAAACTGAGTATTTGTTCTGAGTGTACGTCATTAGTTATCATTCAGTCATTTAGCAAATCAAGATAATGTTAATTGAAATAATGTTCTTTGTAGGTAAGAGGTAGGAACCCCCTCAGTGTTATAAAAACATTGAAGATGGGTGAAGCACAATGTTTCCTGAAATTGAAGATCAAATACTAAATTACACGTTTATGCAAAATAGTGCCCCGTCGCACACAACAATTCAATACTTGCAAGAGAATTGCCCAGACTTCAGGCAACATTGTGCTTAACACATCTTTAATGTTTTTATAACACTAAGGCCCCCCCCCCCCCTCCACCATATGGTAATTTATTCTATCACAACTATAATACCAAACAATTATACCCGGACAACGACCTTCTTTAAGATTCTATTTTAAACCGTCATTGCGTGGCTTTCACCCAATCGTGTTTAAAGTTGAAGATATTAAATTTAAAGTAGAAGAATGTAGTTTTCAGACCCCGCAAACCCCATATCTCTATCTACTACAGAAGCTGAGCTATAAGTGTTCAAAAATGTGCGGTTTTTTTTGGCCTATTTAACAACTTAATAAACTAGTTGTCAATTGTTTATTTAACAACTTAATAAACTAGTTTTCAATTGTTTATTTAACAACTTAATAAACTAGTTTTCAATTGTTTATTTAACAACTTAATAAACTAGTTGTCAATTGTTTATTTATCAACTTAATAAACTAGTTGTCAATTGTTTATTTAACAACTTAATATACTAGTTGTCAATTGTTTATTTAACAACTTAATAAACTAGTTTTCAATTGTTTATTTAACAACTTAATAAACTAGTTGTCAATTGTTTATTTAACAACTTAATAAACTAGTTGTCAATTGTTTATTTAACAACTTAATAAACTAGTTGTCAATTGTTTATTTAACAACTTAATAAACTAGTCAATTGTTTATTTAACAACTTAATAAACTAGTCAATTGTTTATTTAACAACTTAATAAACTAGTCAATTGTTTATTTAACAACTTAATAAACTAGTTGTCAATTGTTTATTTAACAACTTAATAAACTAGTCAATTGTTTATTTAATAACTTAATAAACTAGTTGTCAATTGTTTATTTAACAACTTAATAAACTAGTTGTCAATTGTTTATTTAACAACTTAATAAACTAGTTGTCAATTGTTTATTAGTTCGTTATTAATCATTAACATGAATTAATCATTATTTTTCTTTATCTACTTCTACCAAATCAGTTATTAGCTATGGGTAGAAGATTAATTGGAACCAAAACGAAACCAAATATGTATTTGTACTTAACTTGTTTGCTGTGTTAATTTGTTGTCTTTTTTTTTTCAGTACTCTAAAATCGTAGCTGAGATGACTAGAATCTACGGATTGGCTAAAGTTTGCGACTACAAAGATCACACTAAATGTGATCTCAGCTTAGATCCAGGTTAGATAAAACTATATTTAATCCATAAATTTATAAAGTTGTGATTATTAACTTAATATGCGTCTGTCTCGCAGAAGATTCGCTTTCGATTTCCGAATCCAGCAAGGGGTCAGCCGCACACGGGCCTCGGGGTAAGGGGGCCTCACTTCCACCTGGCCAGTTTTTAAAAATAATAAAATAAAAGAAAAATAAATAAAGAATAATTTTACTAGAAAGATTATTTGTTATTGATTTTTCTTATCTTTTAATTAGATATGGTTATTTATTATATTTATTATGTCGTGTTCTTTTCCACATAATAATAATAGTAATAATAATTATTATTATTTGAGACAATTAATGTTTAATGCTTGTTAAGATAATATTATTAATATAAAAATTTTAATTTTAACGTAACCTGATTTTTATACAATTGGGTATTTTAGACAGTTAATGTTTTGTATTATCCTGTTATGTTCTGTCAAAATGTAACTTTCTTTAATGTTAGTTTTAAATTTAAGAAAATAAATATGCCTCTAAAGAGTGTCCCACCTAATATGATCCACTCAATATCTCTAAGATCTATAGCAGGAAGAAAGACGCGGTTTGATGGGTCCTTTGTTAACTTAAAATGCTAACCACATTGAGCGCTAAAATGCTCTGCAGCAATGCTTAAAATATGAAAAAGTTAATAGCAAGACATTCTTTTAAGACTAGAGTTAGATATTTTGGCCAACTGTAGTCGGATATTATAGTTAGATATTATATTATTAGATTTATGGGAGTTAGTTATTGTGGAAATTTAATTCTGTACAAATTACTATTACAAAGTTTTCCGCTAAAATCAACCGTTTTTTAAATATTTCAAAAAAACTGAAACAAGTTCAAATTTGTGATTTTTGACCCCCCCCCCCCAAAGTTAGCACAGGGTTGTTTGTTCAAAATATTGGGTTCAGCACTACTAGACACACACTAACAACATCCCAAAGTTTCGTTAACTTTGGGGGGCCTCAAAAAAAAACTTGTAAACGGGCCTCAGCAGGTCTAGTTCCGTCTCTGGCAAGGGCATCTACATTCGGTGACATCCAGTATCGTGATATAAATGTTATATCCTTTTATCAATTAGGGTCTATTGTTTTGTCAAGTGGCGTCTATTGGTCATAAAATACGTCTGATAGCATTAGGTAATAATATGTTCGTTACAACACTATTTTTACCATTGTTTATATAGTTCTGTAATTGTTTTTGGAATACCATTTATTTCATTGAAATTAACAACAGTTTAGAGCAGGTTTTAAGCGCATACGTTACTCTAATACTGTTATCAAATCTTCATCAGGTAGTTGGTTTTGCAACTAATTAAAGCAATGTATTATTAACATTCAAGAAAACCCAGTAGATAAGCAACTTTCCCATTGACATGTTTGATAATTCAGATTAGTGGCCATGTCAATCCAACCAGAAGTTGGTATCGACTGAGAATCGTCTTACCAACCGGAATTTGCGGTTTTGGCTGGACCACGTCTTACCAACCAGAATATGGTTTTGGCCAAGGATCATCTTAAAAATCAGAACTTGGTTTTGGCATTCAATATGAAATATTGTCATTCAATTTTATATGTTTTAATTTATAGGTCCGATCGTACTCTTAAATCAATGGAAGCTATTTTACATAAATTCGAGAATTCAGTATTAATAAAACCTTCCTAATTGTTATTTTTTCACAAAAAGCAATTACAAAATTATATCAACAACTGACTTTTCCTGTCAGCTAGTCAATATCTTGTTTTGTTTCTCTTTTTGCTAGTTTTCAAAGAAAATTAAGCTATTGCAATGGCTTCAAAATTTTTGTAATGTGAAATTTTGAAAATTTTCTCCATAGAAATCCGTTTTAGACCAATCTGAATCGATTCCTGAGATTTAACACTTTTTTTATGTATATATGCATATACATAACATAATAACATATGTACATATATACATGAATGTCTCCCTCCAAACGATATATATCACCCTAGGATGCACCTAAAAATTAAAAAAAAAATTTAAAATGTCAATAATATAAAAAAAGGACGATTTCATTGGCCAGAAGTTTTGGAGACCATTTAGGGGCAAACTTTTGACAATTTTGGGACAAAAATAGTGTTTTTGTTCCATTTCACCCCCTCTTATATAACAATATGACAAATGTATACATATCAACAATTACTGTGCTCTTAAAAAGCTTTCCAACGGTATGCATCTTGTGCGTTATTGACTTGATATATACTTACTGAAATCAGGTTACCATCAAGTTCGAATGCACGATGAGGACATTGGAAAGACTGCGTTCAGTTTCGAGAGGTTACTATGAATTTCTAAGGATGCCGTTTGGTCTGCGCAATGCGCCGATGACGTTTAATGAACGAGATTCTGCAAGGCGTAACAGCAGAATTGGCCCAAATCTATATGGACGACGCCATTATCTTCAGCTCAGCAGAAGAGGAACATTAACGACATTTGGAGGAATTTTTCAATAGACTTCGAGAATTCGGTCTGAATGCATCGGCAGAAAAAGCGAATATGTTCCAGAAGGAAGTAAAGTTTGTGGGTTATATACTCTCAGAGGGAGGAGTGCAAACGGACCCTAGCAAGGTAGACACCATAGACCACATAGAGTTAACGAAAGATGTCAAGCAGGTACGGCAATTTTTGGGTATGATCGGATACTACTGTTGATTCATCAGAAATTTCGCCGAATTAACCACACCACTGACAAGAACCTTAAGAAAAAGACAGAGGTAGAGGTGGGTAATAACTGTTATTTGACGGTAACTGGATATCAAGTTCCCGATCTCGATTAGTAACAGGATCCTGGAATAGGTTATTTTGGTAATAGGTTCCACCAGTGTCTTTATGAGCAAAAAAAGGTCGTTAAAAGTAAAATACCTTTGATGGAATTCTACTATGTTATAGTGAAAAAATGCAGCTTGAAGATTCTACAAACATTGGAGCTTATCTATAATACAAATATTAATACTTTGAAATCCGATGAGTGGGATCGCTGAAAAGATCTAATCTATTTAAACTTTTCGGGCCCTAACAAGAAAAATAAAATAAATAAGGCGCCCTTTCTGAGGCCGATAAAAGCGTGTAATAAGTATGTCTAAAATAGTTGCAGCGATGAAGTATAATTAAAATAAAATTTGTTTGGGTGAAATCGGTCGTGTAGACCCAGAGATAAAACGTAAAACGTTAGTTACGTATAAAGAGGGGGCAGGGCCGGAGCGCAAACCTGGATCTGGGGGTCTCAGCTGAGGCTTTGCCTTAAGTGAGGCGCAGAGCCCACGGCAGAGGCACTCACACTGGTAGCAAAACTACTAATTAGGCAGAGGAAGAGAAGAGGGCTCCAAGTTAGGTTCCAACCGAGCTCCTCTACCCTACCGACATCTTGCAAATCTTTGCCGTTTTTGTTATATAATAACATTATTTAAATGGAAATAACATAACTTAACAGTTCAGAGAACGGAAACGAAATCCGAGAATGGTAACAAAAATTAAGAGCAGAACTGAATTGATAACGTAACGTAATGAAGAGTTATAGTTATAATATAACACTTTATTTAAACCTAATACCTCAAGAGTTATTGATACCGTTCCCGTTCCGTTAGAGCTATAATATAACGCATCGTAGGAGCAGAGTACAGTGCCGCCGCTAGGTGGAATATTTAAGAACTAAACTAGAGCTGTAACTACTACAGTACTCTCAGAGTAAGGAAAGGACTCCTTCCTTACTCTGAAGCAGTACCTACCGCTGCCACCAGTCAGAATATTTATGAATTAGACTAGAGTTCCTCAAGAACAGGTATTTTCCAATATTAGGTTATCTGAGGAACAGTTACCTTACAATAACATGTTATTTTCAACCCATCTCTAGACAGAGGAACAAGATAACCCCGGAACTTCGAACATGCGTGGAGATATGTAAGGAAGCATTAAAGATAGCCCCGGCACTGAAGTTCCCAGACTTGAATGCGGAGTTTACGATTACTACAGACGCTAGCTACATAGTGCTTGGTGCCGTGATATTGAAAGTAGACAGAGACAGAAAATGACCAGTAGAGTTCGCGAGCCACAAGTTGACAGACCCGGAAACGAGATCCGAAACAGCGTGGTGGAACTAGCCGGAGTTGCGTGGCCCATTGATCAATTCTGACCTTACGTGTTCAGAGTGGCGAAATGGAAAGAGAAGCTCGCAGGTTACACGTTCAGGGTGGTCCACATAAAGGAGACCACAACGTTGCTGACGCACTCTCTCGTAATGCCAGTGCGATCAACCACGAGGAAGAAGAAGAATCCTTCGGCTTATGATGCCTGCGGGATTGGGCAGAAAACGGGCCAGACCTTTCCACCAGAAGGATCAGCGCCATCTACATCAGGGCAGAGGCCTCCAGAGGGAGCACCACCACGACAACAGGAAAATCTAAAAGAGCCTATAAACAGCAGAAGACACCAGGTATACCTTTACAAGGGACAAGGTAGATAGATACGGGTCGATCAGAACAGCGAGAGTACAGATCGGAACCGATTAGGTTACAGGAAATAGGTGCGTTCTTGGAAAACATAATGGTGGCTGGTAAAGGGTATTTCTGGAGGTAAGAAGACAAGCCGTTACTCCAACGTGTTGAGGAAGCCTGGGCCGCTAGAGAAGCCAGTCGCACCATCAGGGTTAACGCAAGTTCTATCAAGGTCGAAACGGTAGAGTACGTCGTGGGAACAGCGTGAGACCGTGGAGATGTATCACGTTGGCAAAACAAACCACTGGTTAGTGACCGAGACTTTAAGTCATTTAAAACGTAGGTATTATTGGCTACCGATGCATAAAACTGTAGGAAGCATTTTAGCAAATTGTGAGGTAGGTATGTCAAGTCGATCTTGGGACATACTGTATATATACATTATTTTTATTTAATTTATTTCATTCATTTAATTATTTGAATTTTGGCAGTATTTTGATAGATGTAAACAAACTTTTACGTTTAATGAATGTATCACACTAATTAAACATTATGTTTGCTTATAACTTTTAAACTAATTTATGGAATTTCATTGGGTTTTTTGATATTTGTTCCTTTTTTTTTTACCGGTTCCAACAATATGCTCTATGTCAAAAACGTATTTCTACTTTCGGTATTATTAAGCGTCAAAGTTTAAACATTCAAAAACAAAACTTCAAAATGTTGGCGAATATTAAAATTAAATTTTGTGGATTTTTGACATACAGAGAGGAACATTCTAGCCAAATTTCAACTCGATCGGTCTATATTTTTTATTTTTTTTACGAAATTTTAAAAATGTTGCTGACAACAAACTGGGTTCAAGATAGCGGAAAATGTTGATTTTCCGGTGGCACAACTAGAAGTAAGAACTGATTTTTTAGCGAAGATTTACCTCCCTAGGTTAAATACCCTGGGCGCTACGATGTTAAAACACATGCTCACATAAATAAACACATACGCACATAACACACACACAGACGTCCAGCTGAAAACAACTCAGGAGGTCTTAAAAAATCCCAAAACGGATGATTCAAATTAAATCTAAGAAAAAAAAATTGTGTGAAAACAATACTTTTCCTACCTTTTGGTGAGAAAAGTAAAAATAAATAAATAAACAAACAAAAAAACATTTTAATGAACATAAAAAAAAACCTTTCAGAAAAGCTAAATAAAGATAATCAATAAGTATTTATATTCAAAATTTGGTTTGTTTATGTTGGCAGAAATTACTGGGATATTTAAGACAAGCAGGAATCCCGAGGAACTTGCTTACTATTGGCAAGCCTGGAGAGATAACTCGGGAAAACTGATGAAGAATGACTATCCGGAGTCCGTCCGATTTTCTAATGAAGCAGCTAAACTTAATAGTAAGTTAAATTATCATAAAGATTACTTCACCCAAAGCAAAGTACTCACTTGCTGTGGGTCTGTCATCTTGCTTAGTGTATAGAGTAGGCTTACTAAACCGGGTATACACCTTAAACGCGCATGTGAGATCTTGCTTAGTGTATAGAGTACTATAAGAAGGCTTACTAAACCGGGTATACACCTTGGACGCGCATGTGAGATCTTGCTTACTGTATAGAGTACTATAAGAAGGCTTACTAAACCGGGTATACACCTTGGACGCGCATGTGAGATCTTGCTTAGTGTATAGAGTACTATAAGAAGGCTTACTAAACCGGGTATACACCTTGACGCGCATGTGAGATCTTGCTTAGTGTATAGAGTACTATAAGAAGGCTTACTAAACCGGGTATACACCTTGACGCGCATGTGAGATCTTGCTTAGTGTATAGAGTACTATAAGAAGGCTTACTAAACCGGGTATACACCTTGGACGCGCATGTGAGATCTTGCTTAGTGTATAGAGTACTATAAGAAGGCTTACTAAACCGGGTATACACCTTGACGCGCATGTGAGATCTTGCTTAGTGTATAGAGTACTATAAGAAGGCTTACTAAACCGGGTATACACCTTAAACGCGCATGTGAGATCTTGCTTAGTGTATAGAGTACTATAAGAAGGCTTACTAAACCGGGTATACACCTTGGACGCGCATGTGAGATCTTGCTTACTGTATAGAGTACTATAAGAAGGCTTACTAAACCGGGTATACACCTTGGACGCGCATGTGAGATCTTGCTTAGTGTATAGAGTACTATAAGAAGGCTTACTAAACCGGGTATACACCTTGGACGCGCATGTGAGATCTTGCTTAGTGTATAGAGTACTATAAGAAGGCTTACTAAACCGGGTATACACCTTGACGCGCATGTGAGATCTTGCTTAGTGTATAGAGTACTATAAGAAGGCTTACTAAACCGGGTATACACCTTGGACGCGCATATGAGATCTTGCTTAGTGTATAGAGTACTATAAGAAGGCTTACTAAACCGGGTATACACCTTGACGCGCATGTGAGATCTTGCTTAGTGTATAGAGTACTATAAGAAGGCTTACTAAACCGGGTATACACCTTGGACGCGCATGTGAGATCTTGCTTAGTGTATAGAGTATTATAAGAAGGCTTACTAAACCGGGTATACACATTGGACGCGCATATGAGATCTTGCTTAGTGTATAGAGTACTATAAGAAGGCTTACTAAACCGGGTATACACCTTGACGCGCATGTGAGATCTTGCTTAGTGTATAGAGTACTATAAGAAGGCTTACTAAACCGGGTATACACCTTGGACGCGCATATGAGATCTTGCTTAGTGTATAGAGTACTATAAGAAGGCTTACTAAACCGGGTATACACCTTGACGCGCATGTGAGATCTTGCTTAGTGTATAGAGTACTATAAGAAGGCTTACTAAACCGGGTATACACATTGGACGCGCATGTGAGATCTTGCTTGGTGTATAGAGTACTATAAGAAGGCTTACTAAACCGGGTATACACATTGGACGCACATGTGAGATCTTGCTTAGTGTATAGAGTATTATAAGAAGGCTTACTAAACCGGGTATACACATTGGACGCGCCTGTGAGATCTTGCTTAGTGTATAGAGTATTATAAGAAGGCTTACTAAACCGGGTATACACCTTGGACGCGCATATGAGATCTTGCTTAGTGTATAGAGTACTATAAGAAGGCTTACTAAACCGGGTATACACCTTGACGCGCATGTGAGATCTTGCTTAGTGTATAGAGTACTATAAGAAGGCTTACTAAACCGGGTATACACCTTGGACGCGCATGTGAGATCTTGCTTAGTGTATAGAGTATTATAAGAAGGCTTACTAAACCGGGTATACACATTGGACGCGCATATGAGATCTTGCTTAGTGTATAGAGTACTATAAGAAGGCTTACTAAACCGGGTATACACCTTGACGCGCATGTGAGATCTTGCTTAGTGTATAGAGTACTATAAGAAGGCTTACTAAACCGGGTATACACCTTGGACGCGCATGTGAGATCTTGCTTAGTGTATAGAGTACTATAAGAAGGCTTACTAAACCGGGTATACACCTTGGACGCGCATATGAGATCTTGCTTAGTGTATAGAGTACTATAAGAAGGCTTACTAAACCGGGTATACACCTTGACGCGCATGTGAGATCTTGCTTAGTGTATAGAGTACTATAAGAAGGCTTACTAAACCGGGTATACACATTGGACGCGCATGTGAGATCTTGCTTAGTGTATAGAGTATTATAAGAAGGCTTACTAAACCGGGTATACACCTTGGACGCGCATGTGAGATCTTGCTTACTGTATAGAGTACTATAAGAAGGCTTACTAAACCGGGTATACACCTTGGACGCGCATGTGAGATCTTGCTTACTGTATAGAGTACTATAAGAAGGCTTACTAAACCGGGTATACACATTGGACGCGAATGTGAGATCTTGCTTAGTGTATAGAGTACTATAAGAAGGCTTACTAAACCGGGTATACATATTGGACGCGCATGTGAGATCTTGCTTAGTGTAAAGAGTATTATAAGAAGGCTTACTAAACCGGATATACACATTGGACGCGCATGTGAGATCTTGCTTAGTGTATAGAGTACTATAAGAAGGCTTACTAAACCGGATATACACCTTGGACGCGCATATGAGATCTTGCTTAGTGTATAGAGTACTATAAGAAGGCTTACTAAACCGGGTATACACCTTGACGCGCATGTGAGATCTTGCTTAGTGTATAGAGTACTATAAGAAGGCTTACTAAACCGGGTATACACCTTGGACGCGCATGTGAGATCTTGCTTAGTGTATAGAGTACTATAAGAAGGCTTACTAAACCGGGTATACACCTTGACGCGCATGTGAGATCTTGCTTAGTGTATAGAGTACTATAAGAAGGCTTACTAAACCGGGTATACACCTTGGACGCGCATATGAGATCTTGCTTAGTGTATAGAGTACTATAAGAAGGCTTACTAAACCGGGTATACACCTTGGACGCGCATGTGAGATCTTGCTTAGTGTATAGAGTAGTATAAGAAGGCTTACTAAACCGGGTATACACCTTGACGCGCATGTGAGATCTTGCTTAGTGTATAGAGTACTATTAGAAGGCTTACTAAACCGGGTATACACCTTGGACGCGCATGTGAGATCTTGCTTAGTGTATAGAGTACTATAAGAAGGCTTACTAAACCGGGTATACACCTTGACGCGCATGTGAGATCTTGCTTAGTGTATAGAGTACTATAAGAAGGCTTACTAAACCGGGTATACACCTTGGACGCGCACGTGAGATCTTGCTTAGTGTATAGAGTATTATAAGAAGGCTTACTAAACCGGGTATACACATTGGACGCGCATGTGAGATCTTGCTTAGTGTATAGAGTATTATAAGAAGGCTTACTAAACCGGGTATACACATTGGACGCGCATATGAGATCTTGCTTAGTGTATAGAGTACTATAAGAAGGCTTACTAAACCGGGTATACACATTGGACGCACATGTGAGATCTTGCTTAGTGTATAGAGTACTATAAGAAGGCTTACTAAACCGGGTATACACCTTGGATGCGCATGTGAGATCTTGCTTAGTGTATAGAGTATTATAAGAAGGCTTACTAAACCGGGTATACACCTTGACGCGCATGTGAGATCTTGCTTAGTGTATAGAGTACTATAAGAAGGCTTACTAAACCGGGTATACACCTTGGACGCGCATGTGAGATCTTGCTTAGTGTATAGAGTACTATAAGAAGGCTTACTAAACCGGGTATACACCTTGACGCGCATGTGAGATCTTGCTTAGTGTATAGAGTACTATAAGAAGGCTTACTAAACCGGGTATACACCTTGGACGCGCATGTGAGATCTTGCTTAGTGTATAGAGTACTATAAGAAGGCTTACTAAACCGGGTATACACCTTGACGCGCATGTGAGATCTTGCTTAGTGTATAGAGTACTATAAGAAGGCTTACTAAACCGGGTATACACCTTGGACGCGCATGTGAGATCTTGCTTAGTGTATAGAGTACTATAAGAAGGCTTACTAAACCGGGTATACACCTTGGACGCGCATGTGAGATCTTGCTTAGTGTATAGAGTACTATAAGAAGGCTTACTAAACCGGGTATACACCTTGGACGCGCATGTGAGATCTTGCTTAGTGTATAGAGTATTATAAGAAGGCTTACTAAACCGGGTATACACATTGGACGCGCATGTGAGATCTTGCTTGGTGTATAGAGTACTATAAGAAGGCTTACTAAACCGGATATACACCTTGGACGCACATGTGAGATCTTGCTTAGTGTATAGAGTATTATAAGAAGGCTTACTAAACCGGGTATACACATTGGACGCGCATGTGAGATCTTGCTTGGTGTATAGAGTACTATAAGAAGGCTTACTAAACCGGGTATACACATTGGACGCGCATGTGAGATCTTGCTTAGTGTATAGAGTATTATAAGAAGGCTTACTAAACCGGGTATACACATTGGACGCGCATGTGAGATCTTGCTTAGTGTATAGAGTATTATAAGAAGGCTTACTAAACCGGGTATACACATTGGACGCGCATGTGAGATCTTGCTTAGTGTATAGAGTATTATAAGAAGGCTTACTAAACCGGGTATACACCTTAAACGCGCATGTGAGATCTTGCTTAGTGTATAGAGTACTATAAGAAGGCTTACTAAACCGGGTATACACCTTGGACGCGCATGTGAGATCTTGCTTAGTGTATAGAGTACTATAAGAAGGCTTACTAAACCGGGTATACACCTTGGACGCGCATGTGAGATCTTGCTTAGTGTATAGAGTACTATAAGAAGGCTTACTAAACCGGGTATACACCTTGGACGCACATGTGAGATCTTGCTTAGTGTATAGAGTACTATAAGAAGGCTTACTAAACCGGGTATACACCTTGACGCGCATGTGAGATCTTGCTTAGTGTATAGAGTATTATAAGAAGGCTTACTAAACCGGGTATACACCTTGACGCGCATGTGAGATCTTGCTTAGTGTATAGAGTACTATAAGAAGGCTTACTAAACCGGGTATACACATTGGACGCGCATGTGAGATCTTGCTTGGTGTATAGAGTACTATAAGAAGGCTTACTAAACCGGGTATACACATTGGACGCACATGTGAGATCTTGCTTAGTGTATAGAGTATTATAAGAAGGCTTACTAAACCGGGTATACACATTGGACGCGCCTGTGAGATCTTGCTTAGTGTATAGAGTATTATAAGAAGGCTTACTAAACCGGGTATACACATTGGACGCGCATGTGAGATCTTGCTTAGTGTATAGAGTACTATAAGAAGGCTTACTAAACCGGGTATACACATTGGACGCGCATGTGAGATCTTGCTTGGTGTATAGAGTACTATAAGAAGGCTTACTAAACCGGGTATACACATTGGACGCGCATGTGAGATCTTGCTTACTGTATAGAGTACTATAAGAAGGCTTACTAAACCGGGTATACACCTTGGACGCGCTTGTGAGATCTTGCTTAGTGTATAGAGTACTATAAGAAGGCTTACTAACGGTTTGGTTAATAGAAGACATGTGATTCATTTTCTTATTTTTGCGTGTGACTTAATTCTGACTATAGTGATCCTTTTCTAAAAGAAACCCATATAGTTTCGTTCCTGTGTCTGTCTGTCACTCTGTACGGTTCCAATAACATTTGAATAAAAAGAAGATTATAATTATAACATTATAATATAATAAAAGATATTAATTTCGAATCACAATTATCAACATCCCTGGAGATGCTTCCAACAGTAGAAGCAAAACTTTGGACTCCAAATCCCTTAGAGTGTGGAGGCACTCTACCATCCCTAATCACCTCTAACCACCACTAACCCCATCAAACTCCTTCTACTCCTTCTAACCACATCTAACCCCCTTCAACCTCCTTTAACTACCTCTAAGCTCATCTAATTCCTTCGAACCACCTATAACCACATCTAACTCCATCTTACCTAACTCATCCTCTAAGCCCATCTAACTCCTTCTAACCACCTCTATCCACATCTAACTCCATCTTACCTGCTTTAACCACCTTTTACCATATCTAACCATCTCCAACCACATATAATCGCCTCTAACCACATCTCACCACCTCTATTCCCATCTAATTTCTTCTAACAACATCTAACCTCCTTCAACCTTCTTTAACCACCTCTAAGCTCATCTAATTCCTTCTAACCACCTCTATCCAAATCTAACTCCATCTTACCTTCTTTACCACCTTTTACCATATCTAACCATCTCCAACCACATCTAATCGCCTCTAACCACATCTAACCACCTCTATCCCCACCTAATTTTTTTCTAACCACATCAAACTCCCCTCTAACCACATCTTACCATAACTAACGACCTCCAACCAACTTTAACCACCTCTAAGCCCATCTAACTCCTCCTAACCAACTCTAACCCCACCTAACCACATCTAACTCCCCTCTAACCACATCTTACCGTCATTAACCACCTTTAACCATATCTAACCACCTCCAACCACCTTTAACCACATCTAACTCCTTTTAACAACCTCTAAATACATCTTACCACATCTAAATCCCATCTTACCACCTTTAACTATGTCTAACCCCATCTAACTCCATCTTACCTAACCACCTACCTAGCTCATCCTCTAAGCCTATCTAACTCCTTCTAACCACCTCTAACCACATCTAACTCCATCTTACCTAACCACTATCTAACGCCATCTTATCGCACCATCTCTAACCACATCTTACCTTCTTTAACCACCTTCAACCATATCTAACCATCTCCAACCACATCTAATCACCTCTAACCACATCTAACCACCTCTATCCCCATCTAACTCCTTCTAACCACATCAAACTCCCCTCTAACCACATCTTACCTTCTTTAACCATATCTAACCACCTCCAACCACCTCCAACCACCTTTAACCATGTACGGGCCTCGCCTAATATTCCCCCTGCTATATATTTTTTCCTTCCTTCCTTTTGGACATACCGGCGCTATCTATCGAGTAAAGGTATCAAACTCCCGTGTGGCCGCCCCACCCACCGGTGTCTTATCTCCCGCGGATGCCGGACACCTGCGAGAGGAGAATGAGAAGTCAGTCCCGGGCTAGACTCCACTCCACTGAGACGAGCGTCAATATCTCATCAATCGTGAGTGCCAGTTGGCTTCCTTTTTTTTATGATTCCTATTTTCCCCTTCTAACTTATTCCCCATCTATAAGATACAGTCCAAAACTCCCAGAGGAACGTACATTGTGGTCTTTGGGCCTAACAGAACCTCACTTTGGTTTAATTTAAATTTTTAATTTTTTAAAAAAGATTTTTTTTTACGTGATATATGGTCAGTTTGGGTGACCTTGGCCTTGTACGAGTAGCCCCTACTGTCATATATATCACTAGCGGGAGTAAACCGTATACTAGGACCGTGTTCTGTTATACGCTGTTTACAAACATCTGGCTTTATATATTATATCTTTATTAAGAGTATTGTTCAATATCTTATTTACATATTTAATATTTCTGCAAAGAATATTTATTGCATATTCCTATAAATATATTTTCTCATATTTACGGGTGCCTATTTCTATCTATATTTCTATATATTCTTTACAGGTTTATAGATTTATTTCGTTAGTACTATTTTACTAAATCTTATAATTAATATCTTATGAGTATTTAATTTTTTTGCAATACTTATTATTTTCTTGTGAACCTATTATTTGCTTAACTAATGATTTTTTTAGTTCATAAAATTATATTTTTTCCTTTGGTTATTTCATGTGGTTTCAAAATCCACTTATATTTTTTTATTTTTTTATTTGTTTCTTAACATATTTCGTACCCTTTAATTATATTATACTATTTTATAATTTTTTCTGCTGGACAATTACCGCAGTATATTAATTATTATTTTATTTTTACGAATTTCTCGTATATTTTTTTTAATATATCCCTTTTATTTCACTTTCCTTCATTTCTTTTCCTTTTAAGGACTAAAAAACTTGCTTCAACACTCAATATTTTTTTTTTAGTTTCTCGTTGAAACACTTTTTTTTTCTCTCTTCTTTTTTTTTTGTTTGTGCGGAGATGTCTTCCTCTAAAGAGAAGGAACTTAGGGTGTTGAGTAGCCGACGCGCTAATTTATTTGAAAAAGTTCAAATATTATATGATATCGGCAAACAGCTGCCTAAAGATAAGAATAAGTTGGCCAGTTTTCAAATACGTTTCGCCGATTTGTCCGATATTAAAGCTAAGTACGAGGAGTATTGTGACCGAATCTCAATACTTGAACTCGAGATGAACCCTGACTATGTCGTAGAGTGTCAACAGTTAAAGGCATTCGAGGACATAGTATATGAAATTAAAATAATTGCCGCGGCCTACATTCAACCGGAATTACCCTCGTCCCATACTCCGATTTTAGATAATTCCGGTAACAATAAGGGTGCTAAGCCACGTTTACCCAGGATAGATTTACCTACTTGGAATTCAGTATTAAAAGACTGGGTGACATTCCACGATAAATTCAGAGCGTTAGTACATGACAATCAAGATATCGGGCCCGTAGAAAAGTTCCATTACCTTATGACGTCTCTTACGGGACCCGCTCTCACTTTAGTTAAAAGGCTTCCTCTTACAGCGGCAAATTACCCGATTGTATGGGATCTTCTTATTAAAAAATATCATAATAAGAGGGTATTAGGTGCGGATATTTTAGACCGTATAATAAACTGCCCAGTCTCAACCACTGAAACGGCCGCCAGTTTAAATACGTTTATTCAGACATTTGGTGAAGGTGTAACAGCGCTTAAAGCTTTGGAGGTACCGGCACTTGACGACTTTATTCTGTTACACTTTGCTCTTCAAAAACTTCCTTTTAACACTAGAAAAACCTTTGAAAATCAGCACCTAGACGAGCAAATACCTACGTTTCGACAACTTTCCGATTTCGTAGAAAGTCAGGCCAAAATTCTAGAAATATCTAAACCGTCTGATACCACTCGCTGTTCACAAATTAAAACTACTCCCGATCGATCTGTTTTTAATGTACGAGATAAGCGTACACCCAACACTTCTTTTAATAAATATAATTCTTCTTCCTCGCCCGTGGTGCGTAAAGCGTTCATGACTTCGACTAATTCCCTTTCACCTTGTCCCATTTGTAACTTAACACATTCGATTTACAGATGCTCGACTTTTTCTACTTTGAACCCGGCGCAACGTAGGGCGCGCGTTCGAGCTCTTAAATATTGTTTTAATTGTCTGAAGGGTACACACATGCTAGACAAGTGTCCGTCTAAGACTAGATGTCTTACTTGTTCCTTAGAACATCATAGTCTGTTGTGTCCCTCGGTTAACACGAAAGTAGGAGAGCCCCAGACTTCGTATTGTGTAGCTTCTACAACTCCTTCTTTGCATACTTCGCCCAAGTCGTTTGAGACTGTAGCAGGCACTTCAAAAGACGCTGTTCCCGTAGACGCTAACTGTCTTATTTCGAATCAGTCCTCGACTTCGATTCTTTCTTCTACTTCTTACTTTGTTCTTTTAGGGACAGCGGTTATTTCCATCCGTGACTTTAGCGGAAACTTTTTACCTGTCAGGGCTCTAATAGACTCGGGTAGTCAGGTGTCTTTTATCACATCGGCGTGTGCTCAACGTTTGGGTTTACCCGTCCAAAAATGTGACGTTTCTGTAGCTGGACTTTGTCAACGGTCGGTGCGTGAGACCAAAGGTGCAACATCGTGTTTGATTAAACCCACTGACAGTGACCTTCCTACATTTTTTACACCAGCTGTAATATTAAAAGATATTACTTCGAATATGCCTTCGATTGGTTTGCCAAGAAATATTGTTGAAAATATTAAGTCGCTATCCCTTGCCGATCCGAAGTTCGACAACCCTGGTCCGATCGACTTTTTAATCGCCGCTGATATGTTTCCCCATATTTTTGACGGTAAAAAAATCTCCTTTTCGTCTGGACTCACTGCCCTGCACAGTATATTTGGTTGGGTAGTCACAGGTAGAGTTGACGGTGCGAGTACCCGGAATATTTCTTCTCTACATACTTCTTGTCAGTTGTCTGACGATCTTCTAAAACGTTTTTGGGAGACCGAGGAACCACCCACTACGTCGGCGGAAAACCCGGAAGAGATTGCGTGTGAAAACATTTTCCGAGATTTAACTTATCGAAATCCTGATGGTCGATACGTTGTACCCCTTCTATTTCGAAATGAAGTACGTCCAAACTTTAATTCGTTTTCCCTGGCTCTTAAGCGTCATATGTCCTTAGAACGACGTTTAAGTAAACTTCCAGAATTAAAATTAAAATATCAAGAATTTTTAGATGAATACGAGCAGCTAGGACACATGACCAAAGTGTCCCGAAGTAAAGTCGGATCTAATATCCATTTTATTCCTCACCACGCGGTGATTAATTCTAATAGTTCAACTACTAAGTTGCGAGTAGTGTTCGATGGCTCGGCGAAGGCTGAAGGTTCTCCTTCCCTTAACGAATTATTACATGTTGGGCCGAAACTTCAGTCGGACATAGTTTCCATTATTACTAGGTTCCGACTTCATGCGATTGTGTTTACTGCGGATATTTGTAAGATGTACCGACAGATTTTATTGCGGCCGGAAGACAAGTGTTTTCAGCATATTATCTGGAGACGTTCTCCCGAGGATCCGATAGAAGAGTTCGAACTTAACACTATAACCTACGGGTTAACCCCCTCTCCTTACTTGGCCATTCGTACCTTACATCAATTGGCGCAAGATGAAGGTTCAAATTTTCCTAAAGCCTGTCAGGTTCTTTTGAATGATACCTTTACTCGATAGATAGCGCCGGTATGTCCAAAAGGAAGGAAGGAAAAAATATATAGCAGGGGGAATATTAGGCGAGGCCCGTACATTATGTACGGGCCTCGCCTAATATTCCCCCTGCTATATATTTTTTCCTTCCTTCCTTTTGGACATACCGGCGCTATCTATCGAGTAAAGGTATCAAACTCCCGTGTGGCCGCCCCACCCACCGGTGTCTTATCTCCCGCGGATGCCGGACACCTGCGAGAGGAGAATGAGAAGTCAGTCCCGGGCTAGACTCCACTCCACTGAGACGAGCGTCAATATCTCATCAATCGTGAGTGCCAGTTGGCTTCCTTTTTTTTATGATTCCTATTTTCCCCTTCTAACTTATTCCCCATCTATAAGATACAGTCCAAAACTCCCAGAGGAACGTACAAACCACATCTAACTCCTTCTAACTACCTCTAAATACATCTTACCACATCAAAATCCCATCTTACCACCTTTAACAACCTTTTACTATATCTAACCAACTCTAACCACCTTTAACTATATCTAACCAACTCTAACCACCTTTAACCACCTCTGACCACATATAACTCCTTCTAACTCTCTCAAACGACCTCTACCTGTAACATGAACTTCATCTAAAAACCTAGAATGAAAACTACTAAAATTTAATTGATATTTTACTAATACTTTATTTAATCTTATTAGGTTTCAGTAATGCAGCTGAGCACGCGATGGATGATTTTGAATCGCCGACGTTTGAAGACGATATTGAAGCTCTGTGGCATAACATGGAGCCTCTGTACAAGGACTTACATGCTTACGTCAGGGGAAGACTTAATATGCACTACGGAGATGATGTTGTACCTAAACACGGACCAATTCCTGCTCATCTTCTTGGTTAGTACTTAATAATGCATTCATTATTATAATTTATTAACATATTTTAAAAGAGCCCTGAACGGCAGAAGCCGCAAGCGAGACATTCTAATACATACAATTACACACAGTAATAATGGCCGACAAAAGTAATCAAAATTAACACCAGCTAATCAGATATATACGCTGTATTACAGTAACAATGTGAGAGATCGAAAGTAACATATAAATAACCAACATTTAAAATAAAAATATATATTTAAGACTTAGCTAAAAAAAGATAAGAAAAGAAGGTAAAAAATGCAGATCTTTCTAGAAAGGACAACACGGTATGGAGATTTTAGAAACACAACAAATCTGAACAGTCAACAAGGAAGTTGCAAGACGAAACACTAAGGGACAACACTAAGGGACTAAGTGACAACAGTCTGACCACTCTTTAATATAGAGAGGGCGACCAGCTCTCCTGCCTGGGGGTAGAACAACAATTTGGTCCAGAAACTGAGAACAGAAAGTCTTACCAGACAAGCAGTTCGCCAAGAACAGAATCTCATGGGCCTTTAGCCTCTTATACAAAGGGTTCAGCCTGAGCCGATCACACAATGATTCATACTTGTAAATCACATGCCGATACATATACATTAGGGTGAAATATATCAATTGATCTAAACCAAATTAAAACACAATGTTTTTAGGCTCTCTTTGAAGACGTTACAAACTATTACATTACGAAAACATCTATTTCAAAAATATTAAAAAATAATCACAAAAATGAAATTTTTTTCATATTTTTTCAAACTTTAAGGGTTATGCGCGACCTGAAGATGTCAACCGATTTTGATAAGTTTTTTTTTATTTTTTATTGTCTCCATAATTCGCAACATTTCCACGATATTACAACTTCGAAATAAAAATAAAAATTGTTTTTTAGGCCCACCCTAATATACATACCTGAAATAGCATGCGCGGACGAATCTGCGCTGAATATTCTCAATGATCCTGGACTTATTTGCACCATAGTCATTCCACACAGGAGTTACACATTCTAGGACAGGACGAACATGTGATTTGTAGAGAAGAAGAAAACACTCGAGAAAGAGATTATGGGTGATCCTATGAATTTAACATCGAAGAAGGTTTGCCTTACTAAACATAACGTTGAGCTAACCATCAAACCTAAGCTTACTGTCAAGGAAAATAAATTAATAAAGTATTTCATTCATATTTCTAAAGAAAAGGAGAAAAGCACTGACTTATTTATTAAAGAAAAATGCGAAGTTAAGACGAAAATTTGTATGAAAACCTGCAAAGTAGTAAAGAAAATTAAAAATAATTATTATTCAAGGTGTATCTCAAATAGGAGAGTTGTTCCCTTCTAATCATTAAAGTTAAGCAGCATTGGTTGTGGTCACCATTTGGATGGGTGAACACACAGATCTGGGTTCAATTCCCATACCGGGTTCCTCATTTAGTATACAGCCGGCATTGCTAAAACTCAAAATATTTACTGCCACCAGGTTTCAGTCTGTAAAACCATGGTAGAACTTGATAAAAACGATTCTTTGTAAAATCTGGCACTTCTTTAGATTGTTACTCCCCTAATAAAGAAACCAGAGGGGAGTGACTATCTAAAGAAGTACAAAAAATCGATGATCCCAGAGCTGTGAAGACATGGTATACTGACCAACAATTCACTCATGTGTGAAGGGTTTAGTAGTCTTACATCAATCCAGTAATTTATTTACAAAAACTTTTCTTGAATATCATATAATTATATAAATATACTGTCTATGAATTAGCTAATTAAACAAATAATATTAAATATAAATTAAGTAAATACATATCTGTATACATATCTGGGCATTTCAACAATTTATTTATTTATTTGTTTTTCTTTAAATTTATTAATCTACCGAGTAAGAGTTTTCATGGTAGGCGGGAGAGATATTGAACTCTTAGAATATCTTCCATGTTCATAAGAACCCTTTTATATGTTTGTTCCTTTTTATTGGAGTCTTTAATTACAAATTTTTATTTAATAGCTTCCAGATATTAAGCACATTTCTCTTAATTTCTTCATAACTTTCTTTAATTTATTTCTATCAACCAGTGACGTAATACTTCAGCTTCATAGACCCAACCAGTTAGCGGCTAATGTCAGCACTGGATTCCTCTCAGCCAGTTTGTCTGTCTAATTCAGCGCTGGACTTGAGTTTTTATGCAGATGGGTTTAAATTGCCTTCTTTGCAGCACTCATCTAGCATATATTCATCCTTACCAGTTGTCTGCCTTCTCAGCACCACTGATATATCTTACTTTATTTTACAATTTATCTTTATGTCTTCTTACAATTTATATTTATTTATTTGTCAACATATTTCGTCAACCTTCAAATTATTTTCGTTCAGGTTCATAGCTTAACCAGTTAGCTTGCTTTATGCAGCACTGGGTTACTCTAAGCCAGTTAGTCTATCTCCTGCAGCGCTGGAATATTGTAAACCAGTAGTCTGTCTCTTACAGCACGGGACCATTGTTCGCCCGTGGTTTGTCTTACATAGCTCTGGACTTAGAGTTTATATGCTAGATACGTTTAAATTGCCTTATGCAGCACTTATCTAGCATATCTTCATTCTTATCAGCTGCCTTTGCACTTTCACTGTTTTGCAGCGCTGATATCTTTTCTCCCTTTAAGGTGGCTAGCTTACTCTGCAGCCATGTTAGGGTTTCTTTACCTTCTGATTTTAAGATCTTAGTTTGGAGTAAGTTAAGTGTTTTTATTTCAATGTCTGTGATATTTATTTTTTTTTGTTTTGCGAAATTATTTCTTTGGACTTCAAATTTTTTATTTGACCTATGATTTCAATTAGCCTGCTTTCTATATAGTGGCATGGAATTTAATTTTTTTAATGATTTAACATGTCAGTTTTGAATTTGCTTCTTAGGGCATCTCTGACAGAGTTTTCTTTAACTTGTAGGTATCCTGCTTTATTTGTAAGAATTGTTTAACTTATTTTTTGAATTCTCAAAATTTTCTTCTTTTTTTTTTAATTACTAAAATTCTTAAATAAAGTTCAGTCCAATGGACTAACTTAGATAATTCAATGCATAAGATATTTTCTTTATTTACTTACTTCTCTAGTAATTTATTATTTTATTTTATCATAAATCGCCAAAGGACTCTTCGTAGTTAAATTTTATTTATGTGTAGAAATGCTGTCAATACACACTGTCTTTTAACACTCGTTTAAACTCTAGTTTAATTGTTATTGTTGTTATAAGTCTGTTGTTAATTTATTTTCCACCTTATTTAACCAACTATATTTGTTTTTTTACATCTCATGAGTAAATTTAGAGATTGAGTTATATTTGGTAACATAACTTTATTTATCAGGAATAATGTTACACATTGTTTATTTGTAATTTTACTTTATTTTATGTTTATCTCAGCACATCATACCCTTTTAATTTTAGATATTTTGTCCATCTAATGCTGTTAACTATTTATTAGGCATGCATTATAGTTTAATTGGTGTTATGATTGCAAATGCACTTACATTATTCTTATTTAGGATCAAATATTTTTATATATCTTGTCAAATTAATCATCCTTTCCAGTTAAAGGTTTAAATGGTGGTTTTATATAATTTTAGGATTATTAGATATTTGTTTTCTTGTTATTGTTCTTCTAATTTATTTATCAAGTTATTTAGTTTCTAAGTAACACGGATATATTTAATCAAATTGTTAAACTAAAGATATATTAGTCGTTATATTTGCTTATCTATTGAAATATTTGTTTAGTTACTACTTTTGAGATTTTGTTTATGTAACACTTGTCTTACACTTTTATAATGGTTGAACGTAAAATCTAAATTAGCAAATATCTATCATTATAATATAAGCCTAACAAGCACAGATATTGATCACTTGCTTGAGTTATTATATTTTACTAATTAACACTGAAACACAAGGAGTCTGACAGCGGAAGACATGAAGCTCAGTTAACTGCACAAAAATGAACATAACCAACACACCGTCGAAGCTGGGAGCCTCGACTTTTGAAGGCGCAACCCAGGTTTTCACGGACTGGAGTACCTCTGTTTTGCGGGCTTGCTGCTCTTTTCACAAATTTAATATAATATTTTGTTTTTCCAATATCTTTCATTTTGTCTACACTACTGGAGTCTTAAACGTACGTTTAGGTAGGCGGTATGTTCAAGAACCATTGAACAAAATTCTGCCAGCATCTGAAGGGGCCCCCCCAAGTTCTTGGATTAGAAGTTTGTCCCTTCAGTGCTATTGGTAGGCCTGCTATCTCAGGATTTGCTGCAAGGGAAAGCCTGAAATGGCAAGTGTGTGTGTAGCCCTCCATGGGTGTAGTGGCCATTTTTGTAATGTTTAACATTTAATGTGACATTATATATCTACAATTATCCTGGTCATCCAAGTGATACCATGGATATTATGATATTCAATAGTTCAGCAAGGTTCTTCTCTTTATCCGCACAGTAGGAAAGTGAAGAACTACTAAAATTGCTGAATCCAACTCCTCCACCACCCACAGGAGATATCACTATCGGCCACCGCACTTCACTTCACCTCTACTCTCTCCAATCAGATATTCCTTTAATTTATATATATACCTATTTTGGCCATATGCTATATCTAATCTATTATTTAAATATATCTTTTTTCAAACCTACAGTCCGCTCAATTTTTATTATTACTTTATATATTATACCCAATCGTGGTCAGGTCAAGCCAAGAGCTCCCTGGCGCGAACATACAGATATGTTGTTTTTATTTATATCTGTATTGTTGACATCTTCTATTGGCATTATTATAACAGAACATTTAAAAAAAGAATAAATAGTTGGCAAGGTCTCAACAATTTGAAAGTAATATCTGCAAAAATAATAACAATAACATGACCTTGAGAATACATAATAAATAATAAAATTTAGATAAAATAACAAACAGTTAAGGTAACCAAGGTGGGTTGATACAAGGCTAATCCTAGTTTTTTTAAAGGGTCCACATACGTAGACTATGCATTTGGGCGTATGAAAGAGCCCCTCGTAATTTAAAATAAATAAAAATAAATAACATACTTAACATGATCTACCTTCTTTTTTTTCTTTTTTTTTTAATTAATGGACAACAGTTTTCATTTATCAGTAACGAACAAACTGTCTTTAATATAATTACAAAACCTATTTGGACATATACGGAATTGAACTGTGTGGATCGACCAAACCTTCCTATTCTTACAAGATCCAATCCATACAATCTTTAATCCTACGAAAAATATGTAATGCCCCCTCCTACGTGGCCAACCCTATAATGCATAACTTACTTACTTATTCCTGGCCTCTTCTACCTTGCGGTGTTGAGGCTGAACAAAGTTTTCACCACCGTACTCTGTCTGTGGCCATTGTTTTGGCGCTTTTTGGTTCTACTCCCCTCTTCTGGAATGCAGGGATCAAGGTGTTGGTCCATTTTGTTCGTGGTCTGCCTCTTGGTAGTTTTCCCTCAGTCCTTGCTTCCAACATCTGTTTTGGGACCCTGTGCTCCTGCATTCTGACCACATGGCCAAACCACCTCAGCTTGTTTCTGTCAATTCTTTCGGCTAGTAGTTCGACATGTAGATTTGTCCGGATAGTCTGATTCCTGACATGATATCTTCGGGTCTTGCCAGCTGCCCGTCTCAGGTGTCTCATATCGCCTGCACTCTGCTGTTCCTGCTAGCTGTGAGTGCCCAGGACTCACACCCATAGGTAAGTGTCGGCACGTAGGAGGAGTTATAGACCGCCATCTTAGTTCTGGTTGAGATTTCTCTCCTTCCCAGAAAGACTCAGCTTAAAGCGGAGTACAGCCTACCAGTTGCTGAGATCCTTGTCTGGTTTACCATCCTCACTCAGCACTGCTCCAAGGTATTTGAACATTGAACTCCACTACCTGCTTTAGTAGTTACTAAAGCACTTAGTACTCTACTTGCCCTATAATACATAACGAACCAAATGTTTCTATGTCCATATCCTAGCATCCACTTGCTACAAGTCCTTCCACGCCAACCTTGTCCATCATCCTAATCCTCTCGTCCAGAACTTATACTCTCCTCATATTCCTGGTAATCCGAGACGACGCCTATAAAGAAAATAACCCCGTCAACATCTTAGAGACTGATGCATTGGTAATCAAAATTATTTTAGTACCACTACTGGGTGGGGGTCTCCGAATCCAAGTTGTAACTGTTCTGTAATTACCTTAAGTTAGATAGGATAATGTGTTTATTCTTCAAGCTGCTATCAATTTCCAACTCGCTAAGAAACGAGGCACACTCTTTTGTGTTTTTGTGGATTTCAAACGCGCTTTTGATTCCATAAATCAGGAAAAATTGTGGAATTAACTTTTTTATCTGGGGATGAGCGCAAAAATAATTAGGCTAATTAGAGCATTGTATGGGCAAGCCAAAGTTGTCTTAGACATGAATGAAAGCGAGGAGGACGCCATAAGGGTCAATAAAGGGGTTTTACAGGGCGACTCTTTAAGCCCATTAATTTTTCTGTTGTATCTATCTGATATTACAGATTATTTTGAAAAAAGAGGACTCTGTGGATTAAATATGGGTTGGAGTAAAAATCTGATATCATTGCTTTATGCTGATGATCTAGTCATCTTTGCTCTCACTGCGAATGACGCTCAAAATGCAATAAATGTTTTATCTGACTACTGTCAATCTAATGATTTGGAAGTCAATATATCAAAAACAAAAGCAGTTATTTTCCACTCAGGTCCATTGTCCAAAGGTATAAAGCAACTAATGTATAGGGGCCAGGTAGTTGAAAGGAATAAAGAATATAAATATCTAGGCGTCAAATTTTATTCTTCAGGCCTACACTTGAGAACTGCTGAAGATTTCAAAAGTAGAGCTTCTGTCGTGGCCGCTAAAGTGTTGGATATACTCCGGAGAGCCAAGGCCGATAACCTCGACACAATATTAAGACTATATTATGACTCCATTGTTAATCCCACATTAAACTACTGCTCTGAAATTTGGGCACCCAGGTACATCAGCAATATAGAAAGTGTGCAGCTAAATTTTATTAAAAAAGTTTTCCGATGGCCGAGGTGCACCCCAAATCATTTTGTGAGACTGGAGACAGGACGTCAGAAAGTAAGAGGTGAAGTCATTAAAAAAATGACCAATTGGTGGGTCAAAGTTTCAGAAATGCCTGACTATAGACTCCGTAAAGTTTGTTTGAACAGGTACGTGGAGTGGGACAAGAGAACTAGTAACAAGCCACAGTTTAACTGGTACTCACAACTTAAACTAAATCTCTCTTCAGTATATGGGGAAAATATTTTAAACCTGAAATCAAGCAGAGAACGGCATTCTGAGTTAAAGAATCTGATCAATAAGATGGAAAATCAATCAATAAGTGAAGATGTGGACGCGGTATTAAGATCCAACTACAGTCCAACTTACAGATTATTAAGTTCTTTAGGAATAGGAGAAGAATATTTGAGACAGAGAATAAGCATGAACAAACTCAGGATTTTCAGCCAACTGAGAGTATCTAAGATTGATTACACCAGGCTAAACTACAAATATATTAGCTACAATCTAGATGGTAATATAAAATGTTTAATTTGTAATTTAAATGAAGAAGAGTCGCGCAATCACTTCTTGTTTCGATGTCCACAGTTTAAACATCTAAGGTCTCATTGGATTCCCAACCTATCAACTATAGAGCAAGCCTTATCTCGCTATGATTCTGAAAATATTAGCCGAGTTTATCATTACACAGTAGAAGCCTTAAAAATAAGAGCCTTTATATTAAACGAATACTTACAATATGAAAATAAATACTAAAAAATACTTTATATGTAAAGAATTATAAAATAAATACGAATAAGAATATAAATAACACATAAACCTAGGTGTGTATGTGTGTGGGCGTATGATGTTTGTTTAAGTGTGTATGCATGAGAAGAACAAACAAAAAAGAAAAAAAAAAAAAATAATAATAATAATAATAATAAAAAATAAATAAATAAACTATTGTTGTTTGTTATTGAAAAATTGTTTACTATGGTTATTATTATTAATTACTTTTAATATTACTACTAAATATTTTGTAAATATTGTTGATAATTGTCATTCATTTAGTTATTTCGGTATTTCATTTAAGGTTAAAGTATAAGAAAATGGTAGCTGCTTATATTTTTTAACATTATTCGAATATTTATATAATTTGTTACGGTCCGAACTCTATTGTACAAACTTATGTTTATATACAATAAATTATTTTGATTTGATTTGATTTGACCTTAAGTCAGATAAGCTGCTTGATATAATTATTTTTTTACTATAAGATGACATGGACAGAATGTTTAAACTTTTTAAATGCAAATATTATTTTTGAGCAAAAACCTTTTACTTTATATTAAAATTGAACGCTTGATTATGTTTCAGGTAACATGTGGTCTCAAAGCTGGACCAATATTCTAGACCTGACTGTACCTTACATTGATAAACCATCTGTCGACGTAACAGATGAAATGGTCAAACAGGTGATACCAAAAATTTCGAAATTAAATAGTTGAAAAAAGTTCAAATTAATAGTTTAAAATATTTACTTAACTTTATCCGGTTCCTTTTTAGTTCATTAGCTGAGCTTATCGATGTCGGATTTGTGGTAAATACTTGCGGCCACAAGTATAACCATAGATAAAAAAACTAAACTGCAAAACAAACGTGCATTGCTGGCGAAAAAAAAAGGGTTTTAAAAGTAAGGCATATTCCAAAGAATTGTTAAACAAAAATTACCTTAATCCTGAGAGGCGTAACTTAAGAAATCCCTGACCTCACCAGCAGAAGATTTTCCTACTACTATCACTAGGTTTTTATTTTTAAATAAATACGTGTGGTGTCGCGGGACACCCCGTTAGGAACGAAGTTCCTTACGCTTTTCATTAAATATAAATTAAATTATTAGTTAAAGCAGATGGTTGTAGTGAGGGGTCCTGTTCCCTCATACTCCGCCGGCCAGATACGATTAAAAATATTATAAAATATATCACTTCCCTGTACAAAACCTACTGCTTGTATCAGGTTGAAATTTGACAAGTCTGTTTCAATTGTTCATTAGGCGATGTGTATGAAGTTTTATTAATCGTTACGTTAGAATATCGGTAAAAACGTTGTTTTCTCTATTTTAAAGGTTTAGGTCCGCTTTAATAAATTTAGCGATATTTAACACTTCATAGCTGTGTCGATGTTTGATTTACAAAAAATATTTATTTATAAAAGTTATTTGACTCATTGAATATAAGTTGGAATTTTTTCTCGCGCTAAAATTCCAATTTCACATTTCAAGTTTACGTTTACTTGAGCGTTGCGCGCGAACCCTTAGGCGGATAACGTTGTCCAACTATCTCTTCCTTGGAATTTGTAAAATGAAAATGTGTATCAAATTTCAACTTAATCGGTCCTCTTTTACTCAAGTTATCATCATCGGTGGATTTCGTGATAGTCGATTTTGTGTAACGGTAGATTATGTGACGATGGGTTTTTGACGGATTCACTCCCATGCAGGCTCCAGACACTGTAACGTGCTATAAGGAACTTAGTTCGAAAAGCCTTAATTTTGAGCAGTTTGCTTCTTTAGCAATGCATGCTGAGCCCTTGCACTTGAGGCCGTGTTTGATGCCTTTCTGAAATCACATTATTTTAGAAGAAAGATGAGCTTCAAATCAGCAAAATCGGTTGAGAATTGACAGAGACATTCAGTTTAATATAACAAAAATGCAATTTCTGCATGGAAAAAATTAAGAACTAACACAATTAAAGAAATCGGTCTAAGACAACTCAGAAAAACTTTGTTATATTATTCGAGGTCAAAATTACTTAGCCCAGTTTTTTCCATTTATTATTTTTTTCGAGTTTTCTTAGCATTTAATTATTATTGTCCATTTTATCAAAATTTACCATCTCATATATTATCTCAGAGACTAAATCTGTTGATTAAAATGTTTCATCAAAATTGAACCGTTTTCGAGAAAAAAAAAATTTAAAGAGTTTTTGGGGTTAGTGCCCCCAAATTTGGAGCTGAATTTCCTTTTTTTGACTTCACCTCGGGATATGATTTTTCTGAACACGTATGCCAAGTTCCGTCAAAATCGACCCTGTAGTTTAGGCTCCAGGCGTCTGCACAGACACACATTTTTTAAAAACCACTTCTTTGCAGATTTGTATTTAAATTACATTTTAGATTATTTCAAGCAATCGTCGTAAAACATTATCAAGAGAAATAAATGCCACTTTATTCTGAGTTTTTCACGCCTAAAATTTAGAGCTCAAATACGTTTCTCAAATTCACCGAAGAGGATACATTTTATCGGAATCAGACCTCTAGTTTAGACTCCATGCGTCTGCATTGATGCAAAGATTGATAAATTAAACTCAAATAATTTCTCTTTGAAAAAATATAAGAGAAATAAAAAATAAACCCCGTTACTATAAATCGAACCTTAATCTCTGCATTTACAACATAAATCTAGAATTAATGAGCTTCCATGAATAATAATCCAAAAAATAAAAATACTTATACTCTGATTATGGGTTACCAAAAAATTCTCTTTCCATTTCAGGGTTATACTCCACTGAAGATGTTCAAAGCGGCTGATGATTTCTTCGTATCGTTGAACCTGAGCGCTGTGCCTGAACGGTTCTGGAATAATTCCATTATTGAGAAACCAGAGGATGGAAGGGATCTCATTTGCCACGCTTCTGCTTGGGACTTAGGCACCGGCGAAGACTTCAGGTAATGCTGCAACTACTTATGTACTAATAATCCTCAACTGTCTTTAAAAATGGCGTAATAGTTTAAGCTTGCGAATTGGCATATACTACTCTCAATTAGGTTTTTCAATGTTTAACTCACGCATTTCTACGAGCTCATCACTTATCAGCTCCTGATTGTGTGAATCCAGCTGATTGTGATCGTGATCATTATTCACTTCAAAATTAATATATATATATATATATATATATATATATATATATATATATATATATATATATATATATATATATATATATATATATATACATACGAAAAACACACGACCGCGAATAATATATAAGCACAGAGAAAACCCAGGGCTCGGTCATAAAAACACTATTCACTCACAACATACTCAAAAACCCGACGTTTCGGTTTATTCTTTAAACCTTCTTCATAGGATCTAAAACAAAAGAAAATACAAAAAGTTTACACAGGATGCAATTAAGATTAAAAGAGTTTACAATTAGAAAAACGAAACTTAAAAACACAAAGCTAGAGAAACTTACAATGAGAAACATATGGAATGAGAACTAATGTAACATACTATTGAATAAAAATGTTTTGAGATTTTTTTAAAAAAAGACTAGAATATTCAAACAATTTAAGAAAAAATGACTAGAGAATGAGAATAAATAAATAAATATATGTGAAAAATGTTTAACAAGGTAAATATAAAAAAGATAACAAAGAAAAGGTAACAATCTAAAATTAACCAGTGGCGCCATCTAGCGGCAACACACTGAAACTACATTCAAATTGAATTCAAAAATTGTCCAAACTACAAAAACTCATCATTTTCGACCCTCCATATTTATGTTTCTTGTACAATCAGTCCAGAATAAACTCCATGCAAATTATCAATATCACTTCGAAAGTTTAATGATAATGGATCCTTTTTAATAAATAGCATTTCCAGGGTACGTCGCTTATGCTCATCCGGTTCCTGAGCTAACACCTTTACCTCCTGGAAGTTAAACTTGTGACTGTGGTTGACTGAATGTAGAGCTAAAGCTGTGGACGTAATTTTGCGTGTCCTAACACTATACTCATGTTGGTACATTCTTTCTTTAAGAAACCTAGAGGTCTCCCCGTAATATATTTTATCACAATCCAGGCAACTGATCGCATACACTACATTAGATAGTAAGTGAACTGGACATTTATCTTTTAACCTAGTATAGAGAGAGCCAACCCTGCAACTACTGTAAAAAGCTAAACCAATCTGAGGTATTTCTCGTCGTAAAATCCTCTGAATGCCCTGAGATAAGCCATCAATGAACGGGAACTTGAAATAAGCAGCAGGACTCTCCTCTCTCCTCCTAGTACTCAAATTATGGTTATAGTGACGATACCAGCATCTATTCACTAATTGAGTGGGGTAGCCATTGTTACTGAAAAAAGTTTGTAACCTTCTCCTATTTTTTATGAGAAAACAAGGACTACTGATATCAATCACTTTCTTGACCAAGTTTTGAACGCAAGAGAAAACAAGGACTACTGATATCAATCACTTTCTTGACCAAGTTTTGAACGCAATTGATTTTTTGTGACATTATGTGTGAGGATTGGAAATTAAGTACTCTCCTCGAACTGGTAGGCTTAATATACCAATCTGTTAACAAGGAGTTATCTGAACCCCTTATCACATTGATATCCAGAAATGCCAAACACCCGCTGTTTTCTAACTCCATAGTAAAACTTGCGCCTTAGTAAACTTACTTGGATTGCGTTGCATCCTGTGTAAACTTTTTGTATTTTCTTTTGTTTTAGATCCTATGAAGAAGGTTTAAAGAATAAACCGAAACGTCGGGTTTTTGAGTATGTTGTGAGTGAATAGTGTTTTTATGACCGAGCCCTGGGTTTTCTCTGTGCTTATATATTATTCGCGGTCGTGTGTTTTTCGTATGTATATATATATATATATATATATATATATATATATATATATATATATATATATATATATATATATATATATATATATATATATATAAAACAGTACCTTATATATTTTATTTGTTGTTTAACACAAGGATCAAAATGTGCACTGTAGTGACTCAGCACGAGTTCACAACTATTCATCATGAGATGGGTCATATCCAGTACCTAATATATATTTTATTTGTTGTTTATCACTAGGATCAAAATGTGCACTGTAGTGACACAGCACGAGTTCACAACTATTCATCATGAGATGGGTCATATTCAGTACCTAGTATATATTTTATTTGTTGTTTAACACTAGGATCAAAATGTGCACTGTAGTGACACAGCACGAGTTCACAACTATTCATCATGAGATGGGTCATATTCAGTACCTAATGTATATGTTATTTGTTGTTTAACACTAGGATCAAAATGTGCACTGTAGTGACACAGCACGAGTTCACAACTATTCATCATGAGATGGGTCATATTCAGTACCTAATGTATATGTTATTTGTTGTTTAACACTAGGATCAAAACGTGCACTGTAGTGACACAGCACGAGTTCACAACTATTCATCATGAGATGGGTCATATTCAGTACCTAGTATATATTTTATTTGTTGTTTAACACTAGGATCAAAATGTGCACTGTAGTGACGCAGCAGGATTTCAGAACTGTCCATCACGAGATGGGTCATATTCAATACTTTATACAATATAAGGACCAACCTCCGATCTTCAGAGGAGGAGCTAACTCAGGTAAATATAAATATCTTAATTCGGTATAAAAGCTATATCTATCAATTAGTATTCATTCTAACTAACTCTGTGGCACAACAGATAGTAGAGGACTAATTTGGCAAAAGGTCTATACAATAATCAATATTATTGAATGAGATGGGGTTAGCGTGTGGCTCCATTACATGTGTAGAAGAATTGATTATCGCAACCAGGCACTCCTTCCATAAGTAGCTACCCATTAATATGAGGATGCTGGGCAAACACTAGAGGTGGGTAATAACTGTTGACATGACAGACAATTCGACAGACAAGTTATTTTATTTTGTAGTATCACTTGTATTTATGATTTGATTCAGTTGGATTCTTAACTTAATGTGTGAACATTTAAATATTTACATAAACTATTAAACTATTTACGAAAATAACTGTTATTTGACGGTACCTAGTTATCACGTTCCCGTTCTCAACCGTTAACAGGTTCCTTGAATAGGTCATTTGGGTAACAGGTTTCACCAGTGTCTTGATAAGCAAAGAAAAAAAAGAAAAAAGAAGGTCCTCCATCAAAGGTAAAATATACCTTTAATGGAATTGTACTTATTTCATAGTTAATAGTGAAGATATTTACTCAGCTTGAAGTTTCTACAAAGATTCTATATAATACAAATATTAATACTTTGAAATCCAATGAGTGGGATCGCAGTAAAGATCTATTTAAAATTTAACAAGCAAAATAAACCAAAAAAGGAGTAAATAATATATAAAATAAGAGCTAAAGAGCACCTACAGCGCACCAATAGTAGTTTCAACCAACATCTTCAAGAGCACGGTCACTTCAACGCAGATCATAAGATTGGTTTCATACATTTTGCCCAGAAGGGGCGCATACTGGACGCCCTGGAGAAGATAGAGATTCTACGCTCCCAGTATAGAGTGGGCAACGAGTTTAATGTCAACGAGAGGGGAGAGGCATCATCCCTTCTGAAGGTCATGGTTGAAGCCGAGACTCGGGTCAGTCTTGTACCAGTCGCTGGTTTAACATGACTCACCTTTCTCCCATGTTTTCTTATTTGTATAAGTAACGTTCTTCGCTTCTGCGGTAGGCTCTTATTTCTTATTATATCTTATTTATGTATTTTTTATTTATTCATTTATTTTATTGTTATTTTCTTTTTATTTTCACTTTGATATTTTTACTTCACCTAAAGCACTTCCGTTTTGTAATTTATTTTTATTTTTATTTTTTTTTTTTTGTCTTCTTGTTACTTTTTGTTTTATTTCCACCTTTTAAGAGTTTTGCCTTTTGTTAATTTTATTTTATTGATGGTGTGTTGACTGTTTTTCTTGTTTCTTTTTGTCTCGGTTTTCCTTTTTTGACCTTTGATTAGTTTTTTATTACTGTTTGTTCAGGCACTGATGATGACCCTATAGTGGTTGAAAGCTGCTTTGAAAATAAACTTATTTCACGTGGAGTGACTTTATCTTTCTTCATTTAATGATGACCTCCACTAACGCTTCATATCCTAATTCCTAAAGAGACGTTTAATATAATTATAATAAAAGTTGTTTGAGGAAAATCGGTCCAGTAGAACAGAAGATAAAACGTATGTTAGTTACGTATGAAAAGCGGGGGTGGGGGTGGGCCGTAGAAACCTCAATCTGGAGGGTGTCAGCTGAGGTTTTGTCTTAAGTCCGCCGCAGGGCCCGCGGCAGAGACACTGAAACTAGGTGAGAAACTACAAATAATGCAGAGGAAGGGATGAGGGCTGCGAGTAATTTGCAACCGAGCGCCTCTATGCCTCTACCCTGCCGACACACTAGGAAAGCTTTACTTTTTTTATTTTGTAATAACATTATTTAAATGGAAATAACATAACTTAACAGTACAGATAACGGAAACTGAAATAAAGAACATAACTGAATTGATATCGTAACGTAATGAAGAGTTATAGTTATAATATAACTCGAATACCTAAGGAGTTACTGATATTTGATACAGTTCCTGTTCTGTTAAAGTTATAATATAAAGCTTCATGGGAACCTAATACCTACACAACCCAGGAGTTATTGATAGCGTTTCCACTCCGTTACAGTTATAAATATAACGTATCGTACCATAGAAGCAGAGTACGAGTGCAGTGCCGACGCTAGGCGGAATACTTTATAAACTAATCAAGAGCTGTAACTACGACAGTGCCCTCAGAGTAAGAAAGGGACCCTATCCCCCTTACTCTGAGATAGTACCTACCTCCGCGCCACCGCCAGTCGCTATATTTATAAATTAGACTAGAGTTACTCGATAACAGGCATTTTTCAATATTAGTTTATCTGAGGAACGGTTATCTTACAATAACAGGTTTTTTAATTGTTACGTTATTTTCGACCCTCCTCACACCGTATAGTTGGCTGTCCAGGGATAAAAGCCGTATCTGTGGTCACCCATCCAAGTTTTGACCAAGCACGATGCTGTTTTCCTTTATTGACGAGTCAGCCAACTGCTCTCCTATATAACCTAACGAGGCCTCAGTAAGAATTCTTGACTCTATTAAATAACATAATCAGTCGATTAGTGTGGCACATAGCTTTGTCACGTCCTATTTGGTAAATTTAACGATTTTATGTTTTTACAAGCTATTATTGTCAAATTATAACTATCCTCCTTATTTAAAATTTGTCAAAATTGTTTTAATTTTGCTTCCTAGCTTACAGAAGGTAACGGAAGCTATGTTGTGATCGTTCTGAAGAACGAACGTTTTAAGGCCTCCGATTTCAAAAATTCCAAGAAAAAATCCGTTTCAGACATCAGAGAACATCTTTGGTTCCATGTCTGTCAGTCAGTCTTCGTTCTGTTGCTCAATTATTGCGAACCAATATATATTTATTTATTTATTTATTTTTTTTATTTTACATATATATTACTTGCAATTTAGTTTTGCAATTAGTAATACAGATAACAATTTGATTAAGTAACATGAATTAACATGAGAGGAGAGGCTACCCAGTGGTAGAACTCCTGTCGTGCATAACATTAATTTAGTTCATCGGTTGAGGTTGTGAACTATAAGTAGCAGGTCACGAGGCCAATGCCTCTTCAGCCGACGGGGTGCTTGGTCAGAGATATGAAGGGATGCCATGGATTTAACTAAAGGATTAGGATGGTGATTTAAGGTTTCATGGAATTGTTTATAACGGATAGAAGCGAGGTCATGTACAAAAGGAATTTTAAGGTCGTGGTGAATTGTAAGGTTAGAGACGAATGGTGGGGAATTGGAGATTTTTCGAAGGATCTTTGATTGAAGGGATTGGAGTCAACAGGAATTTGAGTGCTTAGTGCAACCCCAGAGCCTAATTCCATAGGTCCAAATGGGTTTAAGGATTGAATTATAAATAAAGATTTTATTATAAAGGGATAGGTGGAATCTTTGGTGTCGCAAAAGGAGTTTATATCGTCTGTGGGTGTCCGTACGCGTACGTTTACTTTTAGTGCGTTGAGCCCAAGTCAATCGTCGATCAAGATGTAGGCCTAGATATCTTACGGAAGAGGATTGTGGGATCACTCCTTGGTTGAGGATGACTGGAGGACAAGTTGAATGTCCGAGAGTAAAAGTGACATGGACACTTTTCTGCTCATTAATTTTATCCTCCATTTCCTCAACCAAGGTTCAAGAAGGATAAGGTGGTTTTGGATGTTGGTTGCTCCAGATGTAGGAGGCGGAAAATACACATTTGTCATCAGCAATGAGCTATTTGGGTACTTGGGTGTTGACTTGTTAAAAGGAGTACAGCAAAGGACCTAGGATACTTCCTTGTGGTACATCAGCAAGTATAGGACTCGTAGGTGAGCGAGAAGAGCCACAGCTTACATGGAAGTGTCTTTCATGGAGATAGGATTAAGGATAAGGTAGTAGGTAAAGGGAAGGACGCACTTTAGTTTCCACGGAAGACCCTGGTGCCAAATCCTGTCAAAGGCCTGGGCCTCATCTAGGGAGACACCAGTGCTATACTGTTTTCGCTCAAGGGGGGACGAGATGGAGTCTACAATGTGATGACACTGTTGGATGGTGGAATGTTGAGAGCAGAAGCCAAACTGATGTTTAGGTAGGATATTGGATGACAGGAATATTTTTGAGATGCGTCTTAAAAGGAGTTTTTCGAGGATTTTGCCGAAGATTGGAAGAAGGCTAATTGGACGATAGGATGTGACAAGGTGGTGAGGTTTATTAGGTTTAGGGAGCATTTTTATAATGCGGTATATTCTTCAAAAGTTTTATTTCTACAGTCTCTAAGAGTGGTTTTTAGCTGTCTTGTTGTTGTTTTTAGTCTGTTGTATGATTTTTTGTCAGTTGGAAGTCTAGATCTTTGCCATATAGCTCTAGCGTGGCGTCTTTCCGTGATTATTAAGTGAAGTGAGGTTGGAATGATTTCTGGTTTAGCATTTTTCTCCGTGTTCTTGAAGTGGCGTCCCAGACACAGCGTTGAATCGTCTCCGTAAATTTCATCACACATGCGTCGATGTCTTCAGGAGTTTAAAGTGAAGTGTTTAAGTTAGTACGTTCGTCAATAAGCTGCCTAAAGTGGTCCCAGTCAATAGGTCCGGTGATGAGAGTAGGAGGAGAAGAGTTTAGGATAGGGTTTGTATCTAATACAAGGAGTACTGGGCTATGATCTGAAGATAATTCTGGTAAGACTGTAAGGTGAGGATGGTGGGTTCTGAGAGGAGATGTGACGAAAAACTCCAAGGTATCTGGAAGTTTATTTGTGGCATAGGGACAGCAGGTGTATTTACGAGGGGTAAGGACGCGGTAAGGAGTGGTTCTAAGGATATTAAGGAGTCTTGATCCTCGAGTATTACTGGTTACGACACCCCCATGTGGATGTTTTACGTTGTAATCCCCTCCAGCAAGAAAATTAGGACCAAAAGAGTTAAAGATGAAAAGGAAGGAAGAGCTGCCTCTTCTTCTATATTTCTCCTTGGTGATTTCAATACTCCTGAGATTGATTGGGACAATCTTATTTACTCAGGCTGTCAGCAAAACACAAAAGATCGAGACCTTGCTCTTTTCAATTTAACTCATGAGTTAAATCTATCCCAGTTTAATAATATCAAGAACTCTTTTAACAAACTTCTTGATTTAGTTCTATCTAATCGGGACGTACAGGTGTCTCGTAGTTCTGACTATTTGGTTAAAGAAGACACTTACCACCCTAGTCTTCATATTCACCTCTCCTCCGTCAGATGTCCTCGAGAGGCTTCATCTGTGACATCTGTCCGTCGCTATTTTGCTGCCGGCGACTACACTGGGCTTACTGCTGCACTCGCAACGCTTGACTGGTCGGATGTTTATGAAAACTCTGATGTTAACTATTGCGTGGAAACTATGACAACCTGACTACAATCTCTGTTAGATTACTTAATACCGTGTTTTTCTACTAAGAAAACCCCGTTTTCCGAAGTGGTATTCTTTTTTACTGTGTTCATTTATTAAAAAGAAAAACTATCATAGTCGTAAATTCTCTGTCTCCGGTTATCAGATACATTATAATCTTTTCCGAATTTACAGAAGAATGACCAAAGCTCAATTTAAATTTGATTTTATCCGTTATAAGTCTAAAATAGAAAATTCTATTAAAGCTAATGTCAATTGCTTTTGGAAGTATGTTAATAATGTTCGTGGTATTAATAACGAATCACCCAAACTTACTGTCTCCCAGTCTGTGGAGTCAGATCCGCAAGTTTTAGTTGAAGTGTTCGCAGATCACTTCAGTTCTGTGTTTGTGAACTCGTCTACCTTTAATCATGTGTCCCCGTTTTCTCCTTCACCTCTCAATGTAATTCACGTTCCTCGCGTATCTACCAGTGATATTATCAATGCTTTTCGTCGATTAAAACCTACGAAGAGTTCAGGTAATGACAACATTCCTGCTTTCTCACCTGTTTTGGAATATATTTTTAACTTGAGCCTTGATTCCCGTATATTTCCTTCTCTGTGGAAATCAGCTCTCATAGTTCCTATCTATCTATAAGTCTGGTGATCACTTTTCGGTAAATAATTACCGTCCAATTTCACTGTGTAATTTGTTTTGTAAAGTGTTTGAGCGTATTCTGCACTCTTGAGTGATCCCCTCCTGAATCCTCACCAACATGGTTTCCGTCCTTCGTGTTCAACTGCTACTAACCTGGTTTCCTTCCTTAGTTGTGTTGGTTCTTCTGTATCTCGCGGGACTCAGGTGGATGCTGTCTATTTTGACTTTGTTAAGGCCTTTGATAGAGTTGACCATGGTATACTCCTTTCCAAACTTACCTCTTTGAATTTCAGTCCAGTCCTTATTCATTGGTTCCAGTCCTACCGTACCTGTTCCGTGCGTCTCGGTCCTCATACCTCATCTTATTATTCCGCTTTTTTCTGGAGTCCACCAGGGCTCTATCTTGGGTCCTCTTCTCTTTAGTATATTTGTTGATGGCCTCGGTAATGTTCTGCACAACTGTCTGTTTGAATTATACGCCGATGATCTAAAAATTTCGCGTGCAATAGATAATTTCTATTCCTGCCTTGAACTCAAATCTTCAATCATCCTTGTTCTTCAATGGTGTTCCGAAAATAATATGGAGATACAATGTTGGAAAAATTCAGGTTATTTCTTTCTATCGCTCCTTGTCCCCTATATCGTTTCCCTACTCCTTAAATGGTATAACTCTTCCTCGAGTTTCATCAGTAAGAGTTCTGGGTGTTATCCTCGACAGAAGGTTTAGATTTGATGGTCAGCTCGACGCTGTGATTAGAAAGGCTAACCAACGCCTTGGATTAATTCGTAGGATCACTTATAATTCTCTCTCACGAGTGTTTTCTTCTTCTCTACAAATCCCTCATTCGGCCTGTCCTTGAATATGTAACTCCTGTATGTCTATGGTGCAACTAAGTCCAGAATCATTAAGAAAATTAAGCGAAGATTCGTCCGCGCATGCTATTTCAGGTATATGTATCGGCGTGTGTTTAACAAGTATGAATCTTTGTCTGATAGGCTCAGGCTGAACTCCTTGTACAAGAGACGTAAGGCACATGAGGTTCTGTTCTTGGTGAACTGCTTGTCTGGTAAGACATTCAGTTCTCAGGTTCAGGACCAAATCGTTATTCTGAAGGAGAGCTGGTCGCCCCCTCTATATAGGAGTTATCAGACTGTTGTCCCTTAGTCAGATGTGTTTCGTCCTGCAACTCCCTCGTTAACTATTCTGATTTGCCGTGTTTGTCAAATCTCCGTTTCGTGTTGTCCTTCCTAGAGTGATCTGCAATTATTTTTACTTTTTTGTTTTCTAGTCTTCTTCTTTAAGCTAGTCTTATTTTTATTTTAATGTTTAATTGTTACTTAATGTTATTATTGATCTATCTTGTTAATTTACTTTGATCATGTTATCTCTCACCTGATTAGTTGGTGTTTAATTTTTGTCACTTTTGTTAGCCATAATTATGGTATGTTTTTATGTATTATAGTGCCTCACTTGTGGCTTCAACTGTTTGAGGGCTCTTTAAAAATGTTTAATAAATAAATAAAAAGAAAGTTAGATATTGTTAGAAATGATAAGAGAACTTAGGAGAAGACTAGAGATTGTTAGAAGTGACAAGTTGACAGAGGTTGTTCGCTATCCTCGGGTTCAAAGCTTGTTTATCGCTTTTCTACAACTCTAGTACATATTTTTCAATTTTGGTCTTTTATCTTCCTTTTGCTTTTATCAAATGAATGTTAAATCAAAGAATAAATATTAAATTAAAAAGGTGACCCATGGGCCCAGACAGATTTTAAATAGCTTTAGTCCAGGAGATAGCATGCAAATAGTGTCTGACTAATATCAAGCTAGAATTTTGTGTATAAGTAAGTGTTTTGGTGCCTTTTAAGAATATGTGGTCGGCTAAGTTCGTCTGCGGGATACAGCTTGGCAATGGGCATTTGAAAAAACAAACCAGTGGAAAGCGGCCATGTCCTGCCCATGTTGGTGACCAATGTGATTTTCATGATCATGAGTATAAAATTTGTTATTAAACCAAAAATCAAGTTGATGTAAGTTTGTCACTTGATAGGTTAGTTATTCAAATATTACTCAAAATCAAAGTGGTCACCTATCAAGTGGCAAACCACCATCAACTTGAATTTTGGTCTACTAACTAATTTTGTACTTGCGATCATGAAAATCACATTGGTCACCAAAATGGGCAGGACATGGCCGCTTACAGAGACTGGGGGTTAAAAGTCTGTCCGTTTGTCTAGCGTTAAGTGGGGATAAAATTGACTAATTCGAACTCAGCACATCTCAGAAACTGTGACAGCTGTGTAGTTTAATTCAGCATTGACAATATATGAACGTTGTTCGTTATTAAATTATTCTGTGTTTATGTCCAGGTTTCCATGAAGCTATTGGAGATGTCATTGGGATGTCAGTGTCGACCCCTAAACATATGAAACGCATTGGTCTTTTACCTGAAGATTTCGAATTGGACAAGGAAACATCCTTAAACTATTTGTTCTATCAAGCTATGGACAAGATAGCAGGTCTTCCCTATTTGTACTTACTAGATCAGTGGCGATGGGATGTCTACAGAGGCAAGACCACGGAGGAAGACTGGAATTGTCACTACTGGAAACTTAGGTAATACGAGCAGTTCGTTTTAAAGGTTTAAGCACGTTTTCTGTAGGAATTCATTGCCGACTCAGTGGCACACTCTCAGAGGGGGGGGGGGGGGGGGGGAGAGAGGTGTTAAATACTTCCTTATAGGAGAAGAAAACAATGAAAGTGTATTTTTTAATACTTACTTCTTACAAAACACATAAGTTCACATTTGTGATATGGACTATACATCCTCCCCCCCGGCCACGAACTTATAACTGTTCCCCCCCCCCCCCAAGTACTGATACTTTTTTAGATTCTACTGAGTGGAACAAAAGTCTCCCTTCCCCCTTCTTAACCTGTGAACGGTTTGAGATAACCGTACCATGCAAAGGGAAGTTTGTTTTCATGCAATCGCTCACTAGGGGCAACCACCCACTTTGCCCCCAGGCCACCCAACTTCAATATTTCTAATTGAAGTGTATATTTCTGGTAGCATATTTGGATTCTATGGTCATCCAATAGGGGGGGGGGGGGGGGAATGATAGTGAAATAACCCTTCCGAATATAGTAAAAAAAATACACTTATGAAGCTGTAAACTCTAAACCTTTTGAGATAAATTAATGAAACTTGGGGGAACTGTACCAAATAAATGAAATAATTTGTACTAACTTCAATTTATATATATATATATATATATATATATATATATATATATATATATATATATATATATATATATATATATCTCAATGTATCCTCTCTCAAGCATGCGCACAAACTACTAATTATTCTCGAATACTTGTAGGTTATAACAAACACACTATGATAAACATGGTTGACAACCTAGCCAAGCAAAATATCCCAACACTTTACTTATAATTAAACCAGCTTCTTTTTAACGTTCATTTTCAGGACAAAGTACCAAGGAATTCAACCCCCAGTTGAACGAAGTGAACATGATTTTGATCCTGGTGCGAAATATCACATCCCTGCCGATGTTCCATACATCAGGTAATACAAATCAATATTATTATAATACAGGGTGGGCAAAAAAAACCGTACTTTTTTAAACACAGCACTTTTTTAAGCTTCAGTAATAGATAGAGATATGGGGTTTGTAGGATCTGAAAACTACATTCTTCTACTTTAAATTTCATATCTATAACTTGAATATATATTGGGTGAAAGCCATGATATGACGGTTTGAAATAGGGTCTTAAAAAAAGTCTTTGTCCTTGTCCGGATAATCGTTGTTTGGTCTTATAGTTTTGATAGAATAAATTACCATTTGAAGGGGGGGGGGGGGTCTTTGTAGGTAAGTGGGAGGAGTCCCTCAGTGTTATAACAAACATTGAAGATGTGTTAAGCACAATGTTGCCTGAAATTGAAGATCAAATGCTAAATTACACGTTTATGCAAGATGTTACCCCGTCCCATCGCTCCTTGCAAACAATTCAATACTTGCAAGAGAATTGCCCAGACTTCAGGCAACACTGTGCTAATTGTCTCTTTAACGTTTGTTATAACACTGAGGGATTCCTCTCACTTACCAACGAAAAACCCCCTCCCCCCTCCTTGATATGGTAATTTATTTTATCTACTCGCGGCAGCAAAATTAAACATTACTTAACTGTTTTTAGGCTGGAAAGTACTATTTCCCTGATTTGTCATTAAAATATTAAAAACAGGCAGGAAAGTAGTTAAAACAGTCAGGAAAATACTTTCTCCTAGGCAGGGAAATATTTCCCTGCCTAGGCAGAGAAAGTAACAGTGTTTACCACTGCGTGTCATAACCTCTTATTTTGGCAAGAACAGTTTATACTATTATCTCTATCTCATAACATTATATATTATAGTTGAATAAGAAATATTTAATAAATAAACGGTTTAAAATTAAAATAATTTGTTTATATTTGTTAATTCTGTTAAATAAGTTCAATGATTAGTAGATCTTTAATTAAAAAAAATAGTAGAGTCACTGGCTATACTGTAGCGTCATGTAAACATTGAACATCCATATTATTTTTATTATTGAAGTCTTTCTAGATTAGACTAGCTACTTTACTTGATGTATCCTAGTTACTTCTTTTCATTTAAGCAATAGAAGATATCTTTTACACTTTTATTAATTTTTTAGTAAAAATATAAATAAATATTGTATATTGCGTGCATTATTCATTCAGAAGTTGTGTGTGTTATAAACGTGTGATTTGTATTTTGTTGTTATAGATTGAGTTTCCTTTTCACTTATTGTTATTATTCCCAAGTTTCTTATTTGAACATTAATTTTAGTTAATACAATATGTTATTATCTTTATTAATATGACACATAGTTATTAACTATGTTATATTAATAAAGATAACATTTTAGTAGCTTCATTTTTCTGCCGCAAGTAGATAAAATATTGTATGCAACAAGGCAGCAAAGGAAACATTTCTGCCTCGTTTATTCATTGCCTGCCTCGGCTTCGCCTCGGCAGTTAATTATCGTAGCCTGTCCTCGCCTTCGGCTCGGAGGCTAATCTAATCACTCGTCAGTAAAATTCCATTTTGCTGCCTAGTTACATAAATAACTATTATCAATACTATAATACCTGACCACGATTACTACCCGGACAACGACTATTTTCAGATCCTATTTCAAACCGTCATTGCATGGCTTTCACCCAATAGTTTTTTAAGTTATAGATATGAAATTTAAAGTAGAAGAATGTAATTTTCAGACTCCGCAAACCCCGTATCTCTATCTAGTACAGAAGCTGAGCTATAAGTGTTCAAAAATGTTTTTTTCCCCCACCCTGTACATTGCGTCCTTAATTTGAACTAATAAATTTCATGTCAAATATCATTATTATAATTATTTTTGACGATCTATCTTTATATGTCTTTTTGTAATTAGATATTTTGGCGCTACCCCCCAATAACTTTGAAAAATACGTGTGGTGTCGCGGGACACCCGGTTGGAACGAAGTTCCTTACATCAATTATTTGCAAGGTTCCTTAACCTACAAATAATTATTACGCAACGTACAAAAGATGCAAGAGCAACTGAACTATATTTTTATATCAATATTTACAATTGTTTTATTTACTTGTCAAAGTGACATTGTGTCACTACACATTAAATATAAATGATAAAATCACACTGCTAAGTACGTATACGTTGCTAACTACTTATACAGGGTGTTCCAGCTCAACAGAGACACAGAGCAGGGTGTGATTCTACATTAAATTTGCTACCGAAAATGTTATATTATCACATGTCCTATCGACCTTCGATTTCGAGATATATCGATATATACATAGTTTCGATATATTTGTGAATTTGGCAATAAAATGCTCAATAACTCAAAAACTAATGTAGCTAAAAAGATGCAGTCTTACCCGTTGGAAAGTGCATTAAATTCCCTTTAAAAAACTCTAAACATTTACTCTTGTAGCTCCATTTGTAGTGAGAATACAACCATTAAAAACTGATAAAATATTTTTGTTTAAAATCTACAATAAAAATATGACCCTCCATAACATTGTTGTTTGCATAGTCAACATATATTTCTGAATAGCTTAAAAACTACGCCAACTCATAAGCTTTCTAACGACGTAACATGTGCTGTACTCTACTGATATGTATGGAACAGAAAAGCAAAAATATTGTAAATAATTCGCTAAAAAGTTAAATATTTTTTATTGAATAAAAAATTAATTTATTGATATCATTTTAAATATCGTTTTTAGTTAACATAAAAATTAATTGTACTGATTGCAACTGTTTTGATCATTTTTTTAAATGATATAGACTAGTATAAAAATGAGGCTACAAATCTTATTTACCAGAAATAGTGGTTTTTTAGTGGTCATTAAGATGAGTTGCTCACTAAAATATTTTTTATTATATCATACAATCTTTCGCTTGATTCTCTCCCCCATTTGCAATATTTTTGCTTTTCTGTTCTATACTATTCAGTAAAGTACAGCATATGTTACGCCGTCGCACTTCTGCACTTCAAATTTGGCTGTGCACTAGTAAAAATTCGTGGGGTTAAGTCAGGTGAGTGTAGTTGCCAGAGAATAGGTCCACTTCGGCCTATTTAAAGTCGAAGGAAATTATAAGGAAGCCAGATCATTATGTCTCTAGCATAATGAGAGGGACATCCATCTAACTGCAACCGCATGTCCTGCGTTCATATTTCAAATCTTATTAAAAATAAAGTACATATCAGACATAATATATGACATATACCACTGAATCAGCATAGGACGTAAAACTTAAGAAGAGGGGGGGGGGAGAGAGAGAAACAAGCAAAAGAATGTATGATATAATAAAAAAATATTTCAGTGAGAAACTCATCTTAAAGACCACAAAAGCTGACCACTAAAATCCACTATTTTTTGGTAAATAAGATATATTAGCCTCATTTTCATACTAGTCTATATCATTAAAAATAATAATTTTTATGTTAACTAAAAACGATATTTAAAATGATATCAAAAAATTAATTTTTTATTCAATAAAAAATATTAAACTTTTTAGCGAATTATTCACAATATTTTTGCTTTTCTGTTCCATACATATCAGTAGAGTACAGCACATGTTACGTCGTTAGAAAGCTTATGAGTTGGCGTAGTTTTTAAGCTATTCAGAAAAATATGTTGACTATGCAAACAACAATGTTATGGAGGGTCATATTTTTATTGTAGATTTTAAACAAAAATATTTTATCAGTTTTTAATGGTTGTACTCTCACTTCAAATGGAGCTACACGAGTAAATGTTTAGAGTTTTTTTAAAGGGAATTTAATGCACTTTCCAACGGTGAAGACTGCATCTTTTTAGCTACATTAGTTTTTGAGGTACAGAGCATTTTATTGCCAAATTCACAAATATATCGAAGCTATGTATATATCGATATATCTCGAAATCGAAGGTCGATAGGAAATGTTGTGATTATATAACATTTTCGGTAGCAAATTTAATGTAGAATCACACCCTGCTCTGTGTCTCTGTTGAGCTGGAACACCCTGTATAAGTAGTTAGCAACGTATACGTACTTAGCAGTGTGATTTTATCATTTATATTTAATGTGTAGTGATACAATGTCACTTTGACAAGTAAATAAAACAATTGTAAATATTGATATAAAAATATAGTTCAGTTGCTCTTGCATCTTTTGTACGTTGCGTAATAATTATTTCTAGGCTAAGAAACCTTACAAATGAATAATGTAAGGAACTTCGTTCCAACCGGGTGTCCCGCGACACCACACGTATTTTTTAAAGTTATTGGGGGGTAGCGCCCCAAAATATATGTCTAAATTTTCGTACCTTCACAGTAGTTTCATTATCTACTACGCATAATGAGAACAAAAAAAAAAAAAAAAAAAAAAAAAAAAAAAAAACTGGAAAATTTGTAGCCCATATTAACTTTATTGTAGCTTAGTCCGCGAATTTTCAATTACCTCATTTGATTGGTACTTCTTAGCATCAAGTTGTATTAATGAATATTGTATAACTTAATATTAATAATGTTGCAGGTACTTTGTAAGATCGGTACTTCAGTTCCTCATCCACAAGTCATTGTGTGTGACAGCGGGTGAGTTCGATCCTAAGAAACCGGATGAGAATCCGCTTTACAACTGTGATATTTACAAGAGTAAAGCCGCAGGACAGAAATTGGGGTAAATACAACAAAATATCTTCTTTGAAAAAGTTTTTCAACATCTAAATAAAATCACAGGAATGTACTTGCGTCCAAGTAATTTTTAGGGTTTCGCATGTTTAAGCATACCCTTTATGTAATTATGATTTTTTTTTCGGTATAACGACAAAATAAATTCAATTTTTTCAGGAAATTTTCTTCACCCCCACCATAAGGTATAACCATAAATTATTTCGAAATTTTAGGGCCAGCCGTTATATAGTGGTAAGGGGTTGGAATTTTTTTTTTTTGGTATCTATTGACATAAAAAACCAATAAAGAATGCAACATTTAAAAAAATTAACATTTAAAAGAATTATTTTACCAAAAAGCGTTACACTTGTATCAGGAAGGTACAATTATGTAGGAGGTTTGCAATCCCCCGCAAACCCGCTCTCGGTAGAAACTCTCCTTACCGTGCTCGGTTGGGCCTCCCCTCCCCATCGGCTACCTGCCCCACGGCTCACTCTCTTCGCATCTTGCTTCCGGTCCAGGAGTCGCTCGCCCTCCAACTTCAACTTCTGTCCTACTACTCCGATTTGCACCTGACAAACGCCATTAACCCTTTTTTTTGACATTTTCATGTCTTTACTTTGGCTCATAAACTCGAAAAGCGTTACCAAATTACGACACCAAAAAGCGTTACACAAGCGTTACCAAAAGACTACACCAAAAAGCGTTACCAAATTACGACACCAAAAAGCGTTACCAAAAGACTACACCAAAAAGCGTTACCAAATTACGACACCAAAAAGCGTTACACAAGCGTTACCAAAAGACTACACCAAAAAGCGTTACCAAATTACGACACCAAAAAGCGTTACCAAATTACGACACCAAAAAGCGTTACACAAGCGTTACCAAAAGACTACACCAAAAAGCGTTACATGACTCGTATGCAAGCAATTTATCAACGTCTTGAATACTAGAGGTCGACCAAGAAGTCATGGAAATGAGAGGAGTGCGCTAGTGTCGACATGTACAGTCAGTTTTTTTTAAAATAGACCACTGTCAAAAAGTACAGTGTTGTTCTTTTGTTATTAATAATTTTATTTTTGATAACTTCTATATTTTTTGCAACAGGCAACACTGTACCTGATAAGAAATCACAATAATATACGATAATATCTTTATATTATTGTTTATTGATTATTCACAATAATATTCTTTAAATCTAAATAAATTTTCTTCTATCTTAATCGATTTTTTTCTTCCTCTTTATTTCTGAGTTTGATTTGTTACTTTTTTATTTCTGTTTTATTTGTTACTTTCCTTATTTCTGGATTTTAGTTCTTACTTTTTTGTGAATTATTATTTGAACTATTACCTCTCTCGGATTGTTTTTGGCAATTTTCTCTTTGGTAAATTAAATTTCCTGGTATTATTAAAAACATGGATAATAACACGAATTCAAAATTAGGAAGAAATTATAAAAATAATGAGATTCTAAGATAAGTTTTCATTAAAATATAATGGGGAAAAACAAACTAGAAATTCGCTAATATTATTTTGATTAATTGTCATGGAGAGCAATCATTTTTATAATAAATAAAAAAATAAATATTAGGTTTGTTCCAACCCTATTATTTGTAGCGTTCTTTGCATTTGCATCATCGCATGGTGAATGGTACAAAATCAAAATTGTTGTGACTATAATTCGTATTGTATAAAAACAATCAAAACAGGAAACCTAACAGATTGGAAACCTTCCTGTTTATTCGTGAGATTTGACGTAACTGCGCATGTCATACAAACTAGAAATGGGACTAGAAGCTAAATACCACGAAAAAGTTTTGCGCCGGGAGGTTACAATCCTAGATAATAGGTTACAATTGAACCTTAACAACAAGAGAAAGTTATAACTTATAAGTCGTGAACGTTGTATGGGTTTACTGAATAGTATGTTATGCGTTACTTTTTTAGTATTTATCTGTATAATAGTAATTAATAAATAAATTGTAAAATGTAGTAAATCATTTTTTTCCGTATAAAGGTAACATTTAAGTATTTGTAGGAAGCAAGAAAAGGGAACTACTTGTTCATTTTCCAAGACTTGGATAGGGAATGAAGAATGGAGTCAATATTAATTCTTTTAATTTGTACAATCTAAACTTGTGATAACAAAAATATTTACAGGTACCTAAAAATAACAGGAATCAGTCTGGAAAATATTACATTTTTCATAGAACAATTAATTTGAACTCTGCTAGGCTAAGAATACTAAAGAGGCTGGTCTTAGTTTGAAAAAAGTATTGTGATAGTTTAATTTAGCTGAATTGAATAAGCTTCAATATTCAATAGGAATAGGACTTATAATTTATTACATTTTTTAAAGAAAAATATTACTCATTATACCCTGTACCCGGAGTATAAAATTAACGGTGATATATCACATTAATCTTTGAAATCAACAAAACAGCTCACTTAAATTTCATAAAAGCTGCATTATTCCCTTTATTGTTATAAAAAATAAAAATAAATAAAGGAGAAATAGACTGCCAATTTCGTATTGTTGTAAATTTATTTAATTTTCCACCGTTTCTTACATCAGTCAAAATTGTTTTGATTTTTTAACATTAATTACAGTACTCTTTTACATTAATGAAATTATTTAGAAATACTGAATTCTGAATACTGAATTCTGGCTAAAGAAAGTTTTTCTTTTCTTTTTCGAGGAGTCTGTGTTCACACTAACGTTTTTAGTGTTTTTGCATAAAAATTGGTGAAGTACGAGCTCTCTTTCTCACTATTTTCTTGAAAGGGAGTGAAACAATTTGATCAAAACAATATTTCTTTTTATTAATGAAAGAAAAAATGAAATATGGCACTATAATAGGCACATTAGTAAATTACTCCAATGAAAATTTGCTAAAGAAGAAGAAACATAACTTAAAACTGATACGGTAAATAAAAAATATTATTATAACCTGTTGTTGAGTTCAACTATAACATGACTATAACCTTCCGGCGCAAAATGTTTTCGTTGTTTTTAGCTTATAGTAGAAATGGGTATTGTCTTAGCACCCGACTATACTGACATCGGCACTACTCGGAAGTTCCGATTTTAAACGAAGTTAAGCTTTCCGTTTCTCCCGTGTTCATGACTTCTTGGTCGACCTCTAGATTATTTTTTAGGGTCCGTAGGTAAAACCAAGGACCCTTATATTTTCCTGCGTGTGTCTGTCCGTCCGTCCGGTCCGCCTGCTCTCACGGCTACACCTTTCGTCCGATCACTTTCAAATTTGGCATGTATGTGTCTTGTACCTACCCACATATTTTAAAAATATAGCGTATTAAAAAAAAAAAAAAAAAAAAAATAGGGTAAAAAAACTTAAGGGTTAAAATTCTTTTATTTTTTTTTCGACACCGTGAGGGGTATCATTATGAAAGGGTACGTCGAGCTGATTACAAAAATATATAATTCTTTGGTTATAACTTTGATAGGGCGAGCGTAGGCAAGTTTGAAGTGGGTGTGAAACGTGTCCCCCCCCCCCCCCCTCTATCTCGCTCATGTGAAGTGCAAAAAATCTGAAAAAATTCCTGAACATTCCTTACCAAAAGTAGGAAATACCAAGATACCACTTTTTGGAAATTTCGAAAAAAGAAATTATTTTATGTTTTATTGACAAAATACGTTTTTTAGGGTTTCGTTGGTAAAACCAAAAAAAAGAAACCCTTATAGTTTCGTTCATGACTGACAGATAGTCTGTCTGTCTGTCTGTCACTCTGTACGGTTCCCATAACTTTTGAATAAAAAGAGATAGAATCGTGAAACTTTTTAATATTAAAGATCGTTTTGACGCGCACACAGGAAAAATATAGCGAACTCAAAATTATCAGCTGTTCAAATCCAAAATGGCGGATAACTCACGTCATGCGAAAAAAATATTTTTTTTAAATTTTAAGTGGGGTATCAAATGAAAGGTATTAAAGAGTAGATTACAAATATATATATCACTTAGGGATAGTGTTCAATTTTCGGTGCTATTTTGTCAAAAACATCGAAATTTTGCGTGTCCCCCCCCCCCCCTAAAATCGTATTTCCGCTCTTACTAAAAATATAGAAAAATATGCAAAATGGGCGGTCTGATGGGCCAAAGTAAAAATAAGAATAGCAACTTGGTCGGATTAACTGGGAATCCAAGATGGCGGCTGATTGATGTCACGGGAAAAAAAAATATTTTTTTAAAATTTTGAGTGAGGTATCAAATGAAAGGTATTGAAGAGTAGATTACAAAAATATATAACACTTGTAGAAAGCGTTTAATTTTTCCCGCCATTTTGTTAAAAAACATCGAAATTTAGCTTGCCCCCCCCCCCCCCCCCCCCTAAAACTATATTTCCGCTCTTACTAAAAATATAGAAAAATATCCAAAAAGTGCAGTCTGAGTATTCCTAACGTAATTCATAAGTATTAGATATTTTGGTACTTACTAAAATTCGATAATCTTTATTTCACTTCGAGATACTGAGTATACACATTTATTTTATACCTATTTTTAATATATTTTAATCTACGATTGATACGAAATATAAACATTATATCTCTGTTTAGATGCGTAGAAAGTGATTATTTATGACTTGTATTCATTGCGCATGCGCGTCTCATAGTTCTGAAGAATTCCTCTCCTTTACCACGCTAGGGCGGTAAAGAAGAGGAATTCTTCAGCTTTAAGCCCGATCACTGAGTTTGTTTACATTTAACAAAACTAATTTGCTGTTCTATTATTAAAGTAACTGTTTACATCGAGTTTTTAATGAAAAACAATGAGTGAATCAAGTGACTTTGACGAAAATGTGGAGAATAATACTCCTCCAGAAATAATTAATTCGGCAAAAAATACAATTAACAATTAATGCCATCTTTATCAAGAGAGAGATACGAACTTACATAGAGAAAGTTTATTTTTTTCTGTATTTATTATTTAAATTTAACAATCATAGATAAAGTACGGTACGCAACTCGAGCGAAAACGGCATTTTGCATTGCTCGTGTGGTTTTACTACCCTCGCTGTCGCTCGGGTGCAAACTCCACACTCGCATGCAAAATGCTACTTTCCGCATTTGACGCGTAATGTACTATTGTCACACTGTTTGACCAAACTTATAACTATCCAGATTTTTTGTTTTGCATGGTATAGTATGGGTTCTATTAATTGATTGGGTATACTATAACCTACTAATTATGGCCATCACACTACATAGTTTAAGTAGTACCCTATTGATGGTGTTTTTTAAAATGCTAAAAAGCTTACTTTGAACTATCCTATGGGTCTGATATTCTCAAAACACATAAACAAACTTCTGATAAAGTATTTTTTTGCCACTGAACCGGACTAACCATATAAATACATCGAAAAGACCATAGTTATAAAAAATGTATTTTTTCAATAAAAAATTAAATCATATTTTTCTCGAAATTTCCAAAAAGTGGTATCTTTACTTTTGGTCGAAGAATGTTCAGGAATTTTTTCAGATTTTTTGCACTTCACATAAGCGAGATAGACGGGGGGGGGGACACGTTTCACACCCACTTCAAACTTGCCTACTCTCGCCCTATCAAAGTTAAAACCAAAGAATTATATATTTTTGTAATCAGCTCGACGTACCCTTTCATATGATACCCCTCACGGTGTCGAAAAAAAATTTAAAAAATTTAACCCTTAAAGTTTTTTTTCCCTAATTTTCTTGAAAAATATTTTTCAATAGACATATACATGCCAAATTTGAAACTGATCGGACGAAAGGTGTAGCCGTGAGAGCACGCGAGAGGACGGACGGTCAGACACACGCAGGAAAATATAATGGTCCTTGGTTTTGCCTACGGACCCTAAAAAATAGTTGTAGCTTTACTAGTTTTTTTTTTTTAATAAACATTTTTTTTAAAAAAAATGGTTATATCCATGTTCATGTTATAAAAATGGTTATATCAATGTTCATGATATAAAAATGGTTATATCCATGTTCATGATATAAAAATGGTTATATCAATGTTCATGATATAAAAATGGTTATATCCATGTTCATGATATAAAAATGGTTATATCCATGTTCATGATATAAAAATGGTTATATCCATGTTCATGATATAAAAATGGTTATATCAATGTTCATGATATAAAAATGGTTATATCCATGTTCATGATATAAAAATGGTTATATCCATGTTCATGATATAAAAATGGTTATATCCATGTTCATGATATAAAAATGGTTATATCCATGTTCATGATATAAAAATGGTTATATCAATGTTCATGATATAAAAATGGTTATATCCATGTTCATGATATAAAAATGGTTATAAATATAAATCCTTTCATTAAGGATTATAAAAACGTTTTTGTATCCGATATATCGGTGTTCGATACATCGACTTAGATATCCCAACCCTACAAAACCGGTTGAAAAACACTGAGGCTAACCACCAGTGCCTTGTTGATCACAGTTATTCTCAACCCCTCTAACCTACTCTAGGGTTGGGACATCAATAGTGATGTATCGAAAACATCGATGTTGACATCGAGAAACATCGGAAATCGATTATTTTGTTGAGAACTTTGTAGGAAGAATCGACCTTTTCTTGCTGGAGATGGGGTTGAGAGCTTTGGGTTAGGAGGATCGATGTTGATGTATCGAAAACATAGATTTTTTTTTTTTTTTCGATGTTTTGACTAACGTCGATGTTTGTCTCTTCGATGTCGATGTATCGAAAACATCGATGTTTTCTTTCGATGTTTTGACTTACGTCGATGTTGATGTATCGAAAACATCGATGTTTTCTTTCGATGTTTTGACTAACGTCGATGTTTGTCTCTTCGATGCCGATGTATCGAAAACATCTTTGCTTTGACAAACGTCGATGTTTGTCTGTTCGATGCCGATGTATCGAAAACATCGATGTTAGGATATCGATGTGCCAACCCTAACTACTCCATTGTTATTAGCAGTACGTGTATAATGTGTTTTGCTCTATTCACAGTAAGATGCTAAGACTTGGGTCGAGCAAGTCCTGGCCTGGTGCACTAGAAGTCCTGACCGGTTTCAAAGCTTTTTCTACTTTTTAAAAAAAAAAAAAATAAATAAAAATAAATAACATAACTTGTATTTCATAACAAGAGGTACTGTGGCTCAATGGATAGAGTTCTCGACTTCTAATCAAAAGGTTAGCGGTTCAAATCCGTGTCATGTCTATCAAGGTTTTTACGGATGTATGTAAAGCGAAATGGCTTATATATATACTAATTCTGGTAGTATATTATCAACTACTTGTTTGGCTCAATGGTTACATCACTGAGGAGGTGTAGAGTAGGGTCCAGGAGTGGGGGTGGTATCAATTGACCCCATACCTACTACCGAGTCTAGTAGAAGTGATCAGTGTCTTGTTGATCATGGTTCTTCTGAACCCCTCTAACTTACTCCTTAATTATTAACATTATACGAGTTCAATGTGTTTTCACAGTAAGATGCTAAGACTTGGGGCCAGCAAGCCCTGGCCTGATGCACTGGAAATCCTGACCGGGTCCAGGAAGATGTCTACCGATGATCTTATCGAGTATTTCAAACCTCTTCAAAAATGGCTCAAGAAGGAAAACGAACATAACGGATACACAGTAGGATGGGGAGAGTCTAAAGTCAACTGTAAGTAACTAATTTATTTAAAACGTAACATTAGAAATTTAACACTGAACATAAAATTTCCTGCGAACGTGAACATGGAGATTGTAACAGCGTCAACATTTTTTCAATAAAATAAAACCATTCAACAATAATATTTTTTCAACGTTCATACTTAAAATTCTCAAAAACATTAGCTCTTAACAAAAACCACATTAAAACAAGCAAACCTTTTAGAGTAGACCATTAAATTTTGCTGTATATGAAATCAATCCCAGCTCTGTACAACAAAACCCTGAATTACAGCAAAATTCCAAATTTATATCTCCCTAATTTTGTTTTTTTATTAAACACTTTAATATACTTACTACGTTTCCATGATGTTTAAATACAGATTGAATACAGGTAGAATACAGTTTTTGGATCCAAAGTGTCCATGGAAACCTAGATTCAAAACGGATTAAATACGATACCGATCCCGATACAATTCACTAAATTCTGGGATCGTATCTGGATCTAGTTGCAATGGAAACACCTGATCTCGATCCTGAGTACCTGACATGCGCAGAGCATGGTTGTGAGCGCACCATGCGTATTTCTGTAGAAACTGTAGTCAAATCTTTCAAAATACGTAATAAAATATGGTTATAAAAGGTGAAGGTTACAAAATGATTTATAACCTTTAACAAAAGTAACCATGAAAATGTTTTGTTTTTTTTTATTTCGTATTGAATAAGGATTTAATATTACTCTTGTAAACACCTAACGTATTAAATCCTAAATCAGGATTCAATCCTTTTCTTTTAACACATGGAAAGTAGTAACTGTTGGGGCACAGACTATAACTTACAAATCATTTATTATCCTTATTCTATAAAACACCTTATATTAAACTATTTCTATTCTTTAATTATTATTCTATAGTATATCATATCACTTTCTAAATTATTGTTCTATCTTACCTTAACCCTAGAATACTAACCATACTTTTTAGGCGCTTAACACTAACCTTCGTAATTTTTACGAGTATTGAACTAGAACGTTTTTTTTATTACGTTTTAATTTTTTTATGGTTTAGTTTTAATTTATTTGTTTATTATAATGTATTTATTAATGATTAATAGCATTATGCTATAAAAATATTATCACATAATATGAATAATGCAAAATCAACTAGTATATTTTGAGTGTCAATGAAAAGTAAGAATTTAAAAACAACATTCGAGTATACATTACTTTTCTGATACATTCTACAATCTTCTCGGGTAACTCATCCTCTTCAACAGGATTGAAATCGGGATCAATATCAGGATGGTCATTTTCATCATCCTCTGAGATCTCATCTAGTTCTATACGTGGTCCTCGTCGCTCTCCGAGTCACTGCCTGAGTCTTCCTGCATATCTCGCCAAATCTCGTCAAAGTTGGTGTAAACTGTATTATCCATGACGCCATAGAAAATATAATGTATATTTTATCTAGATAAAATATAATGCGAAAGAAATTAAAAATAAAATTAATTTTCACATAATTACGAGGTAGTAAAGATATAATAATTTAGTGCTGACTAATTGAAGTACAGCTATTCAAATTTATTAAACACAATAAAATATGCAGACTTAAGAAAATATTATTTATTTACGAATTAATCGTGAAAAAACGATGAAAGTGTAGTTTTTAAAACTTATTGTTCATAAATCACATTAAAAGAAAGTTACGTTTAACACTAACCTTCGTAATTATTACGATTAGCTCCAAGTAAAAAGGGCGTAAAGCGAACACTAACATTTTTCTGGCGGAACTTAAGCAAGCGTGTAGGCACGATAAGAAGGTAAATAAAGCACTGCAGAAGAGTGGGGACTCTGTGTTTTACAGATCCAAGATAGTTCACTCTTAATGGACGATAATCGTAATTTTTACGAATGGTTAGTATTCTAGGGTTAAGCACTTTTATAAAACCATTTCACTTGTATAAAATCACATTTAACTTAGATTAAGCGCTGATATTGCCGATTATTCCTCTTCATTTGTTCTTCTACACTTCTTACACTCTACTTTCATTTCTTCTATCATCAGCTTTAACATCATAGATTCAGGAATAACAAGTAAACAAAATATATTCACAAAAACCACTTGTTGCTGAAACAACTTGATTACATCTTAACCTAAGCAGCATAACCTCTCAAACTTATAACCTGTTATGATTCACCTTCTTAAAGTCACCGCTAGATGCATCTACTGATGGTTCTACCCATTTAGAGCATCAAAACTCACCCAACAGCTTTTTACCCTCAGAGCAAGGAAGGGGTAGAGGGAACAATCCGATTTGAAAAGTGGTTCATTATGCTCTCCCCCTATACTAAACCTCCCAAGCGAGCTCAATCCGAACTAAAGTGATCACGTGGTCACTGGTCCTTGTCTTATTGGTCTATTGCTTGTCTTTCCGTCCCCACAGACGCTTGTCAACAAATCCTTATCAATAGCATTTATTTGATACCCCACTCAAAGAAGATTGCTATTAGTTACCTAGGAAACTGTTACACGTTTATTAACGACGTTACTGCCTTTAGATAATTAATAAGGTTAACAACAAACATTAAAGTACATATTTATAAAGAAAACTGTATTACAAATATAAAACTTAAATGTCTTAAGAAAATATCACTTATTCTTATCAGCTGATATCAGATAAATTTCGAGTTTTTATCGAGATATCGATATTGTTTCACAAAACTACCGCTTGGGAGGTTTAGTATAGGGGGAGAGCATAATGGGACCCTGATTTTATAGTATAGTTCCGTCTACCCCTTCCTTACTCTGAGTTTTCACCACTGAAAAGCTAAGTGTACAACGAAGCTGTCATTATGTGCTCCCATGGTTTTTTGACAACATTTATTTCTGTGAAGTTTTATTAATTCTAGTGCTTATATCTTCTTAATATTAAATACAATAGTGCTGTGTCATATATCTTCAGCACGTCCATAAGCAGTACAAACAGGTATACCCTTAAATTAATTATATTACACACTTCTTCACCATATTCATCACAACACCTACATCACAGAACAACATTCACCATTATTATTAACATGTTTGTATTTAGTTTATAGTTATGATTTTCTGTATCTAAGTTTATTTATTATTTTCTAGGCCCCTGGGTTCCTTCTTGGGTTTATTATTTATTTATTTCTGTTTTCATTAGACATACATAATACATACATATTTACACACATTTTACATACATTTACATACATATTTATATTATTATTATTACATTTTATATTATATTTATATTCATTGCTTATTATTATTTATTATTCAGCCTTATACGTCGCGTCAGAGAGGTTACGTAAAAGTGACAAAGGTTGCTGTGACGTCATGCGCCCTCCACGATTTTTCGTCAGGTTATCTTTTCTGGCTCATAACAAACCATTGTTTATTAGAGTTCTGTGAGCATTTTATAGTTTTTTCCTCTTTTCATTCTATTAAAAGCTTTTTTAACCTTATCATATATTAGTAACATCATTAATAAGCCAACAAATGTATACATTATAGATGATAAAACAAATAATTCTCACAAATAACTCAAATAAGATGTAAAATAACTTACTCACAGATGTGCTCTTTTTACTCTATTAAAAGCTTTTTTAACTGTTTTTAAACCTTATCATGTATCAGTAACATCATTAATAAGCCAATATATGTATACATTATAGATGATAAAACAAATAATTGATTAAAAAAAAAAATAAATAAATAAAATAGCACTGATAAAACCCAGTCGTATATAAAATGTTATGAGCCAGCTAACCTAACAACACACACTTTTTTACGTAAGTGACGTCACACTTCCCCGGCGTATTGTTATGTACATCTGGATAGGAATATAATATATAGGGTAATTTTTTACTTTAGCACCCCCTTTGGTTCTAAACAATAGTCTGCCCGACAAAGGTCTCAAAGGTTTGTGTGTTTGTCTCCCCAAGACATGGAAACTCCTGGGGCAGTTTTATTACGTTATTTCAATATTAAGTCTTATCATGCGTAAGACTAAATCTTTTACCGAAATCTGAAGGACAATGAGTTCTACAGTTTTCTTAGCATATATTTAATATTCCTTTGTCTTAATAGTTAATTAGAATATGGGATATTATCACATTTATATACACAAGTGTGACATTCCTTTGTCCCAAGGTACATTGGACTAAATATCCCTTTGTCTTAATAGTATTTTAGACTAAGGAATGTATACTACTCTGTTAATGTTCCTTTGTCTAAATAAGTATTAAAGCAAAAGTATGTGTAGGGGGGTGCTAAAGTCAAAAAGTACCATAAGTAGTTTTCACACTACATTTACATCTAGCATCAATTTTCTAACCCTATATTACCTACCCTAGCTCTCATCCTCTTCCTGCATATTTTCCAAGCTATTACAACAGCTATTTGTCTCTTTGTTAATGCCCGCCACAGTAAACCTGTCGTGCACCCAACATATTACTTTAAGTAAATAGCTTACTCAAAAAGCTGTAACAGGCTGATTTAAGGGCTAAATCAGCTCTAAATCCTTAAAAGAATTTATAATTGAGCTATTGATATTAAGATTAAAAATAAAATTGTTTTGTTGCACTGCTATTTTGCTGAGCTGGAAGTGGTCCCAATCGACGCTAAATTTAATGATGCACGAAGTTTGCTTCAAGGAGATTTTTGACGAAGTTTTTGACATTTTAAGGATGAACGTCAAAAAGAAATTATTTGTTTTTTTAAAAAAAATTGCGATAATCTCAAAGCTGATTCACCCCCTCTCCATGCTCATAGGAACTATTATCTTCAGTGTCAATATTCCAATAAGATCTCTAAGTGGTGCGATTTCTTTTAAGATATCTTGTATTTAGTTAAATACATATTTTTTGCAGATAGATAACAGTTAAAACACAATTGTTTAAATGTAATATTAATGTCTTGTTATTAGGATAAATGCTATATTATTGGTTTTCCCTTGTGTATAAAATAGAGAAAGTAATGTTTCTCCAACAAATAAAGGTTAGGTAGACATTGTTGGTTTTCTAAGAAACCAGAGAGATTCAATCAGGTGATTGGAGAGATCCTGAAAGTAACCATCACAAAAATTTGTAACTTTAAAGTTATGTTATGTGTAATAATCCAAACATAGGAAAATTATAGGGAAGCCCTAAGAAGTCATCCCTTTAAAAACAAGGGGTTTTTGTGTAATGTAATAACGACATTAGCAACTTTACTTTGTGTTTCTTTGTTTTGTGTAAGGTAGTTAAGAGGACACTTGGGCCTACCCCCACTCTTGGGGGTAGAGGTGGAGGGGAGTGGGCGTGACCTTGATAGATGGTGTAGAGGTGGGCGTTGTCTAATGGGACAGGAGAGAGGGCTGGCTCGAGTGGCCTCATACCTACTCTTACGTGTTTATTTGTTTATTTTATATTTTGGTTTATTTATTATTTTCTCTGCTAATCACAAATTCCAGTTTGCATTTGTTTCGTATGTATTTATTTTGTCTATTTATTTAATCTCTCTGTTCATCTCTATGTTTATGTTTGTTTCAGATTGTGTGAAATCTTGATATACTGATAATACTGATTGGATGAAGTAATTCAACAATAGATTATCTAGATACCTAACGCACAAATACTTATAATAAATAAAAATAAATAATAAATCAAAATATAATAAAAAACGCAAATGAAAAAAAATAAAAATAAATAAATAAAAATATTATGAGCATTCTAGTTCCAAAAACAGACAACTTTCTCTTTCAAATTTGTTAAGATAAAAAAAAAGAATAATGAGGTTAACATCAAACTTTATTTTGACTATAAACTGAACATTTCGATAATTAAGAGAAAGAGAAAACTGTTTTACGTAATGAAAAGTGCAGCCTTTTTATAAAATAAAGTGTATAATTTTTTGTGGTTTATCTGGTTCTGGAACTAGACGACTCAGTAGGTATTGGGTCTTTTAGATCGCCCCCACCACTATCCCCTAGGCCTACCTCTAGCCCACTCCTTTCTCAAGGCCAGGCCCTATCTCCTAAACCTTTCCCCTATTACCTCTACCTCTACATTTCTACCCCTCATTTACCTTAATGCCTATCTAATAATATGATTAAAAATAAAAATAAACAAAAATATATATCCATCCAATGTACTTAAATAAATAATAAATAAACAAGGCTTAATTAGTTCCTTTCTAAGCATCCATTAATTATGGATTGCTAGCAATAATTATTGCTTATAACTTTATATAAATATATACATATATAGGCTGTTACATAAACATGGACGAATTTGAAATGCGCGCCATTTTTTCTGTAAAGTTGGTAGAATTGAAACTTATCATTTTTATGATCAGTTATCATTCAGAATTGAGTTTCAGAGAGAATTGTTTAGTTTAGTTGTGTTGCGTAACCATGGCGCGCCTAACTGTCGACCAAATTTGTTTGGTAGTCAAAACGTATTACGCAAACGGAGATAGTCCCACACTAACGGTGCGCAAACTCCGGGCACTTATGGGCCACAATAAAGCACCAAGTCTAACCACCTCTACCCACCTCCAACCCGAGTTCCTGCGCTTGTCGGCGGACAGACTTTGCGGGACTGATGAGAGCGTTGTCGAAAACAACCTCTTGGTTGGAAAGGGATCGACTGGTCCGTGGACGTCCTGCAGGTTTCACATCATTCACTGAACCAGTGGTCTCAAACTTCATCATTTTGCGTACGGCACTCTCAGTTGGTGCTTCATTGTGGCCCATAAGTACCCGGAGTTTGCGCACCGTTAGTGCGCAAACTCCTTCTTATAAGCTAATTCTTATCTCCGTGTTTGCGTAATACGTTTTGACTACCAAAACGTTGACCGACAGTTAGGCGCGCCATGAATACGCAACACAACTGAACTAAACAATTCTCTCAGAAACTCAATTCCTGGACATTGGTAAAATGAACATGTCTACCAAATTTCATCAAAATCGGTTGACATTTACTCAAATATATAGCCCAGTGTTTTCCATTCGTTAGGTTTCGAGTTTTCGTAGATACATTTTATTAGTATTGAACATTTTATCAAAATATATCATAAATTAAATTTCTCCATGGCGGGGAATCGAACCCAGCCTCTCTACGACCTCGTAAAGCTATTTTCTATTTTCTCAGAAAGTAGATTTTACCTGAAAAAAAAACTGCTTATTTCGTTAGATTAGTATTTAAATAGACTACATTTTAGATTTTTTTAAATCAAAATCGTTGGAACTTTTTTCAGGAAATAATATTGTTTTACGTCTTGTCAGTATTTTTGGGGGATTTGCAAAAATTTGAAGCTAAAATTAATTACTTGATTTCGCCTTGGGCTATGATTTTTTCAGAGCATGTCTGCCAAATTTCGTCAAAATCGGCCCAGTAGTTTAGGCGTCACGCGTCTGCACATACGGATGTCGACCGATGGACATTTAAAAAAAAAAATAAAAACTTTTTTTTGACCTTAAAACGTGTGATTCCTACAAAATCTCAAAATCGATTCGTGCCATCACAATTCTTTTTCTTTATATGAGAAGGATAAAGGTAAGTCCAGGAGACAGCGTGCATAGAAGTCTCTTACTTAAAATCAAGTTGCAATTATGTGAACAAGTTAGTTTTTTGTGTCTTCCCAGGATTACGAATAAGTAGTAGTAAGGGGGTGGGAAGGCCAAGCCTGGCAACTAGACCGCATTCGGGTCCTTTTTGCCAACCCCTGAACTCACCTATCGAACCACCACAGAATTACCCTCAAATCTCCTTGTTTGGGTCACAAAGGAGAGAATGTCTTGCCACTTTAATATGACCAGTTCCTCTTCCTTTATTTCCCCTGCTCCTAATAAGTGAAAGCGCAGTCTCCTTCACACACTCCCACGAAGTGGTAGGCTGTTTCCTCTTCGAGCCCGCACAATGGGCATGTGGGGTTGTCTTCCATCTTTAATAGTGCCAGATGTCTTCTGAGCTGGCAGTGCCCTGTTAAGACTCCAACCATATTTCTAAGATTGGGTCTACTCAGTCCCATAAGCCATCTGGTTTTCCCTTTATCAAGGTCAGGCAGGAGCATTTTTGACTGCCTACAGCCCTCTGTTCCTATCCATGCTACCCTTGCTTCCTCCCAGATCCACGCATTGATGGCTGACCTCGCCTGTCCTCTAGACCAATCAATGGTGGGTTCCGGTCCACAGAATGGCATGGAGGCTCCTTTCTTGGCTACTTCATCTGCCTTCTCGTTCCCAGGAATCCCTGTGTGCTCTGGGACCCAAAGCAGTGTGACCTCTAGGATTACGAATAAAATCAGACGTGTACTTTTGAATAATATATAAGTGTCAATTAATGCGTGTATGCAGAAGAGAATGAAATGGGCGCAAAATGTTAAAAGTTTTATGTGACCAACATTGGACTAATTCTGATCTACTATATAAATTTCATTAAAATCGGACAACTAGTTTTTAAGATATGTTGGTTCTCATAGAACTGAGTGACAGACAGACATAGAATCAAAAATGTTCTATGACGTCTAAAACGAGTTTGTCTTGGGATTTTTTTTTAAATCGGAGACATAATAGTTATTTATGCACCAATAGGGAGTAAAGTAAGCCATTATTCCCTGAGCGAAAAAGTTGATTCTTGAGGCGAAGCCGAAGGAACCATGTTCCCTAAATCCCGAGGCGAAGCCGAGGGAATAACTAATTAGCTCCCGAGGCACAGCCGAGAGAGATAATTATCGCGAGGGGAATAATGGCACTTTACTCACGAGGTAAATACAGGTACAATATTTTATCTCCAGTAGGAAGAAAATACACATTTTCGTCCACTGCACAGTTTTTATTTATTTTTTTAATAAATAACAATAATTATTAGCACTCTTTATAGCAGATATAAGAGATTCAACATTAAAAACAAATAAGAATTGGAATTAAACTCAAATAGAAGGTTATTTAGATGCAGGTTATATAATGTTGTAAACAAAGATAAACATGGTCAAGAAAGCGCAGTGCCGCCAACCTGATTTCAACAACTTCATTACATTAGCCATACATTTTCTACTATTAATAAAATAATTAAGTTGCAATCTTTACTTTTTTGCCCTACTTTACTTTTTCGCCCTACTTTTACTTTTTCTCCCTACTTTTTGAGTTCAGGGATGAAAAGACTTGTTTTAGTCCCTCTAAACTAATTCAAAATCATAGCTTTTTTCCTCTACTGGAGATAATTTTTTTTTTTTCTTCAGAACGACCACATAGCTTCTGTTATACTTTCGTTAGGTAAGCATGGAAGCAAAAAGGAAAAATGAAGTTACATGGGTAATAATATAAATGACTCTATAACAATGCAGATTAAATCCCAAAGTATGTATTATGAAATTGTAAAAAGAAATTGTTAGTCAAAAAGTACGAGGAAAAGGTCAAATAAAAAATTATTAACGGGGAAAAACTACAATAAAAAAAAATAGCCTTAAAATATAAAACTACAAGGAATAACCTCTAGAGTAGGAAACACTCTAGGGAAATCAAGTCAGAATGGTGGATTAAATCAATTATGAAGCCCCGAAGTCCTTTTAACTTTAACTTGGGCAACTACATAGAAATAATTTTCATCATATACCTCGTAAAGTTTCAAAATAAATGAGTTTACATCAAAAATGAAGTTACATCAAATGAATTCTGTCGAATCTAAAATTTTCACTAGATTGAGTTTAAATTAATTTGACTTGGTCGTAGATTGATGTCTAAGATGTCAAGATAATTAATTTTGATTTTAGATTCTGGTCTGGCTGAATCTTATTGATAAATTAGAAATTCCGATAGATTTTCTCTTTGATGAAAGTTAAGTTTATTGTAAAATTAAAGCCGACTTTAAATTATAATTATATTAAAGAAGATTATGTTCAGTATGAGTCAATTGTTTTATACAAGAAATGTTAAATGATATTAATTCTATAACAATACATGGACTAAACTTAAATAGTTATTGAGAAAAGAAGCTTTTAATTAATGAAGAAACTTTCCTTTTCGATAAAATTAGAAGAATATTTTACTACGTTTTAATTAGCTTGCTTTCTTGTTTGTTTGTTTGTCCAGTAAAAATCTTGCAATCGATTTTTAACTAACTTCCCGAGGAGCTAAGCATTTGAAACTTTTAGAATAGCTCAGAAGACGATGACAATGAATTATTTTAATATTTTTAGCCATCATTCAGCAGAATTTAATTAGTTTTCAGCAAATTTTGCTGTATGGAAGGTTAGTTCAGAAAAAATCCGCAAGTTATTTTATTTGTTTTGACATATCCCATAGTATTTAAAATCTTCATTTTGACGGGTTACAAATTTGTGGTTTTTTTATTAAGAGGTAAACATTGAATGACAGCGATAAGTATAAACAAAGAAATAAATAATTTGACGTGTGACTGATTCGGAACTATGTATTTTTTTCACGAACATTATATTATATAACAATGACAATTATATTATCAACATGACATACGATTCAACAGAAAATTTAAAAACGTAGTATATAAAAAGTTCTTTTTATCTTGAAATTATTGATAAATAACATAATGTTGTTCATAAGCAGTTAAAATTTGAAATTTCACATGTACTCGTTTAAAAATAGTCTGCCAATTTCATTTACATTACCCATTATTGTCTAATTCATTTACCTAACATCTCGCAGATAATACGTACAATGTACCTCTTTTTTGCGCCAAAAAACAATTATCCACTAATTTAACATTTCGCCATTAGAGACGGTTACATTTATTTTTGAGTTTTGTTTTGGTGATTTTGGGGGGTAAAATGGCAGCTATTTTTATTTATTACTACGTTTTTATTAGCTTGCTTTCTTGATTGTTTGTCCGGTACAAATCTGGCAATTGATTTCTAACTAACTGCCCGAATAGCTAGACATTTGAAACTTTTAGCATAGCTCAGAACACGATGACAATGCATTATTTTAATACTTTTAGCCATCTTTCAGCAGAATTTAATTGGTTTTCAGCAAATTTTGCTGCATCTCTCTACTCTACTGAGGGCTCTCACCAAAATATGTATTTAAAAAAAAAAAAAAAAAAAAAAGGATTAATTACAAATTATTTAAAAGTTTATAAAAAATATGGAAAATTGTAATTATTGTTTTCTTTTTTTTTGGTTTTTGTTCTAAAACTTTTGGTGGAATAAATATTATTATTATTAGCTCAGAACACGATGACAATGCATTATTTTAATACTTTTAGCCATCTTTCAGCAGAATTTAATTGGTTTTCAGCAAATTTTTTGTATGGATAGTTAGTTCGGAAAAAATCCGCCAGTTATTTTATTTGCTTTGCCGCATATCCCATATTTACAATCTTCATTTTGACGGGTTTCAAATTTGTGATTTTTATAAATAAGAGATAAAGATTGAATGAAAGCAAAACAGTAAATACATCGATTATATTATTTATCGAATATATTATTTATATTATTTCAAATATATCGATGGCACGGTTTAGATTCGGTGTTGGGGAGATCCGTTGTACAAAGATTTGTCCTTTTATAGGTTTAAGATCAGCTCTCTAGATGTTGTCATTTATGTGAAGTAAATAAATTCGGAACTATTTTTTTTTTTCACTAACATTATATATTATATAACAATAACAATTATATTATCAACATTACATAATATGATTCAACAGAAAATTTATAAACGTAGTCTATAAAGAGTTCTTTTGATCTTGAAATTACATCGTGTTCTCTTTGAGCTTCCTTTGATATAATTTCTTTTTAAAAAAATAATTATAATGCTTTTGAATGCTTACGATGATTAATGTGAATTTTAATGATGAAGAGAAAGTAGTGATTATGACGTGTTTGTTATCAGTGTTAGATAAGAAGGTTGTTACAGGTCCAAGCTAGAGTCTAGAGTAATTAGCGAAAGACTAATTATACAAAGCATCAAGTCGTAACTGAAGTAGTGTCTAGACACAACTAAGTACTGGACCAAGTACACCGTGTAAGTACTTAGATCCTACTTTACTTGTTCCTTAGTCAACATCGTGTAATTATACTTGCTCTAATTTCTCTCTAGAAATTCCAAATTACGTACTCTACTTTCAGTTCTATTTTGAAGTCTAAAAAATGCATTCAAGTCTTGTTTTTAATGTCAGAAATACCCTAAGTTGACCTTTGGGAAATCCGTGGTACTTGCAGGCAAGGGGGGGGGGGGCAGAAGGGTATTTGACCTCAAAATAAACTTGGGTCCTTTCAAAGACATTAGAAAAAAATAGATAAGGATGAATAAAAGAGATCTCTGACAAAATTAATTTTAGCTCCAAATTTGAGGGCGCTGCTCCCCAAAAACTTTGAAAAAACATGAAAAAAAATTCAAATTTTTAAGTTTTAAGTAGTATTCATTCTACGGAAATATTAAATTTTACTTTAAATCAAATTATAATTATCATTAACTACGGGAGACATACAGAGAAAAATAAACCCCAGCACCGGGACTTGAACCACGGGCCTCCTATATATCCGTTACAGGCGCTCTTACCAACTGAGCTATAAGGGAGAATGATTTTGTGTATGTCTCCCGTAGTTAATGATAATTATAATTTGATTTATAGTTAAATTTAATCTTTCCGTAGTAAGAATACTACCTAAAAATTTGAATTTCTAATTGATTGTACTAGGTACAGGTACTAATTGAGTACTTTATAATTTTAAGCGTTAATTCTCAGTCTAGTTCTATTGCAGTAATATTTGGCTTCCTAGATTTGTAGAATAAGATTGAAAGCTTGGATTCGGGGAATTTGTATCGGTAACAACAGAGAAAAATCATTCTCCAGTTTAGCTCAGTTGGTAAGAGCACCTGTAACGGATATATATAGGTGTCCCGTGGTTCAAGTCCCGGTGCTGGCTGGGGTCTATTTTTCTCTGTATGTCTCCCGTAGTTAATGATAATTATAATTTGATTTAAAATGAAAAACAATTATTTCTCGAAAACGGATCAGACGATTTTGATCCAAAGATTCTGAAATGTTGCCCATTTAAATACGAATCTAACGATAAAATCCATATCCCGGGAAAAATTTTTATTCCAAGATATTGATTAAAATATATGGAATATTGTTACCCAGAAAAAGTTTCTTGGATCTGGGACTGAGATTTTATGAGAAAGTTAGTCTTAGATTTTTAAAGGAATTCTGCCGGGAATGATTCAATTTGGAGGGATAAAAGAAAATTGATTTTCGGAACCATCACATTTCTTCCATACCTTTCTATTTTTTCATATAAAGAGAAAGTATTGTGATGGCTTAAAAATTCGATTTATAGATTTTGATGGATTTACACGTTTGAGGTCCCCTGAGTCTAAAAATGTGGTTTTTAAAAAATGTATGGCTGGCGTCTATTTGTCGTCTGTAATACAGAGCGGGCCGATTATGACGAAATTTAGTACATACATGTTCAGAAAAATCTTACCCCGAAACGAAATCGAGAAATGAATTATAGCTCCAAATTTGGGGGCGCTGCCTCTTATAGACTCTGAAAAAAGTGAACAAAATTATTTGTCAAAAACCGTTCCGATGATTCGTTTTTTATGTGGGTCGATCACCCATATTTTTATAATAAATGCAAAAAATTATAGTATTACAAAAAAAAAAAAATATTAAAGTAAAAAGTAAATTTTATGTAAGTATGTAAGTTTATTAGGAATAAAATTCTAAGGGTTATGGCGTTTGTCCGGTGCAAATCGGAGCAGTAGAACAGAAGTTGTAGTTAGGGGGGGGGGGGGGGGGAGCGGGGGCGCCACTGGGGCGCGTGATCGACTTCTGGAGCCGTAGCGTGAAGCGAAGAGCGGAATTCAAGGCGCAGAGACTGTTAAGCGCAAGGTGAAGTTGTAGCCCCTACGATGGCGAGCATGTGGAGGGAAGGCTACTTACTGCCTACCGTACTACCTCCTGCCTCTTCCTAACATCCTGTTACGTGTGTAACGCGTTTCGAGTTTATGTGCCAAAGTCAAGACATGAATAGGTCAAAACCAATTGATTACGTGTCAACCCGCGGATGCTTACGCGCTAAGTTAAAATACAATTTCAAAAAGTCACACCACGGTAAAGTAAAGAATGCTTCAATGTTAAATTAAGTGCTACGAAGATACCGCTAAGGTAACAATTCGAAGTAAAATCGTATTCAAGATTCAGCAAAATCAGTCGCAACCGCTTAGGTCGTCCACGAAATCAACCTAAGGTTTACGTTGATTTATTAGCATGGTCTTCCCGAATACACTGGTTACTCCTCGGTCCACCTTCCGAACACACCTAAGATATGAAAGTAAACGACAATATTTTCCCTGATATCTGAACGGATTTCTGCTCTGGAGTTTTTCAATTTGTAAATTAAATAAAAACTATTGTTCTTCACATGGCTTCTGTTATCTTTGGGTAAGGTCGCAAGTAAAATAGTTGTGGATACAAACAAGTTCGTGAGACTGCAGAAGATTAATATACAACCGAAACTGGGCTAAATACAACCTACCATCTAAATTTCATTAAAATCGGTTGTGTTTTTAATTTATGGAAGCCTTCGCACCAAGTTAAGTTCATTTTAGGTTGGAAACCGGACCATGTAAATTGTGAAATTGTGGCTCCAGGTTCTACAGCCAGGCTCCAATTTGAGGAACCTTGCGACCAAACATTGGCCTTGACCGAGGGGGGAGGGGTGGCAAATGAGAAAAAAATAGCTTCCTCGCTTTCCTTTCTCACAAGATTTTAGTGTCTAGCCTCTAAAACCGGCGCCCTAGGTGATGCCCAGTATGCCTATTGGTAAGGTAAGTTTAATTTTTATTCTAGAATTTAAAATTTACATAATTCCAATTATTTTTTTAGAGGTCGCACTATGTAACTTCTTCCTCTAACTTAATTTTTACGTTTTCATTACATTATAATAAAATATACAAGCACACTGTTAAGTAGGAAAAAAAAAAAAAAAAATGTGTGAGACTCTCACGCATTAGAAGTGAAACTTAAGTTCTAGAAACATTTCCCCTTCTACATTCTACATTTTAACATAATATAATTAAATAAATATATCATATATATAATTAACCCTAGAACGACTTAATGGGGTCCCTTAGACCCCATACAAACTATAGTTATGTTTTTTTTTTTGTTGAATTTTTATTTCTCTAAACCTAGACACCCTTCTAATTTACCTTTGAACCTTTCTGGGTAAATACTGATACTGAAAACAATACCTATGTTATTAGTATTAGTTTTTTTTACAGTATTCATTAGAATTAGAGTTAGGGTCCTATAGACTCCTGTGTGCCAGTTCCAAAAAAAACTTTCATTACTATTAGTAGACGTATATAAATTCATTCAAGTTGAAGGTTTAGTGGATCACAGTAAGGATTTAAGGCCAAAAATGCTTAACTTTGACAGAGTATGTAAGAAAATCCATAATTTTTTCATTTTTGTTCCTGTTTTCTGTAAAACAACTCTTTATATATATAAAGAAAAAATATTAACCCAATCTAATGAACACCAAATTTTATTTATATTTTTTTTTTTAAAGTACAAATTTTTCTAAAAATATTTTGATGAAAATATATAAGTAATTATTACTCTCTCTAGAAATATAAATTTCCGTCTGTTTTTAAAATTTTAATATATATATTTTAATTTTTTTATCTCTCACATTTAATTTTTTATCAATAAAACTAGAAGCGAACATAAACTAACAACCCTCTGGCTTTTCCCAAACTATAAGCATACAAATTTTCAAGTCTCTAGGTTTAATATTGGAGGCGTGAGCTCATGGCGCGTGTGTCGGCCCCTGCTCCCGTGCAGCCTTAACAGTTCTTCCTAAAGAAATTTACATAAAATATTGTCTGTAGCTTCTTCTGCAACTTTGGTTGAATACATTTTTATAAAAAATAAAATTAGAATTTTGAAAACCATTTAGAAGCCCCGTTCTCAGCCCCTTATAGAGATACCAAAAAGTTTTATAACCTGTATCACCCGCAGAATTGAGCTCAACATTGTATCCAAAAAACCAAAAAAATCTGTTCAGAGTTTGGACGTGATTGACGCACAAACGCAAACAGACATAACATTTTCTAAACTTAAATTCGTTATCAGGACTACTCATTTAGTGGAAATACAACATTTGAGCATAATCGGATAAATGAACAGACACCACTCTAATCTTATATATAATTAAGATAAGATTAATATTATTATAATGTATATAATATTACGCAGATACACCAATTCTGTGTATTGTAAAATCATTTCGAGATAAATCTACGAAACTAAACAGTCTGCCCATTGGTAAATCAGGGTTTGTTTATAGAGAGTTGTATTTTCACTTCGAATGACCCTCACTATCCTCCACGTCTACTAAATTCACAATCGATATTTGCATAGTCATTGTTCTGTAGAATCATGACTGTGCTTTATTACGCCCGTAACAGACAGGTACTTTGATTCCGAGCTTATACCGCCGGTAAGCTCGGAATCAAAGTACCTGCCTGCTACAGAGCTTAGCATGTATTAGGGTAGTTTTTTTATTTGGATCAAACTTTAATAAATGGTACGAATATTTCACTAGAGAGAGAGAAACAAGAAAAACCTTTCCAGTAAATCATGAATAATTGATAGTCTCCAATTTATGTTGACTGTTTTTCCTTCACTCATTCAATCTGCTTTTCCTTCTTTTTCCTATATTTTCCAAACAAACAATAAAAGGATGCCGTGAGAAATCAATAAAAGTAAATAACAAATCCCAACAAAAACACGTGTAAAAAAAAAAGCCAAGTCTCGCGTAAAAAGTTGTGAGATGATAGGTTTAGCCAAGTCTCCCACTGTCCGAGTAAGTTCTACTAGGTCTAATTTATCCAGTGCAAGTACATTATATATGTCTGTCCCTCCCTCTATTCTCTTTCCCAAATTTATTTACACATTTAAATTTAAAAACATTTTCGGACTTGGCATATACACATCACAAACTTAAATTAAATAACAATTATTATTAATTTTTCCTCAGTACTAATAGTAGGAAAAGTACTGTTTTTTCTGACATGTATGCCTAATTTTGTCAAAATCAGCCTCTAACCACCTCTAACCACCTCTAGCCACCTCTAACCACCTCTAGCCACCTCTAACCACCTCTAACCACCTCTAGCCTAGTAGTTTAGGCTCCACGCGTCTATACAGACGGCAGACAGACATTTTAATACTACATTTTTGGACTCAGACCTTTAAATCGAATTTTCTCGCCATCACAATACTTTTTCTATATATGAGAAAGTAAAATCACACGAACTGCATTTCAATAAATATTTAATTACTAAACATAATGGAGAAAAATATAATTAATATAAAAACATATTACATTACATCTTATTAATATAATAACATTTATTTGTATCTCTGTTACGTTTACCTCAAATACTTTTAATAATAATTTAATGTATCAAATTTAATATATTTTAAAGGATAATCTTATAATCTTATCTAATTTAACCCTCGGGAACGCGTGGTCCTGTGAGGCTTATATTTGAAATATAACTGTACAATTAAGATAGATGTGGGTGCGATTGGAAGCTAGGGATTTTTCTAGCTACAATTCTTGCTTTTTTCAAGAGAATCAGTTACTGTATGACATCGTTCGTGATTATACTTCAATTCTGTGCCCATATTGTCCTGACAGGGAACCGCGTCACTTTCATCTAAATTTTAGTATTACGCTAATTTTAGTGAAATATATACATATAATAAAAAATTAATTTGTATGGTAACCGAATTTAAAAATAAAATAATAAAAATATGCAGAAAATATTTAAAAAAAGTGAAAATTATAATTGAGACTGACAAATTGACAATGTTGTGCTTATATACTATGAGACTAAAAAACGGTATTTTATAAATTAAAAAAATAATAAAACAATAAAACCAATTTAAATATGTTTTATAATATTTTGCTAAAATGATTTCAAGTTTATATTTATTTGACCTGTTGTATGGCCATATAAAACAGATTAAGTGCTATCAGGGGTCCGCGCCTCCTCGTGTCTGTATTAGACCGCGCACACCTGAGGGTTATAATTAAACAAATATAATCAAGAGTTATAATTAGCCATTAATATAGGCATCGAGTGACATTTAAGAAAATAAATTGATTAGAATAATAAAATATTTAGATTTGTCCTAGTTTATCTTAACGAAATTATATCTTTGAAGGGTTCAAAGTATTCCTGGGAATTTATTCTAAGGGAGTTAATTCCAAGACGGCTTAGTATTCTCATTGCTTCACTTCTATCTCTAGAAGATTTCCTTAATGTAATTATAATAATCAAAATCCGTCAGATTCTTCATTATAAAATTTTAAGGAAAAGAAAGATTCATACCTGAGTTATTAGAAGCCACAAAACTCAAACTTTTATAACATTAAATTACTCCTTTACTTCAATAAGTGTCTTAAGAATTTACGTATTATTTCTTTCAGTTTATTATCTATATATATTACTAGTCTTCACCCTGCGCTCCATGCGGGGTATTAGTGGCTATGTTCATATTATCATGTAGGCCTTGCAATTAAATGAAATGCCTAAATAGTTTTGTTTCCAAAGCCTTCTTATCCTTAAGTACTTATCCTTAAGTATCGGATAAGTGGTTCCCCTCACACTCCAAACACTGATTAAGCCTTTTTTCGAAGTTTTTGTGCACTCTTTCGAGCATTTCCACAGGAATTTCGGCAATTTTGGCTCAAATGTTGTTCTTGAGGGCTTCCAGAGTTCTGGGACGATCGCTGTACACCAAGGATTTAAGGTATCCCCACAGAAAAAAATCACAAGGAGCCAAATCAGGCGATCTTGCTGGCCAGTTTAAATCGCCTCTTAAAGAGATGAGACGCCCGGGAAATCTGTCTTGCAAAAGTTTACGCAAACCCTTGCTGTGTGGGCTGTGGCCCCGTCCTGCTGAAACGTGGACCATAAACTTCCCGTTCCCCTCTTTCAAACGACCCTACTCTCAACCGTCTAGGACCAATAGGAAGGGAGCAATCCCCTCTTCAAATTCATACGTCTGCCGCGCTCCACCCTGTATATATGGTATATATGTCAGCTATATTAATATATTTTCATTCATTCCATTACTAATAATATAACACTCTCCAAATTGGAAAGAGACTCCAAAGTTTGGAGTCAATTTAAATATATGAAATAATAGTGAATCGAAACTAATTCATATAGTAATAAATAACAATGCTAAAAAAAAGATATAATATATGAGAAAATATACGTAGTCAAAATCAATTAGACTGGGAAGTCATTGAACAATTATCAACCACTGGTGCATTAATTTAATTACCAGTCTCTTCTCTCAATGTGGAAGTTATACCAGTAAAATATTTAATAATTTAAGTTCTAGGACGAATTAATAAAATAATAAACACTCGATTTAAAGAACATTAATGTGAGGTTTAAGCACCCCAATCAGATATTAAATCGGTCAACAACTGCGAACGCCATAAAAGCGCAAAGTCCAAAATTAAAAAATATGAAATTTAGCTCTTTAGGTAGATAGAACCAATGGAGGTACAACAATAAGTCCTAAGTTGAAAAAGGACCAAAGTTGTAGATCTTTTAAAATCAGTTATCGCTGGTGCAATCTGCTTTTCGATTCGACTTACCATTTAGCCACAATAAGCCTACAAAAAAAGTTATGTCCTCTATATGAAATTTTTTAAGGGGGTAAAAATAAAAGTGTTTAACTTAACGGATTTTTCCTGTTATTTTGGGCTAATTTCCGACTAAACGTAAAAAACCGCGAGTCACTAGGTAGTCTAGAAGTACCTAATCATTTTGATTAGCGAATCAGTGTGTTCACTTAATATAATATGCTTAACCTAATTTTCTTTATAAAATTGTTAATAACTTTGGATCTACTCAATACAACATGTTTGCGCTCACCTCTGAAAAAAAATCGATTTCGTTTAGCCAGTTTTGCTTCTATAAATTTGGACTGGTTGCGACAGACACACATACATACTCGAAAAAAGTTAAGGCCGGATTCGGTTTTCGTGATTAAAAATGAAATGAAAAAGTATCCAAAAAATGTTCAATTCGGACAAATATACAGACAAAACTTTAATTATATATATATATATATATATATATATATATATATATATATATATATATATATATATATATATATATATATATATATATATATATATATATATATATGATTTAGAAAAGGAATTACATATAAATTGTAAACAAATGTATGTTTACAGGGAGTAAATTAGTAACGAAAGCTGGCTTTGTTCAACATATTTACTGTGGGAAATGTACCTTATTAGATTTCATCCCCTGACTTAACTATTACAATGATTATGTCTCTTGCGCATTGCTACCGAAAACCGACTAGATTACTAGACTAAAGACTTACTTTTAGTGGAGAAATTTATTTCTAATAAAACATTACAAAAAATTAATTCATACCTATAGCGTGTAAAAATAACTATTTGGACACAAATTTAGCTTGATTGCTGTAGTTACGCTCATTTGTGACAACTTCTTACTTATCAAAGGAAAGACTTATTTCAAATTCCTCTCTCTATCGAAAATCTCAGTTCCAGATGTAATGTGAAAAGATAAAAGGGCTTTTCTGAATGACATAATTAACAATTAATTGAATAAATAAAATATTAATTGATCAATATTTATTAATAATAATTAAACCAAAACATCTCTAAAAAAAAAAAAAAAATCAAATGTCATTTATTTTTATTGCAGTTTGGGGAATATCTTTTTCGTTTTAAGTAATATTATTTTTATACCAGAAAGAAGAATTAAGTTCGAAGATCATAATAAATCTTGTACAAGATGAGGTGTTGCGGAACTTCTATCCGGGACTTGCCATTAATGGTAACTAAACATGAAGAATCAGAAGATGATGATGATCTCAAACCTGGTGCGTCCACGCAGCTTCTCAAAACTACAACTCCGTATGATGAAGGTAAATGATGCCCATAATTACTTAATTTGGTCATGGATTAGAATCGACACTCTGCCTCGAGTTGTACCATCTGGTACATAAAGTGTCACTGTATAACTGTGGGTTCACAGCTGGGGGATCCTTGATCTTTGGGGGCGGAAGGCTATATAGATTAATCTATATCTTCAGGAAGACGCTGTGACGGAGTCGTTTGTTTCCCTCCCCACGAGTTTCGGTCAGTCAGGTTATAAACAAAGCCAATTATAACATCGTGTTTTCAACTTGAATTTAGTTCTCTTGCTTAAATAAACATATAATAAGGTTATGTATAAAGACTTTTATTATATATAAATAAGAAATAGGTAATTTTACCCCTTATATCCTCGGTATAAGGGTTTTGAGAAGTATCTACAAAACCCTAAAAATGAATTTTTAGAACGCGGATTAAGGGACACAACCGAAGTTGGCTTCAATGTTATCAGTGATCCTTCTTCTATATATAGTATTATTCTAAGGATATCTCGATAAACACTCGAAATTTATCTGATATCAGCTTATAAGGATAAGTGACATTTTCTTACGACATTTAATATTTAAATTTTTAATACATTTTTCTTTATAAATATGTACTTTAATGTTTATTGTTAACCTTATTAATTATCTAAAGGCAGTAACGGGTAACAGTTCCTAGATAACCAATAGCAATCTTCTTTGAGTGGGGTATCAAATAAATGCTACTGATAAGGATTTGTTGACAAGCGTCTGCGTGGACGGAAGGACAAGGAATAGACTAATAAGACATGGACCAGTGGTCACGTGATCACTTTAGTTCGGATTGAGCTCGCTTGAGAGGTTTAGTATAGGGGGGGGGGGGGGGGGGGAGCATAATGATCCCCTTTTTAAATCGCATTGCTCCCTCAACCCCTTCCTTGCTCTGAGACCTAAACTAACCATAACCTTCTTTTATTTTTCTGAAGTGACTCTAAGTTGTTTTTTTTTTTATAAAAAAAACGACTGAGTTTATCGAGGTTGGTACAACTGGAATCGTTTTTATAATGGACAAAGGAACATAATCAAAAACTTGGTTTACTGTTAAAATCCGCGTCATAAAGGGGTTGAAGTCTGACGTTTAGCTTCCACAACTGGAAGCATCAGGGGTGTGGTGCATTGTGATGTTGACTCGAAGCAAACACAAGATATACTGAAGACTGGAGAGAAGATCAGCGTATTTATACTGGTTTTCTAGACCGTAGATTGTACCTGGATTTCTGGGGGGTTCCTTTACTCGGGGTAATCCTTTATCGGGATGATGCAATCAGGTAGTTGCTGCCTGTTTTGAACTCGATATTTTCCTGCCCTATCAAGTAAATAGAATATGGCAGAGAAAAATGTGGTTTTCGATTTTTTTTTTTTTTTATACCCTCCCAGGTCATATCAAATTTGCAATAAAATAGGGTATACCAAACTATAAGAGTGCAGACATAGTATATCATGGTACTAGACTGTGAAGTGAGTTTTTTTTTTACCGCGGCAATTATATTAACTGGCACGCTTCGCTCGACAGTAAAATTACCAAGGTATAGAAAAAAACACTCCACAGTCGTGTAGCATATGCTATTTTTCTGAGGTAGCAGACAATCAAAAACTCTTATTTTTATTTTCTTATTTTTTTTTTTCTTTTGGGTTTTAGTCCCGAGCAACTGGCAGGGTTATTACAGGACGGGGGTTATCCGGCCACTTTACCCATCTAATCGAAGAGATCATCAGTGTGAAACATGTCTCACCCCGCTGGGATTCGTACTCACAGCTGGGGTTTAAAAAACTAACTATTTTTAAAAATTAAACAGAGCGCAACATAGGACAAAAACATTTTTTGATAGCAAACAAAAAAAACAAGTTAAAAAGGAAACCTAAAAGAGGTTCCACTTTAAAAAAGATAAAACGCATTGACATCTAGTGGATTTTAATCGAACTAAGAAGCATGTACTTGATTGCAGCGCTAAAAACACTTTTGATAACTACCCCTCTATTTTTTTCTCTGAAAATAGTTGCGACAATTTGGATTGAAAAATTCTAAAATTAAGTCCATTCAATTACGAAATTAACTATGTACACGTTGTTTTACCTGAAAAAATCAAGTGCCTGATAAAAATAGCTATAAACGATAAACGCAAATAGTAAGAGGTCAGGTTCGATCCCCCACTGGGTAGGAGTTATTTTGATTATAAATTTTGATAATTTTTTTATAATAACAATTAAATGTAACCAAGAACACTCGAAACATCTAATAAATGGAAAAAAAACTGGATCAACAAATTATGGACTCGTAAAAGAGAAAATTTAGAGTGTGTTCTATCTGAAAGATTTTTTCAGTGTAATTTTTAAATTTATATAATAAATGAATAGAGATAAACTTATAGAATAGTTAAATGCTAATTAAACCGTAACTAAGGACAATTTAATTAAAACAAAGGAATTTAATGCTGATTAAATGAAAATTTAATTCATATTTATAAGGGCAATATAATACAGATGTTTCAGGTTAAATAAAGCGAGATAAACCTTATTCGAAAACCACTTTCAAACCACTTTTTTTTCCAGGGGGGAGGAAAATTTCAAATATAAAACCATTTCACAGAGGAAATACTATGTTTTAGTGAGAACAAGGCTTTTCACTAGAATATAGCCAAGAGGAAAATGTTTCGGTTCAAAACACAGATAAAGCGCTGAAAAGGGGGGGGGGGGGGAGGGGGGGGGGGACAGACAGATCTCTTGAATTAAACAAAGGAGTGGAGATGTTTGATCATCATGACCACTACTTTAGTACACTTTAGACGGCTTTTGGGAAGCAAAATGTTGCCACTTTAAAACCGTTAATATCCCTCTTCTGTCTCATCCTATCTCTCCTGACATCCTCTTTGTGATAACAATATCAACAAAAGATAAAGCTGACAACTTTATAATCTTCTCATAAACCTTCATACAGACCTTAATTAAAGAAAACGCGTTTTCCTCTCGGAAAACTGTTTATCTTTAATATAAACCCGGTATTTTCATGCAAAATATCTCTCTCTCTAAGCATCTTTCAACAAATTTCCCAGCACAAAAAGGTTCATTCAACTTTGAAAAATGAAATTCATTTGATTTGAAAAATCAAAAAAATGAAATTCATTTCATTTAAAGTCATCCGGCCCAAAGTACCAAATTTATTTTATAAGCTATCCTATCCTGACGACCCAATTCTATATGTTATCCTACCTGGATTATTTAATAGGTAATGAGAATTCAAAGTGGTTTACATTATCTTTTTGTGTTTATTGTTTATGCTACGTTAATACTCTAAGCTGGATGTCTGTGCTTCGCTATAAATTGTGGAATATGTTTGTCCTCATTTCGGTCTGTCAGTCTGTTGGTGTTTCAGTCTGTCTTTCCACCCCTCTGTCTGTCTGTCTGTCGTTAAAGTTTTGCGAATCAACGTATCTCAAAAACCAGTCATCCGATTTTAATGAAATTTGAATAGTATGTCATAATTAGCCCATATAGTCCCATATAAGTTTCAACCATCTTCGCCTATTAGTTTCTCTTCCCCATAGCATACATTTATTTACACCTATTATCTCAAGTTCATGTGGAGATCTGAAATTTGGTACATACACTTATTGCAGCTAATGAAGAAAATTAAAGGTAATATCACTTTAATATATGGCCGCCATGTTGAATTATAGCCACCATCATGGATTCAATCAGATACTATTATAATAGCGTCCAGTGGATTTAGAGATCTTAAATTTGGTACAAAGACTCATTGTACCTAAAATTGAAAATTGAAGGTAGTATAAAATATGAAATAATTGAAAATTATAAAATAAAAAAATATTGGAAGTTAAATTTATTTCGACGTATATTTTGAATTATAGCCCCATCTTGTAAAGTATAAGGTATTATATTTAATGAAATTTCCTACTTAATAAATCAATATGATAGCAATAGGTATAGAGAAGTAATAATACAGCCACTGGTCCCTAGCATGAACCCCCCGCGAATGGTAGTAAGTCGAAACAACTAAGTTAATTTTTTTCTTTGTACTTCAGAAGTTAAGTTGTCTGATGAAGCTGAAGAAAAGCGCAAAGAGAAACTTTGGGCCAACAGATTCTTGAAACCAAGTGAACTAGCTTTCCACAACACTCCTGAAGACTGCTGGGTTTCGTGGAACGGAACTGTCAGAGATCTAACTCCAGTCATCACCCAGTATAAAGGTTCAGAAGCGGCTGACGTCATATTGGCTGAAGCTGGCAAAGATATCAGTCACTGGTTCGACAAACAAGGAAATGTAAGCCAACTCATAACCCCCAAATATCTTTGAAATACGTGAAAAACATTTTTTTTTTCTAAAATGGTTCCTACTATTATGATTAAAAAATTAAAAAATGAATTCCATTTAAATACAAATCTAATGATATATGCCGTTTTCCGGGAAAAATCAAGTTTCAGAGATATCGAGATATTGGTCCCATATAAGTTTCAACCTTAAGCGTCCATTTGGTTCTGTTCCACATACATATATAACATATACATATATCTTCAAAAGTACCTGTGTGATTTTTATGAAATTTTGATGATTTGTCGAAAGTAGACCGCACATAGCACCAGATTAATTTCAACCCTCTGCGATCTTTAACTTTTGCTAAATTAATACTTTAATACATGTAAAAAATTGAAACAATTTTGTCAGATTAAAATAAAACGGGGGAAACAATTAAATAAATCTGACAATATTGGTTTGTAAAAATCATAAAATCAATAAATTAGGTGATAGTATATGCGTGGAAGCTATGTGCCACACAAAATGTCAGTCTATTTTTGTATAGAGACACTTTATCTAAAGATTCGCCTATCCTCTCCCCTAAATAACTATGTTCCCCCCCCCCCCCCGCCACATTTTTTTAGGGACTCTTCTTAAACCTTATACCAAATAATGTTAGCAACATTATTTTCAAGTTATATGATATATTTTGTTCCATATTATATGTATTTTTTTTGCAGTTTCGAGGATGTGTAAGTCGACTGTCCGGGACAAGGATACCATACCTACCTCGAGGAGCTGTTCCTCAAACCTACGTGGAAGTTTACCCTTCAGGACTTCATCCGAATTTCCCAGATTCTTCATGGTGGAAGAACAGGTGCTATATAGTCGGGTATCTGACTTCCAACGCCAGACAGATCGCCATTACAAACACACTAGCAGTAACTACAGCTAACATAACAGTGAGTAGATGTAAATAAGAATGTAGAGAGGGCAACCTGATATCGAGGTAGATAAGAGGGCCTAGAGCCTTGATAAGTATTTATTAATAGTAAGCTCTCTTATCAATAAAGTTATCTAGTATCTTTCACTTACTATGCGAACACTTACACGCAGAAGACAGCTGAACCGATCTGCACAAAATTCAGCACGGTCAATGTGACTAACCACAGGAAAGTGTACATCTGAAATGGTCCTAATTGGTACACAGGGGAACGGGGTACAAAAGCTTCCTCCTGAACGGCAGAACCGATGCAGCTTCCTCCTGAACGGCAGAACCGATGCGCACGAAATTCGGCACGGTCAATGTGACCAAACACAGGAAGGTATAAATCTGAAATGGTCCAAATTGGTACACAGGGTTACGAGGTAGGTACGGGGTACAAAAGTTAAAATAGTATACGCCCTTCATGATGCATGTCGTTGGAAAGCTTTTTAAAAGTACAGTTATTGTTGTTATGTTCACTTTTGTCATATTTTCATTTATGAGGAGGGTGAAATAGAAAAACAGAAAAAAATTCAGTTTAGTTAAAAATTAGAAATATTAATATTTTTGATCCCGTATCAGCTGATTATAAATAAAATTGTTTATTGTTTAAGATTAAAATGCACGCTCAGCTCAATATTGCAAGCAAACAACTGCTTTGCACACCTAGTATAATAGTAAAACTAGAAGTAAAGACTGATTTTTCTGCCAAGTTTCTACTCTTTAGGTAAAATACCCTGAGCGCACCCAAAGTTAATTGAAATCACGAAAAAAAAAATGGGTGAAAACATAACTTTTCCTACCATACTTGAGGAAAACTAAAAAATACTTGATTAATGCTGTCAAATGCACTCTTAGACTTTGAAGGTAATATAAGGGAAATTCGGACCAAATTTCCTTATCGTTTGAAAATTCCCACCTGTCGATTTCCTCCAAGTTTGATAACTTGAATAAGGTTAATGTTCGACATCTACGAGATCAAACAAACCTCACCCTTATGAGAAGCAAGTCAAAGTAAATTTGACTTGCTCTGCATACTCCCGACCTCTCTACCCCCCCCCCCTTCCTTCTTCCCTCCCTCATATCTCTCATATGACAATTCCTGGTAACATATGTATTTACTGGGGAGAATATTGCTCGGAATTTTTTTACTCTATTTTTTTCATTAAATCACATTTCTCAGAAATACAATAATCAAATTGGAATATAGATTTTTATCCGGCTTTTATAGGACCTAAAAATAAAAGGCAGATGTGGATCATAAATATTTTTAACATAATATATATATATATATATATATATATATATATATATATATATATATATATATATATATATTTTTTTTTTTTTTTTTTTTTTAACATCGTTTTGTAACAGTAAAAACATTAAGACAGAATAGCTGGCCACACACGAGCGGATTTTTTGACGGACCTGGTCCGCGGACCGGGTCGGCGGACCGGGTCCGCGGACCCGGTCCGCGGATCTCAGGTCTGTCGTTCCCCCACTAACGTGCAAACCCCGTCCGTCGGATCTAGTCCGTCAATTCGGTCCGCGGACACGGTTCGCTCGTGTGTGGGGCAAATCCGCGGATTTTTCCTTGTTGGTCCGCGGACCCAGGTCTGTCCAGCATGCTCGACAGACCTGTTCAACGGACGACGGACCGGGATCTCATACTAGCGGCTGTGTCTCACTGTGTACGACTGTGCGGTCAATTCTAATAATTTAATATCATATATATACACATTATACATCATATATATATATAGTAAAACTTGTCTAAGCTGGAAACCTGCTAAGGTAGAAACTTTTTCTCGGAACGTTTTTTTTCTAAGTATATATACATATAGGATATATTATTTAATATATCCTATATATATATATATATATATATATAGTAAAACTTGTCTAAGCTGGAACACGTGTAAACTGGAAACTTGCAAAGTTAGAAACTTTCTCGGAACGTTTTTTTTCTAAGTAAAACACCCTGTATAAGCTGGAAACCTGCTATGGTGGAATTTTTTTTCTGGAACCGAGGCCTTCCAGCTTAGGCAAGTTTTACTGTATATAATATATTTATATATATTATTTAATATATCCTATATATATATATATATATATATATATATACAGTAAAACTTGTCTAAGCTGGAACACGTGTAAGCTGGAAACCTGCAAAGTTAAAAACTTTCTCGGAACGTTTTTTTTCTAAGTAAAACACCCTGTATAAGCTGGAAACCTGCTATGGTGGAATTTTTTTTCTGGAACCGAGGCCTTCCAGCTTAGGCAAGTTTTACTGTATATAATATATTTATATATATTATTTAATATATCCTATATATATATATATATATATATATATATATATATATATATATATATATATATATATATATATATATATATATATATATATATATATATATACAGTAAAACTTGTCTAAGCTGGAACACGTGTAAACTGGAAACTTGCAAAGTTAGAAACTTTCTCGGAACTTTTTTTTTCTAAGTAAAACACCCTGTATAAGCTGGAAACCTGCTAAGGTGGATTTTTTTTCTGGAACCGAGGCCTTCAAGCTTAGGCAAGTTTTAGTGTATATATAAATATATATATATATATAAATACATATATATATATATATATATATATATATATATATATATATATATATATATATATAAATATATATATATATATATATATATATATATATATATATATATATATATATATATATATATATATACATATATATATATATGTTATGTTATATAATATTTATAATATATAAATATAAATAGGGAATAAATAAATGCCAGAGGGAGAAAATTAAAACTGAATAAAAACCGAATTAAAAACTGAAAGAGACTGAAGAATTTAATTTAAATTTAATTTAAACTGAAGAATTTAATTTAAATTTATTTTAAACTGAATAATTTAATTTAAATTTAATTTAAACTGAAGAATTTAATTTAAACTGAAGAATTTAATTTAAACTGAAGAATTTAATTTAAACTGTAGAATTTAATTGAAAAGATGAAATGAATTTAATTAGAAATGAAACGAATATGGAAATGAACGGATATGGAATGAAACATTATTTGGGTGACAAATAGTAAAATGATAAAGAGCTAAATCCGCGTACAAATAATAAACTTTGGTCCGTGCGTGTGTGTTGACAACGGCGGACGGGGTCCGCGGATCTCATGTCCGCCGACAAGGTCCGGTCGGTTGTTTCTCCACTAACGCACATACCGGGTCCGCGGATTTCCCCAAATCCGTTGGAAAAGTCCGTGGTCCGTTGGAAAAATCCGCTCGTGTGTGGCCAGCTAATATCATATGCAAGCGTCGAATATTGTGATCAAATTTGATTATTTTTTTCTTCCTTTTTTTTGGATTTTGAATAAACAATCCTGAACACTGAAAACATATTTTTATTTGGGGTTTTCATTTGATAGTTCACATCTGTTTTTAGGGTTTCGTTGGTAAAACAAAAAAAAAAAAAACCCTTATAGTTTCGTTCCTGTGTCTGTCTGTCACTCTGTACGGTTCCAATAACTTTTGAATCAAAAGAGATAGAAAAATGAAACTTTCCAGTATTCAAAATTGTTTTGACGCGCACACAGGAAACATATAGCGAACTCAAAATTATCAGCTGTTCAAATCCAAAATGGCGTATAAATTCACGTCACGCGAAAAAAATATTTATTTAAAATTTTGAGTGGGGTTTAAAATGAAAGGTATTGAAGAGTAGATTACAAAAATATATATACCTTGTGGATAGTTTTTAATTTTCCACGTCATTTTGTCAAAAAACATCAACATTTTACGTGTCCCCCCCCCCCCCCCTAAAACTATATTTTTCCTGTTACTAAAAATGTGCTGTCTGATAGGCCAAAGAAAACATATGAATAGTAACTTGATCGGATTAACTGGGAATCCTTGGGTTATGTGACTTTTATGCGCTCATTTGTTTTTGAACGCATTTATAAATATGATTTACCTATATAAAATCTTTCACTTGGACGAGACTCGATCCACCGACCTCTGAATTCAGCAGGCATGTGCGCTAACCATTGCACCACTGAGATAGATGTATTTTCAATTCACAGAATTGGTATATAAGCGTAATATTATATATATTATAATAATATAATATGCCAATTTACTAAAATACTACTAATATGAAGTAATTTTTAATCACCCCTTCACGACCCACCAAAAAAAGATTAAGAAATATAATATGCGTATAATGAAGATATTTTATTTTTCAATTAAATTTGACATACACATTTTTTAATCCTGAAATAATAAAATCGTCATCAAATGCAACGAAAGCAATGCATAAAGTATCAACTGTTTCTAGAACATAGTAGTAGTAGTAGTCTAGTACTTTCTACTAGAACGGGTAGGACGAATCACTTGTTCGAACCTTACAATTAGGCCATCACTTAGGCCCTTTTTACGCTCCGCGGTAGAGAGTTCCTGCCACTTCACACATCATACCTCTGTACATAGTACCGTCGAAGCGAGTATGATGTGATCAATAGTGAGCCATATAAATCAGAGCGTCACGGCGAGGAATCGAACCCCGTCTCGTTCCACTCATGATTCAGTGATGGCCGAGCAGACGTGGTTTAACCCACACGGCCACGCTGGCTCTCTTCTAGAACATAAGTATCACTTCTAATGCGTGAGAGTCTCAGACATATTTTTTTAAAAATGTCATGTTTTTTATTGTTCTCCCAGTGAATTTTCTTTTTGTTTTTTTAAAGTAAAAGAAAAGCTTGTGTAGTACTAGAAGTCAATTTGCTGGGTGGTTGAGTTTTTCCTTTGAGGTAACGAGCGAGTCAGTTGATTGGCCAAGAGGTAATCAGTCACAGCGTGTTGGGAAACCCTCCCTAGGCTTTCCTTTACTTTACCTTGTCTTTTCCGACTTTCACTTTGACACTACCCCCAAAATGTTTTACCCTTTTCTTCTTCCTTACCCTTTTCCCCTTTTTTTCTTTGTCGAAAGGAAATTCGTAAGAATAATAGACTGCCAATTAGTGTGGCACATAGCTTCCTCGCATCCTATCACTTACTTTATTTTATGCTTTTACAAGCCATTATTGTTTAATTTGTTTAATTGATTCCCCCATTTTTTAAATCTAACAAAATTTGATTTTTTTTATAAATTAAAGTATGCATTTAGCGAAAGTTGAATTTAGCAAAAGATTGATTTAAAAAACGGGGGAAAAAATTAAATAAATTAGATAATAATGGCTAGAGGTCGACCAAGAAGTCATGAACACGGGAGAAACGGAAAGCTGAACTTCGTTTAAAATCGGAACTTCCGAGTAGTGCCGAAGTCAGTACAGTCGGGTGCTAAGACAATACCCATTTCTAGTTTGTATGACATGCGCAGTTACGTCAAATCTCACGAATAACAACAACAAGAAGGTTTCCAATCTGTTAGGTTTCCTGTTTTGTTTGTTTTTATACAATACGAATTATAGTCACACCTGTCACACAACAATTTTGATTTTGTACCATTCACCATGCGATGATGCAAATGCAAAGAACGCTACAAATAATGGGGTTGGAACCAACCTAATATTTATTTTTTTATTATAAAAATGATTGCTCTCCATGACAATTAATCAAAATAATATTAGCGAATTTCTAGTTTGCTCTTCCCCATTATATTTTAAGGAAAACTTATCTTAGAATCTCATTATTTTTATAATTTCTTCCTAATTTTGAATTCGTGTTATTATCCATGTTTTTAATAATACCAGGAAATTTAATTTACCAAAGAGAAAATTGCCAAAAACAATCCGAGAGAGGTAATAGTACAAATAATAATTCACAAAAAAGTAAGAACTAAAATCTAGAAATAAGGAAAGTAACAAATAAAACAGAAATAAAAAAGTAACAAATCAAACTCAGAAATTAAGAGGAAGAAAAAAATCGATTAAGAAAGAAGAAAATTTATTTAGATTTAAAGAATATTATTGTGAATAATCAATAAATAATAATATAAAGATTATTATCGTATATTATTGTGATTTCTTATCAGGTACAGTGTTGCCTGTTGCAAAAAATATAGAAGTTATCAAAAATAAAATTATTAATAACAAAAGAACAACACTGTATTTTTGTGCAGTGGTCTATTTTAATAAAAACTGACTGTACATGTCGACACTAGCGCACTCCTCACATTTCCATGACTTCTTGGTCGACCTCTAGTAAAAGCTAAAAATCATTTTATTTTACGAAATAGGACGCGAGAATGCTATGTGCCACACTAATTGGCCGAGTGTTTCATTCTCTGTGCCCTTTTTACCTTTCCTAAGCTCTTTGAATTGAAAGGAAAAAAGTATTTGACTTGGGACTATACGTCGCGTCAAAGAGGTTACGTAAAAGTGACAAAGGTTGCTGTGACGTCATGCGCCCTCCACGATTTTTCGTCAGGTTATCTTTTCTGGCTCATAACAAACCATTGTTTACTAGAGTTCTGTAAGCATTTTATAGTTCTTTCCTCTTTTTATTCTATTAAAAGCTTTTTTAACCGTTTTTAACCTTATCATATATTAGTAACATCATTAATAAGCCAACAAATGTATACATTATAGATGATAAAACAAATAATTCTCACAAATAACTCAGAGAAGATGTAAAATAACTTACTCACAGATGTGCTCTTTTTACTCTATTAAAAGCTTTTTTAACTGTTTTTAACCTTATCCTATATCAGTAAAATCATTAATAAGCCAACAAATGTATACATTATAGATGATAAAACAAATAATTCTCACAAATAACTCAGAGAAGATGTAAAATAACTTACTCACAGATGTGCTCTTTTTACTCTATTAAAAGCTTTTTTAACTGTTTTTAACCTTATCCTATATCAGTAAAATCATTAATAAGCCAATAAATGTATACATTATAGATGATAAAACAAATAATTGATTAAAAAATAATAATAAAATAAAATAGCACTGATAAAACCCAGTCGTATATCCAATGTTATGAGCCAGCTAACCTAACAACACACACTTTTTTACGTAAGTGACGTCACACTTCCCCGGCGTATTATAAGATTTATTAAATAAGTGATATAAAACAGTTGGTTAAATAGCAGCCTTCTACAGAACTCAAAATGAAACCAACAGGTTACCTTCTTGTTTGTTTACATCGTAGAAGCTGTCAAATTAGTTCACTTTTCTCTCACTACACGCTTCTAGCATCACTTGTGTGCCAAGTTAGGAGTACTTTTATATTACATTTTCTCTCTTCACTTCTTCACAGCTCTTTGTTTGTGCCACGGATTATCTTTCTATATTATTAAGAAAGTTTTGTAGACAAAGCACTCCAGGTAAAAAAGAGTTGGCTGTATACTTTAACTAAGTGTTAAACAAGGTTAGAGACGTCTCGAGAGCAACCCTTTAGAAAAGGGAAAACCGTGTCCTTGAAAGTGCTGTAGTTAGTGTGGGTTAGATAAGGAAAGAGTTGCGCATGTGTATCTTTCAGCCAATCAAACTGTCGTGCCAGCAAGACCAATGACTTACATTTTATGAAAGTATTTTTCGAGTAAGAAAGAGAAGGAAGTACTAAACTGGGTGGCAAACAAGAAAAGAGATAAGGGGGATAAACAAGTTCGTGAAAAAGAATTCTATTTCTATAATGTGCTAAACAAGGAAAGAAAAGAAGGCAGGCCCTACAGGGGTAATTAGACTTATTTTGTCACTTTCATTAAAGTATTGGCTTCAACTTTATGCTATCGACAAATCGACATAAATGTTTCGGGACACAGGAAAAATTGACCTAAAAGAGAAGAGTAACCGTGTTTTTCTACCTAATCGCACTCAGAAGTTATTAGACATTGGAATTTTGATTATTTGATGTCATTTTCAGCGAAAACTTTGCTTTTTTATTCTTGTTTGAATAACTATCAGAGACGAGTCAAATAGAAAACAAAAAAAATACATGTGGTGTCGCGGGACACCCGTTAGGAACGAAGTTCCTTCCGCCTTTCATTAAATATAAATTATAAAATCACACTGCTAAGTATACGATGCTAACTAATTATACATGGCGGAGTTAAAAAAAAATTTAAAGTAACTAACTATTTGTACTTAGCGGAGTTAAGGCAAAATTAAAACAACAACTTTTTTTTATCATTGAAACGAGCTTCTTGTAATAAATATGTATTGAATATTGAGAAAAAAGTTAATCATAATGAGTTTATAGTTAAAGAGAATGGTTGTAGTATAGAACCTGAGGGATAAGGACTGTTCCGTAATACTCAAGCCTACTCAATTTAAAATATTATAAAGTACGAGTACATACCTTCATTACGCAAAACTTCTGCTTGTATCAGGTTGAAATTTTACTTGATTCGGTTGTACTTTAGAAGATGTACATGAACGTAAGAACGTACATTACGTTAGAACGTAAGATATCGGTAAAAATATTTGTTTCTCCATTTTAAACGTTTGAGGTCCGATTTAATAAATTTAGCTATCTATAACACTTCATAGCGGTGACGGTGTTAGTTTTACTATATATTTAGAAAAGTTGTTTGTCTCATTGAATAGATAAAGTTAGAATTTTTTCTCGTCCAAAATTCAATTTTTACATTTGAAGCTTACGTGTACACGAGCCTTGCGCGCGAACGCTTGGACGGATAACGTTGACCAACGAAATCGTCCTGGGCATTGGTATAATGAACATGTGTACTAAATTTTAACTAAATTGATCATCATATTTATTCAAGTTATAGTCATCGGTCGATTTCGTGGCGCTTGGTTTTGTGACAAGGAATTTTTTTTTTTTGGATTCACTCCCGGCCTCCAGATACTGTAACGTGCCATAAGGAAATTTACCAAGTGATTGATATAACAGATTCATTCAAAAGCACTCCGAAATTGAGAAATGAAGCTACTAGGTAGTGGCAACCTTCTAGGGCCGGTAGTCCCAACCTTATTTACGTCTTGGACCCCTAAAAATGATAAAATATTCTTTCAACCCTATAGCAGACCGATTTCAAGTGAAATCGGTTTCTAAAACGATCATGAAGATCGTTGGTCGTGGATGATTAACCAAGTCCCCAAAAACACTAAGTCTAGACCCAAGTCGCACTTTAGGTATACTGACCTAAAGTAATAATTTAAAGCCCTGCCTAAGTTATAAGAATAGAAGTTAATTTGATCAAAACAAACTTGTGCAATCGATTTTTAGGGTTTTGAGGTCATCCTAGAAACCCTTATGCTTTTAGAAGTTTGTCCGTCCGTCCGTCTCATCTTAGATCATATTCGGAACCGAGGTTTCAATGTTATAAAATGTGCCTCAAGAGACCTCTAGTTATTACTATTACTAGGCATCGCGTGGCTCTATCATTGAAGCGAGCGTATTGCAATAATATACTGAATATTGAAATTTATTAATCATGATGAATGTCATAGTTGAAGATAAGTGGAAGAGAGTAGTGAGGGGTAGAGTGGGGGTACTCGGTACAAAGCTTTACTTCCTAAACAAAGCTATAAACTGCAAGAATCTTAACCACGCATTAGCTTTTAAACTATTATTATAAATGTATCACTTCATTACTCAAATACTACTGATTGTATCAAGTTGAAATTTTACATACTTGTTTTAATTGTACTTTAGACGATGTACATGAAGTTTTATTAAAATCGTTACGTTAGAACGTAAGATATCGGTAAAAACGTTGTTTTCTCTATTTTAAACGTTTAGGTCCGCTTTAATAGTTTTAGCGTTCTTTATTAATTCATAGCAGTGTCGTTGTTGGTTTTACTAAAAAATGTTATTTAAAAAAAATGTTCGTGTCATCGAATAGGTGATGATAGAATTTTTTCCCGTCCTGAAATTCCAATTTTAAATTTGAAGCTCACGTTTACGCGAGCATTGCGCGCGAACTCTTGGACGGATCACGCTGTCCAACGAACTTAGCCTGAGTATTAGTAAAAGAAAGATGTATACCAAATTTCAACTTTTACTCAAGTTATCGTCGAACACGTAAACGTTACACACAGACAGACAGACAGACAGACAAGATGCATATTTCGTTGAATGTAAGAAGCTCGCTTACGCTCGCTTCAATTATTAATATTAAGTTGCTCAAGGTGGGACTTGATTTAAGTTTAAATGCTTAAACTAAATTTCCACGTGTTTCAGGTATGTGAAGAAGACACTCTAGAGTTAATTCTGATGAGGTACCTGATGTTCAACGAGAACGCTTCGAATTACACGTGGAAGTACGACGGACGTGTTCTCAACATGCAGAAAACTTTGGCTCAAAACAACATACCTGACTACGCTCAACAATTCCGTAACATAGGTCTACCTGAGGATACCTACGTACCTAACATATTTCTTTATTACAATGACAATATATAACTCGAATAAAAATAAATTATCAATTTTGTAATTATCTACATTTACAGAGTGTCCTGAATAACTCTATAAATATTTTTATGAATCAGTTAAACACCAAATAATATTAGACAATATTTATCTTATATCTTTTCCTATGAACAATCTAAATATTATTATATATAAAAGTAAGTGTGTGAAGATTGAATGTTTCTTCCTACTCAGCCCGGGTCATTAACGAAATATGCATCTTGTCTGTCTGTCTGTCTGTCTGTCTGTCAGTAACGTTTACGTGTGACGATAAATTGAGTAAAAGTTGACCGATTTAGTTGAAATTTGGTATAAATGATCCTCTTACTAATACTCAGGCTACGTTCGTTGGACAGCGTGATCCGTCCAAGAGTTCGCACGTAACGCTCGCGTAAACGAGAGGTACAAAAATTAAATTGGAATTTAAGACGGGAAAAGATTCTATCATCATCTATTCGATGAGACGAACATTTTTTACAAATAACATTTTTTACTAAAACCAACAGCGACACCGCTATGACTTAATAAAGATCGATAAAACTATTAAAGCGGACCTAAACGTTTAGAATAGAGAAAACAACCTTTTTATCGATATCTTACGTTCTAACGTAACGATTTTAATAAAACTTCATATACACCATCTAATGCACAATTGAAACAGGCATGCAAAATTTCAACTTGATACAAGCAGAAGTCTTTGCGTAGTGAAGAGATACATTTATAATAATTGTTTAAAAGCTACCGCGGGTGGTGAAGATTGTTATAGTCGTATAAGTGTATTGGTCTGTTTAGGAAGTGAAGCTTTGTACCGCCCACTCTTCCCCACACTACCCTCTTCCACTTATCTTCAACTATGACATTCATCATGATTAATAAATTTCAATATTCAGTATTTCATTGCAATACGCTCGCTTCAATGATAGAGCCACGCGATGCCTACTTATATATAAAAGTAAGTGTGTGAAGCTTGAATGTTTTCCTCCTACTCAGCCCGGGTCTAGAACGTGCTGCTACCTATCGGAGGAATTGTGAAGCATCGGCGCGTAATATTCCTCCCGAAATAATTAATTCAGCCCTAAATACAACTAATGAATTAATGTCATCTTTATTAAAAGAGAAATACGAACTTACATACAGGAAGTTTATTAATTTTTTTTCTGTATTTATTATTAAAATCCATCAATCGTAGATAAAGTACGGTACGCAACTCGTGCGGAAACTGCATTTTACTTTGCTCGGGTGGTTTTACTACCTTCGCTGTCGCTCGGGTGCAAACTCCACCCTCGCATGCAAACTGCTACTTTCCACACTAGACGGTGTAATGTACAATTATATACAAGATGACGAAAATTGTTTGGTAATAGAAATAAGCACTAAAATGTTACACAAAATGATGTAAGACTCCTGCACAAGACGACTATTGTAAACGATAAGTAAAACGGAAAAAGATAAATATTGGTAACAAAGATAAAAGGTTTAATAAAATATTAATAAGAAAAGGAAGCTAAATTATAATAATAATCTGTGAGCATAAGTTGTCGGTCAATTTCAAATAATTATTATTAATAAAATAATATTAAATTATATAATTATTACAGAAGATTAAATGAGTTAATAATAAATAATTACTTTTTTTTAAGATAAACTTTCTTAGTATAAATAATTCGATGAATGAAAGTGTCTAAATTATAAAATAAACGGTGAAGTTTTACAAAGAAAAGTAAAGGGCTCCAAAAATGTCAGTTAAAAGATAAATAATGTTGGTAAAGCTTACTTTAAAGATTTGTGAAAAGATAAGAAAGAAAATTTCAGCATAAATCAAGATCTGATTTGTGGGTAAATAATTACAAGATAGATTTATAATTAATTCCACTCTTTTAAATCGAAATTAGAACAATATAAAATAACAAAGTTTCTCTAGGATTTCTCAAGAATGACTATAAATATAGTTTGTTTATAAATCATTGTCAATTTCCAAGGCAACCACATTTTTTTTTTTTTTTTTTTTTTTAAATTTCTTTCTTTATTTGCAACTATAAGTATAATATATTACACATAAATATATATATACAATAACAAGCAAATGGTTTAAAAGTATTTAAAACAGGAAAACAATGAGGGGAGATATTACCCAATGGTAAATCCTCCAAAATGGAATACAGAATGTAAATTAAATAAAATTGATTACATCATTACATTACATTATTACATTAACATCCTTATTATTTATTTCACTATTATTATATACAAATATGCTCAAGCACGCACACACACACACGAAAAAATATATACATTCTTAGATATTTATACATTTTCTATTTTAAGGTACCAGATTATCTCTGGGCCATCTTCACTTCAGACGTCGGCGGGGATTTTCCGGTAGGGTTGGGATGGATACAGATTAGACAAGAGGGTTATCGTGATTTGAAAGGGAATTATGGAAGGAAAGGTAGCGGGATTTTGGTAGGTCGGGGACAAAGGGTACTTTGAGGTCATTATGGAGGGTAAGATTCGAAACATAGAATGGGGCATTAGTAATTTTTCTGAGAATTTTGGACTGTAAGGACTGGATTCTTTGGGAGTTGGAACGTTTTGTGGAGCCCCATAGCTCGATGCCGTAAGTCCAAATTGGTTTTATTAATGAATTATAGAGGAGCACCTTATTCTCAAGTATAAGACTAGACCTATTGTCTAGCAAGTGAAGAAGTTGTCTGTAACGCCTGTTGGTCTCCTGCCTTTTAAGCTTGGTGTGAGGATTCCATGTTAGGCGCTTATCGAGGTAAAGACCAAGGTATTTGGCTATATCGGCAGTGGGAAGAGGAACGTGGTTTAGGAATACAGGTGGACAATATCGTTTACAGAGGGTGAATGTAACATTGACACACTTATCAGTATTAATTTTAATCCTCCATTTGACAAACCATCTTTCGAGGAGAGTGAGGTGTTCTTGGAGGTAAATTGATGCCTGGATGGGGTCAGAGTGACGAGCTAGTATGGCCTTGTCATCGGCAAAGGAGCATAAAGTTGTATGACGATGCTCTGGGATGTTTGCAGTGTATATTGTGTAGAGGATAGGACCAAGAATACTCCCCTGTGGTACTCCAGCAGCTACAGGGTAATAGAAAGAATGCGATGTCCCTTGACAGACCTGGTAGTACCTATCGGATAGGTAAGACTTTAGAATAAGGGAATATATGTAAAGGGAAGCATGCTCTTGAGTTTGGACAAGAGACCAGCATGCCAAACTTTGTCGAAGGCTTGTGCTTCGTCCAGAAAGGCAGCTGCACAGTACTGTTTCTTCTCCAGGGCTAGAGCTATTTGATCCACCACTCTGTGACACTGTTGAATTGTAGAGTGATGAGACCTGAATCCAAACTGATGGTGGGGAATAAGGTTCTGAGAGTTAAGAATGGGATAAAGGCGCTGGAGTAGAAGTTTTTCAAAGACCTTTCCCAGTAGTGGAAGTAAGCTAATCGGTCTGTAAGAAGAAGGGACATGAGTAGGTTTAGATGGTTTGTCGATCATTTTTATTATTGAAAACTTCCAAACCAAAGGGAAATACGTGGTACGGAGAATGCTATTATAAATTAGGGTAAGGAAGAGGATGGCTCTTTTTGGAAGTTGGCGGAGAATTTCGGCAGTGATCAAATCATAGCCGGGGGCCTTTCGGAGCTTAAGTCTTTTTATTATGTGTTTTATGTCTGATGGGTTGAATGCCTGTGGTGGTGGTGAAAGTTGTAGTGTCTGCTCTAAAGTGTGGTGTACTAGTTTAGTGTGTTCAGTGTCTATGTTATCGTGTGGTGAAAATACTGCGTATAAGTGTTTTGCGAATTCGTTAGCCATATCTTTATCCGATCTAGTCCAAGATCCGTCAGCCATTTTAAGCGGGTGAGATATTTGTTTCCGTCTTAATACTCGCCTTGTTGCTGTCCAAAGTGATTTATCTGTTTGTGTCAACGCTGAAGTGTAATTGTTATATTTTTCTTTATTATATTGTCTTATTTTATCGTTTAATTTCCGTGAGAGCATATTATATGTTTGTTTATCACTTGGATATCGTGTTCGCTGCCATTTAGCACTAGCTCGCCTTTTGTCGGTTATAAGTTCACGAATATGAAGTGGTAAATAGAAATCCTTTTTATCTCGTTTGATATCGAGAGAAGCTTTCTGAACAGAGTTTTGAATTTGTGATGTTATGAATTCGACCGCATCATCGATTTGTTCCGGTGTTTTGAGTGAGATGTTAAGAGTGATGTGTTTCTCGACTAAGGTCCGGAAAAGATCCCAGTCAACTTGTCCACTGATGAGAGTATTTTTGGGAGGAGTTAGAATTGGACAGTTGTGTAGGAGCAGGAGAACAGGGCTGTGGTCGGAACAAGGATCTAATAGGTTAGTAATATTAGTTTGGGATGCAACCACATTTATTACAGTAAAATAAATGTTTGTTTTGATTTGTAGGTCTTTAAATAATTATAATAACTTATTTAAATAAAGGTGGACAATTTCATCAAAACTAAATAGGTACGATTATTTTTAAAACAGTAAATTTTGAAGAAACGTCCAATAACAAAATTATAACGTAACATGTTACTATGATTCTATTGTAACATAAAGCCGGCCAAACACGTTACAGTAAACCTGACAGGTAAACCTGCACTGGTCACCTGAACAGGTAAACCGGGCCGTGTTTGTTATAACTGTGCAGTTATGTCATAATTTGAAAGCACGCACGCTCCAGTTTACCTGATGTTCAGGTAAACCAGAGCGTGTCTCGACGTAACTGTGCAGTTATGTCGTAATTTAAAAGTACACACGCTCTGGTTTACCTGATGGTAAGGTACACCGGAGCGTGTTTGTTATAACTGTGCAGTTATGTCATAATTTGATAGCACACATGCTCCGGTTTACCAGTACAGGTCACCTGTAGAGATAAACCGGAGCGTGTCTGTTATCATAACTGTGCAGTTATGTCATAATTTGAAAGCACACACGCTCCGGTTTACCTGTGAAGTTATGCCATAATTTAAAAGCACACACAGTTTACCTGTACAGGTCACCTGTACCGGTAAACCGGAGCGTGTCTGTTATCATAACTGTGCATTTATGTCATAATTTGAAAGCACACACGCTCCGGTTTACCAGTTCAGGTCACCTGTACAGGTAAACCGGAGCGTGTCTGTTACCATAACTGTGCAGTTATGTCATAATTTGAAAGCTCACATGCTCCGGTTTACCAGTACAGGTCACCTGTACAGGTAAACCGGAGCGTGTCTGTTATCATAACTGTGCATTTATGTCATAATTTGAAAGCACACACGCTCCGGTTTACCTGTACAGGTCACCTGTACAGGTAAACCGGAGCGTGTCTGTTATATAACTGTGCAGTTATGTCATAATTTGAAATCACACACGCTCCGGTTTACCTGTGAAGTTATGCCATAATTTAAAAGCACACACAGTTTACCTGTACAGGTCACCTGTACCGGTAAACCGGAGCGTGTCTGTTATCATAACTGTGCAGTTATGTCATAATTTGAAAGCTCACATGCTCCGGTTTACCAGTACAGGTCACCTGTACAGGTAAACCGGAGCGTGTCTGTTATCATAACTGTGCATTTATGTCATAATTTGAAAGCACACACGCTCCGATTTACCTGTACAGGTCACCTGTACAGGTAAACCGGAGCGTGTCTGTTATCATAACTGTGCAGTTATGTCATAATTTGAAAGCTCACATGGTCCGGTTTACCAGTACAGGTCACCTGTACAGGTAAACCGGAGCGTGTCTGTTATATAACTGTGCAGTTATGTCATAATTTGAAAGCACACACGCTCCGGTTTACCTGTGAAGTTATGCCATAATTTAAAAGCACACACAGTTTACCTGTACAGGTCACCTGTACCGGTAAACCGGAGCGTGTCTGTTATCATAACTGTGCAGTTATGTCATAATTTGAAAGCTCACATGCTCCGGTTTACCAGTACAGGTCACCTGTACAGGTAAACCGGAGCGTGTCTGTTATCATAACTGTGCATTTATGTCATAATTTGAAAGCACACACGCTCCGATTTACCTGTACAGGTCACCTGTACAGGTAAACCGGAGCGTGTCTGTTATCATAACTGTGCAGTTGTCATAATTTGAAAGCTCACATGGTCCGGTTTACCAGTACAGGTCACCTGTACAGGTAAACCGGAGCGTGTCTGTTATATAACTGTGCAGTTATGTCATAATTTGAAAGCACACACGCTCCGGTTTACCTGTACCGGTAAACCGGAGCGTGTCTGTTATTATAACTGTGCAGTTATGTCATAATGTGATAGCACACATGCTCCGCTTTGCCTGTACAGGTTTACCTGTCAGGTATACAACGTGTATGCCCGGCTTAACAGGTGAGGTCTTAAGCAAAACAACCTCTGTTTCTATTTAGTTTCTACAGAATACATAATTTTTTTTTAATTAAAATTCTTAAATACACAATGTTCTTCTACATAATTTTCAATTATATTAAAAAGAAAAAAAATATATTAAAGGAAAAGTAAATCTTATAAATCAGACATTTTCCAATTAACTAAAAATAAAAGAAGAAAAGGACTTTATAATTTAAATTAAAAGTACCAAAAGAAAACTTATAAATCTAATTGAAAAAAATTAATTTAAAAATCTCGTGAAAAAAAAGCATCAAAGAAAATGAAACATAAGTCTAACTATAGAAATAGTAAAAGAAATTATATATTAATGAAAATTGAAGTTAAAACACATTTTCCTTTTACCCTTGTTTTTCCTTTACTTCACTATGGAATTAAACTTTTTAAGCTCTTAAAGAATTAAGTCTTCTACATGTGTATAAAATTAATTTTTTTTCTGTACATTGGTCAGAATTGAATTTTTTCTTATACTTTTTCATTTGACGTTTCGGCTAAACTCGGCAATAGTGTACCCCTTCTGTGTAATCGATGTCTTTCAAAGTCGTACAGTTGGCTTCGATATATCAATTCATCCCTTCCATTCGTATATAATAATATATGTATATAATAATTATATATGTATGGTTTGTTCATGGAGAGTTGATATCCCTTTGTCAAAAAAATACGTTGGAGTGAGAAGGGGCGCGCTATTGCCGATATTTACCGATGTTTCTATTTCTGTAAGTTGATAAAGTAGAAACCAGTAATAAAACAGAAACAGACTGAAAATGACCTAACGAAGGTTCGAAACGTTTCGAAATGAACGTTTCGATGGCTTAAAGCGTGTACTTTATTTTTGTCACACACCTGTAAAATTTCAGTCTAGTTCACCTTATCAGAAATAAAATTTTGACTGAATTAATAGTTTATAAAATGGGGGAAAAAATCTATAATTGAGCTGAGCGAAGCGAAGCTCTTATACTTCACTTTGCATTTTTTCTGACGCATACTCCTCCTGAACGGCTGAACCGATCTGCACAAAATTTGGCACGGTCATAGTGACTAACCACAGGAAGGTATAAATCTAAAATGGTCCAAATTGGTACACAGGGGTACGGGGTACGGGGTACAAAAGTTTCCTCCTGAACGGCTGAACCGATTTACACGAAATTCGGCGCATTCATAGTGACCAACCACAGGAAAGTATAAATCTGAAATGGTTCAAATTGGTACACAGGGGTACAGGGTACAGGGTACGAGGTACAAAAGTTTCCTCCTGAACGGCTAAACCGATTCGCACGAAATTCGGCACGGTCATAGTGACCAACCACAGGAAGGTATATATATCTGAAATGGTCCAAATACGAACACAGGGGTGCGGGGTACGGGGTACACAAGTTTCCTCCTGAACGGCTGAACCGATTCGCACGAAATTCGGCACGTTCATAGTGACCAACATCAGGAAGGTATAAATCTAAAATGATCCAAATTGGTACACTGGGGTACGGGGAACGGGGTACAAAAGTTTCCTCTAGAACGGCTAAACAGATTCCCACGAAATTCGGCACGGTCATAATGACCAACCACAGGAAGGTATAAATCTAAAATGGTCCAACTTGGTACACAGGGGTACGGGGTACGGGGTACAAAAGTAAAAATAATATATGCCCTTCATGATGCTTGTCGTTGGAAAGCTCTTTACGAGTACAGTTATTGTTGTTATGTTCTCTTTTGTCATATTTTTATATAAGAGGGGGTAAAATAGGAAAACAGGAAAAAATGTTTTTTAATTAAAAATAGAGATTTTACTATTTTTGATCCGATTTCAGCTGTTTATAAATACAAATGTTTATTGGTTAAGATTAAAATGGACGCTCAGCTCAATATTGCAAACAGACAACTGCATTGCACACCTAGTTTATACAATAATAGTTTGTAAGAGCAAAACTTGTTTAAAGAACGTAATAAGACGCAAGGAAGATATGTGTCACTAATTGAAAGATATCTTTTTTAATGGTTCGATAAAGGGTTATTTTCAAAGATATTAGACAGCTATTTCCTCTAAATTATCCACTAAAAAAATGAAGATAAATAAATAATTTCGTTTACTGTAGAGTGACTGATTGGTGTCTAGCAATCTGAAGGGTTTCTGCTAAGAAGCATGATACGCAGAAAGAAAAATACATGGGGAACTATTATAGAGATGATTGGTAATGACGTCAGAAAATGGCGTAGCTTTCAAAAATTTATTCGATCTTTTTGTTTTGTTCCTTCTCCTTATCAACTGTTATCAAACACATGTAATTTTAATGACGGAATTTTTACAACGTTTTTTTATAATTAATTATTAAGTTATTATTAATTTCTTAGACATTTTACCTTCTTAGCCTTATATATGAGATATTGTAGTAGGAGAAAGATAAATAATCCACTACCGTAGTTTTAGTCCAGGAGATAGCGTGCAAAAAAGTGTCTAACTAACATCAAGCTAGAATTTTGTATACAAGTCAATCTTTTAGCGCCTTTTAAGAATATGTGGTCAGCTAAGTTCGTCTGCGGGACATAGCTTGGCAATAGGCGTTTGAAACAAATAAACCAGTGGAGAGCGGCCATGTCTCACCAATTATTGTGGACAATGTTATTTTCATGATCCTGAGTACAGAATTAGTTAGTAGACCGAAAATCAAGTTGATGTTAGTTTGTCCCTTGACAGGTGACCACGTTGATTTTTAGAAATATTTAAATAACTAACCTATCAAGTGTTAAAATAATATCGACTTAATTTTTGGTCTACTAACTCATTCCGTACTCTGGATCATGAAAATCACATTGTCCACCATAATTGGTGAGACATGGCCGCTCTCCACCGGTTTAGTTTTTTCAAACGCCTATTGCCAAGCTAGACGAACTTAGCCGACCACATATTCTTAAAAGGGGCTAAAAGACTGACTTGTATACAAAATTCTAGCTTGATGTTAGTCAGACACTTTTTTGCACGCTATCTCCTGGACTATTATTTAATATTGTCTATTTTAACAATGTAAAATAAGAAAACATTAAAAATGGCAGTTCTGGTGGTTTAAAATAAGTATTATTGTGACTGTGTTCTATTGTATTGATACCGTCCGCGTATGTTCTTATTTATTGTTTATTTTTGAAATGGTTTTTCTAGGTGCATAAATAACTATTTATTACCTAGCAGATTAAGTATCTTCATCTTTATCTACAAGACTTTGATCTGAGTATTGAGTATACTTCATTGAGTTTCAAAGCTTTTCGGACACACAATACTAACACGAACACACCTTGTGAATTTTTATGGCAACAGGAAATACGAAAAGAACAAGTATACAGATTAATAACCAAAATAGCTTTTCCGTTGATACGACCCTTTACACAAGTACTCATTTTGAACAACTAAAACGAAAATTTTTAATGTTTTCTTTTTTACACTCGTTAAAATAGACTTTATAAGAACGTTCAATGGGTGAAAAATCTTAGAAATGAGTAATAATTTAGTAATTAATTATATTATAAAAATTAAACAAAAAAATACCATTACAATTAAATGGTTTTGATAACTAGTGATAAGGGAAAAGGAACAAAACAAGCACTGAGTTAAATTTTCTAAAGCTTTTGTGACGTCACACTAATGATCTCTATATGGTTAGGAGAGTGATAACAGTATGGGAAGAGTGATTGCGATCTCATATTTAGAGAAGGGCTTCAGAGGGGGGTTATAGAGGGGGGAATATTTCAAGGGGAGAGGGTAGTGGGGGCAGCTGGAGGCAGCATGTAGACCGGACTTGGATCAGTAGAACTCGCGCCGTCTCCAGTGCATCGTGTTCTTACTCAGACCGCCCCCAGAATAACACTTCCTGTTTACATACCGTACTCACACAGTGTGCGAACCCGTGTTCACACCAAATATTCTCTTCCAACGGTTCACTCGCAGAATTAACTTACTTCCTACTGTCATTTAAAAAGGTACATTTTAATTTTTTAAAAAAATATGATTTATTTATTTAAATGTTTAACAGCTAAATATAACCTCGAGGTCAGTTGTTTTTTATTTAATTTATTATTTATTGAATAACACAACTATATATAATTTATAGGCACTTCTTTAGATTGTTACTCCCCTTATAAACAAAATTAGAGGGGAGTAACAATCTAAAGAAGGTTTACAGAATGTTCTTCTTTAGACTGTTACTCCCCTTATCAGAACAGAAGTGTGATATTCCTTTTTACAAAAATACATTGGACTAAACATCCCTTTTTCTATGCATATAACTAGGCATCGCGTGGCTCTATCATTGAAGCAAGCGTATTGCAATGAAATACTGAATATTGAAATTTATTAATCAATTGATGAATGTCATAGTTGAAGATAAGTGGAAGAGGGTAGTGTGGGGTAGAGTGGTGGTACTCGGTTCAAAGCTTTACTTCCTAAACAAACCTATACACTACACGACTATAAGAATCTTAACCACCCGCAATAGATTTTAAACTAATATTATATATGTAACTTCTGCTTGTATCAAGTTGAAATTTTAAATGCAGACTTCAATTGTACTTTAGACGATGTATATGAAGTTTTATTAAAATTGTTACGTTAGAACGTAAGATATCGGTAAAAGGTTGTTTTCTCTATTTTAAACGTTTATGTCCACTTTAATAGTTTTAGTGATCTTTATTAATTCATAGCGGTGTCGTTGTTAGTTTTACTAAAAAATGTTATTTGAAAAATAAAGTTCGTCTCATCGAATAGGTGATAGAATTTTTTCCTGTCGTGAAATTCTAATTTTAAAATTGAAGCTTACGTTTACGCGAGCATTGCGCGCGAACTCTTGGACGGATCACGCTGTCCAACGAACTTAGCCTGAGTATTAGTAAAAGGAACATGTATACAAAATTTCAACTAAATCAGTCAACTTTTACTCAAGTTATCGTCGGACACGTAAACGTTACACACAGACAGACAGACAAGATGCATATTTCTTGAATGTAATAGCTCACTTACGCTCGCTTCATTTATTTAGTCAAAGTCATCTATATTCTAAAACAACATAGGAGAGTAACTATCTAAAGGAGTACCAATTTATAAATTATATGTTGTTTTTTTTAGAAAGTGAATTACTTGAGAAAGGTCTAGTCCTTTGACTACTCCATTCACCGTGAAAACTAAAATTATGATTGTAATAATAATGAGTTAAGAATAAAATAGACTTAAAATAGAGCATTATAAAATAAGTCTTATAGCTTTTTTCCGAGCTTACCGAAGGTAACGGAAGCATTGTGTTTACTTTTGAGGACGAAAAAATTGGATGTCTCCGATTATATATATTTAAAGACAGAAATCCGTTTTAGGCATCAGGGAAGATTTTTGGTTTCGTGTCTGTCTGTCGGTCTGTGAGTTCCGAACCCTTCTCTGTGTCTGAATCGTGTGACGATAAGTTGAGTAGAAGTAAACCGATGTTGATGAAATAGTAAATTACGCGTCGAGTGCAGAAAGTAGCATTTTGCATGCGAGTGTGGAGTTTGCACCCGAGCGACACCGAGGGTAGTAAAACCACACGAGCAATGCAAAATGCCATTTTCCCACGAGTTGCGTACCGTACTTTATCTACGATTGTTAGATTTAAATAATAAGTACAGAAAAAAATAAACTTCCTGTATACAAGTTCGTATTTCTCTTTTGATAATGATGGCATTAATTCATTAGTTGTATTTTGTGCCGAATTATTTCGGGAGGCGTATTATTCTCCTCATATTCGTCATAATCATTTAAATCACTCATTAATTTTCACAAAAAACTCGATATAAAAGTTACTTTTATTAAACAAACAGCAAATTAGTCTTGTTAAATGTAAACAAATTCGCTAATCGTGCGTAAAGCTGAAGAATTCTTCTTTTTTACCGCGCTAGCGTGGTAAAGAAGAGGAATTCTTCAGAACTATGAGACGCGCATGCGCAATGAATACAAGTTCGTAAATAATCACTTTCTACGCATCTAAACAGAGATATAATGTTCAGTGGCGCACCCAGGGGGGGGGGACGGGGGGCACAGGCCCCCCCCCCCCCAAAGCCAGACCTAAAATTTAAGAATGCAATTCCGCAGCACGTATTAAAGTTATAGTGTTGTGATAGTCAAAAATAGACTGCCAATTAGTGTGGCACATTGCTTCCTCGCATCCTATCATGTACTATAACTGTTATTGTTGTATCACTTTATTTTAATATTGTTTATTTTGTAAAAACTATTAATAGTTTTAGCGATCTTTAACACTTCATAGCGGTGTCGCTGTTGGTTTTACTAAAAAATTGTATTTGAAAAAAAATGTTAGTCTCATTGAATAGATGAAGTTTTTTTGATTTTTTCCCCGACCTAAAATTCCAATTTTAAATTTAAAGTTCACGTTTACGCGAGCGTTGCTCGTGAACGCTTGGACGGATAACGTTGTCCAACGAACTCGACCTGAGCATTGGTAAAATGAACATGTCTACCAAATTTCATCACAATCGGTCGATATTTACTCAAGTTATCGTCGCACGTTTCATAATTCGCGGACACACAGACCGACAGACAGACAGACAGACACGAGACCAAAAATGTTCCCTGATGTCGGAAACGGATTTCTGTCTTGGAATTTTTGAAATCGGAGGCATCAAAGTTTTTCGTTCTCAAAAGTGAACACAATGCTTCCGTTACCTTCGGTAAGCTCGGAAGCAAAATAAATAAATCAATAAGTAATTATATACCTAGTTTAGCCCGACATTTGAACATATAAATAAAAAACATATATTTCTCCTTTAGGCACTGTGCTGATTTTGGATTCACTGTTAACTGAGTTTTTTCACTCTCCTGAAAGTACCGATTTTCACATTCGTTAGTTTGATATGGTAGGGCGACTATATATTTTCATCCGGTCTTTTTTAAAGATTAAAAATAAATAAATTGCTTTCATATCCTTTTCTTTTTATAAAAGCAGCTATATTTTTACCCTTACTTAGAACTTCTTCAGGCTGGTAACACTTTTTATAACATTGTTTAATTTATAAAAACAAGGTAATTTTTGTTTTGACAAAAGTAATAATAATTACAAGATAAAAAGTCCAGTCATGCACCATGAATTAATCAGCGAATTTGAAGAGATCTGCGTATTATTGGCTTATAATGATAAAGGAAAATTTTGGTTTAGAATTTGGATGGGTGAAAAAAGAAATTTGGTACACGGGGGTACGGGGTACAAAAGTCAAAATAGTATATACCCTTCAAGATGCATGTCATTAGAAAGCTCTTTAAGGGTACAGTAATTGTTGGTCTAAAACGGATTTCCATGGACAAAATTTTAAAAAATTCGCATTACAAACATTTTGAAGCCATTGCAATAGCTTTATGTTCTTCGAAAATTCGCTAAAAGAACTTTTTATATACTATGTTCTTAAATGGTGGGTTGACTAAATAATTAAATCATATAGTCAGGGTGCCCATAGGCAAAAAAGTAACTTATACATAATACATACTCTTTCCAAACCTTTTTGCAAGGCTTGTTTAGGCCAAATCTGACACCGTTTTCCTCTGTGACTTTTTTTAGTTTTGGGGCGTTTTTTTTTATTTGAACCCTAAAATTTTGACGCGTCAGACTAGAAAATCGGAAAAAGTTCTGCGTCAGACAATATTAAAATGTTGATTTATAGGGTTCAAATAATGTATCTTGAGAAAATCAGCTGGTTATTAATTATTTATTATTTATATTAATTAATAATAATGGATATTAATTAATATGAACTAATATTAATTTATGATTAATAACCAGCTGATTTTCTCAAGATACATTATTTGAACCCTATAAATCAACATTTTAATATTGTCTAACGCAGAACTTTTTCCGATTTTCTAGTCTGACGCGTCAAAATTTTAGGGTTCAAATAAAAAAAAAAAAACGCTCCAAAACTAAAAAAAGTCACAGAGGAAAACAGTGTCAGACTTTGCCTAAACAAGCCATACAAAAAGGTTTGGAAAGAGTATGTATAAGCTACTTTTTTGCCTATGGGCACCCTGACTAATACATTTGAAATCCGTCAAAATGAAGATCGTAAATATAGGTCATGTCAAAACAAATAAAAAAAACGTCTAGCTACTCGGGATGTTCGTTAAAAATCGATTGCAAGATTTGTACTGGACAAACAAACAGACAAGAAAGAAAGTTAATAAAAACGTAGTAAAAAACAAAAGCTTGGTAATTTGTTACACAAACAATATTTAAACAGAAATACATAAAAATAATTAAAGAACGAATTCTCCCTTTAACTCACTGGAAGAGACTCTTAAAGAAAGAGGAATTACTGACCTACTAACATATATATTGGGGAAAAATATATAGGATAATTTAATTGTAAACTGTATATTAAAAATATGATTCACAAATAAATTCTAATGAAAAAAAAAAGGCTGAGAGGGAGGGGAGAGATTTAAATGATAAACAAAAAAATTAAAGTTTCTCTGAACTCTGGAAGCAACTGACCTACTGACACTAATACACAAGAAATAAATTAAAGCAACACATAAAGTTGCTTTTGCCAACAATATATACTTACATTAGAGAGAGACAATTAAATTTAAAATATCGTAACTTTTATTCTTCTTTAGAAATAGAAAACATTACGCTTTTAAAATTTAGTAAAGAAATAATAGAAATAAAGGGTTATTTAATAGGGTTATATGTTAACGAGGGTTACTTTAACGAGGGTTAGTTTAACAAGGGTTAATTTTACGAGTTAAATGTTAGATATTTATGATTGTGAGGCACCTTGACTAGAAGGCGAGTTATAATAAGTTAACAGTTAAGCAGGTGGCGCTTTCAGAGGCTAACACATGCACCATTTGATAAATTTTGATTAGATTACCTTACTGTATGACAAGAGTAGGATCGTAACCTTAAATTATTAAAATTTCCTTTGTTATTGTTAACAATTTATTATAATAATTTGATCAAATATTTTATTCTATTTAGAAAAAAATCGGTCCGAGACAACTCAGACAAACTTTCTGATATATGAGTTCATAATAACTAAGCCCAATATCTCCATTTATTAGTTTTTGTTGGTACATTTAATTATTATTGAATATTTCATCAAAAATGATCATAAAAATAAGTTCTCCTAGGCGGGGAATCGAACCCGGCCTCTCTCCATCCACGTTTAAAGCTTGTTTCTCAGGAAATATATCGTTAGATTCGTATTTTAATGGACTACATTTTAGAATTTTGAAGTGAAACTTCTTTGGCGGCGGTAGAGTGAATTTTTTCAAATAGGGACCATCGTGTAACGAAGTTTGCGATTCGACTCTCGTCCAAGATTCCAACATTTTTACAGATTAATTGTAATGAAATTTGTGTGACGGAAGTAATGACACGGAATTTGTGTTTCGAGACTAATCCTGGTGAAAGATTAATCTGTAAAAAATCTTTCATTCAGGCGAGATGCGAACCACTGACTTCCGGATCATGAAGCCTACGTGCTAACCATTACCCCAATTACATTGCCAAATAGAGAGTACACAAAATTGGTATATAAGCGTAATATTTAATATTAGATGGATTATATGTAATTAGACTATTATAATTAGATTATTTTTTGGGTTCATGGCAACGGGCTTAATTGTATACTTACAAGAAAAATGTAAAAACTAATTAAATTAATTTAAATAAGTTATATCTATTTAAAGACCGCAAATCAAAACAAATATTTATTTTTATTGGTATAAATGTGGTTGCCTTACCGTAGCAATAAACAAATCATTTCGAGGTGCGTCGGCGTCAGTTCTTAACCGGGGGACCGCGGCCCCCCAGGGGGCCTCGAAAGGTATTTAGGGTACTATCTGTATATTATATTTGGAGATTTTAAGGGGTCCGCGGTTACCAAAAGGTTAAGAAACACTAGTATAAATGACAAATGACAATATATACACAGATATAAACATTGCTTTAATTATTTTTTCATATATATAGTGTCATCGTGTAACGAAGTTTTATTTTTAATGGAATAAATGTGGTTGCCTTAGCGTAGCAATATTTGTTTTCAATTAAATTTCGCATAACCATTTCTTAATCCTGAAATAATAAATTCGTCAAAAAATGAAAGAGAGCAATGCATTCTAGAACTTAAGTTTCACTTCTAATGCGTGAGAGCCTCACACATATTTTTTTTTTTTTTTATTCAAAATCATCGGAACCGTTTTCGAGAAATAATTGTTTTTCAGAGTTTTTGGAGGGTAGCGCCCCCACATGGGGCTAAAATTCATATTTGGATTTCACCTCGGGGAATCATTTTTCTAAACATGTATGCCAAATTTCGTCAAAATTAGTCCAGTAGTTTAGGCTTCAGGCGTCTGCACAGACAGACGACAGACCGACATTTTTTAAACCACTTTTTTGGACTCAAGTGACCTCAAAACATGAAAACTATCAATATCTCCAAATCGAATTTTCGCGCCATCACAATACTTTCTCTTTATACGAGAAAGTAAAAATAGTAAGTCCACAGATTTATTTTCAATTAAAAATAGTGGACCATGGACCATGGAGGATATTTTTCTCATCTATTTTTCTACGACCATTTTCTACGATGTTTTTGATAAAATGGCATGAAAAATTCAACACATTCCACAAGTGTTATATATTTTTGTAATCTACTCTTCAATACCTTTCATTTGATACCACACTCAAAATTTTTTTTAAAAAAATCGCGTGACATGAATTATCCACCATTTTGGATTTGAACAGCTAATAATTTTGAGTTCGCTATATTTTTCCTGTGTGTCCAGTTCATATAATATGATGAAATAAAATAATTTTATTAAAAAAACATTTTTAAAAACAAGCATCTATTCGCGAATTCTTCTTAGCTAACACTTTCATTTGATACCCATATCATGGCCGTGCCTAAATAATAACTAGTCCGCCATATTGGATTTATAATGACGTCACTTAGATAACCATGCAGTGTCATCCAAACTTAACGTGTATGCAAAATTGCAATTCAATCGGATAACTGCATTAAAATTCAGTTATTTACATATTATACAAATATTGCAAGTTAAATATAAGCTTGTAAAAAACTCGGGCCTTCGCGCCTCGCTTGACACCGCTGGGGGAGACCCCCAGACGGGGGGGGATCTTATTACTTAGAGCCCTTGGCTAAAATTCAAGAAACATGGAACATGCTATCTACCAAGTATGGTGATCGAATGATGGTACTCGGTACTTGGTTGTACTTGAAAATCATTAGAAAATTTCGTTACTCTTCCGCGTCACACATCCGCGTTCCCCAAAAACGTAATACTTTTTGGTAGTTAGATCAAGGCTGAAGCATGTTCCAATTGCTTACCTTTTAGATTAGAAGAGATGAAATTGATGGTACTATTATTTGCAGAGAGACTGCAGCAGTAGCTTCTATATAATAAGTATAATTATTATTGTAACTGTGCAAGATGTGCAAGCGAAGATGAGAGGAAAGATCTAATTGGTTGAAAGTCAGTAGTAAGGAAGACAGGAAACTAATTATTAAGTTGTGATAGGAAGTAAGTTTGCAGTGCTTAGTTGTTCTTATCTACTTAGTTAGTCTATAGAACAACTAAGCATGGACTTGCTTATTATTTCATTAGTAAGTGATACCTCTCAAATTTCTAGAACACTCTCTTATCACCTTATCCATTACAAACTTAATGCATTTGTAAAATGTATCAACTTGCTTTTAGTACTTTACGAAATTATCTTAAATATATAATAAGTTAATTTAGTATTCCGGGGTAACTATCCTTCTTTCATTTTCTATTCATATTTAATATTGAACAAGCGAAGCGAGTTCTTTATTTCAGATACTAGGGGTTTTAAAAGTTTGTTTATGAGTAAGTCCCTTTGGTTAAGATAATGGAGGATCCGGATTAACGAATAGAAAAGTGTTCATGTATGCAACTATTAAAATTTTACACTTATAATTTTAACTTAATCGTACAGAAACCGGCGATTATCGCCTCACGTACTTACGTGAAGCGCACCTTCCTTGTTTTTTAATATTCTCAATGGAAGTGTTCACGTCAAATTCGTGGGGGAAGTTGAAAGCTACCTTAATGTTATTAGTATTCGTTCTTCTTGGCTCACACATTCCCTCATACTTGTATTTACGCAGCGTATGGCTGGAGCTAAAGCTTCCATTTGTCCAAATACTCATTCTCCACGATGATCCTACATCCGTCCAATCCTTGTTCAATCCAAGTTCCTCAGGAAAATTAGAGATACCTCCTTATACGTCTTCAACCTCATTCTCCACAATGATCCTACATCCGTCGAATCCTTGTCCAATCCAAGTTCCTCAGGAAAATTACAGATACCTCCTTATACGTCTCCAACCTCATTCTCCACGATGTTCCTACATCCGTCGAATCCTTATTCTAATCCAAGTTCCTCAGGAGAATTACAGATACCTCCTTATACGTCTCCAACCTCATTCTCCACGATGTTCCTACATCCGTCGAATCCTTATTCTAATCCAAGTTCCTCAGGAGAATTACAGATACCTCCTTATACGTCTTTAACCTCATTCTCCACAAAGATCCTACATCCGTCGAATCCTTGTCCAATCCAAGTTCCTCAGGAAAATTACAGATACCTCCTTATACGTCTCCAACCTCATTCTCCACAATGATCCTACATCCGTCGAATCCTTGTCCAATCCAAGTTCCTCAGGAAAATTACAGATACCTCCTTATACGTCTCCAACCTCATTCTCCACGATGTTCCTACATCCGTCGAATCCTTATTCTAATCCAAGTTCCTCAGGAGAATTACAGATACCTCCTTATACGTCTTCAACCTCATTCTCCACAATGATCCTACATCCGTCGAATCCTTGTCCAATCCAAGTTCCTCAGGAAAATTACAGATACCTCCTTATACGTCTCCAACCTCATTCTCCACGATGTTCCTACATCCGTCGAATCCTTATTCTAATCCAAGTTCCTCAGGAGAATTACAGATACCTCCTTATACGTCTTCAACCTCATTCTCCACGATGTTCCTACATCCGTCGAATCCTTATTCTAATCCAAGTTCCTCAGGAGAATTACAGATACCTCCTTATACGTCTCCAACCTCATTCTCCACAATGATCTAAATGTTCCTTTTGTCCGAGACCTATCCGTATCTTAATAAGGCTGCTTTAGAACAGCCGAAACCGGTCAATTGTTACAAATACAGTTATTTTGATGGACGTTGTTTAGGTTATTGAACTATAACTCTTCTATGATGAGTCGCTATCGCTAGAGATAAAGAAAAGCACAGTCGAGGATATGTAAATTTTGGAAATTTTCCACTTAATCTTCTTAAGATAGCGGCCAATATGGAGGACGTATAGCAGTTTTTTTTGTTTTTTTTATTCAGCATGACCTTGAAGAGTAGGAAAAGAAGGTGCAGCTATTATAACAAAATTTGATGGGATAGAATAAATAAAAAAAATCGGGTACGGGGTACCTCGGAACTTTTCCTCACTTCGGAGGCCTTAAGTGGCCTCTCGCAGCAAGAGGAAGCAGCATTGGGCGTGGTCAGTACTTTGAAGGGCGACCGTTTTGAACTAACTGGTTTATTTATTATCATTTCATTTTTTTTTTATTTTTATTATTTCATTCTTTTAATTATTTGAATTTTGGTGGTATTTTGACAGATTTAAACAAACTTTTACGTTTAACGAAAATATCGCAAATTAATATGTTTGCTTATAACTTTTAAACTAATCATTGGAATATCGTTAGGTTTTTTTATATTTGTTCTTTATTTTTTTGTCAAAAACGTATACTTTCGGTATTATTAAGAGTCAAAGTTTCAAAATTCAAAAATCGATAACTTCAAAATGGTGGTCAATATCAAAATTAAATTTGGTGAATTTGTTTGACATACAGAGAGGTACAACTCATCGAGGTTCAACTCATTCGATCCACAATTTGATTTTTTTTACGAATTTTTAAAAATTTTCCTGACTCTACAAACTGGGTTGGCGGAAAATGTTGATTTTTCGGGTGGCACAACTAGAAGTAAGGACTGTTTTTTCTACCAAGTTTCAACTCTCTAGGTTAAATACCCTGGGCGCTACGATGATCACACACATACAGACATTATGCTGAAAACCACTCAGGAGGTATTAGAAACACCCAAAACGGATAAATCAATTGAAATCTCGAACAAAAAATGTTTGGGTGAAAACAATAGGGGAGACCGGGGACGGTTGAAACATTTTTTACAAAATCGTTTCCTGCAAAAACATTTTAACCTCAAAGTATTTGACAGTGGGCATTAATTGAACTTTAGTTATCAGACTAGAAATGGATGAGGTTATAGTAAGATTATCTGCATTACAAAAATATTTATAGGCATTTTAAAAATTCAGGAAAAATGTTTCAACCAACCCCATACCAGGGGCGGTTGTAACAGTTATTGAGGTTAGATATAACACTAACAGAATAAAGAGAATTATGTTAGAAATACTTATTTATCGAGTCAAAATCACAGAACATGAAGCAAAATAATTGAATAATTGGTCATACGCAGAATAATAGGTGTTTAAGATAAATTAAATAATAATTAATATTCTAAATGTAATTTGTATCATATATTTTGTAGTTCAATGTTAATTCATTAAAACTAATAAAATTTGACGAAAATAAAAATAAAAAAAGATTTAATTTAAATTATTCAAAATGAAGCGTTAAAGTGTATTTGAAAATTTCATACTTTATAGCCAGCTGGTAACTTAATTGTAAACATTGTTACAACCGTACCCAGAACATGTTTTAAAAAAGTTTTCGTCATAACCTCCGAAATAAACAATTTAGATAAAAAAGAATTAGCAACAAAAATACTTACTTTTGGACGCGAAAACACAATACCCCCCTCTCAGAAAATGATAAACTCGAAACGACACCAAACACAAAAGTTCAGATTCCGCCACGGAAGCCGCGTCCCTTTTCCTTGGTTGTTCCCAAATATCGCTCATTTTTCCACCCATTTTAATTGGGTTGTTTCAACCGTACCCTGTTTCAACCGTCCCCTGTTTCAACCGTACCCTGTTTCAACCGTCCCCTGTTTCAACCGTACCCTGTTTCAACCGTCCCCGGTCTCCCCTACTTTTCCTACCATAGGTGGGGAAAAGTAAATAGATAATTAATACAACGAAATTTTTAATTAATTAGTTTTGCTGTTGACTCAATTTTTTTAAAAATAGAAGTGGTTTTGTGATGAAGTATGTTATAGAGGGAACTATTTAAGTAGAAAACTAAGTTTTGGATCATTACTTTGAAACTTTGAGAAGCACATTCATCCTACTAGATTTAATGGCCCATCTACCTTATTACGTTGAACTTTCTACAGGGAACTTTGTTCAAACAAAACTCATAAACTTCACCGGTAAACAAGAAAAGGTCAAAGTTCAAACAATACTGTTTCTTAACAATCCGGAAAACAGAGTTGACACCAACGAGAAGGGGGGGGGGATGTACGAGTGAGTTTATTTGATAAGGATTCATATGAAGGTGGATACTTAAAAATGTGTGTTTAAAATGCTTTTAGCAAGAAATACCGACATTGAAACATGAAATAACCTAATTAACTTAACCCTTTAAGGATCAGGCAAAAAAAAATAAAAATGTTACAGTGGATTGGTGGTTTCTGCGGTTTACCACCTGACCATCTCTACACGTGAGTTTTGGATGACATGTCTCCAGTTTTTTTTGTATTGTGGCTCATAGAAACAATTTCTTAGAGCGGATTTTTGTCAAAATACTCATTATACTACCAGTTTTTGTGTAATATTGAGTTTTTATAATAAATTATTAGTGCTCTCGAGTTATTTGCAGATTTTTAGCTTGAGTTGTGAAAATGTAATAAATTACGTTGTCTTAGAGGTTTGGTGGTTCATTCCGTTAACCACCTACTTTAAGGTGGTAAAGGATGTAAACCACCAAACCTTACAGGCAATATAATTTTTGTCAAGGTCATCAGAAGTACAAATCCCTAATTGATTGGTGGCATCTCCTATAGAAACCACCTAAAAACATTGATTTTTTTTCATGGAAGGGGGGCTAGAATTTTTCCAAAAATAATTTTCTGGGGCCATTCTTGATCCCACAGATGAGATTTGCAACTCTAATTTTAGAAATTAGAAAAAAAACAGTACTGTGCCATTCTGAGCAAAAGGGGGCGGTTTGCCTGGCAAACCACCAATCCTTAAAGGGTTAGAAATTTAATAATCTTGCTTTTTGATAATCACCTAAATTTGTCTTCGAGCCATAGGTAACGAGATATTTGTAAAAATACGTAAAAACTGGTGCGCCGACGGGTACTAGATATTCATCGCCCTCCGTAAACCGTCCATTGTACGTTATAAGTTGATATAAGAATAATATTTTTTTAAAAAAACAAGCTTTTATTCGTATTCTTCTCAGTAAACCCTTTCATTTGAACCCCATATCATGGGCTTGCTTAAAAAATAACTAGTCCGCCATCTTGACCTGCCCGCCATATTGGATTTAGAATGACTCCACCTAGCAAACCATGCATTGTCATCCAAATTACTACACGAGTATGCAAAATTTCAATTCAATCGGTTGAGGATAACTGCTTCAAAATTCTGTCGCAAGATTAGACCCGAACATACTTACATACAAACATACATACATCCTTTGCAAGTTATATAAAAGCTTGTAAAAAATTGAATGAGTCCTTTTAGCGAATTTTCAAAGAAAATTACGCTATTGCAATGGCTTCAAAATTTTTGTAATGCGAATTTTTGAAAAAATTTTCCATGGAAATCCGTTTTAGACCATTCTGAATCGATTCCTAAAATTTAACACTTTTTTTTATGTATGTATGTATATATGTATGTATATATGTATGTATATATGTATGTATATATGTATATATGTGTCACTCCAGACGATATCTCCCCTTAGAATGCCCTTAAAAATTTCAAACAAATTTTAAAATGTCAATAATATCAAAAGAAAGGATGAGTTCGTTGGCCAGAATTTTTTGAGTCCATTTAGGGGTCAAATTTTGACCATATTGGGTCAAAAAACGTGTTTTTTCCATTTTACCCCCCTTTTATGTGAAAATATGATAAAAGTGTAAATAACAACAATTACTGTACTCTTAAAGAGCTTTCCAACGACATGCATCTTGAAGGGTAAATACTATTTTGACTTTTGTACCCCGTACCCCTGTGTACCAATTTTTTTTTTTCACCCGAGCAAATTCTAAACCAAAATTTTCCTATATTATCATAAGCCAATAAAACGCAGATTTCTTTGAAAATTCGCTCATTAAGTCATGGTGCATGACTGGACTTTTTTTGTAGGAAATTTTGTGATCTTTAATTTTGATAACCACCTAGATTGGTGTCCCAGTTATAGGAAGCGAGCTATTCGCAATTAACCGAATTTGTTGACCTTTGCCCTTGAATATCTATTAACGCGACCACGATCTTGTTGCCGATTTTGAATATGTTTTTCAGAACGTCAAAATGAAGCGATCAAAATAAAAAAAAGAATAAAAGCCATATTTTTGACTAAAATAACAAGACTACGTCCAGAAAAGTGTATTTAAAAAAAATCTGTCTGTCGTCTGTCTAAACCCCTTGAGCCTAAACTACTGGTCCAAATTCGACAAAATTTGGCACACATGTTCAAAACAATAATACCCCGTGCTGAAATCGAGCAATAAATTTTTACTCAAAATGGGGGGGGGGGGGCAAAACCTAATAAACTCTGAATAACATGAAATAGAAAAATTCACGAAATCGGTTCAGACGATTTTGATTTAAAAATTCTAAAATGTAGTCTAATCTAATCTAACGTTATAATTAGTTCAATCTCCGCACGTCTGTCCCAATAACCAACAGTTTTTTCAAGTGATTCAGGGGGTTCTTAAATTTAAAAATCTCTTAATTGAGTTTAGAGTCTTAAAATACTATTTCTCATTATAATTCATGAGAAAGTAATAAAACAAATTTAATAAACGTAACTTTTGGACAGAATTATAGAGAAGAAAGTTATTCAATATTAAGTTAGAAGAAATTCCAGGATTTTCCTTCCTGCTTCATTATAACGCTGCTCCCCCCCCCCCCCCCCTGAAATTCTGATACTGTCCTCTGCCTCGTTTAATAAACCTTATAATAACTCCTCTGTAGATAATAATCTCTCCGGTATCGAATAAACGAGAAAAACCGACATTATCAAGATTCGGTGTAAAGTTTTTAGACCCTGTATAACTAGGCTGGAAGAAAAGCCGTGATTTAGCTCTAATTACGCCACTACGAGTTTTCCCATCCTGTGATAAACTAAAAATAAAAACCCTTGAGGCCCCTTTCCCCCCCCCCCCCCCCCCCTTGAGGCCCCTTTTCTTAATCACACTAAGCTGATAATGACCCACAAAAAATACTCTACCAATTAGTGAGGCATATAACTTGCTCAGGTTCTATCTCGTATACTTTAATGATTTTATACTTTTACAAATCCATTATTGTCAAATTTCTTTTGAAAAAAACGGTCAAAATTGTTTTGAATTTGCTTCCGAGCTTACCGAAGGTAACGGAAGCTATGTGATCGTTCTGAAGAACTAAACATTTTTAGGTCTCCGATTTCAAAAATTCCAAGACAGAAATACGTTTCAGACATCAGGGAACATTTTTGATTCCGTGTCTGTCTGTCGTTCAATTTTTGCGAACCAACATAATCTTAAGAACTACACGTCTAATCAGGGCCTATTTAAAAAATGGTCCCGGCGGGCCCCGGCCCAGGGGCGCAGAGGTTTTGGGGCGCATGAGGTTAGGCCCAACAAAATCTATTTTCTCAGGAACTAAATTATTCCAGGGAAAATCACTTATATCGTCAGATTTGTTTTGACTACATTTTAGCATTTTCAAATCAAAATCGTCGGAACCGTTTTCGAGAAATAATTTTTTTCAGAGTTTTTGGGGGTAACGCCCCCAAATCCAAATTTGAAGCTAAAATTTATTTCTCGCCTCGGGGTATGATTCTTCTAAACATGTATGCTAAATTTCGTCAAAGTCGGCCTAGTAGTTTAGGCTTCAGGCGTCTGCATAGATAGACGACAACCAAATATTTTTTAAAAACCACTTTTTTGGACTAAGGACCTCAAAACGTGTAAATCCATCAAATTAAAATTTTTTCTTTATATAAGACAATAATAAACTAAACAATTTTATAGTTTTTTTCATTGGGCAGATTTTGAAAATATAATTATTGAATTTGCTATGAAAAAATCGGTCTGAGACAACTCAGACAAACTTACTGATATACGAGTTCATAACACTTAGCCAAGTATTTTCCAATTGCTAGTTGAACGAGCGCAGTGAGTTCTTCATTACAGAGACTTGAGATTTGAAAAGTTTGTGTGTTTGTTTGTGTGTTTGTTTGTGTGTTTGTTTGTTTGTGTGTTTGTTTGTCTAACGATAACTGGAGTAAAAATTGATAAATTTCAACGAAATTTGGCACATATATGCATCTCAGCATTTGTGAGAAGTGTATAGTTTTTGGAAATTCCTCACTCAATATTTTCAAGATGGCGCCCAATATGGCGGACGACAAAAAAAGAAAGTTTTAGTCAGCATAATGTGTTATACATCGTTTTAAAGATCTTTAAGAGAAGGAAAAGAATATGTAACTAATAAATTTTCACATTTAATATTTTCAAGATGGCGGCCAATATGGCGGACGACTATAAAAAAAAGTTTTAGCCAGCATAATGTGTTATACATAGTTTTAAAGGTCTTTAAGAGATGAAAAAGAATATGTAACTAATAAAATTTCTCAGTTCATATTTTCAAGATGGCGGCCAATATGGCGGACGACTAAAATAAAAAGTTATATCCAGCATAATGTGTTATACATCGTTTTAAAGGCCTTTAAGAGGAGGATAAGAATATGTAACTAATAAAATTTTACACTTAATATTTTCAAGATGGCGGTCAATATGGTGGACGACTAAACAAACAGTTCTTAGTCAGTATGACATGTTATACATCAATTTAAAGCTCTTGAAGTCTAGAAAAGGAATATCCAACTATTCAAATTTCACACATAATATTTTTAAAATGGCGGCCAATATAAAGAAAACAAAAAAAAGTTTTACATATCTGCATAACATGTTATAAATCGTTTAAAGGAATTTTAAAGGCTACAGATTATGTACTAATACTGTATAAAAAGGCGAGCGCCGCGAGCCTGCATTAATATTATTAAATAAAGATTATGCAGAAATGCTTTTATAACAGGCGAGCGCAGCGAGCCTGCAATAATATTATTAAATAAAGATTATGCAGAAATGCTTTTATAACAGGCGAGCGTAGAGAGCCTGCATTAATATTATTAAATAAAGATTATGCAGAAATGCTTTTATAACAGGCGAGCGCAGCGAGCCTGCAATAATATTATTAAATAAAGATTATGTAGAAATACTGTATAAACAGGCGAGCGTAACGAGCCTGTATTAATATTACTTTTATAACAGGCGAGCGTAGTGAGCCTGCAATAATATTATTAAATAAAGATTATGTAGAAATACTGTATAAACAGGCGAGCGTAGCGAGCCTGCAATAATATTACTAAATAAAGACTATGCAGAAATGCTTTTATAACAGTCGAGCGTAGTGAGCCTGCAATCATTTTATTAAATAAAATATTTACTACAAATGCATGCTATATAAGCTTCGCTCGCCTGCATTAACGTTATTAAATTAAGATTATGTGAAATGTTGTATAAACCGGCGAGCGTAGCGAGCCTGCATTTATATTATTAAATAAATATTATGTACAAATGTTTTATAACCAGGCGAGGGCAGCGAGCCTGCAATAATTTTTATTAAATAAAGATAATGTAAAAATGCTATATAAACAGGCGAGCGCAGCGAACCCGCAATATTTTTATTAAATGAATATTATATAGAAATGCGGTATAAATTGGCGAGCGTAGTATAGCGAGCATGTATTACTATTATTAAATAAATATTAGTTACAAACGCTATATAACCAGGTGAGCGTGGTGAGCCTGCAATCACTTTATTAAATATGGATTATGTACAGATGAATGGAAAACATTTTAGCTCCTGAGAACTTGCATCTCGGTCCTATAATATGACGATTAAAGAGGAAGATTGTAGTCAGCATGATATACCATACATTGTTTTAAAAGGCTTTATGAGTAGCAAAGTTTTTCAACAAATGTGACCGAGATGAGGGTGTTAAAAAGTAAGCTTATTCTTATTGCTGTTTTTCGTAAAATGATTTTAAACCTGTTTTCAGGTTGAATAAGAATATGTTAGGTTTTCACCGAAAAATTATCCTGGTAGCAATATTGAGAACATAGTAAGGGTGATGTACTCGTAAGACCTCAATCTATGCGAGTTCTTTATGCACCGCATCACTAGTTTTGGTAGTTACATTTAATTATTATTGAACATTTCATGAAAATTTATCATAAAAATAACTTCTCCTCGGCGGGGAATCCGTCCGCTTTTTAAGTTTCAACCTTCTGCGCCTAATTGTTTTTCTTCCACATGCGCACAAACATACATTTATTTACACCTATAGCTTCAAAAGTACTTATCTGATTTGTATGAAACTTTTATTGTTTATCGAAAGAAACCCGCAGACAGCCCCAGATTAATTTGAACCGGCTGCGCTCTTTAACTTTTGCTAAACTTGATACTTTAATTCGTGTTAAAAATCAAAACAATTTTGACAGATTAAAAAAAACGGGGGAAACAATTAATAAACAAATTAGACAGTAATGGCTTGTAAAAGTATAACATCAATAAAGTACGTGATAGGATGCGAGGAAGCTATGTGCCACACTAATTGACAGTCTATTTTTAATATAGGGCTATCTGCGGGCTACTTTTCACAAATCATCCAAATTTCATAAAAATTAGATAAGTACTTTCGAAGATATAAAAGTAAATAAATGTATGTTTGTACTCAGGAAGAGAAATAAATGAACGCAGAAGGTTGAAACCTATATGGGACCAACAATGGCCAAATTTCATTATAATCGGACGTATCGTTTTTATGATATGTTGGTTAGCAAAAATTGACCTACAGACAGACAGACACGGAACCAAAAATGTTCCCTGATGTCTGAAACGGATTTCTGTCTTGGAATTTTTGAAATCGCAGACCTTAAAAGGTTTCGTTATACACAACGATCACATAGCTTCCGTTACCTTCGGTAAACTCGGAAGCATAAATACATTATGCAATACAAAAATATTTTTCAAATAAATAGACATTTACTGAAAATGAAAGCTTAACTTTTAGATATAACTCTAACATTATTATAGGATTTATCACCTAGATTCTCAAATGATTTATGTTCATTCAATTTAAATCTGATTTCTTCCACAACAAAGAATTCCATTCTAATAACTATTTTCTAAATTAATTCACGTTCATTTAGTCTTGAAGTAATGATCTGCGTTTTCTTTTATACCTCTTTAGCCATTTAATACTTATATATGCATTATTAGTTTTTATACAGGGTGGTCGAAAAGTCTCCCCCCCCCTCTTAACTTTGGAACGGGTTGAGCTAAATTAATGAAACTTGGAGGATCTCTACCATGTAAAGGGAAGTTTGTTATCAGGCAATCGCGCACTAGGGGCAACCACCCACTTTGCCCTCAGGCCACCTAACTTCAAAATTTCAAATTGGAGTGTATATTTTTGAAAGCAGATTTGGATTCTACGGTGAAAAATAATTACAAGATAAAAATAACTTTTTATATACTACGTTTTTAAATTTTATGTTGAAGCATATGTAATGTTGATATTATAATTGTCATTGTTATGATATAATGTTAGTGAAAAAAAATAGTTCCGAATTTATTTACTTCACATATAATTATGACAACCATCTAGAGAGCTGATCTTAAACCTATAAAAGGACAAATCTTTGTACAACGGATCTCCCCAACACCAAATCTAAACCGTACTATTGATATGCCCCCGTGTAGGGACAGTAAGAGAAGAAAAAGAAAAATGTGTAAACAAACCTTGTTGTCACACGTCAATTAATTAATTTTTTGTTTACTTTTCCTTTTTCGCTGTCATTCAATGTCAATCTCTTATAAATAAAAAATCACAAATTTGAAACTCGTCAAAATGAAGATTGTAAATATGGGATATGTCAAAACAAATAAAATAACTTGCGGATTTTTTCCAAACTAACTTTCCATACAGCAAAATTTGCTGAAAACGAATTAAATTCTGCTGAAAGATGGCTAAAAGTATTAAAATATTGCATTGTCTTGTTCTGAGCTATTCTAAAAGTTTCAAATGTCTAGCTACTCGGGAAGTTAGTTAAACATCGATTGCAAGATTTGTACTGGACAAACAAACAAACAAACAAGAAAGCAAGCAAAACAAACTATCTTTCTCGAATTTCTAAGCTATAAAATACTAGAAAACGAACTAGATTGGTAGAACAAAATGTATTTAAATAACAATAAGATTATTCATTTAACAATTAATTTATTTGACTTTTGTCAATAAGATTTGATTATATTATATTCACTTGGTTCAGGTATATCAACATTACATAAACTACATTTAAGAACTCTCAAGAAGTTATTTTAGAAACAGGACTTGGCTTTACACAACGCCCATATGATATTACTGAATTTCCATTTCAGTTTTCAAGAAGTTAACTCCAGGTGGATTTTATTAATTGCCACCTGATGACAGACGTGAAGTGCATTCAAAGTGAAACATAAAACTTCGTTCATAATGTACCCAAGAAACGAGAAGAGAAATGATAATGATTATCCCCTTTCACCCCGCCAAGTTTGATATTATGCAAAGAGTGATAAGATATGCTGATAAGGGTTGAACTAAGAGAACGAAGTGTGTCGACAAGACGGAGAGAAATGCTCCTCAGAGTTTGACAGATTCATCGGACATTACATCAATCAATTTACATCACAAACAGAAATATATTTAAATGTATTCCTTTCGATGCATTGTGAATACATTTCCATGTATCGAAGAAACCATTTCTTAGAATATCAACAGAAGTAATCAATCTCCAATACATAGAAAATGTATTTCAAATTCATTTTTACAATATATCATACATACATATGTAAATTATTCGTATAAATAATTTCAAGATAAAAAAAACTTTTTATATACTACGTTTTTAAATTTTCTGTTGAATCGTATGTAATGTTGATAATATAATTGTTATTGTTATATAATATAAAATGTTAGTGAAAAAAAAATAGTACCGAATTTATTTACTTCACATAAATGACAACCATCTAGAGAGCTGATCTTAAACCTATAAAAGGATAAATCTTTGTACAACGGATCTCCCCAACACCAAATCTAAACCGTGCCATCGATATATTTAATATAATATAATCGATAAATAATATAATCAATATTTCCTGTTTTGCTGTCATTCAATGTTTATCTATCACAAATTTAAGACCCGTCAAAATGAAGATTTCGTAAACATTGGATATGGCAAAACAAATAAAATAACTTTCCATAAAGCAAATTTGCTGAAAACGAATTAAATTCTGCTGAAAGATGGCTAAAAGTATTAAAATAATGCATTGTCATCGTGTTCTGAGCTATGCTAAAAGTTTCAAATGTCTAGCTATTCGGGAAGTTAGTTAGAAATCGATTGCCAGATTTGTACCGGACAAACAAACAAACAAACAAACAAACAAACAAACAAACATACAAACAAGAATGCAAGCTAATAAAAACGTAGTAATATATATCGCTCAGTAAATTTCTGCGGTAAAAATTGTGCAATATAATTTGTCTTTATTTATATACATATATATATATATATATATATATATATATATATATATATATATATATATATATATATATATATATATATATATATATATATATATATATATATATATATATATATATATATATATATATATATATATATATTGCTTCCGAGCTTACCCAAGGTAATGGAGGCATTTGAGAACAATAAAGTTCTATGCCCCCGATTTTAAAAATTCCAAGACAGAAATCCGTTTCAGACATCAGGGAACATTTTTGGTCTCGTGTGTGTCCGTGAATAGTGAAACGTGCGACGATAACTTGAGTAAATGTCAACCGATTTTGATGAAATTTGGTAAACATGTTCATTTTACCAATGCCCAGGACGAGTTCGTTTGACAACGTAATCCATTCAAGCGTTCACGCGCAACGCTCGCGAAACGTGAACTTAAAATTTAAAATTGGAATTTTAGATCGGGAAAAAAATCATACTTCATATATTCAATGAGACAAACATTTTTTTTCAAATACAATTTTGTAGTAAAACCAAAAGCGACACCGCTATGAAGTGTTGAAGATCGCTAAAAACTATTAATAGCTCTTATTGTTTATTCACACAATAAACAATATAACAATAAAGTAATATAATGTTAATGTTAATATAACAATAATGTACATGGTAGGATGCGAGGACAAAAAAATTATTTTTCGAAAAAACAATGTACATATAATTGTACATTATAAACAATAATGTACATGGTAGGTGTTCATGACAAAAGAAATTATTTTTCGAAAAAAATGTATTCTTTATTATAATTATTTGCTTGTTCTAAAACGAAGATTTATCGTCCAAAAAAAAAAATTGTTCCATGCACTCTGTACCTAAGAAGTACAAATCTCTAAATTTATACAAGACATGAGAGTAATTATTTTTATCTACTCACGGCAGCAAAATTAAACATAACTGTTTTTCTGCCTAGGCAGTGAAAGTAACAGTTTTTACCACTACGTGTCATAACCTCTGATTTTGTTTGTGTTTAGATTTATTTTAATTCAGTTTTATACTTGTTTTATTACAAAGCAGTGTTATATAATTAATGTATTAATAATATTATTATTATTTAAAAGTTTAAAAATGATAAACTGAAAAAGTATTTTAATTGTAGGTCTTTGAATAATTAATCTCGCGTAAGAAGTGGCAACACTGGAGCGCGACTTCTTTTGGTTTGAGTTTGTTGACAATTGATCTCAAACTAACTTTTACCTAAGCTTCCATTTCTTATCTGCATAGCGTGAGTAGATAAAATATTGTATGCAACAAGGCAGCAAAGGAAACATTTCTGCCTTGTTTATTTATTGCCTGCCTTGGCAGTCAAATAAGTAAATTACCTTAGTTAATTATGATAGGCTGTCTTTGCCTTCGGCTCGGAGGCTAATCTAATCACTCGTCAGTATAATTCTATTTTGCTGCCTAGTTACATAAATAAATATTACTTTTTAAGAAAAAAGTTATTTTGTCGTGTCTAAAATAAAGATTTATCTAGTTAAAACAATTGTACCATGTACTCTGTAACTAGAAAGTACAAATCTTATTTCAAAATTTGTTCAAAAGTTTTGTTTAATTTTTGTAAACAAAACATTTTATTTTTTGTAAAAAATAAGATTTGTACTTTTTAGGTACAGAGTACATGGCACAATTATTTTAAGAAGAATAATCTTCATTTTAGACAATAAAGAAAAAAATAATAAAGAATAACTTATTTCTTTTTTTTCTTACAGAGATTTGTACTTTTTGGTGACAGGTACAACATTTGTTGTACGATTAATCTTCGTTTTAGAATAAGCATACATTTTAATAAAGATTAACTTCTTTCCAAAAAATGATTTTGTTTTGGAATTTACGCACGTATAGGCAACCCGAACAGGGAACAGTAGTGAGGGGGTAATTTCTAACATAAATTGTTTCACTTTTTATGACATAAATTACCTTAGGATATTAAATAAACAATTTTATAAAGAGTAACATTTTTTTCGAAAAATCAAAAATAACCCCACATTACTCTTGATACTATTTTTGAAAATTGAAATTTTTGGGTGTGATTAACATAGTATGACATTTTAAATATGATAATTCTTCATTTCAAAACAAAACAAAATTATTATAAAGAATAACTTTTTCTCGAAAAATGAAATTTTTTGTCATTTACATTTATAATAGGCAACTAGAACTGCACGGAGAAAAATCGAGTGTGTATTTTCAACAAGTAGGTAGTGTTGAGGCCCTTTAAGTTTGAATTTACACTATGATGGGATGGTACTGGCACTAATAGCGTTGCCACAAGAAAACATTTTTTTTTTAGAGTTATCGTAAATGTAAAGTTTTTAGTACCAGCAACACTACGTTAGAGTTGCGTATAACTTTGAGTTTTTAGTGTTGGCGAAACTCCATTAGAGCGTTTGTAACACTACATAGTGTTCAGCAAAACTTAATTTGGTGTTGATATTAAATTTTAGCTTAATGTTATCCCGAAACTAAAAAATTACTCCAATTTTAGCGTTGTCGCTGCGCTAATAGAGGTATAAGAAGAAGAATTATGGAGTTGTTAAAAAATAACTTAATGTTATTGTAAATACAACTCTAGAGTTGAGATAAGCATTGGTCTTAGTGTTAATAAGACACTTATTGATAGCCTAAATTATATATATATTGATAAAATTCATGATACAAAAAGTTCTTATTTTTTGGCGTAAAATCTAAATCAATTCTTTAAAACATGCATTATTAATATTTTTTTACTTTTTGAGCCCCGCTGAACACCTTTTTTTTAATAAAAAAAACAGTTTATATAAATATATATATATATATATATATATATATATATATATATATATATATATATATATATATATATATATATATATATATATATATATATTATATGTATGAATATATATATTTATATGTATGAATATATATATATATATATATATATATATATATATATATATATATATATATATATATACAGTTATATGTATACTATATACTATAAAATAGAATTCACTGTATATACTCCCATATAATTTAAAAATGTTTTGACAAATCCAAATTATGCGTGTATATTATGTCGTTGACCGTAAAATTGTAACCATATATAAGCTTAAGTTTCGAGAAGCATAAGGATTATAAAAAATATAAAACTTAATATGCATATAGCTTTAACTTAAGACATATAGCTATTACTAGGAAAGGATTATTGTGTACAGTTATACACATTATTGGGTACATTTAGAATCCTGGTTTACCTGCGTGCTAAACAATTTCAGATTTAATTTTTAAAATGTTTACTAACTTTAATTTCTACTCAAAAAGTATTTCCCCCTAAGTAAGGGATCTTATGATTCATTGGAAAAGTTAACCTTATATAGATAAAACCCCGTTAGGGATTTGAGTTGGTTATTTTTACTAGGAATAAACAATTACAGGTCATGACCAGTTTAAAGTTTTTTAAGGAGAAACCATCGCAGGTATATGAACAAAAAGGTAGTATGTACAAAATGTAATCCGCATAAGATGAATGTAGAAAAACATTATACCCAGATACTATTGTCAAAGCAAATCATGCCTTTATAGAGAAACACAAGACTAAATTAATTTTACATCATTAAATATATTTGTTTTGAGTGCAACAGTTATATATTATATGCAGCAAGACAGGTTAAAAAAATCCGGTACGAGGTACCTCGGAACTTTTCCTCACTTAAGAGTTCACTTTCTGAACTAACTGATTTATTGTCATTCTTAAAAAGAAACCTTATTTTTAATACCTATATTTTATTTTATACTACTATTAGTAGCGAGGAACAGTAAAAATGTGTCATTCCAGATTTGTGACATTGAATTATAATTTTTTAAATTAATTAAATCATTTCATTATTGGTAATGATCTCTGTGAAGGAGAGGTATTGCGAACCCGGGGATATCATTAAAATCCGATTCACGTATACATATATGTCTGTGCGTACGTATTTATGTATACATGTACGTATACGTACGTTCGTTAGTTCGAAAGTTTAAACTTTATCAAGACATCGTATTGAGATGCGGTTTGCGGCAATTTTTCAGAACTTTTGTCGGATAAACTGATAGCGCAAACCCGAACATCTGAGCTCACGACGGAGCTGCAGTCACTTAAGCACGCAATCGGTCTGTCGAAAATAACTTCAGTTGGCTTTATTTGATTTCAATTTCTTTTTGGGTATATATGTGTCCTGTATGGTAGATTGTACCTGTAGCTTTTGGGCACAATCGGACAAGCGGTTTGGGAGCTATTAACATTTTAGTGTTTATACTTCCCTGAAAATGGGTATGTAAATACTGAGTTCTCTCTTGATCACGTATTGACACGACAACATATCATGGAAGTTATGTGTGGGATTTCCACAGGTGAGGATAACCATATTTTAAATGGTTACCATGTGCTTAATACTAGAGGTATATAAAAGATTGATATGAAACAAATTTTCAAGCAAAAGTTTACTGGACATCAGTCAAATTATTAAGTGTTTAAGATAATGCGTCCGATAAATGACGCCTTGTCGATTTAGACATACAAAACTTTAACTGTCAGTTAAAACTGTACACTGTATAGTTAAACGTAAGTTAACTGCACACACGTAAGTTAAATCCTTCAGTTTTTATAATGGATTGGAAGGCGGATCCAATTTGAAGAATGAACTTTCGTCTCAGTTTAAGTGCATACAATTGAGTTGAACTGAGACGGAAATATTCACACACGAACAGTTTCAAAGTGTGAGTTAAAACTGCACGTGTGTAAACTGGCCGGCTTAATACCAATAATGTAAAACAAAATTAAATATACTTTTCCGTCCTTTTAAATAAATTTAATATTATTTGTCCTTTTTAATGCTTTCAATTGGCCGCCCACATATCGCTAGTAACGTTCTGAGCGCTTTTTGTGGCTGTATATATACAGATTGTTTCATTTCTTGAGAAGAGGCAAGCATAATTTAATTATAAATAAGGTACATTAATTTGTTTCCAGACACGATATAGCGTCAATCGTCCATTTTTTGTTGTAGACATGTGGTTTTCTCTTAGTGTCAGACTGACAAGAAATAGATTTCTCGTGACTGTAGTTAGTGTTTCTGTATGCTAGAAGTAACACGAGCTTAGTGTTGAAGCAAGCCTCATATTTAGTTACTTCAATCCAAAGACGAGTGAATTTGACTCTATAAGGTTTAAAAGACCTCTATGATGAGTTATATCGACACCTACTCGGTTTGTTTCAACCCTAAGGGCCCTAGAGTGGGGGGGAATCCCATATAACCTCCGCGGCCGTGCCTATAGTGCTACATTCCACATTCCGCTTACCTTCAGTAAGTTAGTCACTCCTTATTACAAATGCCAATTTCCTTAACAAGTGCATATTTATGTATAGTTCTTGGCTTGTGTTTTTTGTGTGTTGTCACAGAGCTCACTACTACTTCATAGCGTTCTCTTAAATAGTGTTTTGGAGTGTAATATAGTGTTAAATAGTAAATAGTGTCTGTGCGTGTTTAGGACTTTTATATAAATTAGCGTCAATACAGTGTCGTGCAAAATGGACCTTGTACCATTGTTACACAAGTGGAATTTTTCTCATCTTGCATCTGTGTTTACAGGTAAATAACTTTATTCATTAAATAATTAGATTCAATATTTGTAGGAGTTGTAAATTCTGTTTTTTGCACATCTTTGTCACTCTTTAATATTTTTATTAGGTGAATAGTTAATTTATTAATTTCCTCAGAATAGCTAAATATTCAAAAATAAGTTGTCTAAACTTTTATAAGTATATATAAAATATTTGTGGAGCACAGACCCCATGCACGAAAGCTATAATTGAGTTTTTGATTGTTTTATTTTTATTTCTCTTAACATAGACTCTCTTCTAATTTACGTTTGAACCTATGTTATTCGAATAAATTTTTAAAGTATTCATTAGAATTAGAGTTGGGGTCCCATAGACCCCTGTGTTCCATTGACGTAATAGTTTCATAAACCACTGTTAATTTTCTTATTTATTTTTATTAAATTAAAACTTATTTAAAAAAAAAAAGAATATATATATATATATATATATATATATATATATATATATATATATATATATATATATATATATATATATATACAGTGTGTCCCAAGATACAGAGTATCCGAGAGGAAAATTTTTCTTATTTTTAGGTTTTCAAAAAAAATTCATTCTTCATAAAAACTCCTGCTCTATATATATATATATATATATATATATATATATACAGTGTGTCCCAAGATACAGAGTATCCGAGAGGAAAATTTTTCTTATTTTTAGGTTTTCAAAAAAAATTCATTCTTCATAAAAACTCCTGCTCGATCTTAAACCTCTAAACTGTTACGATCTTAAACCTGTTCCTTGTAGTTACTTTGTTTTTTTTTCTTTTGCTGAATATACTGAACTCTTTTCACAAAGTTAATTAAAAAATGTGACACATTAATAAGTCATTCATTTGCTCTCAAGCAATTATATTATCATGTAGAATGTATTTCTCCTTATTTTCAATATATTTATATTTTATGTTGGTTGTCATTGTTGCAGCTGGAGAAAGATTTTGACTATATTCACCCGGGAAAATCTTACAAGCTAACATCAGGGTGGAACTCCTTTCAGAGGAAAATACTGGCTATTGGAAGAGAGAAAGTTACCGATCCATCCTCCCGCAAATTGCTCGGGATCCTTGAGTCTTCTGAAGATGAAAGTAAGTGTTCATCCTTAGTTACTTTTCTCCTACTCAGGGCTCGCCAAAGTGGACCCAGCCCAATTAAACCCACCGGGTTTTTTGGGGCTGGGTCCACCTTATACCCAGAAAAAATTGTTTTTGATTAATTCCAAACCAAATTACTCTGGAATTATTACGTGTCTCACTGTTTCTCATTTTCTGTCTCAGCCTAATATATTTAGTTCAAAAAATTATAGGATTAAAATTCCAAAAATTAATTGTTAATTAACTATACTTAAATGTATTAATGAACAATTTGAAAATAAATTAAAGTAAAGTAACTCATTATTCATGAATAGTGGTTCATTGGTATATCTCTGTCATTTCAATAATTCGGCCACTACTACTGTCAGTTGTGTTAGAAAATAGAAAACCTATGAAAAGTATGTAATTGGACCTGTGCAAAAATAAGTATGTTTATGCCCCCCCCCTCCCCCTAATTTTAAGAGGAAATAAAACATGTTCATTAAAAACTTTTTTTTTATTTCAGATCACAGAGTCTGTGCAGCCATCAGGCTGCTTGCTGCGATACTGGTACCTGGTAGGGGCAAGGCGAGAAGTTCCACTGCAGAAACGTCTGTAAAGAAGAAAGGCCTTGCAAAATTTTCAATAGCCGAAGGGCAGGACTCCTTGATCACTATCATTGAGGTAATTAAGACATCTTCGCTTTTGGTTAGAAACTGGGTTGTGTGTCAGTGCTAATGTCTGGGTTTAAACATACAGTAAAGTGTATAGGCTTTAAACTATATTATACTTCAGTCAGGAAGTGTAAACCTAATGAGTGAAGCTTAAAAAAAAGAATCCCTTAAGTTAGACCACAGAAAGCCCAAGAAGAAAAAGTAATTCAATTCAACTCAATTAAATTCAAGTAATTTTAATTTTACTTTTAAATGGTCTTTCAAATGTGCTTTTCCAAAGTCATGTTTTGAATGTGGTTTAAAATTTAAAAAGCGGCCTCTGGTCTCAAGCTTCCATTTTTGTATCCTTTGTTTCCCTTGATACTTTTCAACTGCATGTTGTAATGTGCGCTTGGTTATGTGTTACAGACTGCGGGCGATATCAAAGAAACGATACAACGCAGATCCACGGAAGCAGAGAAAATAAAGGACACTGTCCAGCCGTACATAATCGTTCAGGGCTTCCACCCTTCTGACTTCAAGTCAGCTTACGTTGTGATTGACCAGACATTTTACGCCTTCAACGACACCCTGAAGGCAGTTGATGTCTGCTTCAAGTCGTTCTTTGCCCTTCAATGCATGTACCCGAAAGCCAGCGAGCTTATATGGACTCTTATACAAAGGTACGTATACGGTATAGAAGAAGATAACAACAATTTCTCGCCACCTCTAACGGCAACTATAAAATTGTTTGAGCAGACTGTTGCCTGTATAGATTGCCTGTAAACATTGTATAGATAGATATAACATATATTAATTTAGATGTTAAATATTCAAAATTGACTCTGTTAACTTTGACAACTTAAAGTCTTATTAATTGTTTCTTAAAATTCGAACGTAAATTCTTAAAAATTTTCATATAAAGTGTTTCAAATTTAAGTCTTTTAAGATGGACACAGTGGCTTATAGTTGCCAGTTTTGCCACAGGAAAATTAGGTCCCTAGACAATTTCATTGTTCATCTAAAATATGAACATGACATTAACACGACATATCAATCATATAAATGTACGATGACCGGTTGTTACCGGACTTTTCAGTCTTTATCTGTTTTCAAAAGGCACCTGAAGCGTTGCTATAGTCAAACATTGACTAAAGCAGAAAGTGACCTTAGTACGCATAGTGCCCCACAAACTGAAAATAGTCAACAAAATTTTCCCACGAGTAGTGACAATGTAAACAACTGTTTTGACTCTAGTTCACAGCCTCGTATTGAGAGGTTAAGAGAAGCTGCCGCAACTTTGTGTGCAGCCATTTACAGTGATTCTTCTCTGCCGAACAATCTAGTTGGCAAAATAATTGACTACATGACTACATTCATTACCGAGGGTTACCTCCCACTTGTTGAGGAAGTTTATGGCGCAAGGTTGCAGCCCACCCTCATTTCAATTACAACAATGTTATAAACTAATAGGCACAGCCAATAAAGGGCCCAATGATGTTGGGTTCTCAGTAGGCCCTCCTAAGAAATTGTTAGACAAATCTGTAAAACCACTACTCACTGAAAGTGAGCATAAATTTAATAGTCCAATAACCTCTTTTCCTTGGGTTGAAACGAAGGGAACAAGATTTAAGATCGGACAAACAATCGTTATAAACAAAATTGAAGGTGTGCCACAATTTGCTAACATAAAACACATTATTATTACTCTTGATGAACGTATTTGTTTCATAGTTGAAAACTATCTCAATATTGGCCTCTCTAGCCATTTGGTCTCTTATGAAGTTATTCCTCAAAATGTTTATAGCTTATACATTATGAGATATAATGACACATGTAGGCCTGTAAACACTGTCCACGCCAATGATGGGGGCTATTACGTAGTTAATTAGCAGTAAGAATATCAATTATTATTTATTTGTAATAAGTGCATAATTAAAAATTTAAATGGACAGCACAGCACTTAACAAATTAAGGAAGTATATTTAATAAATTGTACAGATATATAGTATAACAATATACTATAATATATCATAATATATAGTCATATAATTCATACTGTAATATATTATTAGTATTTATTATTTGTTATTATAAATTACTTATTATTTAAAATAAGTAAATAATTAATAATGTCGTTTAATTTGTATTTTAATAATGTAAATGGTCAGTGTAAATAATTTAATTTAAATTGTAATTTAATGATGTAAATACTAATTATAATCTGTCAATTTTATCGTGGCCTCTCTTATTCTATGTAGACAGCAAATGTTTTTTTAAAATAATAAATAAAGTAAAAATATACATGATTTTATGACTTTCATTATGTGTAAAAGTTATAAGTGTTAACTTCCATCATTTCTTCTTTATTAACCTATTAATTTAATTTAAATAGATAAGGGAGGCACAGATAAACTAAACAGATCATAATATGTACAATTATAAAAATAATTGATGTGTCATTTGTCAAAACTAAATGTAAGTATATACATTTTATGTAGTATTTAATTGAATTTAATTAACATAAATTATAAAATAAATGAGTAGGTACTCGATGTAAATATATTCATTTCTAAGTTAATTTAATTTACTTTATTTATTAAAAATAAGTAAATAAATAATCGAAACATTTATTTATGATTTCATTATTAAATTTATTATTATTTATTCATTTTTTATTTCATTACTTTCTACTACATATAGTCACTTATTTAAATTGTGTTTATTTTGTACATTTCATGAAACTATACAAATTATTTTACTTAATGAATTTACGAATACATGATTTTTTATTCAATTGGATGCAACTTTAAAAATTATTGTGTTTAAAAAAAATTGTACATATAATTTTATTTAGTGAACAATAAAATTTATAGTTATAATAATTTGTTATTTATCATCGTTACAAAACTACCCTCTTTCACCCTAATTGTAATGGATAAAAATGCAATCAATATAAATGTACATCACTAATCTTTTTATAAACAATTAAATTTACTTCAATTTCAAAATTTATATTTAATTCACTTGGCATTATATGTTCTAGTCATTTTAAAAATTGCTTCTTTACACTCTGTGCACGCATATTGATTGCTATTTTACCCAGTGCAACATAATTTTTAAGCACATTTGCAAGCAGAAGGATTTTCTTTTGGGGATTTCAAAAGGAAATTCCCTGTGCTTAAGAGTTGCTTCTACTCCAAAAGGAATTTTCCTGTACCCTCGCGGAAAACCTGCTGGTAGGAGGTTTCCGCTCTGATGGGAAGGCTTAAATGTCTTGTGAGACTTTTGTGCCTTCACATCAGAGCGGAAACCTCCTACCAGCAGGTTTTCCGCGAGGGTACAGGAAAATTCCTTTTGGAGTAGTAGCAACTCTTAAGTACAGGGTACAAGCAACACTACATAGAGTTACAACAACTCTAAAGTTTAGAGTAAGAACAACACTACATAGAGTAGCGACAACTCTTAAGAACAGAGTACGGGCAACGCTATTGGGGTGGTGGCAACACCAGAGCAAGGGTTAACATGACCATTACGTAGAATAGGTACAACACCAATTAGAGTATAATTAACACTAGTATAGTTTGGTCACAAGCATAGTAAAATGTGAAACAACACCAGTTCACGGTTCAATTTAACACTAATAGTGTTGGAGCGACCTTCCTCGCTTATTTTAAAGGTGTCACGATAATGCTACTGTAATTGAATTAGCACTAAACAGTGCATTTAAGACAACCCTACTAGTGTTAAAGTTACACTAAGCGGTTAATTCAACTCTATCTGAGGCCTTCCATATAGCCCCAACACTAGCAATGCCAGAGTTGGAAGAACATTAGTGAGTTACGTTAACACTATTAGTGTTCCCGATTTAGAGTAAATTTTACTTTAACGCTGATTTCGCAACCCTTATAGTGTTACATTTACCCTAAAATCGCTAGTGTTGCCATTAGTGTTGAAAATGGTAATGTCGACTTAACTCTTATATCATTGTGTCTACACTCCAAAATTTTAACACTGGGTAAGCGTTACAGCTATTCTATTAGGTTTGTTCCTGAGCCAACACTTATTGCGGGTTGGGGGATGCCATTTTAGAATCATCAATACTCTACTTTTTTCTCCGTGTGGGGACATACTGTATAATATTATATATTAAGCAATTTTAATTTAAAACTGCTTAAGTGTTAGTAACTATGATATTGCAGTGTGTTAAACATCGTGTACGATTATATTTGAGTACTTGAGAAGCGGCAGGGAAACTCATCGCTTTCTCATTCAGTGGCGGATCCAGACAGTTTTCTTAGGGGGGGGGGGCGATCCCAAAAACCTTTTGGAGCCTATGTAAAATGTCTACAGCCCGAAGGGGGGTCCGGGGGGCCTCCTCCGGAAAGTTTTAGAAAATTAGGTTCAATATGGTGAATTTTAGACCTTTTTCTTAGCTAAAATAAACAGGTCAAGTGTGTGCTAGTCAGCACAAAGCAAGGGTATGTAGGCAACACAGTAGTAGTGTTTAAGTAGTACCTATTGATAGTGCTTTTTAAAATGCTAAAAAGCTTACTTTGAACTATCCTATGGGTCTGATATTCTCAAAACACATAAACAAACTTTTGATAAAGTATTTTTTGCCACAGAACCGGACTATAAACATATAAATACATCGAAACGAGCATAGTTGTAAAAAAAAACGTATTTTGTCAATAAAATGAATGATTTTTTTCGAAATTTCCTAAAAGTTGTATCTTTACTTTTGGTTGAAGAATGTTTTCAGATTTTTTGTACTTTACATAAAAGCGAGATAGAAGGGGGACACTTTTCACACCAACTTCAAACTCGCCTACGATTACATCAAAGCTTATAACCAAAATATTATATATTTTTGTAATCAGCTCGACGTACCCTTTCATATGATACCCCACACGGATTCCAAAAAATATATTTTTAAAATGTGTGGGAAGGTACTAAACACATATATGTCAAATTTCAAAGTGATCTGACAAAAGGTGTAGCCGTGAGAGCAGGCGACAGACGGACGGACGGACAGACAGACACACGCAGGAAAATATAAGGGGTCCTTGGTTTTGCCTACGGACCCTAAAAAGCACTCAACCCAAATTTTGTTTAAAATCGTTTCTGCTCAATTTTTGAAACATTTTCACTGCTTTCTTCAGCTGTATTTTCAAATTATTGCAGTTGTTTTTTTTTAGTAAAGAGAATCTCATTTTAATTATAATAAAATATATTTGTTTAATAATAGTATTGATTATAAGAGTAATTGGACTAATTTTACGAAGGAATTTGGCCACGGCCACTGTAGCCAAGCCATTCTCCAATTAATTTATCCCCAAACTTACAAGAGCTTACTAAAGTATACAAACCCTCATTAATTTGCATTTATATTTCCATTTTTAATTAATTTTGTTCAAATTAATATTATATTAATATAAATTAAACAAATTTGGCATGAGTATCCATGTAATAATGTACCGATAAAAATAGAATTAAAAAAGTACGTGAGGTGGTAATCGCCGGTTTCTGTACGACTAAGTTAAAATTATTAAGTATAAAATTTCAATGGTTGCAAATTCTTTGTGTGCACTTCAAGACCCTTTAATTTATGTATAAAGTGTCATGGTGACTAAACACTTTTTTTTTAGTCGCCCGCCATATTGGCCACCATCTTGAAAATATTAGGTGTAAAATTTTAATAGTTGCATATTCTTTTTCTACATTTTAAGACCTTTAATTTCATGTCATGGTGACTAAAAACATTTTTTTAAACATCCGTCATATTGGCCGAGTGTGAAAAATGCCCAGTTGTTACAAATGCCGAGATGCACCTGTGTGCCGAATTTCACGTTCCTAGCTATAGTTGTTTATGAATTGAAGCAAGCAACGGACAGACAGACACACAGACAGACAGACACCAACGGGCAGACAGACAGTGCGTTATATAAGGTTTCATTTTGTACTTTGTACAGAAACCTAAAAAGTATGTGAGGCGATAATCGCCGGTTTCTGTACTACTAAGTTAAAATTAGTAAGTGTAAAATTTTAATAGTTGCATATTATTTTTCTACACTTCAAGACCTTTAATTTGATGTATAACATGTCATGGTGACTAAAAACTTTTTTTTAGTCACCCGCCATATTGGCCACCATCTTGAAAATATTAGGTGTAAAATTTTAATAGTTGCATATTCTTTTTCTACATTTTAAGACCTTTAATTTCATGTCATGGTGACTAAAAACATTTTTTTAAACATCCGTCATATTGGCCGAGTGTGAAAAATGCCCAGTTGTTACAAATGCCGAGATGCACCTGTGTGCCGAATTTCACGTTCCTAGCTATAGTTGTTTATGAATTGAAGCAAGCAACGGACAGACAGACACACAGACAGACAGACACCAACGGGCAGACAGACAGTGCGTTATATAAGGTTTCATTTTGTACTTTGTACAGAAACCTAAAAAGTATGTGAGGCGATAATCGCCGGTTTCTGTACTACTAAGTTAAAATTAGTAAGTGTAAAATTTTAATAGTTGCATATTATTTTTCTACACTTCAAGACCTTTAATTTGATGTATAACATGTCATGGTGACTAAAAACTTTTTTTTAGTCACCCGCCATATTGGCCACCATCTTGAAAATATTAAGTGTAAAATTTTAATAGTTGCATATTCTTTTTCTACATTTCAAGACCTTTAATTTGATGTATAACATGTCATGGTGACTAAAAACATTTTTTTAGTCACCCATATTGGCCACCATCTTGAAAATATTAAGTGTGAAAAATCGAAAAAATGTCCAGTTGTCACAAATGCCGAGCTGCACCTGTGTGCCGAATGTCATGTTCCTAGCTATAGTAGTTTATGAATTGAAACTAGCAATGGACAGACAGACAGAGCCGTTATATAAGGTTTCATTTTGTACTTTGTACAGAAACCTAAAGAGTACGTACCTAAAAGTACGTGAGTAGTAATCGCCGATTTCTGTACGACTAAGTTAAAATTATAAAATGAAAAATTTAAATAGTTGCATATTATTTTTCTACACTTCAAGACCTTTAAATTGATGTATAACATGACATTATGCTGACTAAAAACATTTTTTTAGTATCTGCCATATTGGCCGCCATCTTTTTTTTTTTTTTTTTTTTTTTTTATTCAACATATGTAATTAATATTCAGAAATACATTTAATACTATAATCAATAGTAATTAAAAAAATCTAAAAATACATACATAATTTTTTGTTGTACTCCTCTACAAGGTTGCCCGAGCGTAGAGGAGGAGTCTGTTAGCCTAATCTTAGAATAATATATTTATTAAAATTTACATACAATTTTTGACCATGTTAAACAATTACTTACATGCACACATATATATACAAACAATGTTGCATATTATTTTTCTACACGTCAAGACCTTTAAATTGATGTATAACATGACATTATGCTGACTAAAAACATTTTTTTAGTATCTGCCATATTGGCCGCCATCTTAAAAATATTTAATGTGAAAACTCCAAAAAAGTGTACAGTTGTCACGAATGCCGAGATACACCTGTGTGACGAATTTCATGTTCCTAGCTATACTAGTTTATGAATTGAAACATGCCAACGGACAGACAGACAGACAGAACCCTTGTAAAAGGTTTCTTTTCGTACTTCGTATAGAGACCTAAAACCTAGGTCTAAACATCGGCATATCTGTTGAGTTGGAATCCTAGAGAGGTAAACCATGTACTGTATGTACATGAGATATGAGCCTTTTGTACATGTAAACCAAATTTCATCATAATCGGTTGATTATGTAAGGATTTATGCTTTCACAGATATCTAAGTGGCGGATTCTCAAATGGTTAAGCGGTAAATATTGCTTATATTAGTTGAACATGTAACACTGTATATTCTGTAAAATATGGAGAAGTTAGAGAGTATTTGAAAGGGAAATCCTATATAATGAGTTTTACTCTCACAAATCTTTGACTGGGAAATTTTCCCTCTCGTAACTAATTCCACATGCTAATCCAATTTCCACATACGTGAGTTAGTCTGTTTCGTTTTAAATTGTCAGTGAAAAGTCTGCTGTTCCTGTTTCACTTTCAAAGTTTAAAAACATAATTAAACATTTTCCTTCCTTGTTTTTAATACGTACCAATGCTTTATTTTATACCATTTTATATACTAAAACTACAAAGGGGTATGGAAAATTAACTGGGAAATGTAATTTCACACACACAAATAAATCTGGTAGGTGCTTTCCCCAAAGGTGTGGTAGTATCTACTACAATCAAATGTCCTGTCGTAATTAGTTTAGTACTGGGTAAATAATGTTCCTTGTTCCATTATTTATTGGCAAACAAATTTTCTATTTACACTGGATAAAGCTAAATATAGAGTGAAAAGCAATTGCCTTTTTTTTTTACATTTATTGCTACTAGGTTAACCTTGATAAGTAATTAACTAAGGACGTGGTGGTCTAGTCAACTAATACACATAAATCATTTCTTTCTCTTTAGCACTGCCACCATCAAGTTGATCCACTGCTGTCATTGAACTGCTTTCGCCACCGCTGCGCTCATAACGACCTTTAAACATTAGGTGGTCTTATTCTAAAGCACGCCGACGTATTCCTCATCATCCATCCATCTTTGGCTTGACTTTCCTCTCATTCTAATCGTATGCCACATCATCCATTTCATCTTTGGCGCAACCTTCCTCTCATTCAAATGATTGCTGATAGTATTCCACATCATCCATCCATCTTTGGCTTGACTTTCCCCTCTTTCTTATCGTATGCCACATCATCCATCCATCTTTGGCTTGACATTCCCCTCGTTCTTATCGTGTGTCACATCATCCATCCATCTTTGGCGCAACCTTCCTCACATCCTAAAGTTTGCTGATCGTATTTCATTTCATCCATCCATCTTTTACTCAACCATATTTTCTTTTTAAAGCTTGCAGATCGTATCCAACCTAATATATCAATCTTTGGCGCAAACTTCCTCTCATTCTAAAGCTTACCGTATTCCGCATCATCCATCCATCTTTGGCGCAACCCTGCTCTCATTCAAAAGCTTGCTGATCGTATTCTACATCATCCATCCATCTTTGGCTTGACTTTTTTCTCTTTCTTATCGTATGCCACATCATCCATCCATCTTTGGCGCAACCTTCCTCACATCCTAAAGATTGCAGATCGTATCCCACATCATCCATCCATCTTTGGCGCAAGCTTGCTCTCATTCAAAAGCTTTCTGATCGTATTCCACATCATCCATCCATCATTTACGCAACCATATTTTCTTTCTAAAGCATGCAGATCGTATCCAACCTCATCTATCAATCTTTGGCGCAACCTTCCTCTCATTCTAAAGCTTGCAGATCCTATTCCACATCATCCATCCATCTTTGGCGCAACCTTCCTCTTATTATACTTCTACTAGGACACCCAGCAAACACATTCATTACAGCTCATTGATCAAGCACACACCCAACATGTCCCAGCCATCTCAAAGTTCCACTCTCAATCTTATAATCTGCTTTGTTTACGTTTGCCCTGTTAACATCGTCATTTATATTTTGTTTACTCTGCCATGGGGTTTTATTAAAAAAAAAAAAACTTTGATTACATTCTTTTTACGCAAATTACATGAAAACTCTTGAGGTGTAGATTAAGAATATATTATGAGATTAAATTAAATCTTGTTATTTCTCGTGTCGAAATTTAGAGGAATCTTTGTATGTAATAATTAGGCTTCAAATTGTGAATCGGAGGGGATGTTATTCTTAACAATAGAATGAATTATATATTGTACAATATAGTCCTGAGTCTACTATCACTGAAGAACAAACTGATGAATTTTTTGACGTCCATTGCACACAATCAGTGTTATAATAACAACACCTGGTCGTCAGATCATTCATGATAAATAAAACTATTTGTTCGACCAACTAGGTTGGAAGTGTCCAAGTGCCCATACATATTTGGAAGAAGTGACTGCAGCTTAAGTAACTACCCTGAAAACATTCAATGTATTCAATGTATTGATTATTGCGTATTCGTTCGAATACGCTTCCACTATTTCCGTAGCCTAAAGACTGATTTTTTGCTTCTACTTATAACTAATTTATTTATTGCTGTTAAATTTATATATTACTTTCATCTCTTCTAGACTTGAAATGCCAGGACTTCATTAATATAAATTATATAAAACTAAATTTATATCTTCCTTCTGTTGACTATTATCCTTTTTTTAATAAGTACAATAAGAAAGCAAAAAAAGGTTTGCTTTATATATTTTAAGGGGGTCTCGTATTGGGTTCTTAACATCAGAGAATCTTCTAAATAAAAACCCCTAAAAGGGGGTTTTAAAGGGGTTCTAAAAGGGGTCTTTCTGGAGGATAAAAAAACACCACATCATAGTGGACCCTCCCAGCTTTTATGATATTATTTTTATGAAGGAATCATTTTTATATTGGACCCTTAAAATGGATCGGCTAAAATGGGATAAAAAATATGACAGGATATTAAACAAGACCTCATACCAAGTATCAACAAATAATCAATACTCTGGGGTTTTTCCTTTTCAACAAAATGTCGTCAAATAGGAAATAAAATGAAAATAGAACCGAGAAAACTTCTAAACAACTTTCTTTATTTAGTTATCGTTAAATCTATTGCGACACAATTTGCCAAGCATATTAGTATTTCAACACCATTAGAAATGTACGAGTAAATTAGTATTGCAACATCGTCAAGCAAGTATAGTAGTATTGTAACAGCATTTGACTAGTACTGTAGTATTAAAATCCAATTTGGCAAGTATATTAGTATTGCAACAGCATTTGACAAGTATATTTTAGTAATGCAACATCATTTGGCAAGTATATTAGTATTGCCAACAGCATTTGACAAGTATATTTTAGTAATGCAACATCATTTGGCAAGTATATTAGTATTGCAACAGCATTTGACAAGTATATTTTAGTAATGCAACATCATTTGGCAAGTATATTAGTATTGCCAACAGCATTTGACAAGTATATTTTAGTAATGCAACATCATTTGGCAAGTATATTAGTATTGCAACAGCATTTGACAAGTATATTTTAGTAATGCAACCTCATTTGGCAAGTATATTAGTATTGCCAACAGCATTTGACAAGTATATTTTAGTAATGCAACATCATTTGGCAAGTATATTAGTATTGCCAACAGCATTTGACAAGTATATTTTAGTAATGCAACATCATTTGGCAAGTATATTAGTATTGCAACAGCATTTGACAAGTATATTTTAGTAATGCAACATCATTTGGCAAGTATATTAGTATTGCAACAGCATTTGACAAGTATATTTTAGTAATGCAACATCATTTGGCAAGTATATTAGTATTGCAACAGCATTTGACAAGTATATTTTAGTAATGCATCATTTGAAAATACGGCCGCATTAAATTTCTTTAAAGTGAGTAACATTGTCGGCAATATGTTCTTATGGCCCGGCAATATATCTGTATAGGTCGGCAATATGTTCTTATGGCACGGCAGTATATCTGTATAGGTCGGCAAGATGTTCTTATGGCATGGCAATATATCTGTATAGGTCGGCGATATGTTCTTATGGCCCGGCAATATATCTGTATAGGTCGGCAATATGTTATTATGGCACGGCAATATATCTGTATAGGTCTGCAATATGTTCTTATGGCCCGGCAATATATCTGTATAGGTCGGCAATATGTTCTTATGGCACGGCAATATATCTGTATAGGTCGGCAATATGTTCTTATGGCCCGGCAATATATCTGTATAGGTCGGCAATATGTTCTTATGGCACTGCAATATATCTGTATAGGTCGGCAATATGTTCTTATGGCCCGGCAATATATCTGTATAGGTCGGCAATATGTTCTTATGGCCCGGCAATATATCTGTATAGGTCGGCAATATGTTCTTATGGCACGGCAGTATATCTGTATAGGTCGGCAAGATGTTCTTATGGCATGGCAATATATCTGTATAGGTCGGCGATATGTTCTTATGGCCCGGCAATATATCTGTATAGGTCGGCAATATGTTCTTATGGCACTGCAATATATCTGTATAGGTCGGCAATATGTTCTTATGGCCCGGCAATATATCTGTATAGGTCGGCAATATGTTCTTATGGCCCGGCAATATATCTGTATAGGTCGGCAATATGTTCTTATGGCACGGCAGTATATCTGTATAGGTCGGCAAGATGTTCTTATGGCATGGCAATATATCTGTATAGGTCGGCGATATGTTCTTATGGCCCGGCAATATATCTGTATAGGTCGGCAATATGTTATTATGGCACGGCAATATATCTGTATAGGTCTGCAATATGTTCTTATGGCCCGGCAATATATCTGTATAGGTCGGCAATATGTTCTTATGGCACGGCAATATATCTGTATAGGTCGGCAATATGTTCTTATGGCCCGGCAATATATCTGTATAGGTCGGCAATATGTTCTTATGGCACGGCAATATATCTGTATAGATCGGCAATATGTTCTTATGGCCCGGCAATATATCTGTATAGGTCGGCAATATGTTCTTATGGCACGGCAATATATCTGTATAGGTCGGCAATATGTTCTTATGGCCCGGCAATATATCTGTATAGATCGGCAATATGTTGTTATGGCCCAGCAATATATCTGTATAGGTCTGCAATATGACCACTATTATTGCATTATTGAGCAAATTATTCCGTATATTACTGCTGTTGAATGTTTCTCGTTAACATGACCTTTTACCTTTACAACACCTTTCTATAGCATTAAAAAAATAGACAACAACAATCGAGACAACTCAGACGGAATAACTTACTCATATTATAATCTCGCTCCCACAAACTTTTTTGTTTTTCGATTTTCAACAAAATGAGATTTATTTTCATCAATATCTCAAGAAACCAGATTTTCCCTGGGAAAACTACTTATGTCGTTAAATTCGTATTTAAATGGACTACATTTAAAATTCAAATTTTTAAGTTTTAGGTAGTATTCATACTACGGAAAGATTAAATTTTAATTTAAATCAAATTTTAATTATCATTAACTACGAGAGACATACTGAGAAAAATAGACCCCAGCACCGGAACTTGAACCACGGGCCTCCTATATCCTGTAACGGATATATAGGAGGCCCGTAGTTCAAGTTCCGGTGCTGGGGGTCTATTTTTCTTTGTATGTCTCCCGTAGTTAATGATACAGTGGAACCTCGATAATTCGGACTAATTGGGACCAGACACTGTCCGAATTACCGATTTATTCGAATTTTCGAATATGCTGTAAAACAAATTTTTCACAGACGAGAGGACCTGATAAAGGTGCGCCTGAGCTTCTTCTTTGGGTAAACTATATGTACATCGCATCTTCTAAAGGGTATCATTTGCCGTTCGTAACGTTTTCCGTTTTTTTGACTCCTTTTCAGAATCTAGCTTTGACGCGTATCGCAGTATGCTATCTCGTTTTTTCTTTTTAGATGACCCCACACCATACTTTTTTGCAAGAGATGTCCCACTTTCACCTTTCGGAATTTTTTTTTTTATAGAATTTCTAGTTATTAAATGTTTCAGTAGGCAGTCCGGATTTTAGACGTCCGAATTATCGAGGTTCTACTGTAATTATAATTTGATTTAAAATAAAAATATTGGAACTAAAATTCATTTTTCGATTTCGCCTCCTGGTATGATTTTTCTCAACATTTATGCTTTATTTTGTCAAAATCGGTCCAGTGGTTTAACCTTCACGCGTCTCCACAGACGACAGACAGATATTTTTTAAATACATTTTTACTGGACTCAGGGGACCTCAAAACGTGTAAATCAATCAAAATCTCAAAATCTAATTTTCACGCCATCACAATACTTAATCATATATGAGAAAGTAAAAATTTTCTAAATATAGCTAAAAACTTTGATAAGCTTTGATGGAGAATATAAAAGTTATTATTTTTCCGCGTCAACGAATTTATTATTGTTGATTCTGACAGTAACATTATATAAGAATGAAAATGGAAATGGAAAAGAGTTTTCTTGTTCTGAGTCAAAGAAAATCCCACTAAACATAATATAAGTAGAACTTTATATTTAATTTTTTCTTAAAAACTTAATCAAATTAAAAAAAAAAAAAAGAAGAAAATGTATTATTTATAATTTAACTTTTAACTTTTTGAAAATAAAATAATATTATTATTATAAGTTTTTATTTTTAAATAAAAGAAAAATAAATGAAATAATATATATATTTGTTAATAAAGGAGTAAGAGACATAAAACATTAACAAAAAAAAAGTAAATGAAAATATAAGGAAAAACATTATAATAAGATAATTCTTTTGATCGGAAAAAATTGGAGATAATAGAAATAAATAAAAGAAAAGGTTTTTACATAAGATGGTTACAATAATATTCTGAGGAAAAAACAAGACGCTTTTCCGAACTCATTTAACAAAGAATTCATATATATATATATATATAACTTGAGAGAAGAGAGTGACTTTAAGAGAAAAAATTAAATTAAAAAATGTCCAAACTTTGTCCACATCTCTGTCATTGTCAGAAAAAGGTCTGATAGGAAATTTAAAGAGAATAAAGAAAACGCTTGAAAAGAAATTAAGTAGTAGAAAAAGAATATAGCTGAAACTCTGTATTAGAAATTCATTTAGAGTCAAATATTTTGTTTAAACAAGTGAAAATGGATTTGAAGGGCAGCCCAACTTAAATTGTTTTCATTAAATTTTTTATAAGTATTTTTTTTAAAATATGTATTTTTTAATCACATATCAAATAATAATAACTCAATATCGGATTTATTTTATTATTACTATTTTATCATATTTGAATTAAGAGTTTTATCAACTCTTGTTCATACAACGTGCCTTTAATGTTAAATTAACTCTTGTTCATACAACGTGCCTTTAATGTTAAATTAACACTTGTTCATACAACGTGCCTTTAATGTTAAATTAACTATTGTTCATACAACGTGCCTTTAATGTTAAATTAACACTTGTTCATACAACGTGCCTTTAATGTTAAATTAACACTTGTTCATACAACGTGCCTTTAATGTGAAATTAACTATTGTTCATACAACGTGCCTTTAATGTTAAATTAACTCTTGTTTAATATAACAGGCATTAAATGTTAAATTAACTCTTGTTCATACAACGTGCCTTTAATGTTAAATTAACACTTGTTCATACAACGTGCCTTTAATGTTAAATTAACTCTTGTTCATACAACGTGCCTTTAATGTTAAATTAACTCTTGTTTAATATAACACGCATTAAATGTTAAATTAACTCTTGTTCATACAACGTGCCTTTAATGTTAAATTAACACTTGTTCATACAACGTGCCTTTAATGTTAAATTAACTCTTGTTTAATATAACACGCATTTAATGTTAAATTAACACTTGTACATATAACGTTCCTGTATTGTTAAATTAACACTTCTTAATTTAACATGCCTGCATTGTTAAATTAACCGCGTGGTCCTGTGTGGCCTATATTTAAGATAAAAGTGTGAAATTTAGATAGAAATGGGAGCGATTAGAAGATCGGGGATTCTTCCAGCTCCATTTCTTGCTTTTATCATGAGTATCTGTCACTGTTTGTCATCGTACGAGATTATACTTCAATTCTGAGCCCATATTGTCCTAACAGGGGACCCCCACCACTTTCACTAAAATTTTATTATTACGCTAATTTTAGTGAAATTTATACATATAATACACAATATAAATTAATATGGTACCTACCTGCATTTAAAAATAAAAAAATAAAAATTATATATATAAAAAAGTAAAAGTATGAAAATTATATTTGAGACTGGCTAATTTTGTGCTTCCAAATTATGAGACTAAACAGCGGTATTTTATAATTTTAAAAAAATAAAAAAAAGTAATTTAAATAAGATTTATAATATCTTGCCAAATTGATTTCAAGTTTAAACTTATTTTAGCTGTTGTGTGGGCACATAAAACTGATTAAGTCTTATCAGGGGCGCGCGCCTCCTCATGACTCGCACCCGAGGGTAATGCTTTTTCTTGTAAAACCTCGAAAGGGTGAACAAATTTTAGTAGATGTTACAACATTATTTTCAGAAGGGCTATATTTCGTCCCTAAGGGGATATCTTTAGGCCTGTAAACAAGGTATTTCAATATACTTATCTATTATCTATCACTACTTTTACCTTATAATTACATTTCCTAAAAAAAATATATATATATATATATATATATATATATATATATATATATATATATATATATATATATATACTATACATACTATACATACTACACCATATATCTACAGACTTATTTAAGAACTCACCTTACATAGAAGCAATATGTTACAGATATGTTAATACAAATTAATTATATTCTGTACTATTTATTTATGTAATTACTACTAATGTGTTAACTTTAATGTTAATCAAAGAACATGTTTCATTAATATTAGTGTTATATAATATACTAATCTGGAATGAAACAGTAATTTCATGACAAACAGAATTTAGGATTAAATATATCAAATTATTTGGTAACAATAACAATCAAATAGAAAACATTAGTAAGTATTATACCTCGCCACAATACATCCACACGTCGGAGTGAGACAATTACATTAATTAGTTAGAGATATCACAAACTAATTATCACACAATCACAAAGAGAATTTTAAATTTGATTCGAGCTTAAAATTTGAGTGTATCGATAAAGGGAAATCAAACGAATACACGGCTTGATCACTTTTCACATGATTTCCCCTAAATTTTAATTGGTTTCTCATTTCTCCCCCCTCTTTTCTACGTATAAATTTTAGCTTTTAATCGAAAAACAATCATTTGATAGACCAATGGACGAAATGAGTATCAGATAGGATTAATAAACATCAAGTTTTAGAGATCCCCTCCCTCCAAAAAGCACATTGCAAGTTTAAACCCATTTGGATTTGGGATGGGTTTAGATAATGCCGGAGGATTAAACTGAATTCTATTCAGTAGCCTTTGTCTACAGAGATTTTCGTGTCTTGTTAATCCCTTCCTGTAAATCCTCTTGTATTTGAACACATTCCTTCAACTAAAGCATTTCCTAAAGCATTCATATTTCAATGTGGCAGCATTTATTCACTTGGTTCCTATTAATCGTGCGATACTGGTAATGGAATTCAAACGGGTAATCAAACCAAAGAATTTAAAAATAGAGCACCAATTGGTGTGGCATATAGCTTTCTCGCATCATATATCATATCACGTACTTTATTGATTTTATTTTTTTACAAACCATTATTGTCTATTTTTTACTACGTTTTTATTAGCTTGCTTTCTTGTTTGTTTGTTTGTCCAGTACAAATCTTCCAATCGATTTTTAACTAACTTCCCGAGTAGCTAGGCATTTGAAACTTTTAGAATAGGTCATAACACGATGACAATGCAATATTTTAATACTTTTAGCCATATTTAATTCGTTTTCAACAAATTTTACTGTATGGAAAGTTAGTTCGGAAAAAATCCTCAAGTTATTTTATTTGTTTTGACATGTCCCATATTTACAATTTATTTTGACGGGTTTCAAATTTGTGATTTTTTATTAAGAGATAAACATTGAATGACAGCGAAAAAGGAAAAATAAACAAAGAAATAAATTAATTAACGTGTGACAACCAGGTTTGTTTACACTTGTGTCCTAGGTATAGGTTTAATTTTTTACTTGTACACATTTTTCTTCTCTTAATTAGAGACATTAACGGGGGCATATCAATGGCACGGATTAGATTCGGTGTTGGCGAGATCCGTTGTACAAAGATTTGTCCTTTTATAGGTTTAAGATCAGCTCTCTAGATGGTTGTCATTTATGTGAAGAAAATAAATTTGGAACTTTTTTTTTTTTCACTAACATTATATATTATATAACAATAACAATTATATTATCAACATTACATATGATTCAACAGAAAATTTAAAAACGTAGTATATATAAAGTTCTTTTTATCTTGTAATTTATTATATTCATTCTGAGTAGTCCTATTCTATATACAGGGGTTTCAAAAAGTGTAAGGACACCAGACACCCCAGCGGTCATATGTGTGAAGGTGGGTTCACAGTTAGCGGATACGTAATTGCGGAGGGCTATATAGATAACAATATTATCTTCGGGGAACCGCCATGGCGGAGACGGAGTCGCTGTCTCTTCCCTTCGCCGAGTTTCGGTCAGTCAGGTTATAAACAATGCCAATTATAACATCGTGTTTTCAACTTGAATTTAGTTCTCTTGCTTAAAAAAAAGCATATATAATAAGATTATATATTAAGACTTTTATTACATATAAATAAAAAATAGGTATATAATAAAAATAATGTAGGAACATATATAATATACAAAGGTATAAAAACACGGATATTAAACACAGATATAGATAAAACACTGATAAATAAATAGGTCGAGTTTGTGCTAGTGAGCACACAGCGAGGGTCCGTAGGCAACACTGTATAGTTTAAGTAGTGCCCTATTGATGGTGTTTTTTAAAATGCTAAAAAGCTTACTTTGAACTATCCTATGGGTCTGATATTCTCAAAACTCATAAACACACTTCTGATAAAGTATTTTTTTGTCACTGAACCGGACTTCAACCATATAAATACATGGAAAAGACCATAATTATAAAAATAAGTTTTTTGTCAATAAAAGACAAAATAATATTTTTTTCGAAATTTCCAAAAAGTGGTATCTTTACTTTTGGTCGAAGTTTTTTCAGGAATTTGTTTTCAGATTTTTTGCACTTCACATTTGCGAGATAGAGGGGGGGGGGGACACGTTTTACACCCACTTCAAACTCGCCTACGCTCGCCCTATCAAAGTTATAACCAAAGAATTATATATTTTTGTAATTAGCTCGACGTACCCTTTGATATGATACCTCTCACGGTGTCGAAAAAAATCAAAAAAATTTAAACCCTTAAGTTTTTTGAAAAATATTTTTTTTAAGTCGCTATATTTTTAAAATATGTGGGTAACAAGGCACATACATGCCAAATATCAAAGTGATCGGACGAAAGGTGTAGCCGTGAGAGCACGCGAGAGGACGGACGGACAGACACACGCAGGAAAATATAAGGGTCCTTGGTTTTGCCTACGGACCCTAAAAAGAAGACAACAAATTTTGTTTAAAACCTTTAAAATATATAATATAACATTGTAATAAAAATCTAAATTGTATTTCTGGTTTGTAATGTTTATGTTGAACGTTCAGTTTTCACAATTTGTTATGACGATTCTGATGCAGAATATACTTACGGAATGTTCTTCAAACCAGCTGTTCTGTTTATAGCCAATGTTGCCTTTTTTTGCCTGATTCAGCAAACCTGACCAAGCGCTGTTATAATTTTTCATCATAACACTCATTTGACACTTACTCATCACATTTGATTATTTTTTTTAGATTGTCTATCTTTACTTTTTTTTATTTTTTATCATTTTTATATTTGATATATTATAGTGTTTAAATCATGTAGTTAGTTAAAATAAAATAAAGGACCGGGCGACCGGACGGACGGACAGACACTGCAGTAAAATATAAGGGTCCTTGGTTTTGCCTACGGACCCTAAAAAAAGCATAGATAAACACAGATAAAACACAGATTATAATAAATATAATGTAGGAACAGAATGAACAGATACAAATATATTATAATAAAACAATTTTAATATATAAACACGGAAGGGAAATAAAAAGAGGACAAAGTGAAGGTTTCCTACAGGTTTTAAAGCGGCACCGCAAAAAGATGGTTTGGAACCAACTTTCTGCGGCGCCGCAAAAGAGTTGCCATAGATGAATCCCTTCGGGCCTCCGCAATTTCGTAGCCGCTAGCTGTGGACCCTCCTTTATCGGATACATACACCACTATTGAGCCACGCGAGGATCCAAACTCTGCTTAAACTGGTCAGAGTTCACTTGGAGGTTTAAAATTCATGAAGTCTGTCTAAGATTATAAACATTTATTTATCATGTCCCCATTTTTCATTTTGAAATATTTCCAAAAAATCTGGTAAAATGTTATAATGAAGAGGAGAAAATGTCCTTCAGGAAAATAAAAGGACGAAGAGAAAGCTATTTAATATTAAGGTCCTTCTTACAAGGATTTCCTTCCTCATGAAGAGACTCAGGATCTATTTCTACAAAATAACCCTCATTATAACCTCTCAAATACCGACACTGTCCCTCAGTGAACCTTTAATAACCTCGTAATAACCTCTCTGTTATTAATAATCCCTCTCTGTAGTTTACCTAAGGTGTTGCTAAAATGAGGTAGATAGGAATTTTACATTTTCTTTTTTTTTCTAAAGTTTATCCTACTAATATCCTGCCAATAAAACCGTGATTTTGTTCAAATTATGCCACTAAGTGCTTTCCTTTCTTTCATTATATTATAAGAAACTAAAAGAAAAACCTTTGAGATATTTTTTTTCTCAATCATCAATGAAATAATGACCGAGAAAAGCTTTAAAAGGGCTACCAATTATAATTTTATAATTAATTTCAATCATAATTATAATCGTTTAAATTGTATCAATTAAACTTTAATTGTATAATTATTCAAATTATTTCAATTTTGTGTGAAACAATTATATTTTTCCTTCAAGATGAATTATTAAATCCGAAGAATTGTTTGATAAAAAAAAATAAATAAATAAAAAATAATCGTTGTACAAAACTTTAATTAAAATACTCATTTATAAATAGTACTAAAATATACCAATGGTTAGAGAAAAGGTTTTAAAAGGACACCAAGAAGATATGAACTTAAATTTGCTTTATCAAAACTAGTGCTACGAAATATAAAATTAAAATATAGCCAAATAACAAAAAAAAAAAAAAATAGTAACTTTAGAGCCTAAAAAACATAGCTAAAATCCATTTTTTCATTACGTGGACTTAAAAGATCTTATCATTACTACCAGCAAAGAAGAATTGTTTACGTCCTAGTACGTAACAAATTTCCGCTGGTAGTTATCAAAACTTCCGTTTTAGCGCTGCAATCTTTGTAGATATGCTTGTTAGTACGCTTAAAATCCGCTAGATGTAAATGCGTTTTATTTATCTTTTTTTTATAGTTTAACCTCTTTTTAAGGTTTCTTTTTTTAAATTTTAAGTATGTACTAATATTTGTTATTATTGTATTGATTATTGATTAATATTTAATGTTTTTTCATTGTCTGCTACCTCGGAAAAAATAGCATATGCTACGCGACTGTGAAGTGTTTTTTCTTTACCGCGGCAATATTTACTGTCTCGCTTCGCTCGACAGTAAATGTAATTGCCGCGGTAAAGAAAAAACTCACTTCACAGCCTAGTAACATAATATACTATTCATTACTCCTAAACTGTATTGAAAAAATGTTTACCTCCTAGGAGATAAAATAAATTTCACGTCCTACGCGTAGTTATCAAAAGTGCCGTTTTTAGCGCTGCAATCTTTGTAGAAATGCTTCTAGTACGATTAAAATCCACTAGATGTCAATGCGTTTTATTTATATTTTATTATAGTGTAACCTCTTTAAGGTTTCTTTTTCTTTAAATCTTAAGTATGTACTAACATTTGTTATAATTATATTGATTACTATTTAATGTTGTTTCATTGTCAGCTACCTCGGAAATAATAGCATATGGTATTCGACTGTAAAGTGTATTTTCAAAAAAAACTCACATCACAGCCTACTAACATAATATACTATTTGCTTCCGAGCCTGCCGAAGGTAACGTAAGCTATGTGATCGTTCTGAAGAGTGAAACATTTTTAGGTCTCCGATTTCAAAAATTCCAAGGCAGAAATCCGTTTCAGACATCCGGGAACATTTTTGGTGTCTGTCTGTCACTCAATTTTTGCGGACCAACATATCTTAAAAACTACGAGTACAAGTCCGATTTTAATGAAATTTGGGTGGTAGGTCATAATTAGCTCATTGTTGGTGCCGTATAAATTAAAACCTTGTGCGCCCATTTGTTTCTCTTTCACATGCGCACAAACATACATTTATTTACACCTATAGCTTCAAATGTACTTGTATCTATGTACTTGTATGAAACTTTTATAGTTTATCGAAAGCAACCCGCAAATAGCCTCAGATTAATTTGAACTTTTTTAACTTTTGCTTAAATGATACTTTAATTCATGTAAAAAAAAAACAAAACAATTTTGACACATTAAAAAAAACGGAGGAAACAATTAAACAAATTAGACAATAATGGCTTGTAAAAGCATAATATTAATAAAGTACGTGATAGGATACGAGGAAGCTATGTGCCACACCAATTGGCAGTCTATATTAAAAAATATATAATTCAATACCTTAATTCAATGTTCTCAAGAACGATCACATAGCTTCCGTTGCTTTCGGTAAGCTCGGAAGCAATATATAAAATGATAAACTTGGTAAATCGACATAACTTACAATAAGAAAGGAAGAAAATAGATAAAAAGAAAATGTTAATAGAAAAGGGAAATAAGAAAATACGAGACAGTGAGGTTATAAAAACATAAAAATGTTACTTGACAGAGAGTGGGGGTAGAGAACAACTTGTCAAGCACAAGTTGTTTATTTCAATGTTTCACCACTAGGTGTCTCTGACATCTCTCTTATCTCTATTTCAACTCGAGTTATCATATATCTTATCTCTTTTTCATCATAGAGTTAATCTTTTTTCCTCTGCTAAACCAGGTAGTCGTATATTTTCTTTTTCTAAAAAACCATCGAGCTGCTTCCATCTTCATTTGCGTTTATTCTAAATCCTATGTTATGATCGTGCCTAAGAAAATTGCGGACACATTTTTAAACTATAAATAAAGCTTAAACTCTTTCATTCATCTGGAAATTTGTTACGAATTTTCTTCTTACTAATTATTAAATAGTAGCTGATGCACTCGTTCTTTGCACGGTATTTATTAATGCTTGGCTAGAGGCTTAGATATTCTTTAGTTAATACTATGACTATTAATCTTACCAATGATTACGCTTGGTTATATGCTAATAATGGTTAGTTATTACTATTGTTATTACTTACAATAATTGATAGTAATTATTAGTTAGTTATGACTATTATTCTTACCAATGATTGCGCTAGGTTATTTGCTTATATTGGTTATTTATTATTATAATTATTACTTACAATTGCCTAGTTATTATTAGTTAGTAATAGCTATTAATCTTATAGCAATGATTACGTTTGGTTATTTCCTAATATTGCTTCGTTATTACTATTATTATTACTTACAATTGCTTAGTTATTATTAGTTAGAAATAGCTATTAATCTTAGCAATGATTACGTTTGGTTATTTGCTACTGTTAGTTATTATTATTAATCTTACTACTGATAAGTCTTGATTATTTGCTACTGTTAGTAATTTGCCATTGCTATTCTTATTACTTGGTTATTAACTGTTATTAGTTATTTATGGTTATTCTTTTTACTTACGATTGTTTTTGTTATTAATATTTCTCTTATATACGATTGCTTAGCTATTCATTTCTTATTATTCTTGCTAAAAGGAGACAAAAATGCGAGGAATGTCCTATATGATATAAGAATCCTGTCTGATAAATAAAAAAAATAAAATTATATATATATATATATATATATATATATATATATATATATATATATATAATATATATATATATATATATATATATATATATATATATATATATATATATATATATATATATATATATATATATATATATATATATATATATATATATATATTAAGCAAAGCTCTTTTTTTGGACGAAGTATTATAGGCTATCATTTGTCTTCCTGTGTTCGATAAATCAAGGGAACGTATTTTTTTTTAAGTTACATGTTATATATAATCGATTATGAAGTTATAACAGAACCCTTTTTTAGGGCAGTATATCAATTTATGAAATATCGGACATTCAATGCGGAATAAAGAAGAAACTTGGGTTAGAGGTCAAACTAATATAGTTAAGGTTTTCTTCTATTTTTAATGTCAGAATTTGAGATAATTTCAAAACAAAATTACAAACTTTTTCAGTCTTTTTTATTATATAATACTTTTTACTTCTCACCTAGTATATACATATATATATATATATATAAATATATCACATGTTTGTCTATCTGAAAAATTAAATTGTGAAACAAAATAATATATACGAGTATGTATTATGAATATCTATTTCTTAAAATGATTTTTGTTGTTTTTATGTTTTTCTTAATTTTATAAAAATGTATTTATATATAATGTTATAATATACAATGTTAGCTGAGCGATTATTTTTTTTAAATCTTACTAACCAAACTTTGACGCTCTCCCATATAGTGATAGTAAAATTTTAAATTTCACATGGAAAATAACTTCTTAATTAATAAAAAAGCTAATGATGATCTGATGACGTTAGTCAGGGTTGAAACGTGTCAAAGCAATAAGTTGTAAATAATGTTTTGTAATAATAAATATTGGCCAATACTGAAGATATAAAATCTACAGGGTGGGCCAAAAAACCCCGAAGTCTGGGCAATTCTCTTGCAAGTATTGAATTGTTTGCAAGGAGTGATGTAATGGGCTAACTTCTAACTTAAACGTGTAATTTGGCATTTCATCTTTAATTTCAGGCAAAAATTGTGCTCAACCCATCTTCAATGTTTGTTATGTTATAACTATAACACTAGGGACTCCTCCCACTTACTTACTAACCCCTCCTCCCCCCCCCCCCCCTTCCACCATATGGTAATTTATTCTATCAAAACCCCATATCTGTATTTACCGCAAACCCCATATCTGTATTTACTACAGAAGCTGAGCAATAAGTGTTCAAAAAAGTGGGATATTTTTTGGCCCACCCTGTATGTTCAGTTTTCTATCGGAATTTTTAAATGACCTAATTCAGTTAAATACCAAACATATATAATTTAAAATTTTAAATTTTCAATCATTTTTTTAAAAGATTATAATTTTTTTTTAGATAACTGAGAATTCTCAAATTTATAGAGAAAACAAATCTTTGAAAAACTTGGAATTTAGAAAAATTACCTTCCCATTACAACTGTAGAGAATACTTTTTCCTACTAGCGGCAGCAAAATTACGCGTTATTGAACTGTTTTTAGGCATGAAAGTTTAATTTCTCTGAGGTTTCAAGAAAACTTTACAATACGCAGCAAAATACGATTTTGCTGCCTAGGCTTCAAAATCGTATTTTGCTGAGGATTTTTCCAGGCTAAGCCACGCCCACATTCCCCGCTACAATTATATAAAGAAACAACCTTTTCTTTTATATTATCTTTAACCTAAATTATTTGAACATTTTACCTTAAAAATATTACGAATATATAAAAAAAGGTTTATAAATACTTATTATAGATTATATTTATAAAATAGAATGGAGTAAAATGATAAAAATGAAATAAAAATATTACAAAATAATAGTAGGTCTTAAAATAATCATAAATAATTCAATTAGTGGCAACACTGCAGCTCTTCTATTATCATCATTTTGTTTTGTTTATACTGTATTTCTGTCAATTATTTTTTTATAATTGTAACATTTGATATTGTTGCTTGTTTTTTTTTTTAATTTGAATAGTTCAATAATAGTATTTGATAAGTAAGTAAGTATATAGGTATTGAACATTATTTATTGGAAACATTTTTCTGCCGCCAGTAGGAAAAATATTGTATGCAACAAGGCAGCAAAGGAAACATTTCTGCCTCATATTGATATATTGCCTGCCTCGGCTTCGCCTCGGCAGTCAATCTAATAAATTACCTGCCTCGGCTTCGCCTCGGCAGTTAATTTCCATAGCCTGACCTCGCCTCCGGCTCGGAGGCTAATTTAATCATTCGTCAGAAAAATTCCATTTTGCTGCCTAGTTACATAAATAACTATCAACCTTTTTTTAAAGTAAGTTCTAAATAAACCTAGGTGTATGTTCGGTATTGCATTCTAAGTGCTATCTAGCGGATTTTTATTTCAACTATGCATTCCGTAACCTATTGTACCCCCACCTTTTCCTACCGGACTCGGCCTATACACAACCTTACATCTGAACTATCTAAATTACGAGTGTAAGACTCATTATGTGATGTTTTGTAATTCATTTTCAATATTCAAATTAAATAATACAGTCCACTCTATAATTATTTTTAAGTTTTTGGTGGTATTCATACTACGGAAAGATTAAATTTTACTTTAAATCAAATTATAACTAGGCATCGCGTGGCTCTATCATTGAAGCGAGCGTATTGCAATGAAATACTGATTATTGAAATTTATTAATCATGATGAATGTCATAGTTGAAGATAAATCGAAGAGGGTAGTGTGGGGAAGAGTGGGGGTACTCGGTACAAAGCTTTACTTCCTAAACAAACCTATATACTATACGACTATAACAATCTTCACCACCCGCGGTAAACAATTATTATATATGTATCTCGTCACTACGCAACGAATTTTGCTTGTATCAAGTTGAAATTTTGCATACCTGTTTCAATTGTGCATTAGATGGTGTATATGAAGTTTTATTAAAATCGTTACGTTAGAACGTAAGATATCGGTAAAAAGGTTGTTTTCTCTATTATAAACGTTTAGGTCCGCTTTAATAGTTTTAGCGATCTTTATTAAGTCATAGCGGTGTCGCTGTTGGTTTTAGTAAAAATTGTTATTTGAAAAAAATGTTCGTCTCATCGAATAGATGATGATAGAATCTTTTCCCGTCCTGAAATTCCAATTTAATTTTTGTACCTCTCGTTTACGCGAGCGTTGCGCGCGAACTCTAGGACGGATCACGCTGTCCAACGAACTTAGCCTGAGTATTAGTAAGAGGATCATTTATACAAAATTTCAACTAAATCGGTCAACTTTTACTCAAGTTATCGTACACGCGTGAACGTTACTGACAGACAGACAGACAGACAGACAGACAGACACGGAGCATATTTCGTTGAATGTAGGAAGCTCGCTAAGCTCGCTTCAATTATCAATAACTGCGGGAGACATACAGAGAAAAATAGACCCCCGCACCAGGACTTGAACCACGGGTTTTCCTATTAATCCGTTACAGGTGCTCTTATCAACTGAGCAAATACAGGAGAATGATTTTTCTCTGCGTCGTTACCGATACAAATTCCCCGAATCCAAGCTTTTCAATCTTTTCTACAAATCTAGCAAGCCAAATATTCATGGCAGTAGAACTAGATCGAGAATTTACGCTTATAATTATAAAGTACTAAATTAGTACCTGTACCTTACCGGTGCGGGGGTCTATTATTCTCTGTATGTCTCCCGTGATTATTGATAATTATAATTTGATTTAAAGTAAAATTTATAATTATTATCGTACCAAAGACATGCGCATTATAAGCAGCCAGTGGCGTAGGAACAGGGGGGGGGGAGGCCCTACCGGGCTCGAGCCCCCCCCCCCCCCCCCCCGTCAGATTTGAAGGGGCTATAAAATTACCAAAAAATAAAAATTAGTCCATGGGTTTACGTCTAAAACTGCTTAAAATGCTGTTTTTGAACGTTTATTTTCCAGAATTTTCTCCCCTCCTAAGGGGGGGGGGAGGGGTAGATAAAGGGTAGATCTAGTCTCACACCCTATTTCTAGAAATCGAGCACTGATAAAGAGTATGTACCCCGTACCCCCCCCCCCCCCCCCCTTAGTTGATGTGCCGAGTCACCCCCGTCAAAAATGAATTCCTACGCCACTATAAGCAGACATTATTCGAGATAAGATAAGGAGATATAATCATCAATGAATTCATCAATATAAATTAAATGGTTTACTTAGAATTACTTAGAATTATTTGATCCTAAAGCAATCTATCAATTGCTTTATACAACTTTCTTTTTGGAGGAAATCGGGAAAATGTATGTTTTGGTTTAAATCAAAGACTGGAAGTAAAGAGGTTTTTCACAGGGAAAAGCCGGTGGAAAGCGACCAAGTTTCCGGCCATCAGTTTTTCCTGCTGAAGTGCGAGAAGCCATTCTAACTGACAGACCATCTGTTACTTCAGCATTTCCTCCATTACTGGAATTATTTATGGGCACTTAGAAGTACTTGAAAGATAAATCTACAGCCAATAAATTTCTGTACAACACCCAGTTAAACTTTTTAAGGAGGGAAAAAAATCAAATTTGAATTGACATCCTCTGAATATCAATGTTATTCTGATCAAATTTATAACTTAATGTCATTTGTGATTTAAAAATCACCTCATAAATTTTTAAAAATGGCTCGGACTGAGCGGAGATTTGTTCTTTGTTAACAAATTGCTTCAACTTCAAACCTTACTGAAGGTACATAGTAGAAGCATTGTGATAATTTTGAAGAAGATTTTTGAAGTGGACGTTCTTTAGGCGCGGTAGAGTGAAATAGGTTTGAATGAAATGAAATTGTACGTAACGAAGTTAGTAATTCGAGACTCCTGTAAGTAAAAGGTTTTTTATGGGTAAATCAACTGCCGGCTTTAGACGGCAATGTATAAAATCGTATTTTTCAAGAACTTAAGTTTAACTTCTAATGCGTGAGAGTCTCATATAATTTTTTTTAATAGGTAAACAATTAATATTAGTTACTACGTTATTATCCAGGGGCGGATACAAGGGGGGGGGTCATGGGGGTCATGACCCCCCCCCCCCCCAAACCCTTTTTTAAAGGTACCAAAATTATATTTTTAAAAAACAAACAATACAAAAGGGCATTAATTTAACTAATAAATAAATATAAATAAAAAACCTAATAACAAAAAAATATTTAAACCCTTTAACCTACAACAAAATTATAAATCGGAACAAAATGTTTAAAAAATAAACAAATAAAATAGCTTAAATGTACATATCAAGGCCTTTCAAATAATATACGACACAATATTAAAAACCAAAAAAGAAGGTCCCAAAAATAGGGGTTTCGATTATATCTCGGAAACGGTTGACTCTATAGAAAAATAGGTTACAAATGAAAATTAAAGCTTATAAAATTGTATCTATACAAATTTGTCGAAATTCCAACGGTTTCCGAGATATACGTAATTGAAAATCGATCATTTTGGAAAAATATAATTTTTACCTCAGGGGGGCTCTTAAAAATCACTTTTTCTCGTTTTTCTTGAATAACTCGAAAACTGCGGACTCTAGCTAAAAAGAGTTTATTTACCAAATTAAACTACATAAAATTTCCTACAAAAAAGGTCTTATTAATATTTTCTCTAAAAGGAATAGTTTACGAGATGCAGGGGATGGAAAAAGCCTTAAATATTAAAAATAGTTTTAATGGATATAAAATTAATGTTTAATGCTAATTAAAGTGGGTTCAGACCGAATATTTAATTTCTTTACAACATCCAAGTGCAGTAATATACTTTTTTTTAGGGATAAATTGTGTACTAGGTACATTTGAGGAGGGGGGAGGGGGCAGAGGCGTGAGAGAATGCGGGACCTTCTTGTCTAAATGAGTGCTCAAAAGAGGGGTGTAGAGTGTAGAGTGCATGAAATATGTGACGTATTTGACCAAAGTTCTTTGTTAGGAAGTCAATATACTATTTAGTCCCCGCCTCTGGGAGGTTGAGCATGGGCCAGTGTTGCCACTAATTTAATTTATTTACGATTATTTTAAGACCTTCCATTTTTTTGTAATATTATTATTTATTTTTTATATTTCTACTCCATTCAATTTTATAAATATAATCTATTGTAGACTTTGGGCGTGGATTAGCCTGGAGAAATCCTCAGCAACATACAATTTTCCTGCTTATTAAAAAATTAAACGTTCATGCCCAAAAGCTCGTTCTCGCAACGTTCTACATTGACCATTCCCCTCTACGCATCAGAATAAGAAATTTAATAAGCTTTAATTTATCTGTAACATATTTTTCTAGAGCCCACGTTTCCGAGATATAATTGAAAACCCCAATTTTGGGACCTTCTACTAGAATTATCCGTTTTAGGTTTTTTAAGACCTCCTGAGTGGTTTTCAGCATGACATATGTATGAATCTGTATGTGTGTTATCATCGTAGCACCTGTTGAAACTTGGCAGAAAAATCAGTCGTTACTTTTAGCTGTGCCGCCAGGAAAGTCAATATTTTCCGCCATCTTGAACCCAGTTTGCTGAGTCAGCAAACATTTAAAAAATCTTACAAAATCAAAAAGTAGACCGATCGAGTTGAAATTTGGCTCGAATATACCTGTACAAATGTATGACAAACAAATCTACTACATTTAATTTAGATATTGGCCGCCATTTTGAAGTTATCGATGTTTGAATTTTGAAACTTTGACGGTTAATAATACCGAAAGTATAAATACGTTTTTGACTTATAGCATATCGTTGGAAGCGGTACAAAATAAGGAACAAAAATGTAACAAAAAACGAAAAAATTCCATTAATTAGTTTAAAAGATATAAGTGAACATAATTATTAATAATTAGTGCGATGCTTTTGATAAACGTCAAAGTTTGTTTACATCTCTCAAAATACCGCCAAAATTCAAATAATTAAATAAAAATAATGTATATACATTTGTTTTTGAAAAATGATAAAAAAATCAGTTAGTTCAAAACGGTCACCCATCCAAGTCCAATGCTGCTTCCTTCTGAGAGTGTTTTCTTTCTAACTTTTCCTCAAGTGAGGAACAATTCAGAGAACCCCATATCCGATTTTTTTCTGCTTAAGGTGGTGACCCCTCATAAAACGACCCACAAGTTGGGAACCACTGGTTAGCCGCAATAAGCCCCCAAAACAGCTTAAAAATCAAGTCGGCAATTTTTATTTTTTTTAAGGGGAAAGAAGGGGGAAAAGTGAACTTTGAATAATTATTTTGGTTCACAATATGGATGTTGCGCGTCGGATGGAGCAAACCGCAAGTCTCTAGCTCTTCTGGAAGTAGGTAAACATTAATGTCAGTCAGTGAGTCAGTTAGCCATGCGACTTTATAGTATATAGACATATTAATTTAGGACGATTTAAAGTGCGCAGACGGTTGAAATTTGGCTGGTGCTGTCTGCAGGCTACTTTCGACATACCATACAAATTTCATAAAAATCAGATGATTACTTTAAAGATATAGCTGTAAATAAATGTATGTGAGCATGTGGAAGATAAACAAATAAGCGCAGAAGGTTGAAACTTAAATGGGACCAACAATGAGCAAATTATGACCTACTAACTAAATTTCATAAAAATCGGACAAGTTGTTTTTAAGATATGGTGGTTCGCAAAAATTGAGCGACAGACTGACAGGTAGACAAGGGACCAAAAATGTTCCCTGATGTCTGTAACGGATTTCTGTCTTAGAATTTTTGAAATAAGATATATATAACATTTTTTCGTTCTTCAGAACGATCACATAACTTCCTTAACCTTCGGTAAGCTCGGAAGCAAAATATAAATACTGTAAAAAATATTTATTTTCAACAAAACCATTTGAAATTTTTGCTTGGAAGTTAACAAATATTTTTCAGTTTTTATACAACAATGTAAGAAACTCTTGCTCTTTCAAAACAATATTTATGGCCTAAAAATGCATTAAAACGCTATATCACAGGGTATATTTTTAAAAATTTTCCCGGGGGAGTGCCCCCGGACCCCCCGTTTGACTGGGGGGTATTCCATACCCCCAGACCCCCCGGTACTGTTGCCTTCAACTACTTATGACCCCCCCCCCAAAAAAATTCCTGTATCCGCCCCTGTTATTATCTTATTAATACTACATAGTTAATAAATTGAAGATGGTATTTTAGGAGTTTCATTTTTCTACCACCCATGGATAAAATATTGTATGTAATAAATAGGGTTAGGAATTGACATAAAAAGCATATTTCTTTCCTTAGCTTTAATAACAATGAAATGCCTAATTTTCGTACTTTGGGGGCTCTGCCTCCCCCCCCCCCCCTTGAAAAGTTGTAAGGACATAAAAAAGCATATTTCTGGGTTCATAGAATATTTTGCATGTTTGAGAATATCATGGAATATTTTAATAATTAAGAAATGCTAAGGTAAAAAAAAGTTTAAAGCTGCGCGGAGCAAATAATCTGGGGAAAGACGCGGGTAGTGTAAAGTCGGGTTCAATGCCAATGACACTTTTATAAGACATAGGTAGCATACTTAGAGGATAACCATTGGCACATTCCTAGTAATATTGAATGGTTTAGGGATTAACTTCTCTGCCGAGCTATGATAAAAGCTGGCACTTCCGAGCATTTCTAGGAAAATACACAGGTCGTCAAATACCTCATGAATCGACTTAAAGAAAGAAGTGTCTAAATCCAATATATGATGAAACCGTTAACCTAATACGAGCCGACATTGGAGATTCACCTGTTTGGCTGTCTGCCGATGAGACAACGGACTCGTGCGGCCGCTTTATGGCTTGCCCTAGCCTAGATGCTGGCTAGGGTCATCTAATATTATGCAACACCACAATAGCTTGACGGTGCAGGAGGCCCTATCCATATTGTGGCAAGGAGACCAGAGTGTAAAAGATAGAATGCAGGCTTTTGTGACTGACAGCGCTGCATACAAGTTGAAAGCGTGGGAGTGTTGTACTCTAAAATGGTCCATATAACCTGCTTGACCCATGCTGTACATCGAGTATAGCTGAGGGAGTTATGAAATTTTCACCAGCTGTAAATTACTTAATTTCAGCGGGAAAACAATTTTTTATTATAGCTCCAAGTCGAGTGTCCGTCTTCAAGGAGATGCTGCCAGGGACCCCTCTTCCTCCAGAGCCTACTATCCCAACAAGACGGGGAAGTTGGATAACAGTGGCCCTTTAATACCTCGAACATGGAGAAAAAGTGAAAGTTCTATTAGAAGAATTCATGGCAAAGAGAATAACATGGCAATTAAAAAATCAAAGCAGGAACTGGAAAACCTTCAAACTTGGTCGCAGCTAAATTTTATCCGGGCTTATTTTTTTTTTAAGTTGCCAAAGATGATAGAAGAATTTTGGAGGTGCAAGGCGCTTCGTTGAATTCAGCAGATAAAGTTATCCTAGAGCTCCAAAAAGCTGCGATGGAGTGCATGGCCGGACCAGAAAGGAGAGCAAGCCAGAAAAAACTGGATGCTGTTATAATTAGAAATCATGATTTGAACAGAATAGTTAATATTTAAAATAATGCAATGCGAAGACGCAGTATCAAGTATTAAAAACTGCTCTATATTGAAGTATATGCTAATTGTTTCTGCCGTCGTGGAAAGTAGTTTACTTAAGTTAATTAAGTGGTAAATTTGTTTTTTCAAATTATCATCCCCCCTCACCCCCTGTTGGGCTAAATAATTGATAGAGAATATAAAAGAATATTTTGGGCATGCAGAGAGAATATATTGAGGCTTTTTAGAGCATCAAATTCCTAATCCTAATTATAAACCAGCAATGGAAACATTTCTGACTCTTGTATTCATCACCATTAATTTATATAGCCTGTACTCGCCTCCGGCTCGCAGGCTAACTTAATTACTCGTCAGTAAAATTCCATTTTACTGCCTAGTTACGTAAATAACTATTAAATTTTAATAATTAATTATTTCTGATAATATTGCCCTCGGTTGGTAGTGAATTCGGTTGTCATAGAAACAAACAAAAATCACAGGGAAGTACTTGCGTCCAAGTACTTTTTAGGGTTTTGTAGATGATTAAGCATACCCGTTATGTAATTATGATTTTTTTTCTTCGATCCTAAGGATCCCGGGTTCGATCCCCCGGGAGGTCACAATATTTATTATAGGTAATAACGACAAGATAAATTACATTTTTTAGGAAATTTTCATCGCCCAACCATACGGTGTAACCATGAATCATTTCAAATTTTAAGACCAGCCATTATATAAAATTTGGGGGGGGGATTTTTTTTTGGGGGGGGGATTTTTTGGGGGTATATTTTGACTTAAAAATTTAAAAAAGCAAATATATATTTGTGTCCTACTCTTCAGCAGCTTTCATTTGATACCCAACTCAAAATTTTTAAAAAATAAAATTTTGGGCGCACTCCAAATTTTCGCGCACAAAATTGGTAATTTTTAAAACCTGGGAATGAACTCCCGGAAATATCATCGCCTCACTATAAGGTATTAGTATGAATTATTTCGAAATTTTAGCACCAGCCGATCTATAGTGGTTGGGGGGGGGGAATTTTTTTTGGGTATATTTTGATTTATTTAACCAATAAGGAATGCAACATTTAAAAAATCATATATATATTTGTGTCCTACTCTTCAGCAGCTTTCATTTGATACCCTACTCAAAAATTAAAAAAAATATAAATTTTTGAGTTTACCACATTTTTTCGAATTGCGCATGCGCAAATCTAATTATGAACTTCTGTATATTTTTCCTGTGGTTGGGTCAAAAAGTTGCACCAGTGTTTCAAATTTCAGTACTTTCGCTTAAACGGTTCGGGCCCTATGAACCAAAGAGCGACGGACGGACGGACACATCACCCTTGGTATAAGGGTTTTGAGAAGTATCTACAAAACCCTAAAAAATGTATTATAAAAATAAGCAGAGTATGTCTAATAAATGAGAGATATTTTAACAATAAATTTTACTACGTTTTTATTAGCTTGCTTTCTTGTTTGTTTGTTTGTCCAGTACAAATCTTGCAATCGATTTTTAACTAACTTCCCGAGTAGCTAGACATTTGAAACTTTTAGAATATCTCAGAACACGATGACAATAAAATATTTTAATACTTTTAGCCAACTTTCAGCAGAATTTAATTGGTTTTCAGCAAATTTTGCTGTATGGAGAGTTAGATCCGAAAAAATCCCATATTTATCATGTCCCATATTTACAATCTTCATTTTGACGGGTATTAAATTTGTGATTTTTTATTATAGAGATAAACATTGAATGACAGCGAAAAAGGAAAAGTAAACAAAGAAATAAATTAATTGACGTGTGACAAAAAGGTTTGTTTACACTTGTGTCCTAGGTATAGGTTTAATTTTTATGCATCTGTACTTCTTTACTTGTACACATTTTTATTTTTCTTCTCTTACTGTCTTACACGGGGGCATATCAATGGCACGGTTTAGATTCGGTTTTGGCGAAATCTGTTGTACAAAGATTTGTCCCTTTATAGGTTTAAGATCAGCTCTCTAGATCATCGTTTCCCAACCTTTTTGATGCCGCGACCCCATAAATTTCTCTTTAACATTTTTACGACCCTACCGTGAATATAGTGTATTGCAAATTGCATACCCAAAAGATTGCAGGGATATCCATGGCCCCAAGAGCCTGAATTATATTGAAATCATTGCTGGATAAGTGGAGAGGGATTGCAGACTCTCTGATCATCTTGATGAAAATTTTATTGTGAGATTTTGACGGATTTACACATTTTGATGTCCCCTGAGTCCAAAAAAGTTTTGTTTTTTTAAATGTTTGTCTGCCGTATGTCTGTCTGCAAACGCCTGGAGTATAAACTACTATGCCGATTTTGACATACATATTTGGCATACATGTTCAGAAAAATCATACCAATCAAAATGTAGAAACGAATTTTAGCTCCAAATTTGGGGGCACTACCCACTAAAAACTGAACCAGAAACGTGAAAAAATTATTTCTCCAAAACAGTTCCGACTATATTGATTAAAAAATTCTTAAATATAGTCCATTTAAATATGAATCTATAACGATATAAGCCGTTTTCCCGGGAAAAATCTAGTAGAAAAGTAGTAGAAAAATTGCTCAAAATTTGCCCTGGAGAAGTAATTATTATGATAACTTTTAATGAAATGTTCAATAATAATTAAACGTACCTACCAAAACAAATAAATGGAAAACACTGGGCTAAGTACCTAATTATGAACTCGTGTATGAGAAATTTGTCTGGATTGTCTCGGACTTATTTCTTTTTATTGTGCCTGTTTTGAATTATATCAGTTTTGCATTATATAAATAAAACAAATATAATAAAGCCTAATAATTCCTAAACTCGTGTCGACGGGATGATGACCCTTAGTCGGATGTAAGAAAAGTGATTTTATTTCTACTCCTTGCAATAACCCTTATGTTACCACTTTATTTTTCTGAACCTTTCTAGTATTCGTTTTTACCTTTTCCTATTAACATTCCTCTATTGTTATGAATGTATCAATATCATTTTGTTAATATTACTTTATTAAATTAAATTGGCATATTTTAATTCCATTGAACTTAATTTTATTTATTATATTTCTTTGAAAGTATATTTTAATTGATGTCGATATCATTTAAAGATTTTTCGTGACCATAAAATATTTAGTCGCGACCCTATTTTAGGTCGCGACCATAGGGTTGGGAAACACTGCTCTAGATGGTTGTCATTTATGTGAAGTAAATAAATTCGGAACTATGTAATGTTGATAACATAATATGATTCGACAGAAAATGTAAAAACGTAGTATATAAAAATTTATTTTTATCTTGTAATTTTATTTTAAACTTCTTATTCTATATTTTCTGCAGAGAATAATTGCTATTTACCCATTGTTAATTATTCCTTTACTATTACGTATTTGAAAAATGTAAACGAAGAAATAAATACAAGCGACAGAAATATCGGTTCGATAAACCGAAACAGAATTCTCATTTCACACCGTTTTTTTTTTCGTAACAAAAAAATAAAAAACCGAGAAAAAAAAATGGTTGCTTGTGCGTTGAATAGTAATTTATTAGGCCAGAGCGGTGAGGGTGATACACCAGTGTTACGGTATACAGCCCGCTCTTCACTTAGACATGCCTGAACAAACATCGCATTACAGAGATAGACTCTGAACACACCATAACACCATGGTGTCACTAAGGCAAGTGTTTCGCTATTTACTCGCTCGTTAGTTGTACAGCGAAACAACCTGTTTCGCTGTTTAATACTAAAAAAAACATCCATCTCACAACAAGTATCAAAACAACCATTAATTTTCATAAAAAGCACAACTCAGTCATATTTATGTATTTAAAAAAAAGCAAAAAAAAAAAATAATGTGTTCTTGCTATCTAAGGTTAAACTTAAATATACTTCACTCTTACGCATGTAATAAAAAATAATTTTTTTTCTCTCTTAAGGCATATGCACCCAAATTAAGTTTTTAAAATGATGTGCCATTATGTTATTGCTTCCAACCTACTTACAGACGGTAACAAACGCATTGCTTACATTCTAAAGAAAAGCATTTTTATTTATGTCTCCAAATTGAAGAAAAAAGACGGCACTTCTTTAGATTATTTCTCACCTTATTAGTAACCCTACTAGAGGTCGACCAAGAAGTCATAAACACGGGAGAAACGGAAAGCTTAACTTCGTTTAAAATCGGAACTTCCGAGTAGTGCCGAAGTCAGTACAGTCGGGTGCTAAGACAATACCCATTTCTAGTTTGTATGACATGCGCAGTTACGTCAAATCTCACGAATAACAACAACAAGAAGGTTTCCAATCTGTTAGGTTTCCTGTTTTGTTTGTTTTTATACAATACGAATTATAGTCACACCTGTCCTAAATCCAAATAACTCAGAAATAAAGAGGAAGAAATAATAGATTATGAAAGAAGGAAATCTATTTAAATTGAAAGAATATTATTATGAATAATAATATAAAGATATTATCGTACATTATTAGTGATTTCTTATCAGGTACAGTGTTGCCTGTTGCATAAAATATTAAAAAAATGTAGAAGTTATCAAAAATAAAATTATTAATAACAAAAGAACAACACTGTGTTTTTTGACCGTCGTCTATTATATCAAAAACTGACTGTACATGACGACACTAGCGCACTCCTCACATTTCCATGACTTCTTGGTCGACCTCTAGCTATTATTAGTCCTTATTAGTTCCCCTTAGTAACAATCTAAAGAAGGTGTATGGCATGTTGTTCTTTAGACTGTTACTCCCCTTATCAAAACGGAAGTGGGATATTCCTTTGACCCAATGTACATTGGACCCCCCCCCCCTTTTTTTTCTTAATCGTTATTTAGTCAAAGCCATTTTTATTCTAAAACAACTTAGGGGAGTAACTATCTAAAGAAGTACCAAAAAAACAACACGGAACCTTTTTTTGTGTCCATCTCTCGGGATGTACACAATGTTTTGTGAAAACTTCTTATCATATATACTACTTATTTGGTTTTGATAAAGTTTAGATGATGGGTCATAATCAGCCCATTGTTAATCCCATATAATATTCAACCTTCTGCGCTTATTGGTTTCTCTAGCGCGTCCACATTTGGAGTAAATTTCATTTCTCTTAACGATATTTGTATGATTTTTTTTTTAAACATGTATGCCAAAATTAGTCAAAATCAGCCCAGTATTTTAGGCTTCAGGCGTCTGCAAACAGAGTTGACAGACAGACATTTTTTAAAAACAACTTTTTTGGACTCAAGGGACCTCAAAACGTGTAAATTCATCAACATTTCAAAATCGAATTTCCGTGCCATCACAATAGTTTCTCTTTTTATGAGAATGTAAAAATGTGTCGTTTAACATATTTTTGTGAACAACCGTATTTAAGGTGCGTACGGAAGGTGGACCGAGGAGTAACCGATGTATCTGAAAATACCAACGTAATAAACCGACCGTGTTCTAATAACTTCGGTTGATTTATTGGTCAACCTAAGCGGTTTCGACCTCTTCGACCGAATCCAGAATACGTTTAGTTTGTTTTGTTAACTATGACGTTACCTTCAGCACTTAATTCAAAATTGAAGTTTGTTTACTTTACCAAGTAAATGATTTTTTGAAATTGTATTTTAACTTATATGTTAAAATACAATTACGGATCTATGTTTCATAGATATCACTTCTATGATACAATCTTAAACGTACATTTCATCCGATAAAAACCCATAATGCATAGTTAATTTGTATGTCACCATTATATAGTTTATTAAATATGATTGCGATTTTTTTCAGTGATAGTGAGTTGGCATCCGTGGGTTGACTACTAATCAACAACTTGGTTTTCCGGTGAAATCCGAGTCACAAAGGGGTTGAAATCCGACGTTTCGCTTCCACTACTGGAAGCATCAGGGGTGTGGTGCATCCTGATGTTGACTCGAAGCAAACACAAGATATACTGACGACTGGAGAAAAGAACAGCGTATTTACATACTGGCTACGGTTCTAGACCTATATTGTTCCTGAATTTCCAGGGGTTCCTTTACTCGGGGTAATCCTTTATCGAGATGATGTAATCAGGCAGGTGCTACCTTCATCGTGTTCCTTTGTCTTGTTGTGTTATGGGTTAATGTTTTAAAATTCACCCTTAAAAATGATATTATGTCTGATTATAATAAATGTATGATTGGCCACATTCAGCCCAATATTATTAATATATTAATTTCAAATTTATGTGCCCATTCCTTTATCTTCCGCATGTACAAACTTTTTTATTTATCACCGCTCTATCTTGGAAAGTACTTATCCCATTTAAAAGAAAGTTGGACGATTTGTTGAAGGCAGTCTACAAATGGCCCCATATATGTACATATAATTTCAACCATCTGCACGCATTTATTATTGAATAAAAATTAGTGTGATTCCAATGGGAATCGAACCAGGTCTGAACAACTATCTATTTATTCCTCAGTAGGATCACAATATTTGGACTTGAGAAATATGTGCCGTACTAATTGGTTGACTACCTCTAACCACCTCTAACCACCTCTAACCACCACTAACCACCTCTAACCACCTCTAACCACCACTAACCACCTCTAACCACCTCTAACAACCTCTAACCACCTCTAACCACCACTAACCACCTCTAACCACCACTAACCACCTCTAACCACCTCTCACAACCTCTAACCACCTCTAACCACCTCTAACCATCTCTAACCACATCTAACCACCTCTATGTTAAATTTATGTAAAATCTTCTTTTGGTTTCATTTTTTTCGTATTAAATTATGTACAGACTACTGTTTCGTGGTTTTATAGTATTCGATTCTTGGTACTTCTTTAGATTGTGACTCCCCTATGTTGTTTAAGAATATAAATGAGTTTGACTATCTAACTATAAAGAAAAAGTGATGTTTAGTTCAATGTACTTTTTTTAACAAAAGAATATTAGACTTCTGTTTTTTCAAGGGGAGTAACAATCTAAAGAAGTGCCCGATTATCTGAGACACTTTTACTTCAATTTCATATGTTGAGAATTTTACCTGGGAATAAACGAGTTTTATAAGTTATTACTTAGATATGACACTACGGAGAAAAGCTTTTATCTAAATAACATTTTCTATTTTTATCGAGAAAATATGACAGGCTAACACTCAACTAAACCCAATGTAATTACAAACTAAATGCTTTAAATGAATTAACAAAAATTAAATATAAACAATAAATTTACAAAGTAACTATAATTAATTATAAATAACCTTTATTTATATTTACTTCTTCGTGTGGCTTTAACAAATATAATTTTAAGAAACAGCACATAAAAATAAAAAGTAATTTAATTATTCTTTTATTTAAGTAACACCCGTTTGCAAATTAGTGTGGCACATAGCTTCATCGCGTCCTACCATTGGATGAACTGTCACATGACTATGAATAAAGGATGGAATAGATTTCAAAATACGAGTAGTAAACACATTTCACCTACTAAACACTCAAGATGCGTGTATAGGCACTGCGCATGCGTAAACAAGCACGTTCTTACACTTTTTATTTATTTTTTTTATTTTATTTTTTTTCTTATTGTATGATTATTAAGACAAACAAGTAAGGCGCGCTTCACGTAAGTACGTGGGGCGATAATCACCAGTTTCTGTACATTAAAGTTAAAATTATTAAGTATAATATAATTACACTAATTTTAATAGTAATATTCTTTTTCTACTCTTCAAGACCTTTAAATTGATGTATAACATGTTATGGTAACTAAAACAATGTTTAGTCACCCGCCATATTGACCGCCATCTTGAAAATTGTAATAATTATATATTCTTTTTCTACACTTCATGACCTTTAAGTTGATGTATAAAATGTCATAGTTACTAAAAACGTTTTTTAGTCGCCCGTCATCTTAAAAATATAACGTGTAAAATTTTAGTAGTTGCATATTCTTTTTCTTCATTTCAAGACCTTTAAATTGATATATAACATAATATGGTGACTAGAAACTTGTTTTATTCACCCGCCATATTGCCCGTCATCTTGAAACTTTTAAGAGTAATATTTTAATAATTGCATATTCTTTTTATACACTTCAAGACCTTTAAATTGATGTGTAACATGTCATAGTTACTAAGAACTTTTTTAGTCGCTCATCATATGTGCCACATCTATTTAGCAGACTTTTTACTTTTTCTCACCTTCTCCGGAAGTATATAGGAAAAGTACTGTTTTCACCCAAAAAATCCGAAACCAAGATGTCAACGGAATTATCCGTTTTGGGTGTTTTTAAGACGATTTTAGTGGTTCTTAGCTGGTTGTCAGTCTGTATGCTCTGTGTATGTCTGTCTGTGTGTCTGTGCGTCTGTCTGTGTCACGCATAACTCCCAAAGTTTTTAAGCTAGAGAAATAAAACTTTGTATAAAAATCAGTCCTTACACTTAGTTGTGCTGCCCGGAAAATCAACTTTTTCCGCCATCTTGAACCCTGTTTGTTGAGTCAGCAAAACTTTAAAAAATCTTTAAAAAAAATTATCTGATCAAGTTGAAATTTGGCACGAATGTACCTCTCTGTATGACAAAAGAAAAACAACTAAAACTTTTGAAACTTTGACGGGTAATAATTTCAAAAGTATAAATAAGTTATTGACTCATAAGCATATCGTTGGAACCTTTAAGAAATAAGGAACAAATTTAAATATACCCGATGAAATTCCATTAATTAGTTTAAACGTTATAAGCGAACATAATTGTTAATTATTGCGACACTTTAAGTTTGTTTACATCTGTCAAAATACCGCCAAAATTCAAATAATTAAATAAATGAAATAAAATAAATAAAAATAATATACAATTATTTTTTGAAAAATGATAATGAGTGGAAGAGGCCACTTTAGTGGTCTCCTAAGTGAGGAAAAGTTCCGAGGCCCCGTACCCGATTTTTTTCAGGGGACCTCAAAACGTGTAAATCCATCGAAATCTCAAAATTGAATTTTCGCGCCATCACAATACTTTCTCTTTAAATGAGAAAGTAAAAATTGAACTTTATAATTTATCATAAATGATAACGGTAATGTATTCATTTCATAATAAATTCATATTGTATTTTAATTTATAATTTCAATGAAGATAATGCTATACATCTCCACAAATACGAGTTCAATATCATAGAATTAAAATTTTTTAAAGAAAAACCATTTAACCGTATAAATTGGAATTTAAATTAACTACATTTTATTTCATTTTTAAAAATTATAAAAAATCACTCAGATAAATCTGAATATTTTTTTAACATTTTGATTTAGAGTTTACTTGAAATAATATTAAATTGTAATTTGAAATTTAAATTTAAATTTTATAAGAATAGTTTCAACGATTTTTATTATTTAAAAAGAAAAAAAAAAAGTTCATTCAAATTTATAATACTGGAATGTTTCATTCAAGTTTGAAGTGGCAATTCGAGAAATTGTGTTGCGTGGCGCTCATTGATAAATCATCCCGGGCTGCTAACTGCGTGCCATGATCCCAGAACTAGCTAAATTTATTTGTTAAGCAAACATGCATGTTTAATGCCTGACTGGGGTTATTGAAGAATATTCAGTTAGAATATTCAGTGAGGTGGGCCCCGGTCCAGGGGCGCAGAGGTTTTGGGGCGCACGAGGTTAGGCCCAACAAAATCTATTTTCTCAGGAACTAAATTATTCCCGGGAAAACCGCTTATATCGTCAGATTTGTTTTGACTACAATTTAGAATTTTCTAATCAAAATCGTCGGAACCGTTTTCGAGAAATAATTTTTTTTCATGTTTTTTCAAAGTTTTTGGGGTAACGCCCCCAAATCCAAATGTGAAGCTAAAATTAATTTCTCACCTCGGGGTGTGATTCTTCTGAACATGTATGCCAAATTTCGTCAAAATCAGCCTAGTAGTTTAGGCCAAATCTATCAAAATCAAATTTTCTCTTTATATGAGACAATACTAAACTAAACAATTTGATGGTTCTTTTCATTGGGCATATTTTGAAGATATAATAATTGAATTTGCTATGAAAAAATCGTTCCGAGACAACTCAGACAAACTCTCTGATATTCGAGTTCATGACACTTAGCCCAGTATTTTCCAATTGCTAGTTTTGGTAGTTACATTTAATTATTATTGAACATTTCATGAAAATTTATCATAAAAATAACTTCTCCTCGGCGGGGAATGCGTCCGCATTTTAAGCTATTTTCTCAGGAACTAGATTTTCCCGGGGAAACTGCTTATGTCGTTAGATTCGAATTGAAACGTACTACATTTTAGAAGTTTTTAATAAAGATCGTCGGAACCGGGGTATGATTTTTCTGTACATGTATGCCAAATATCGTCAAAAACGGGGGGGGGGGGGGGGTCAAGGGCGCGGGTGTCTCTTGGGCCCAGAGCGCATCACATGCTTACCGCGGGCCTGAAGATTATAGAAGGTAACGGAAGCATGTTGATCGTTTTGAAGAACAATTTTTTTATGTCACCGAATTCAAAAATATGTTTTATCTCAAAAGAAAAAAAGAATCTCAAAAAAAATGTTATGATTTTGGATTAGGTTAGAGGTACGAAAGTATGTCTTTTCTTTCCTGATCTCAAAAAGTAGGGAGAAAAAGAAAGATTGCCAACTTAATTTATTTTATCTCCAGTAGAGAGAAAAAGTTATGATTTTGAATTAGTTTAGAGTTTAGAGGGACTAAAACAGGTCTTTTCATCCCTGAACTCAAAAAGTTGAGAGAAAAAGGAAAAGTAGGGTGAAAAAGTAAAGTAGGGCAAATAAGTACATATTGCAACTTAATTATTTTATAAAATAGTAGAAAATGAATGGCTAATGTAATGAAGTTGTTGAAATCAGGTTGCGCTTTTTTGACCATGTTTATTGTTTATCTTTGTTTATAACCTGCATCTAAAGAACCTTCTATTTGAGTTTAATTCCAATTCTTATTTGATTTTAATATTGAATCTCTTATATCTGCTATTAAAAGTGCTAAAAATTATTGTTATTTAATTAAATAATAAATAAAAACTGTGTAATGGATGAAAATGTGTTATTTTCTCCCTACTGAAGATAAAATATTGTATGTGCTGTAATTCCCCTCGAGATAATTACCTTTTAGGGACTTTGGTTCCTTTGGCTTCGCCTCAAGAACCAACTATTTTGCTCAAAGAATAATGGCTTACTTTACTCCCTAGGTGCATAAATAACTATTAGACATCAGGGAACATTTTTGGTCTCGAGTGTGTCTGTATCTTTCTAAACTAACATATTTTTCTGACAGCAAGCCCAGTTTTAATAAAGTTTGTATGGTAGGTCATAATTAGCCCATTGTTGGTCCCATATAAGTTTCAACCTTCTGCGCACATTGGTTTTTCTTATGCATGTGCGCAAACATACATTTATTTTCCCTTATTGTTCCTTTTTTTTCTTTTTTTATTCAATTTTTTGTAGGCAAAAGTTAACAAAAGTAAAATCAAAACAATGTTTCTAATTAAATTATTTCCAACCATGAAAATTCCCATATAACTAATGTAGTAATGATGGTACTAATGATAGTACTTATTCAGAGTATAAACTACATATTATTAATGAAAAAATGTCATTAATAACTTTAAATAATACACAAATAAAATACATTTGAGGACAAATTACAACCCAGTTACCGCAAATGTTCCATGGTTCTAATATTCTAGTTTTAAAAATTTATAAAGTATTACGTACATTAAAATTAATGTCAATAAAAGTGACGAATCTAAAAAAAAAAATATACTATTAATAACAATAATATATTATGGTTGTTCAATATTGGGTGTACAATAGGAAGGTGGTAAAATTGACATTTCTAACAGAAATAGTTATTTGTGCAACTAGTGCTCAAAGTGGCACTTTGCTGCTCTCGAGAGAAATATTTACGCACGAGCTGTCGCTCGGGTGGTAAAACCACACGAGCAATGCAAAATGCGGTTTTCGCACGAGTTGCGTGCCGTACTTTATCTGCGATTGTTAGATTTAAATAATGAATACATAAAAAATAAACTTCCTGTATACAAGTTCGTATTTCTCTTTTGATAAAGATAACATTAATTCTTTAGTTGTATTTTGTGCCGAATTATTTCGGGAGCCGTATTATTCTCATCATATTCGTCATAATCATTTAAATCACTCATTGATTTTCACAAAAAAACTCGATATAAAAGTTACTTTCATTAAACAAACAGCAAATTAGTCATGTTAAATGTAACAAACTCGCTAATCGTGCGTAAAGCTGAAGAATTCCTCTTCTTTACCGCGCTAGCGTGGTAAAGAAGAGGAATTCTTCAGAACTATGAGACGCGCATGCGCAATGAATACAAGTACGTAAATAATCACTTTCTACGCATCTAAACAGAGATATAATGTTTATATTTCGTATAAATCGTAGATAAAATCATTAAATATACATTGTTTATCACTATAAACTTGATAAAAAACAGTTAGCAAATTAATAATAATAATAATAATAATAATAATAATACCATTTATTGATTATACATCAAATCGGCACGTAGCTGTTAGCAAATTAGTTTTGTTAAATGTAAACAAACACACAAATCCTGCGATAAGGTGAAGAACTCTTCACCTTATCGCACGATTATGAAACGCGCATGCGCAATGAATACAGCTACGAAAAGAATCACTTTCTACGCATCTAAACAGAGATAAAATGTTTATATTTCGTATCAATCGTAGATAAAAGTTGTACAATATCAACTAAACCAGGTGTTCTGTTTTTAGCCAGTGTTGCCTTTTATTTTTGCCTGATTCAGCAAACCTGACCAAGTGCTGTTATTATTTTTCATTATAACACTTACTCATCACATTTGATTCTTTATTTAGATTGTCTATATTTAATTTTTTTTATATTTTACCATTTTTATATTTAATATATATAATAGTGGTTAAATCATGTAGTTAGTTAAAAATAATCATTAGTTGTCAATGTTATTACAGTAGAACCTCGCTTAAACGACCCTCAATAACACGACAACCTCAATTACAAGTGCAATTTTCAAATCCCCTTGAGATTGCCATAATACATAATGTTAATTTAACCTCTATAACAAGACTATTATTATCCAAACAATCTCTATAACACGTATTTTTTCCAACTCAGAACCTCTATAACAAGTCTCTATAAGTTGAGAAGTTAACCTCTATAACCCGACTCTATACACTATACAGGAATGGGTCCACCTTGAACAAGTCTATTCTTGAAAACCCCGCCATTAACCTTGATAACACGACTGATAGCCATAATAACCTTGTTAACACGACCCTCAACAAAAAGAGTACCTCGATAACAAGACTGTTTCCCTAATCCTCTTGAGACACTTCTTATCGAGGTTCTACTGCATTATAGTTTGGAATATTTAATTTTTGTTTAGATTTAAGTTCTTTATGTTCGTAAATTGGAACACTGGAGTGCGGTAAAGTAGTAAGTGCAGGAATGTGCTGTTTTGCGTACTATTTTAGTGCGATAACAACCACTTTATCGGTCAACTGTAGGAAAATGTACTTTATTAAGGTGGTTTTTCAATATTAGATTATTTTCAGGGTTGTGAGATGTTGAAGCATTGTGGAAAAGAAAATATTTTCCTCTGAGTTTTCCCGATCAACAATTCATGAGAGTTTAGGTGCTGAATAAATCACCTGGACCAGAGAAACCTAGAATTTTAGGTAGCACGGAATTTTACTACTTTGGTCTCTCAAACTCGCCGAAAAATAGCAACTATTTCCTTTTAAAAATCTCCCAAGCTCAACTGTACACATTTAATTATGTAAATAACAAACTTTTCTCATTTCTGAGTCTTCACAATACTTTCTCTTTATAAATATATACTGTGTACGAGAGAAAGAAAAAAATGGAGATAAAAATGTACCCTGCCATCGGGATTAGAACACGGTTTTTGAGTTTACCTTTGTAAAGAAACAACTCAGCTTAGTTGGAGTAATAATTTATAACCACAAATATCTAGTCAAAAAAAAAAACACAGAAGTACGAGCTAATAAATATTTAATTATTTTTGTAAAAACCTTAATTATAGTTTGTATGGGGTCCTACAGACCCCATACAAACTATAATTAAGGTTTTTTTTGATTTATTTGTATTACTCTAAATCTAGACTCCCTTCTAATTTACCTTTGAACCTTTCTGTGCAAATACTGATTACAATATTTATGTTAATGTTATTAGTTTTAATTTTCTTTCAGTATTAATTAGAATTAGAGTTGGGGCCCCATAGACCCATGTCTGCCATTTACGTTAATTGTTTTATATACCACTGTTAACAGTTTTATTTTTTTATTGTATCAAAAAACTTTTTTCTTTTTTTTTTAGGTTGCTAAAATGTTTAAGACTGTCAAAAGTTCCAAATAAAACTTTCATTACTATTAGTAGACGTATATAACTTCATTTAAGTTGAAGGTTTAGTTGATCACAGTAAGGATTTAAGGCCAAAAATGCTTAACTTTGACAGAGTATGTAAGAAAATCTATCATTTTTATTATCATTTTTTGTTGCTGTTTTCTGTAAAACAACTCTTAATATATATGAAAAAAATATTAACCCAATCTAACAAACACAAATTTTTATATATATTTTTTTTTTAAAGTACACATTTTTCTAAGAAATTTTGATGAAAATAATATATATATATATGTATACTATTTAATTTTAAAATCCTTATTTGTTTTTGTCAAAATTGAATGGTATTTTTAGTATGACAAATTAAATTTACAAAAATATATAAATAATTGAAAATAAATATGTTTAATTAATTAATTTAACCCATTAATTAATTGGGGTCTCACTGACCCCTGTGTGGAGTTTACGTAAAAAAAATATGTGTGTTGTTCTAGGGTAAAAAGTCTTGTAATAGATAAAAATGTTTATAGTTAGAAAATTCGAAGTTATTTCTAGATAATGTTATAAGAAACTAACTTTATCTAAAGTAAGTTCTAAAGAAGTTGGGTTGAATCTATACCATACATGTATGTCGAGAGAAAAGATGAAACTAAAGTCGTTAATACTTAGCAAACTTTAAGTTGCTAAGTAAGCGGAAACTTAGAGACTAATTATAATCCAATAGATCAAGTTTGAAGCTTGAGTTAAGTAGCGAATCGCCCTTTAACCACACGGGCTTTACATAGATTAAAAAAACATCTAGTCACTTGATATTTTATAAGATTAATCTCAAATAGATTTGTAGCTATTTGGAAAATGGTTTTATCGGATAAACTGCATCCTTGAAGATATTTAATTTAAAAACACTGTCTTAGCTCAACTCTTGCATAGAAGTCATACAAGCAATATTCATATAACTAGGGAAATTCCTGGGAGAGTCCGTATCTATATATATAAAATCCTAATACCACTCACTGACTGACTGACACATCACGATATCTCTGAAACCACTGGGCCTATGACCATGACATTTTGTAGGTGTGTTTTGTGGTGTGTTCCTCTTACCTCCTAGGTGCTCGCTAAGAAATGTTTTTAAAATCCGCCATCTTGATTCAAGATGGCGGCCATTTATATACAAAATTACAAGACGATATCTCCGGAACCAATTGCACTAGAACCTTGAAATTTAGAAGTTAGCTTCCTTTTATGAAAGTAGAAACTTTTGATAAATGGTTTACCAATCGGGCGGTTTGATTCAAGATGGCGGCCATACATATATAAATATGTGTACGTTCTTTATACAAATCTACAGTTTTAGTCCGATCTCAATGAAAATTTGCATACTTAACCTTCAAAGAAAGGGAAAAATCACTGTCTATATGAATTTTTAAAATTTAAATATTGGTACACAGGGGTACCGGGTACAAGTAATGAATACGGGGTAATTAATACCCTTTGATGCATATCGTTTTCGTTATGTACAGTTTTATCATATTTTCACTTAGGAGGGGGGTAAGATGGAAAAATATAGCTATATCTTATAAAATAAAGAAGATTATCCGTATGAGAGTATATCATTTATACAAATTTACAGTTTTATCCCAATTTGATGATACGGGGTCAAAGTAATGAATAAACTTCATGAAGCAATTTTGTTGAAAAGCTCTTTAAGAGTACATTAACTGTTGTACAGTTTTGTAATATTTTCATTTAGGAGGAGGGTAAATTTAGGATATTTGCAAATTATCTTATCAAAGAGAAGGGGGTATAGAAATAAGTGGGAGGGAGAGTACATAGTACAATAATTTAAATGTTTCTCAACGGTAGTTTATAAACGTATCAAATTAAAATAACACGCCGTAGCGAAGCACGGGTATCAACCTAGTATCAAATAAAATACTCTAGGATAGAGTAGGGCAACACTAGATCGATATAGAGAAAGATAGTAAAAGTGGCAAATAAGAAACCATATTACTAGCTTGTCTTGGAATTATTAGTTTCCGTAATAATGGTGTGGGTATAATGGCAATTATCGCGTAATAATAATAATAATAATAATAATAATAATAATAATAATAATAATAAGCCTTTATTTCCAGTTTAAATATAAGACAAAAAAAAAATATATATATATATATAAATAAATACACAATACATTTGCAAGATTGCAAATTAAGAAATTTTGATTAGTGAAAAAAACAAGAACTAAAACTACTTACTAATAATAATATCAAATTAAAATAACATTAAATCTTTCTTATCGCGTAAGTATCCATTTATATGGGGGTTTAAACATTAAAATGAAGGTTATTAAAAAACTCGACCAATTCGAGTGACACCATAGCTTCCTCACGTAATATTTCGTAAAATTTAATGATTTTATGCTTTAAAAACCTATTATAATCCAATTTATTTAATTTTTTAAATCTGTCAAAATTGTTTTGATCATTTACATTAATACATGTATCAATTTAACAAAATTTAAAGATCGCAGATGGTTAAAATTTATTTTGATCTATCTGCGGGCTACTATCGACAAACCATCAAAATTACATAAAAATCAGATAAGTACTATCAAAGATATAAGTGTAAATAAATGTATGTTTGTGCGCATGTGGAAGAGAAACAAATCGGTGCATAAGGTTGAAACTTTTATGGGACCAACAATGTGCTAATTATGACATGCCATACGAATTTCAATGAAATCGGACGAGTAGTTTTTAATATGCTGGTTCACAAACATTGAATGACAGACGGACAGATCGACAGACAAACACGGAAACCAACATTTTTCCTGATGTCTGAAACGGATTTTAATGTTGGAAGTTTTTAAATCAGAGTTATAAAATATCTTCGTTCTTCAGAACGATCACATAGCTTCCATTATCTATGGTAAGCTAGGTAGCAAAATGAACTCGGCAGAGAAAGAATTTTTAAAGTTTCCAGGAAAAGCAGAGATATCTTCCTTCTCTATCCCCCATGGAATTATCTTTTATTAATACACATATATGGTTTTATCCTGAAGAGAAGTCTTTTCCCAAATATTAACTTCCTTACTTCTGAATATCAGTCAGGGCTCTTTTCCTTTCATCTTTCTACTTTGTCCTTATGTCTGCCCTAGGGACTACAAAAAATCCCTTCCTGGCAGACATCAATATTACATTAGAAATTAATATACCGAAAATTAAAGTTTTAATTAATTTTTCTATTTTAGGTCTTCAGGGGTATTAATAATAAACAGGTCAAGTGTGTGCTAGTCAGCACACAACGAGGGTCCGTAGGCCACACTATATAGTGTTTAACTGTAAAGTGTATAAACAGTGTTTTTTTTTTTTTTTTAAATGCTAAAAAGCTTACTTTGAACCATTCTAAGGGTCTGATATTCTCAAAACACACTCTGATAAAGTATTTTTTTTGCCACTGAACCGGACTACAACCATATAAATACACCGAAAAGACCATAGTAATAAAAAAACGTATTTTGTCAATAAAATATAAAACAATATTTTTTTCGAAATTCAGTGCTGTTGTGTGTAAATAAATGTATATTTGTACGCATGCGGAAAAGAAACAAATAGAATAGAGAAACAATGGGCTAACCATGTCCTACCATCCAAATTTCAATAAAATCAGATAATTTTTTTAAGAAATGTTGATTCGCAAAGATTGAGTGACAGACACGGAACCAAAAATGTTCCCTGATGTCTGAAACGCATTTCTGTCTTAGAATTTTTGAAATCGGAGACATAAAATATTTTCGTTCTTTAGAACGATCACGTAGCTTCCATTACCTTCGGTAAGCTCGAAAGCAATATATTTGTAACATAATTTCCTTACAACATAGCAATTGCTTACGAGCTTACCAAAGGTATATAACGGAAGCTATGTGATCGTTCTGAAGAAAGAAATAGTTTTAGGTTTCCGATTTCAAAAATTCCAAGACAGAAATCCGTTTCAGACATCAGCCAACGTTTTTGGTTGCGCTATTAAAAAAAAACGGGGGAAACAATTAAAAAAATTTGATAATAATGGATTGTAAAAGTAAATAAATTCAATAAAGTACGTGATGGGAGTCGAGGAAGCTATGTGCCACACCAATTGGCAGTCTATTTTTAACGGGACTATGTCATACCACTAATAAATCTCTTAATTTTTGGCTACAAACTAGACATAGGTTAATTCCCTTCATCCTAAATAAAAATATGATAATAGTGTGCATAACAACAGTGGCGTAACTATGGGCCTGCACAGGCCCGCAATGCGGGGGCCCCCAAATCCAGTGTAACAATGCCGATGGGGGCCCCTATAAAGGATAAAGGCCCCCTACCGCAAGTTTTTTTTTTGCTCATCAATTTTCTTTTGGCAAGGGGCCCCCAAAAAGTTCTTGCGGGGGGGGGGGGGGGGGGGGGGCACTATCCTGCTACGCTCTATATAACAACAATTATTACTACATTCTTTAAGAGCTTTTCAGTGAAATGCATCATGAGGGATATATCTGACAGACCAAAAACTAGCATAGCATCATAGCAGCTACATAGCTATGTAGCTGCAGTGGCGGATTAAAGGGGGGGGGCGGGGGTGGCGACCGCCCCCCCCTTGATTATACTTTTTTCCAACGACTACCAAATTTCATATCAGAAATGAATAAAAGCGCTGTTTTGAGAGGTAATATTTTCAAAATTTTCCGAGGGTGGACCCCCGGCCCCGCAATATATCCTCTACTTGTTTTCCAACAAACTACACCATATAATCGAGCCAAAAATTACCCTTTTGTGACAAACTATTAAAATCAAATTTTACCTCAGAAATGCATTTAAGCGCTGTTTTGAGAGGTCATATTTTCAAATTTTTCCGGGGGAGGACCCCCGGACCCCCCGCTATATGCATCCTACAATAATTAACTGCTAACGTCACCTATGACTTACGTTTAAGATATTTTACTACAGTCGTGGGGGGGGGGGATCCTGAGAACTCCCCCCCCCCCCTTTCCTTAGGGCTTTCCATACTCCCGAAACCCCTTGGAGGGTCAGATCGCCACCCCCTAGATGACACCCTTAATCCGCCACTGTGTAGCTGATGCTATGTGCACCCTCTACCCCAAAATTAATTATTATTATAATTACTGTCAATAGATTATTTTGTTATTTATCAAAATTGATTTAATGCTATCTTATCTGTTATCTACTGATAAAATAGATTATATTATTTTTTAGTATAACCAAAATGTGAATAGAATAGTAAAATAAATAATGTGCAGGGTAGAGATGAGATATCGTTAGTGATAAGAAATAAGTGATAATAATAAAGATAGAAAGAGAAGTGGAGGCGTAGATGTAACGCCAGTTTGGGTTTTAAGCTATTAAAGGACGGATCGATTGAACACAGGCGCCAGTATGGGCTGCCACAAGGCTCGGGGCAAAGGACAAGATCCCTTGATACACCCGCAGCAGCAAATATATACCGCCGACCTATATACACTTTTGGGTAAAGTGGAGGAAAGCGTCAGAATTTACTGCCCTCTTTACTTGGAAAGAAAAGCAAGGAACACATTTCCCAGAGTGAAGAGAAACTGTAAGGGAGAATTATCCGCTCGCTTAGCACCAATTCCTTAGGATTAAGTTGCCCTCAATTCAAAACAATTCTCTTCAACTCGGAGAGAGAAGCAATTCCTTCTTCTCTTCCTCTTTTCAGCAATTCCTTTATTTCAAAACCTCAAAAACCGCTAAATATCCTTCCAAGTTCAACGTTGAAAACTAAATCCGTCGAAGTATAACGATCGAAACTAAATCGTTTCTGTGTTAAATTACTGCGTTAAATTGTTAATATTTTAACTTTAAAACCAATTTCAAGATAAAATATATGTACTTTTAAATCAACTTAACATAAAAAAGAAACTTTACTTAATTCTTTACGATAATGTTACCTGTGACTACTTCTTTAGATTGTTACTCCTCAGTTTTTCTAGAATATAAATGACTGGCTAAATAACTATTAAGACAAAGGGACGTCTAGTATAATGTAGTTTAGGGCAAAGGAATATCACACTTCTAATTTTATAAGGGGAGTAACTGTCTGAAGAAGAACATTTTGTACACCTTCTTTAGATTAATTTTTTCCTTTGCTGCCTAACTCCTTACTCCCATCTGTTATTATATATTTTTTTTTATTAGGGGAGTAACAATCTAAAGAAGTGCCATGGAAGCATTGTGGTCGTTATGAAGACGAAAATATTTTTGTTTCCGGTTCTTCCTTCCGAGTTTACCGAAGGTAACAGAAGCTATGAGTTCGTTCTGAAGCAAGAAAATGGATTATGTTTCAAATTTCAGGACAGGAAGAGTTACATTTTGCATGTCGTTTATTGAAACTTCTACTCATCTATCGTCAAAATATTTTACTATAAATCCTAACTTTCTTTACCTATTTAAAAGCTTCAAATTTTTCTTGTCTTTTCTTTTATGGCAGAAATTTCGTTTTAATAAATAACTATTGAAAGTCAAATTATAAAATCTTAACTTTTGTTAAGGTACTCCGGGGTTTATCACTACAGAAATATTATAATTACTTTCCAATGTAAATATTGATAGATTCTTCTTATTCCCATTTAAGTTTGTCGCATCCTTTAGTAAAATTATTTTATTTTCAATCTGTCGCAGCAGTATATTAAATCCATGAAATAATTTTATTTTTCCATGGTAGGCTGTGAAATAGTAACTTTAGAGCCTAAAAAACATAGCTAAAATCCATTTTTTCATTACGTGGACTTAAAAAATCTTTTCATTACTCCTAGCTGTAAAGAAAAAATCTTTTACGTCCTAGGAACTAAAAGACTTTTATTTTCCTGCGGGTAGTTGTCAAAACTTCCGTTGGTAGTGCTGCAGTCTTTGTAGAAATGCTTCTAGTACGATAAAAATCCTCTAGATGTCAATGCGTTTTATTTATCTTTTCTTATACTGTAACCTCTTTTTAAGGTTTCTTTTTTTAAGTCTTAAGTATGTACTATAAATATTTGTTATTATTATATATTGATTAGTGATTAATATTTAATGTCACGTGTGTGTGATTAATATTTTGTCTCGCTTCGCTCGACAGTAAATGTAATTGCCGCGGTAAAGAAAAAACTCACTTCACAGCCTAGTAACATAATATACTATTATCGCCCTCCACTTGTAAACATTTCTATCTTGAGCGGCAGGTAAAGTTCCATTTTACAGCCCTGGGACCTGTAAAAATGCATGCTTTATCTTTACAGGTCCGCTAGTAGTTCGAGAAGCGGCCGCTTCCTGGCCGGGCCGCGGCGTGCAGGAAGCGCTAGTAAAGTCGCTCAGCGTCAGCTGTTCAATTAGTTACAATCAATATTTTTATAACTGCGGTTTGTTTTGGTACTGATGTAACCTTAATATGCATTTTTATTGTTTTGATGATTACGGCAAAATAGTTTACATGTGGTGGGCGATAAAATAGCGTACGCACCAGGAGTAGTAAGCGACAAACTTCGCCCTCGGCCTTTAATAACGCCCTTGCTGCTCTAGGTACGTAAATAGCTATTATTAATAATTTGTTTACATTACACATATTTAATTTGCTCATTAAGTTTTTATTTACATAATGTTCTGTTTCTAAATGTAAAAAAATAACAATAACAATGAAAATACCCGTGAAAATTTTAATGATTTATTTAAGTGCGAACCAAATATTTTATATTTAAGTGGACTCCCAACACTATAATATGTTATATAAATGTGTATACATATACATACATACATATATATAGATATAGTCAGAATATATTTATATTTGAATTGAAATGGCTCCAACTAGGCAAGAGCTCGAGGAAACATATTGAAAAAGCAAACAAACAAACAATAAGAATAAAGAAGAATGATTGGAAAAGCTCGGGGAAATGTCTAAAGCTTTCCACCAGCACGTACAGCTTAGTTCTGCCTCGTTCCATTTTTACTTTCTTTACATAGTCAAGAGAATGCATTGGAATCGTAGTACAAATACATTTCACTATTGACACGACTTAAGCCATTTCTTGACAAGAAAAATTTCATGTTTCTACTCTTCTTTATCCAATTTTGTAGTTGAAGAGAGCGTAAGCGAGATTCTTATATAATTTGATAAAACATGATGACATCGCTATGAAGTGATAAAGATCAAATTACAAGTAAAACTATCAAAGTGGACCTAAACTTTTAATAATTTCAAGATAAAAAGAACTTTTTATATACTACGTTTTTAAATTTTCTGTTGAATGGTATGTAATGTTGATAATATAATTGTTATTGTTATATAATGTTATAATGTTAGTGAAAAAAAAAATAGTTCCAAATTTATTTACTTCACATAAATGACAACCATCCAGAGAGCTGATCTTAAACCTATAAAAGGACAAATCTTTGTACAACGGATCACCCCAACACCAAATCTAAAGCATGCCATCGATATATTTGAAATAATATAATCGATAAATAATATAATCGATATTTCCTGTTTTGCTGTCATTCAATGTTTATCTATCACAAATTTGAGACCCGTCAAAATGAAGATTGCGTAAATATTGGATATGGCAAAACAAATAATATAACTTGCGGATTTTTTTCGAACTAACTTTCCGCACAGCAAAATTTGCTGTAAACTACTTAAATTATGCTGAAAGATGGCTAAGTAATAAAATAATGCATTGTCATCGTGTTCTGAGCTATGCTAAAAGTTTCAAATGTCTAGCTTTTCGGGAAGTTAGTTAGAAATCGATTGCCAGATTTGTACCGGACAAACAAACAAACAAACAAACAAACAAGATTGCAAGCTAATAAAAACGTAGTAAAATAGAGCCTAAGTAATCAAAAATTTAATTAAAATGATAAAAGTATTCAAATTTGGCTAAGTTCGTTGGACAGCGTGATCCGGCCAAGAGTTCGTTTGACAGCGTGATCCGTCCAAGAGTTCGTTGGACAGCGTGATCCGTCCAAGAGTTCGTGTAAACGAGAGGTTCAATAGTAAAATTAGATTTTTAGGACGGAAAAAGATTCTATCATCACCTATTCCTATTCGATGAGACGAACATTTTTTAGTAAAACCAACAGAGAAAACAATGTTATAACTGATATTTTACGTTCCAGCGTAACATTTTTATTAAAATTTCATATACGTCGTCTAAAGTACAATTGAAACAGACATGTACAATTTCAACCTGATAATAGGATTAGTTATTGTGTAGTGAAGTGATATATTTTATAATAGTTGAAATGAACATGGCCAGACCATGTACGTTAAGGCATATGTAGAAAGGCACCCTTTTCCCATACTATAAGGCTTTCTGTTGCATGATTGACTATTTGCTTAGTATCTAATATTTATTGTATAAGGCTCGTTTCAGTGATAGAGCCACGCGATGCCTAGTTAAGTATGTGACGTAATAGTGACTTTATTAAATTTAATTTCTTTCTTTACTATTTTTCAAATCAATTGTTCCCTTCATCAATCCCTTCAATGTTTCAACCATTAAAACAAATTTAATTCCTCTTCAGCGGACCTAATATTTGTCTATGTTAAATTAAGTCTGGCTTAAGTACTAAAAGCCTGAGTGAAGGGCACCATCAGGTTGATTAACCCTGTCAGTGTGGTGAGCTGATAGGGACGTGTCCTTTCCCTTTATACAACCTACAATGCTCTACAATACAAGGGTTAAAGGTCGCATTAATTATGTCCTATCTAAATAACACATTTATTTAGTTTTTTAATTAAATTAAAAGTAAATATATTTAAATAATTTAAAGTTTATATCGAGTTATAATTAAAACATTATATAGACTTATTAAAAAATGACTACGTTTTCATTTTATTGTATTTTATATAGTGTATTATATACAGGGTGGGCCAAAAAACCGCACTATTTTGAACACTAATATCTCAGCTTCTGTAATAGAGAGAGATATGGGGTTTGCGGGGTCTGAAAACTACATTCTTCTACTTTAAATTACTTATCTATAACTTAACAAACTATAGTGTTAAAGTCAATGATGGTTTGAAATATGGTCTTAAAAAAAGTCGTTGTCCGGGTAGTGATCTTGTCTTGTATTATAGTTTTGATAAAATAAATTACCATATGGGGGGGGGGGGGGGGATCTTTGTAGGTAAGTGGGAGGAGTCACTCAGTGTTATAACAGACATTGAAGATGTGTTAAGCACAATTTTGCCTGAAGTCTGGGCAATTCTCTTGCAAGTATTGAATTGTTTGCAAGGAACAATGGGACGGGGCACTATCTTGCATATAATCATATAATCAATACACTATCTTGCATAAACGTGTAATTTAGTATTTGCAACATTGTGCTTAACACATCTTCAATGTTTGTTATAACACTGAGAGACTCCTCCCACTTACCTACAGAGAACCCCCCCCCCCCCTTCTCTCCCTTATGGTAATTTATTCTATCAAAACTATAATACCAGACAACGATTACTACCCAGGCAACGACTTTTTTAAGACCCAATTTCAAACCGTCATTGCGTGGCTTTCGCCCAATAGTTTGTTAAGTTATATATATGAAATTTAAAGTAGAAGAAGGTAGTTTTCAGACCCCGCAAACCCCATGTTCCCCCCATCTATTACAGAAGGTGAGCTATAATATAAGTTTTCAAAAAAGTGCGTTTTTTTTGGCTCACCCAGTATAGTCTCAATTGAATGCATCGTGCATTGCACCTTCTCAATCTATTTTTTTTTTTTTTTTTTTTTTTTTTTTTTTTTTTTTTTTTTTTTTTTGGTAGTTTTAGTCCCGTTCGACAGCTTATAAGGTCATTACAGGACCGGGGGTTATCCGGCCACTTTACTCATCTAATCGATGAGATCATCAGTGTGAAACATGTCTCACCCCGCTGGGATTCGAACTCACAGCCGGGGTTCAGACCTTGGTTTCAGAGTCGAGTGCGCTAACCCCTCGGCTACACCGGCCCCTCAATCTATTAATTTTGATTATATCTGTTCGTGGTAGTTTTGTTTTCCAAAACATAAACAATTTTAAATAGTAGATTAACAATTGTTTACTTTTATCTAAGATATTAAAAAATTATAATTTTGATAATAAAAATGCTTAAATTATTGAAGCGAGCGTAAGGAAGCTTCTTACATTCAACAAAATATGCATATTGTCTGTCTGTCTGTCTGTCTGTTAGTAACGTTAACGTGTCCGACGATAACTTGAGTAAAAGTTGACCGATTTAATTAACATTTGGTATAAATGTTCATTTTACCAATGCCCAGGATGGGTTCGTTGGACAGGGTTATCAGTCCAAGAGTTCCCACGCAACGCTCGAGTAAACGTGAGCTTTTACATGAAAAATTGGAATTTCACCTATTTTGAACGGGAAATGAATCTATCATCACCTATTTGATGAGACGAACATTTTTTTCAAATAATATTTTTCAGTATAATCAACAGCGACTCCGCTATGAATTAATAAAGATCATTAAAACTATTAAAGCTGACCTAAACATTTAAAATAGAGAAAACAACGTTTTCACTGTTATCTTTCATTCTAACGTAACGATCCTAATAAAACTTCATATACTCGTACATCGTCTAAAGCACAATTGAGACAGGCATGTAAAATTTCAACTTGATACAAGCAGAAGTTTTTGAGTAGTGAAGTGATACATTTATAATCATAGTTTAAAAGCTACTGCGGGTGGTTAAGATTCTTATAGTCTTGTAGTGTATAGGTTTGTTTAGGAAGGTGAGCTTTGTACCGAGTACCCCCACTCTACTCCCCACTGCCCTCTTCCACTTATCTTCAACTATGACATTCATCATGATAATTATTTTCGACATTCATCATGATCATTATTTTTTTAAATAAATTTCTTAATATTCAGTATTTTATTGCAATACGCTCGCTTCAATGATAGAGCCACGCGATGCCTAATACTAAGTACTTAATTTTAAAAATGAAAACTCGTAAGAACTTAAATATATCAAACTAAATGTGGAGTACTTATGCATAAGAAAATTTAATACTAGTTGGGTTGAACTTTTTTTCTTCCATTACCACTATCTGCTCGTGATCTCGTTTCTTTCTTATTATTATTTTTTTTTTAAAGTAAAAAAATTATCAAGTGAAGTACAAACTCCATTTTCACGATAAGGATTCAATTTTTCGTAACTAGTACATATTTTCTTTTCAAGAATCTACCAGACATAATAAAAACCTTACACTGACACTAAAGTAAATATTCAAACTTACTTTTTACAACTACAATTTACCATCGAGCTCGTAAAAAGAATCTTCCCAACTCCTTCAACCGACAAAAAAAGATAATATCAAAATTTTCCATCTCTCCTTATGAAAGTATATAATAAATATTTAATGCATATTTGTATATTTGGATCAATGTTTATTACCTTTGTACTTATACCTTTATTTTTTTGTTATACACATGTATATTTTTATCTTGTTCTTATTTTTTTATTTTTTCAATATTTATCTTTGTGCAATCTTGAATCCTCTATATTTTTCAAGATTTCAAGATTCGAAAGAAAATGTAATCTACTCCTCCAAATGTAAAGTTTCTAAAATAAAATAAAATGTAAAAAAGCTCTACTTGTATTTGCATATTTTACTGTGGGAAATTTTACCTATTATATTATATTCTTTTTCTTTTTATATAACATTACAGCTTTTCTTTAAATTCATAGTCCCACGTCCCACCTTTAATATGAAGACTGCCGTGCGTTCAGGTTACATCCTTAATGTGTCACGGGATAACAGATTAAAATGGACTGCCAATTAGTGTGGCACATAGCTTCCTCCCCATCAACTAATTATACTTTAATGATTTCATGCATTTACAACCTATCATTGTAAGTTTCAATTTAGAAGCATTTAAAAAGCCCATACGGTTGAAATTAATTTGGGGCTATCTGTGCTTTCGACAAACCTTCCAAATTTAAAATAGACTACCAATTGGTGTGGCACATAGCTTCCTCGGATCCTATCCACGTACTTTATTGATTTCATGCTTTTACAAGCCATTATTGTCTAATTTGTTTAATTGTTTCCCCGTTTTTTAATCTGTCAAAATTGTTTAATTTTTTTACACACACATGAACAAAGTACATGAATTAAGTACACATGAATTAAAGTATCAATTTAGCAAAAGTTAAAGAGCGCAGACGGTTCAAATTAATTTGGGGCTGTCTGCGGTAAACTGTAAAAGTTTCATACAAATCAGATAAGTACTTTTGAAGGAATAGGTTTAAATAAATGTTTGTTTGTGCGCATGAGGAAGAGAAACAAATAAGCGCAGAAGGTTGAAACTTATATGGGACCAACAATGGGCTAATTATGACCAACCAACTAAATTTCATTAAAATCGGACATGTAGTTTTTAAGATATGTTTGTTCGCAAAAATCTAACGACAGACCGACAGGCAGACACGGGACCAAAAATGTTCCCCGATGTCTGAAACGGATTTCTGTCTTGGAATTTTTGAAATCGGAGACCTAAAAAATATTTTCGTTCTTCGAAACAATCACATAGCTTCCGTTACCTTCGGTAAGCTCGGAAGCAAAATAGACTGCCAATTGGTGTGGCACATAGCTTCCTCGCATCCTATCCACGTACTTTATTGATTTTATGCTTTTACATGCCATTATTGTATAATTAGTTTAATTGATTCTCCCGTTTTTTTAATCAGTCAAAATTGTTTTGATTTTTTACCTGAATTAAAGTATCAATTTAGCAAAAGTTAAAGAGTTCAGACGGTTCAAATTAATCTGGGGCTATCTGCGGGCTACTTTCGATAAACTATAAAAGTTTCATACAAATCAGATAAGTACTTTTGAAGGAATAGGTGTAAATAAATGTTTGTTTGTGCGCATGAGGAAGAGAAACAAATAAGCGCAGAATATTGAAACTTATATGTGACCAACAATGGACTTATTATGACCTACCACCCAAATTTTATTAAAATCGGTTTTTAATATAATGTTGGTTCGCAAAAATCGAACGACAGACCGACAGACAGGCACGGAACCAAAAATGTTCTCTGATTTCTGAAACGGATTTCTGTCTTGGAATTTTTAAAAATCGGAGACCTAAAAATTTTTTCGTTTTTCAGAACGATCACAATAGCTTCCGTTACCTTCGATAAGCTCGGAAGCAAAATGAAATTAAATCTCAGATTGTTAAAACATCGAAAAGTGAAACATTAAAATCATTTAATTATAAATTGTCTTTCTTGTTGTTGCAAAAAAATATTTATTTTTCATTAGATGAATATATTGTTATAATATTCAATTAATTGCCATCTGTTTCTTCGAATTACAAGGCATCTATAAAATGCCCTTTTTTAATATGTTTAAGAAAATAAACAAAATAGTTAAGATTAAAGATGAAATAGTGTCTGGGTTTTGTAAAATAAATAGTGTGAGAGAGTGTTTTGTAATGGCCGATTCCTAGAAGAGTATAAATCTCTACATCTAAATGATTTAAAAACTTTCCCCTCCTTCTTTTGCTCGAGGATCGTCAACAACCATATTGCTTTAATTGTTTTTTTATCTTTGATTTTCTGGAATCCTTCCATTTCTCTTGAAAAACGTATAAAAGTGGGAAGGGGGAACCAGGTGTGGGGACACATGTCAAGCTAATAGACAAGACTAACACTTCAGTCTTCCGGCCATTTTAACAGTGAAAACATCGTTTTAACGCGTCCGCTTTCAATTTTATTATAATTTATCTTTTGTTAAATCTTGATTGTTATGTTAAAAAGGGAATATTCTATATCTTCTTAGGTGTGGGTCGTGTAGGGTAATTAACTTTCTTATAAAAACAACTACATTGTTTTCAAAACTTGGCTATATTTCGACCATGACCAGGTCATCATCATGCCTAAAACATCGTCAATTTAACAGTAATTGTTTACTTAATTTGCATTTCAATAAAATTATTAATACATTTTTGCTATTTTCCATTACATACAATCTTCTTATTTATAATATAAAACATGGTAATTACCTTATAAGTCGGTTAAATTTTAAAAAGTTTTTTCCACCATTTCATGGTATCATCGTTATTTATTATTTCACTTTTTACTCCCAGATCATCTCATAACTTAAACAATTAACAACTACACATAACAATAAACAATTTTAACAATAAAAACTTATTAAAAATATAAAAACGGGAAGAAAATTAAATGGGGGGGGGGGGTTTGCCCCCTAGCTACTTATATCAGTAGCTTTCTTTCATACTTATAAGTAGCTTTCATTTCATATCCCTCTAAAAATTTACAAGTGAGTTTTTTTTTTCGGGAAATTTTTTATTTTAGAATAATATATTTTTTTTACTGAAATTACACTATCTTATATTATATTACAAAAAATCAAATAATAAATTATTATTGACCACTCAATTGCACTATGTGCAAGCAAATTACGAAAAACCATTCCCAACTCCCCTCCCCCCCCCCTAATGCAGAATTTGCGTACTCCTCGGTTAAATTTTGCACACTTGACTTAGTTCAAAATAAGACGGGAATTACATTTTACGTCTGATTTCCAAATTCAATACCGTTTCTTGACTGATTAAATTTAATCAACCTTTTTTACATCAAAGTTTTGACAATTCCGAAAAGGAAATTAAGCCTTCTTTTGACTACGTAATGGCAGAGTACCGAGCTAGTTATTAAGCAAATAAAACTGTACTAAAGTAAATAGAAACTCATTTTCTTAGATAGACTTTCGATAATTTAACATAAAAAAAAAAAAAAAAAATGATTAGCTTACCTCAGATATTTTGACATGCTCAATAACAATCCTTTTACTTGTACGTTTGAAGGAAACATAATTATAATGATGTTTAATCTAAACAATTTCACTTGAATTATTCACTTTCTTAAATAAAAACTAGATGAGAACACAAAAATAAATAACAGTAAAGTATTTATAGACGACGTTATTGTTTTAAGAGTAAAAATTGTCCAAAAAATATCAACCGTTAAATTAACTGTTTTAACTATCTAATACAATGAATAAATTAAGAAAAATCCGAGAGTTAAATTTTTTATAAAACGAAGTTAGTGACGTGGCATAGATCCGACGAAAACTGAACAAAAAGGAAGCCTAACAGCTGATCCAAAAATAAGTGTAGACAACCCCTGCATGCGAAATATTTTATTTTCTTCCATTATAATATTACCCATTTTTAAGTGTTATTATTCTTATTTTAAAAATATTCTATACTTTTTAGGAAAAATATTTCAATTAAATAATGAAAAAGAAGAATTATTCTAGAAAATTCAATTTTAATTGTTGGTAACAGTGATCTTATTGCAAACATTTTTATTCCTCGGTTTTCTTAGGTCCGCCATTTTGTTAGTATTACTCAATTGTGCGTAGTTTAAGTTGTCGTTTTAAAGTTTTAATCTATAAGTTTTTGCCGGACATATTAAGTTTGCCGTTACTTTTAAAGATGAACTAATATTTTTTGACGTATATAATACATAGTAACGATGCCAAAGTAATATTTACTCAGTGGTAAAGCCAATTTAAAAGGAATTATACTTTCAAGGTACGTAGTGACTTTCGTATATTTTTTTCTTTATTTAGTTCGTAAGTTTTTATTACATGATATAGTTAGTTCTTATTCATGTTGTGCCAAATTGTACGGATGTAGATTTGTTTAGAAAATTTGAACTCACACACTCGAGTGTTGGATCTGTATTGAATGCTTCAATCTTATCGTTTCTTAAGTCATATCGATGTTAGATTCAAATTACATTTCACAGCTGTTTCAATCGAATCAAGTCGAAACAACCTATATTTACTTTTGTACTTTATTTAAAAAGTTAGAAAAATGATTTTGAAGGAAACATTATTATATATTATGGAATAGTTGAAACCAATTATTCCATATATGTTGTACGTAAGGTATTTTCGTATTAGACTGCCGTGTAATTTTATAAAATGACAGTTTAGACTAAGATGTAATATATTTCAACTAAAATATTAAATTTGTGTAAGAAGTTTACGTTGAAGGTGAGCGGTATCTGTTGAAATTTATAGTTATAGTTGATATGATTGACAATGTTTTCCCGCCTGTTGCTCATTGTAGAAGAAATATTAGCGGGTAAAGGACAATAACTCGCGCCTAAAGACTTAGTTTTCATTGGTTCCCGCTCTTTATTTCCCGCCGGTTTCTTCCAATGGAAGAAACGTACGCAAGAAATCTAGAAGACGTAAACTAGTAGTTCTGTGAACAGTAGACTTCGCGAAAATTGGAAATAAATTTAAACGTTACAGAGGGTCTATTTAAATACGAATCTATAGGTATAACTCGATTTTCCGAGAAAAATCTAGCTTCTGTGAACATAATTTTAAACGCTGACAGTGAGAGGTGGGGTTCGATTCCCCGATGGGGCGAAGTTATTTTTATGGTATTTGTAAAATTTTAATTTGAAAACAAACCATAAAAATCGATTTCAATTACTTAGGGGATAAATGAGAACCCGAGGTGAAATCAATTGATTGAGTGATTTTTAATTATTTTTTTAACATGTAGTCTATTTTAAATACGAATTTAACTTAACGGTATCGTTTTCCCGGGAAAAATCTATCTTCTGAGAAAATAATTTTAAACGCGGACAGTGAGAGGCCGGGTGCGATTCCCTGCAGGGAAGGTTATTTTTATGGTAATTCTAAACATTTTTTAAACAAATAAACCATATACATCGATTTCAATGTCTTAAAGGAACATATTATTTATTCCAAATTTCAACAGAAAATAAAAACATTTTTTTTTTTTTTTAAATTAATAACAATTTTTTTTTTTTTTTTATAAAAAACAACTATATATATTTATTTTCCCAACTTGAAGTAACATTCATGCCAAATTTCAAGATAAAAAATAAATTAGAAAAAACCTTTTTTTTTTTTCTTTTTTTTTAAATTTAAAAATGAAATTCATTAAATATAAAACTCATACGTTGTTTTTTATGACTTTAAAGAACATCTATTCCAAATTTTAAGAAAATCTAATAAAGCGTTTAGCCGTAACAAACATTTTCAGACGAAATGCAAATCGGTCTAGTACCTGGGGAAGACTGGGGAAATAAAAAGTTAAAACATAGACCTCGCTTCGCTCGGTCAACAAGATCTATAAATACAAGCGCTGGAAAATCAAAATTTTTATCGGCTCCCGTTGTTTCTTAACTCTGGTTTGTTCAAATCCTATTTCATCGTTCAACCGATGAAATAGTCTTGCCTATGCTGGTGAAAACTGTAGCAACGTTGCTGCATTCTCCTTTACTGATCATTCTTTTTGTTAAATGTACTTAGCTCGGGGCCGAGGTGCCTAGCCGGCTTGTATCTAAGCATCCTAGCCTTGTACATAGCTAGGGGCCTAGCCGGCTTGTATCTAAGCATCCTAGCCATGTACTTAGCTCGGGGCCTAGCCGGCTCGTATCCAAGCATCCTAGCCATGTACTTAGCTCGGGGCCTAGCCGGCTTGTATCTAAGCATCCTAGCCATGTACATAGCTCGGGGCCTAGCCGGCTTGTATCTAAGCATCCTAGCCATGTACTTAGCTCGGGGCCGAGGTGCCTAGCCGGCTTGTATCTAAGCATCCTAGCCATGTACTTAGCTCGGGGCCGAGGTGCCTAGTCGGCTTGTATCTAAGCATCCTAGCCTTGTACATAGCTCGGGGCCTAGCCATGTACTTAGCTCGGGGCCTAGCCGGCTCGTATCCAAGCATCCTAGCCATCGTCTTCCCTTTACACCTTCATTATCTAATAGATAAGCACAGGATTAAATGAGTCATTCTAATAGCATCAGAGCCGTCCTTAAGCAGGGTTCACACTGACCTGGAAAATCAGGGAATGTGAGGGAACCAAAATTAGGTCAGGGAAAGTCAGGGAAACTTTTTGAAATAGCCCTAAAATCAGGGAAAATAACCAAACATTAGGTAAATTAAGCCAAAAGTCAGGGAAACCAAATTTGTCAATAAACTATAAAATAAATAGAAATAAACTAACCGCAACACATTATCTGAATCTGGGTTTAATACAACAAAAACATTTGGTTATTTATGTAGCTCCACTAAAGATGTAAATAAAAAAAGGGTTTAGTTTTTTTAAAAAAATCTTCGTTTTTTTTTTTTGTTTTTACACATTACGTTTTTTCAGATGCATTTTTTAAACTAATTTTTACTATATGGTTATTTAATTTTGATATAAGAAACAAAATTCTGAAAAAGAAACAAAGTATGGTTACACAACTTGCACAATATCTTGGAAATAATATTATCCTCGGATATTGGCTCTGGTTAATAGGAATTAAATTATTTAATTTTTAAAATGGTTAGAAAATCAGTTCATTCACAGTTCACTAGGGTGAAACTAACTTCTATTAAAAAAACTTAAAGTCCAGTCTGTTTAATGAGCTCAAATAGAATTAAATTGAATTACATAATATTCACCTCTCTTATGCCAGAACCAAGAATGTGCATTTTTAGGAAGAGGGGGGAATGCTAGGGCCAAATCAAATTGTCTGACTAATAAGCCCAGTACCATGTTGCTGTACATAAAAAAAAAAAAATTAATTAGAAAAATATGTCACCAGAAAAAAAACTTTTTTACACTTCTTAGCCCTACTAATCATATTGAGGTGGCCATATTTTGTGATTTTTTTAAACATATTAAATATACAAATATATATATATATATATATATATATTATATGTTATGTATTATATATTACATATATTTAATATGTTTAAAACAATCACAAAATATGGCCACCTCAATATGATTAGTAGGGCTAAGAAGTGTAAAAAAGTATTTTTTCTGGTGACATATTTTTCTAATTTAAAATTAGTTTTTTTATGTATTTTTTCACGAGCCTCTTTTTTCTAGTGTTAAAGAAGGTATGTTTTTAACTGCTCATCTTCAAAATACCTTTAATTAATATTTTACTTTAAAAATACAATGTAAATATTTTTAATCTCCACCACTAACATAGTCGTATTATATAACTGATTTAATATAGCCAACTTTCTAATTTTGTACTATAAAAATTTTACTCAAATGTTATTAATCAATCAATAATATATAGGGTGTTCCGATATATCTCGAAAAAGAAGGTCCATAGGAACTAAGTTTACTTGAAATTTTTGGTCAGTAATTTTATGTAGATTCATAGGTTTTTCTTCATAGGTCCATCAAGTGTTGGGCAAATTGCCAGACCTGGAAGGGAATCGAACTCAGACTAGGGTTGGGATATCGATAGCGATATATCGAAAATATCGATAAATCGGACCAAAAAAATATCGATATTTTATATCGATATTGATCATTCGATATATTATTAGCAATATCGATAATTTCAGAAAATATCGAAAATCGATAGCCGGTGTCCGTTATTCTCCTTTTCTATCTCTGAACAAGGGAGAAAACCTTGCCGCCTTTTTTTGCTCATCACTTGGAAAAACTGCGGTGCCAGGAAGTTCTCGATATATCGAAAATATCGATAATTTCTTTCGATATTATCACTATTATCGACGTCCATCGACTCGATGTCGATATATCGAAAATATCGATATTTTCTTTCGATATCCTAACCCTAACTCAGACCCCCTAACTCTAAAGCTTGTATGATAGTAATGATATACCAGCAATCAGGATTGATAAAGTTCCACTATTGACTAATTGAAGAAGCCATTGAAAGTAAAGAATCAGACGACAAAAGAAAACCATTTTCAATATATTTCTGAAAGTAAGAACCCTAGTTAAGCTCCTTATATTCGAGTATAGAAAGAAAATTGAAGATTAGATGATGCAATCTCATCTATAGCACACTGTACAAAAAGAAAATTCCTAGATAGCCACTTAATCCCGAACTGAATTCATACAATCTATATTGGTTTATTTCTTTATCTTTCATTGGTCCCTACGACAAAAGGGAGAAAATTCTTTAAAATTACTTTTTGGTTTCATAGGAACCTGAGTTATTGTCTTAACCTCGCTGAAGGATTCAGCGTTGTCTCCTCCAGTTGGGTCGTGTGACTTTAGACGAGGAACTGTAAATTACACCATTTCTTTAGTAAATCAAAGTATAGGGAGAAAATGTTATGATTTTGGATTAGTTTAGAGGGACTAAAGTAAGTCTTTTCTTCCCTGAACTCAAAAAGTAGGGAGAAAAAGTAAAACCAGAGAGAGAATGAAGGATTGCCAACATAATTATTGTATATAGTAGAGTTTTTTAATAGTAGAGACAAATGGCTAATGTAGTGAAGTTATTGAAATCAGGTTGGTGACCTTATTTGTAATTTGCGCCATTGTTTAAACCTGCATCTAAATAACCTTCTATTTGAGTTTAATTGCAATTCTTATTTGTTTTTAATATTGAATCTTTTATATCCGCTATTAAAAAGTGCTAACAACTATTGTTATTAATAAAAATAACAAATAAAAACTCTGCAATGGATGAAGATGAGTTTTCTCCTTACTGGAGATAAAATAGTGTATGTACCTCGAAGGTAAAGTGCTATAATTCCCTTCGCGATAATTATCTCCTTCGAATAAGATTTGTACTTTTTAGGTACTGAGTGCATGGTATAATTATTTCAACTTGATAAATATTCATGTTAGACAAGATAGAAAAAATCTGTCCGAGACAACTCAGACAAACTTTCTCATATACGAGTTTATAATTACTTAGCCCAGTGTTTCCATTTATTAGTTTTCAAATGAACATATAAATATTATTGAACTTTTCATCAAAATTTATTATAAAAATAGCTTCTCCTGGGTGGGGAATCGAACCTGGGCTCTCTCCGTCCGCGTTTTAAGCTTTTTTCTCAGGAACTAGATTTTTCCCGGGAAAACGGCTTATATCGTTGGATACGTATTCAAATGGACTATATTTTAATCAAAATCGTCGGAACCGTTTTCGAGAAATAATTTTTTTTCATGTTTGTTCAGAGTTTTTGGGGGGTAGCGCCCCCAAATTTAGAGCTAAAATTTATTTCTCGATTTCGCCTCGGGGTATGATTTTTCTAAACATATATGCCAAATTTCGTCAAAATCGGCCTAGTAGTTTAGGCTCCAGGCGTCTGCACAGACGACAGACGACGGACAGAAATTTTTTAAAAACCACTTTTTTGGACTCAGGGGACCTCAAAACGTGTAAATCCATCAAAATCTCAAAATAGAATTTTCGCGCCATCACAATACTTTCTCTTTATATGAGAAAGTAAAAATGACAAAGAATAACTTTTTCTTAAAAAGTTAAAAATAATTACTATTATGTCTTGGATAAATTTAGAGATTAGTTCATTTTGGGTACAGTAGCTTTGCCTCGGAATTTAGGGACCATGGTTCCTTCGGCTTTGCCTCAAGAACCAACTTTTTCGCACAGGAAATAATGGCTCACTTTACCCCCTATGTGCACAAGTAACAATTATTTGCTGGTTTTCTGATCGAATTTACATTTGTATTTGTTTTCTATTTAGAAAATTGTATATTTGACGGAACACACGGATATTATTGCTTTGGAAAATGGTTTTATAAAGAACTGGTTGTCTTATTTTATCTGAGATGTCATGGAGCAATCTCTCCCTACCATCTCTGTACCTTGTACACTTCATAATTATAAGCTCTAAGTCCCAAACTTCATTACATCTGTCACACATATCTGAGGTGTTCCCATCATCTTTAAGTACTTGAGGGCAGATTCCGTTGCATCTTAGTCTGTTTATAAGCTCTTTCCTATTACCTCTGCGAACCAGAGCACAGAGTGGGTTCTATACTTCTATAATTCCGCGTTCTGCTATCACCTTGAAATTCTGCTATCCATTTTTTTTTTTAACTTGATGTTAAGCTAGATTTATTGAGTCCATTATTGTTAATTTGTACTTTAGGTTTTTGCTTTCATAATCACCCTCCCTTGCTAAAGTATCAGCTATGTCATTTGGGGTTATTCCCATATGACCTTTCAGCCAAACCACGGTATCATCATTATATAATAGACTAGCTGGGTACCCTTGCTTCGCTGCTGAGTGTATTATTTTTAATTTGATGGGTTTATAAACCAACCATCAAGGAACTGTTAAATTATTTTCCTAATCAAGAATATCTAGACTCTATACCTCCCCTTATTTCTATACCCCCTCCCCTTTGAAAATATAATTTGCAAATATCCCAAATTACTAATGAATTCCGACTACTGATGAAAAATTCTTAAATGTTAACTTAAGGGGAAAAGCAGCGATATTTTCTTTCTCTATCCCCCGTATCTTTTCACATTCCTGAGTTAAAATTAGAATTATCTTTAATTAATTAATATGTTATATGTTTACATCCAAAATAGGAGCCCTTTCTCAAGTATTAACTTCATACCTTTAGAAGATCGATCTGGGCTCAATTCTCCTTCTTTTCTAACTTGATTCTAAATATTTTTTGACACCGATTGAACAACTCTTCCTACAGAAATTTCCAAATAACATAAAATATCGTCTTCTTCTTCAATTTTGGTTAAATTCATTTTTTTATAAAAATTAAAATTAGAATTTTGAAATCTATTTAAAAGCCCCATTCTCCGCCCCATATAAAGCTAGCAAAGAGTTTTATAGCCTATAACACCCGCAGAATTGAGCTTAACATTGTACCCAAAAAACAACAAAATCTGTTCAGCCGTTTGGACTTGATTGACGCACAAACTGGCACAACATTTTCTGAACTTAAATTCGTTATCAGGATAACTCATTTTGTTTAAATACAAAATTTGAGCCCAATCGGATAAATGTACAGACACCACTCCAATCTTACATATTGATTAGCCGAATTCCAAAAGCAGCTATATAAAATAAAATGAAAAAATGAGATATTGGTACCCCTGGATTTGTTTTTTAAAGCTCTACAAGGTTCTGCAGTCAAACAGTTCCAAAAAAAAAATTATAAACCTATTAAAATCTAGATTGAAATATGAGTGCGGTTACAAAACCAGCTACATCCCTACTGTACTCGTATTCAAAAGGAGCTATATCAATAACTGAACCAAAAACAGCTATATCCTATGTACAGTGTACACAGTATAGAGTTACTCTGAGTAAGGCTGCAAAATCATCTATATCCTTCTTTACAAATTTCTATCTTCTTTTAAACAGAAAAAAATATGATAGGAGAGAAAAAAGTAAACAAAAAATATTATAGTGGCTACACTGAATAAATAATAGTTTAAATAGTTAAAATAATAGTTTATAACTGCTTAATTCATTGGATATAGCTACTTTTGCTGCAGCACACCAATCCAACATGGCGGTGAGTTTGGTTGAAAAAGTAACTATAAACAAAAAATGTGACAAAACCAGCTATGTGATTATTTCTTTTGTTTATTAAAAAGAAAATAATAGCCTGAGATTATAGGGATTTTGTTCACTAAATGAGTTATTAGTTATTGATTTTTTTTTTTTTTTTTATAATAATAACCTTATAACACAATTTAGTGAAATGTTAGACGTTTTTCGTGCTTTGCCAAAAAAAATTTCAAGTGGATATAGCTGCTTTTGGAATTCAGCTACTCAATATATTTAAGATTAAAGTTTATTACTATACGATTCAACTATTTCCTTCAGATTGCTACTTATTTTATTAGAAGGAGATCTACCCAGACTGGTTACCCGCAGGATAAGTTTGACTCAACAAGTGATTTGTCCTGCATGTCCTAGTGCTTCGACTATTACTTCTTTTGACTTATTTGCTGTCACTCCATGTTAGAGCTTAGGGACTTAAGAATTCCCACCTCTGTCTTGGATATTGACTAATTGTCTTTACTTGTTGCCAATTTCTCCTACTGCGTCTTACTCCTTCATTAATCTCCACGTCTTCCAAGTCTTCCGATGTTTCTTAATCCTGGGAGGTTCCACTCTAAGGCCTTTCACTCTATTGGATCTTCTTGTTCCCTTAAGGTCTGTCCAATTCAGCACTGTATCCCTTCTCTTTCTTGCAGTTCAATCAACTTTTACTTGGTTTTTTTTCCCAATGGTTTTTATTTTAGAGCACATCCGCCAAAACACGGTATATATATATATATATATATATATATATATATATATATATATATATATATATATATATATATATATATATATATATATATATATATATATATATATATATATATATATACACAATTTGTGTGAATGAGAGACACCAAGGGATGTGCCACGCAAAGAATGGCACATAGGAACTGTTCCAACATCAGACTTAGGTCATCCAGATGTTCGCTCGGCATTACGCCATGTCCTGCATCGTTTCGTCGCGTCCAACTCATCAGGGGCCCGACGATGCCCACCCAACTCTGGACCTATACCAGACCAAGAAGATCAGATCTAGGACTTATCAGAGACGAGCGTGCTCTCACACAGCCATATTTGCCTGGCTGGCAAAACACATTAGCAATGAAAATACTGTGTTTGCACACTGCAATTAGCTACACAATTTGTGTGAGTGACATGGCGTAATGCCGAGCCAACATCTTAATGACGTAAGTCTGATGTTGGAACAGTTCCTATGTGCCATTCTTGCGTGGCACATCCCTGGGTGTCTCTGACTAACACAAATTGTGTACCTTATTGCAGTGTGCAAATACACGGTATTGCATTTCTGATATATATATATATATATATATATATATATATATATATATATATATATATATATATATATATATATATATTTTAATATATATTTATAAATTCAGGGGACCTTAATAAGTAAAATTCCTTCAAACAATAAAAATCAGCAATAAAAATGTTGAAATTTCATAATATTTATTCTTTCTTTAATAATATACTGCATACCTACATAAGAAAGTAAAAAAATTGTATGGCATATAGCTTCTTCGCATCATATTTCGTATACTTTATTGTTTTTATGCTTATACAACTTATTTTAGTAAAATTGATTTAATTTTCCCGTGTTATATAAATCTGCCAAAATTGTTTTGATATTTTACATGAATTTTAGTATCAATTTAGCAAAATTAAAAGAGCGCAGACGGTTGAAATTAATCTGGGGCTATCTGCGGACTACATCCGACAATCCATCCAAATTTTATAGATGTTATGTTGATTCGCAAAAATTGAGCGACAGACAGACCGACAGAGACGGAACCGAAAATGTTCCCAAATATGTCTGAAACGGATTTCTGCCTTGGAATTGTTTAAATCGGACACCTAACAATTTTTCGTTCTTCAGAACGATAACATAACTTCTACGGTGAGATTGGAAGCAATGTCTTGTAATTTTTTAAATCAAATTAACATAAAAGAAGTTTTGATGTTATTCGTTAAAATTAAAGTATTTAAGATAATCGTTAATACCAGAGTGGTAATAATCAAATTTGTATTTCAACCTCAGAGTAAGAAAGGGGTAGAGGGAGCAATACTATAGAATCGGGGTCTCAAAAACTGGTTCATTATGCTACACCCCTATACTACTCCTCCCAAGCGGCAGTTTGGTGAAACAGTATCGATATCTCGATAAAAACTCGAAATTCATCTGATGTCAGCTGATAAGGATAAGTATAATGTGATATTTTCTTACGACATTTAATATTTTAATACAGTTATCTATATAAGTACTTTAGTGTTTGTTGTTAACCGAATTAATTATCTAAAGGCAGTTACGTTGTTAATAAACATCTAATAGTTCCAGTTCCTATATAACCAAAAGCAATCTTACGATTAAAAAAAACAAAATCGTCTTCTAAAGAAATTAAATCAGATTTTTCTCTTAAATATTTGATATTTTGACATATTTGACATTTCAATAATAAAGCAATCAAACAAAGCAAATGACGTGAAAAGATTTTGTTGACAAGCGTCCGTGGGCACGTAAGGACAAGGAATAGACCAATAAGACAAGGACCAGTGACCACGTGATCGTGCAGTTGTCACTTTAGTTCGGGTTGAGCTCGCTTGAGAGGTTTAGTATAGGGGTGTAGCATAATGAAACACTTTTCAAATCGCATTCCTCCCTCTACCCAGTGGCGTAGGAATTAATTTTTGACGGGGGTGGCTCGGCACCTCCACTAAGGGGGGGGGGGGGGGACATACTCTTTATCAGTGCTCGATTTCTAGAAATTAAGGTACCAGAATGCAACCTACCCCCCCCCCCCCCCCCCCCCCACATTATAGGAGGGGGGTCCGGGGGTCCTCCCCCGGGAAAATGTTGGCAAATTAACGTTCAAAAACAGCATTTTAAACAGTTTTAGACATAAACCCATGTACTAATTTTTATTTTATTTGTAATTTTATAGCCCCTTCAAATCTGACGGGGGGGGGGGGGGGGCTCAAGCCCGATAGCCCCCCTCCGTTCCTACGCCACTGCGGCTCTACCCCTTCCTTACTCTGAGATTTCAACTATCAAATAAATACAATACTTGTAGGTGTAATTTTAATAAAAATATCTCAAAACCAAATATATATATGTTTACCCACATACACAATAATAATAATAATATCCACCAGAGTGTGTCTCCTATTTTAATTTAAAGTTATTATAGTACTACGGGTTTCCAGATCAGTTAAAACTACAAACTAAAATTTAATGCAAGACTTAGGGAATTTATTTTATTTTAGTTTCATTAAATATATTAGTCCCTTAATCCAACTACATGACTATACTGCATTGATCCAAAATTATTCTGAGAACTGGTTAAATTCAAACTGCTAAGTAACTCACAAGCTCTCAATATATGAGGCTATAATCTTTTTATAACCAGATCAATTGGAACCTTCCCTTCTCCAGCACCGAGTATAAAGATTAAATAGAGTAGATAAAGAGGAAAGGCAGATGACACCATTCTCCCCACCACTAGAATACTTTTATTGAAACCTTCGTCCTGGTTGTCAAGTTGTCAGTTTTCAAATTATAATATATACACCTTTTAAATACTTGTCTCCTGTCATAACACTACCTTTTTACACTGAGAAAAGTCTTGTATTGTATAGCTTGTTTGTATTCTAGGGGAGGGGGAAGCTGGTGCTACTCCCCACACCCTCCGGCCTATATTATGACGCCTCTATATAGTCTCTATACTTGGTGTTCTCCTGTTATCCAAAAATTAATAGTAAAAGAAAAAATAAAAATAAAAAATCACAGTCAAGTACTTGCGTCCAAGTACTTTTTAGGGTTTTGTAGATGAGTAAGCATACCCGTTATGTAATTATGATTTTTTTTCTTCGATCCTAAGGGTTCCGGGTTCGATCCCCCGGGAGGTCACAATGTTTTTTATAGGTAATAACGACAAGATAAATTACATTTTTTAGGAAATTTTCATCGCCCAACCATACGGTGTAACCATGAATCATTTCAAAATTTAAAGACCAGCCATTATATAAAATTTGGGGGGGGGGGGGTTTGGGGGTATATTTTGACTTATAAAACCAATAAAGAATTAAAAATTTAAAAAATCAAATACATATTTGTATCCTACTCTTCAGCAGCTTTCATTTGATACCCAACTCAAAATTTTTAAAAAATAAAATTTTGGGCGCACCCCAAATTTTCGCGCACAAAATTAGTAATTTTTAAAACCTGGGAATGAACTCCCGGAAATATCATCGCCCCACTATAAGGTATTAGTATAAATTATTTCGAAATTTTAGCACCAGTCGATCTATAGTGGTTGAGGGGGGGGGGGATTTTTTTTGGGTATATTTTGATTTTTTTCCCCTATAAGGAATGCAAATTTTAAAAAAGCATATATATATATTTGTGTCCTACTCTTCAGCAGCTTTCATTTGATACCCTACTCAAAAATTAAACAAAATATAAATTTTTGAGTTTACCACATTTTGGCGAATTGCGCATGCGCAAATCTAATTATGAACTTCTGTATATTTTTCCTGTAGTTGGGTCAAAAAGTTGCACCAGTGTTTCAAATTTCAGTACTTTCGCTTAAACGGTTCGGGCCCTATGAACTAAAGAGCGACGGACGGACGGACACATCACCCCCGGTATAAGGGTTTTGAGAAGTATCTACACTAGTGATGCGCTGCATAAAGAACTCGCGTAGAATTGTGTCCTTATATCAGCCGTACTATGTTTTCAATATAACTACCAGGATAATATTTCTAATATACCTGAAAATAGCTATAAAATTATGTTATGTAATATGCCATATAAGTTTGATCTTACTTCTTAACACCCTTATTTTGTTGCAAAACTTTTTTAATCATATTTAATATTTATTTCCTACTCTTCAAGACCTTTGAAACGATGTATGACATGTCGCAGACTACAATCATATTATTTAAAGTCGTCTGTAATATTGACCGCAATCTTAAATAAGTGTCAAAAATACTCAGATGTTGTGAAACGAATTTCATACTAACTCGCTAGTTCTAGATAGGAACAAATTTTCCTTGCATTTGTAGATAATCACTAATTATTAAAGTTATTAAAGGCTCGCTACACTCGCCTGTTTGCAGCAATATTTATTGAATAAAATAATTACTGGCTTGCTACGCTCGCCTGTATTACAGCCTTCGTACCAAATCTTTATTTAATAAGGTTATTGCAGGCTCGCTACGCTCGCCTGTTGTTACTGCATTAAAAGTTAATATTTATTAAAAAAAGTCATTGCAGGCTCGCTACGCACGCCTGTTTGTACTGCATTATTAGTTAATATTTCTTATAAAAAGTTATTGCAGGCTCGCTACGCTCGCCTGTTTGTACCGCATTTTAGTTAATATTTATTAAAAAAGTCATTGCAGGCTCGCTACGCTCGCCTGTTTGTACTGCATTATTAGTTAATTTCTTATAAAAAGTCATAGCAGGCTCGCTACGCTCACCTGTTTGTACTGCATTATTAATTAATTTCTTATAAAAAGTTATTGAAGGCTCGCTACGCTCGCCTGTTTGTACTGCATTATTAATTAATTTCTTATAAAAAGTAATTGCAGGCTCGCTACGCTCGCCTGTTTGTACTGCATTATTAGTTAATATTTATTAAAAAACGTCATTGCAGGCTCGCTACGCTCGCCTGTTTGTACTGCATTATTAATTAATTTGTTATAAAAAGTTATTGAAGGCTCACTACGCTCGCCTGTTAGTACTGCATTATTTGTTAATTTCTTATAAAAAGTTATTGCAGGCTCGCTACGCTCGCTAGGTTTTACAGCCTTTGTACAAACACATTATTTAATAAGATTATTGCAGGCTCGCTACGCTTGCCTGTTGTTACAGCATTGGTAGTTAATATTTATTAAATAAAGTCATTGCAAGCTCGCTACACTCGCCTGTTTGAACTGCATTATTGGTTAATTTCTTATAAAATGTTATTGCAGGCTCGCTAAGCTCGCCTGTTGGTACTGCATTATTGGTTAATATTTATTAAATAAAATTATTGCAGGCTCGCTACGCTCGCCTGTTTATACAGCTGTTTTGAAGATCTTTATTCAACACATATGCAGGCTCGCTGCCTAGACAGTAGACAGTTGGGCTTTATCATATTTCCTTGCATTTGTAGACATCTTTATTTTAAAGTTTTTACAGTCTATCAGAGCGAGCCTATTTAATAAATGCATCTAGACATCAATTTGTAGAATAAACAGGCGAACTTATCGAGCCTTGTAAATGCTGTCTAGCAGGCGAGCGCAGATAGCCTTCTAGCTTATTCACGCTTTTCCTACTTTTAAAGACCTTTAAAACGATGTATAACATGCCATGCTGATTATAATATTTTTTTTAGTTGTCTACCATATTGGCCGCCATCTTCAAAATATCAAGTAAGTGTGAAATGTTAATAGTTACATAGTCCTCTTCTACATTTCAAGACCTTTAAATTGATATATAACATGTTATAAGGACTAACATTTTTTGTTTTTTCGTCCAAACATATTGGCCGCCATCTTGAAAATATGAAGTGTCGAATTTAATTCGTTACATATCCTTTTCCTTCTTTTGAAGACCTTTAAAACGATGTATAACACATTATGCTGACTAAATATTTTTATTTTAGTCGTCCGCCATATTTGCCGCCATCTTGAAAATATGAAGTTTGGAATTTAATGCGTTACATATTATTTTCCTTCTCTTAAAGACCTTTAAAACGATGTATAACACATTATGCTGACTAAACATTTTTATTTTAGTCGTCCGCCATATTGGCCGCCATCTTGGAAATGTTTAGTGTGGAATTTCCAAAAACTATACAGCAGTTATGACAAATTGTTAGAAGCACCTGTGTGCCAAATTTCGTTCAAATCGATCAATTTTTACGCCAGTTATCGTTGGACAAACAAACACACAAACACGCAAACACACAAACACACAAACTTTTCAAATGCCAAGTCTCTGAAATGAAGAAGTCACTGCGCTCGTTCAAAAACCCTAAAAACGATAAAATAAAAACTTAACTCCTGGTCTATAAATAAATTATAGAATAATAGACGTTCATAACTTGAAATAAAATAAAATAAAATGACCCATCGTAATAATAAAAACATGTTTTAAATAAAAATGAATGAAAAGACTCAGAACCTCTTAAAAATATAAACCTCACAAAATTCCTCTCGTGAATTTTAAAAATGAAGATAAATTAATATAACCTTGTTACAAAATAAAACCCACACTCCATTTTTTTGGAAATACATAATGTACAGTTTTATATATAATATATATAAAATGTAATTGTATATTCATATTTCAAAAACATTTTGTTTAATGGACCAAATATTAATGATCATTTTTTTAATAAAATTAAATTCTAAATATTTATTTACTCAAATGAAAATTTCCATTTAACAAATATAATATTATATTTAAATTTATAATTACGATAATAAATAAAAAAATAAAGACAGAAACGTTTAATATTATTTTATTATATTATTTTTAAAATGAATGCAGAAAGATAATTATGTAAATGAGATGTTTTAAATATGATCTGAATAAAATAATATTATTTGTTATTGTACCGCATAGAATTTAAATTAATAATAAAATAAATATCTCTTTAAAGATATATTTTTGAGATTTTAAAACGAATCTGTAATAATATAATATTGTAATAGAAACTGCGATTTATGTCATACGGGAGAGACAGAGAATATAGTTGAAAGGTAATCCCTTAATTGAAGCGAGCTTCTTACATTCAACTAAATATGCATCATGTCCGACGATAACTTGAGTAAAAGTTGGAAATTTAGTTGAAATTTGGTATACATGTTCCTCTAACTGATACTCAGGCTAAGTTCGTTGGACAGCGAGCTCCGTCCAAGAGTTCGCGCGCAACGCTCGCGTAAATGAGATGTTCAAAAATTAAATTGGAATTTCAGGACGGGAAAAGATTCTATCATCATCTATTCGATGAGACGAACATTTTTTTTAAATAACATTTTTTAGTAAAACCAACAGCGACACCGCTATGAATTAATAAAGATCGCTAAAACTATTAAAGCGGACCTAAACGTTTATAATAGAGAAAACAACCTTTTTACCGATATCTTATGTTCTAACGTAACGATTTTAATAAAACTTCATATACACCATCTAATGCACAATTGAAACAAGCATGCAAAATTTCAATTTGATACATGCAGTAGTTTGTTTGTAGCAAAGAGATACATTTTATAATAATTGAAAAAGAGATGTGTGGCTAGAGGAATAGTAAGAATACGGGGTGGTTCCCTTACTACTAGCCGCTGTACTACTACCAGACCCACTATCTATCAACTCATCATGATTCATGATTATCTTTTTTTTCAATATATATTTATTACCATACGCTCGCTTCAATGATAGAGCCACGCGATGCCTAGTAATAGAGAAAACTACCTTTTTACCGATATCTGACGTTCTAACGTAACGATTTTAATAAAACTTCGTATACACCATCTAATGCACAATTGAAACAGGTATGCAAAATTTCAATTTGATACAAGCAAAATTCTTTGCGTAGTGACGAGATACATTTATAATAATTGTTTAAAAGCTACCGCGGGTGGTGAAGATTGTTATAGTCGTATAGTTTATAGGTTTGTTTAGGAAGTAAAGGTTTGTACCGAGTACCCCCACTCTTCCCCACACTACCTACCCTCTTCCACTTATCTTCAACTATGACATTCATCATGATTAATAAATTTCAATTTTCAGTATTTCATTGCAATATGCTCGCTTCAATAATAGAGCCACGCGATGCCTAGTTTTAACCCTTAAGTAGGCTGTCTAATCGAGTTATGAGGAAGCGCGCACACCTGATAGGACTTAATCTGTTTTATATGCCCTCGGAACAGGTAATAGTACATTAAGCGTCGAGTGCGGAAAGTAGCATTTTGCATGCGAGTGTGGAGTTTGCACCCGAGCAACAGCGAGGGTAGTAAAACCACACGAGCAATGAATACAAGTACGTAAATAATCACTTTCTACGCATCTAAACTGAGATATAATGTTTATATTTCGTATCAATCGTAGATAAAATAAATATAAACTTAAAATCATTTCAGGAAAATATTATAAAACATATTTATATTGCTTTTATTGAGCTTAACTTCGCTCAGCTCTTATACTAAACTCAGCATTTGGTTGGACACATACTCCTCCTTATCGGCTGAACCGATCCGCACAAAATTCGGCACGGTCACAGTGACCAACCACAGGAAGATATAAAACTGAAATGGTCCAAATTGGTACTCAGGGGTACGGGGTCAAAAGTTAAAATAGTATATGCTCTTCAGGATGCATGTCGTTGAAAAGCTCTTTAAGAGTACAGTTATTGTTGTTATGTTCACAATTACCATATTTTCATTTCAGGGGGGGGGGGGGGTGTAAAATAGAAAAACAGGGGAAAAAATGTTTTGAATTAAAATTTTTAAATATTACTATTTTTAATCCGATTTCAGCTGTTTATATATTTTTTTCTTTATTATAACCATCAGCTGTTTAATATATACTACGCTTATACTGCTTACTGCATTATTTCGCTAATAAAAACATTGAATGATATTGTTTTAATTATTTAATTAGTTATTGATCCAAATAAAATAATCTATCAAATGCAGATTCTTAAAAAAAGAAAATGCGATGCGGAGTTACATCTGCCTCAACAACAGTAGGGCAAGTTTTTTGATAAATGTGATCATGGCGTGATGTAAACAAATTAATTAGTAGTATGAATTTTAACGCATGAATAACATTTAAGATTAAATTGCACGCTCAGCTCAATATTGTAAACAGACAACTGCATCGCACCGCTAGTTATTTTTTAAAATTATAAAATACCGTTGTTTAAGTCTCATAATTTTAAAGCTCGAAATAAGTCAGTCTCAATTATAATTTTGCATATTTTTACTTTTTTAGGGTCCGTAGGCAAAACCGAGGACCCTTATATTTTCCTGCGTGTGTCTGTCCGTCCGTCCGTCCTCTCGCGTGCTCTCACGGCTACACCTTTCGTCCGATCACTTTGAAATTTGGCATGTATGTGTCTTGTACCTACCCACATATTTTAAAAATATAGCGACTAAAAAAAAATATTTTTTCAAAAAAAGTAGGGTAAAAAAGCTTAAGGGTTACATTTTTTTTTTTTTTTTTTTTTTTTCGACACCGTGAGGGGTATCGTATGAAAGGGTACGTCGAGCTGATTACAAAAATATATAATTATTTGGTTATAACTTGATAGGGCGAGTTAGAACTTGATAGGGGTTAGAACTTGATAGGGTTGGTTAGAACTTGATAGGGCGAGCGTAGGGTTGGTTAGAACTTGATAGGGCGAGCGTAGGCAAGTATGAAGTGGGTGTGAAACGTGTCCCCCCCCCCCCTCTATCTCGCATATGTGAAGTGCAAAAAATCTAAAAAAATTCCTGAACATTCTTCGACCAAAAGTAAAGATACCACTTTTTGGAAATTTCGAAAAAAATATTTATTTTATTTTTTATTGACAAAATATGTTTTTTTATAATTATGGTCTTTTCTATGTATTTATATGGTTGTAGTACGGTTCAGTGGCAAACAAATATTTCATCAGAGTGTGTTTTGAGAATATCAGACCCTTAGAATGGTTCAAAGTAAGCTTTTTAGCATTTAAAAAAACACTGTTTATACACTTTACAGTTAAACACTATATAGTGTGGCCTACAGACCCTCGCTGTGTGCTGACTAGCACACAGCTTGACGTGTTTATTTATGTATATTTTTATTATTTAATTTTTTAATAAAGGTACTTTATATATTTTTGTTTTGTATTTATATGTATGCATTTCACTAAAATGAGTGTAATACTAAAATTTAAGTGAAAGTAGCGCGACTCCCCTGTCGGGACAATATGGGCACAGAATTGAAATATAATCATGCACGATGTCAAACAGTAACTGATTCTCCTGATAAAAGCAAGAAATGTAAAAACAAAAATTGTATACTTTAACAAGTATGTTTCTGTACCTTGGAAGTATAAGGGCCAATGTCCAAATTTTACGTTTTGGAGATATGTGCACCATTGATCTAATCTGTATGAGTTATATCACTAGAAAAAAAATGCCAATCCCCCCCCCCCCCCCACTTCACCCTCTGAGTAAGAGTTTATTATTATGGGCTAATGTGGTATACTACTTAGTAGTAAAAAGGCCCCATTTCATTCGTAAAAAGTCCTAGGAACTAAAAGATTTTTATTTTCCGGCGGGTAGTTGTCAAAACTTCTGTTAGTAGCGCTGTAGTCTTGGTAGAAATGCTAAGTACGATTTAATTCCGCTAGATGTCAATGCGTTTTATTTATCTTTTCTTATAGTGTAACCTCTTTTTAAGGTTTCTTTTTTTAAATATTAAGTATGTACTAATATTTGTTATTATTATATTGATTAGTTATTAATATTTAATGTTTTTCATTGTCTGCTACCTCGGAAAAAATAGCATATGCTACGCGACTGTGAAGTGTATTTTCTTTACCTTGGCAATATTTACTGTCTCGCTTCGCTCGACAGTAAATGTAATTGCCGCGGTAAAGAGAAAACTCACTTTACAGCCAAGTAACATAATATACTATTATCTACGATTGATACGAAATATAAACATAATAATATTTTTGTTTAGATGCATAGAAAGTGATTATTTACGTACTTGTATTCATTGCGCATGCGCGTCTCATAGTTCTGAATAATTCCTCTTCCTTACCACGCTAGCGCGGTAAAGAAGAGGGATTCTTCAGCTATATGCGCGATTAGCGAGTTTGTTTACATTTAACATAACTAATTTGCTGTTCTTTTATTAAAGTAACTGTTTATATCAAGTTTTTAGTGAAAAACAATGAGTGAGTCAATTGACTTTGACGAAAATGTGAAGAATAATACTCCTCCAGAAATAATTAATTCGCCAAAAAATACAACTCAAGAATTAATGCCATCTTTATCAAGAGAGAGAGATACGAACTTACATACAGCAAGTTTATTTTTTTCTGTATTAATTATTTAAATCTAACAATCGTAGATAAAGTACGGTACGCAACTCGTGCGAAAACGGCATTTTGCATTGCTCGTGTGGTTTTACTACCCTCGCTGTCGCTCGGGTGCAAACTCCACACTCGCATGCAAAAGACTACTTTCCGCACTCGACGCGTAATGTACTATTTTCGTCCTAGGGCGTAAAATTTTTTTTCTTTACAGCTAGGAGTAATGAATAGATTTTTAAGTCCACGTAATGAAAAAATGGATTTTAGCTATGTTTTTTAGGCTCTACAGTCACTATTTTACAGCCTACCACAGAAAAAGAACATTTTTTGCTATTATAACTTTGCATTTTATCCTCCGAAGAATGGCACCTGTAGTGCGATACCCTACAAATATCTGTAAATGCTTGCGGTGACAGTGACATTACCCGCAAACTGGAGTTAATTGGAGACAGCAAAATGGAAGAGCACGGAGATTGTTTTAGAAATGGTAATAGTATGAGGTTGGTGAGGCTATACCAGGGGCAAAAATAAAAGAAATGCAATACACCTACGACTTTTGTTTTTGCTTCCGAGCTTACCGAAGGTAACGGAAGCTATGTGATCGTTCTGAAGAACGAAAAAATTGTAGGTCTCCGATTTCAAAAATTTTAAGACAGAAATCCGTTTCAGACATCAGGGAACATTTTTGGTTCCGTGTCTGTCTGTCGGTCTGTCGTTCAAGTTTTGCGAACCAACATATCTTAAAAACTACACGTTCAATTTTAATGAAATTTAGGTGGTCGGTCATAATTAGCCCATTGTTGGTCCCATATAAGTTTCAACCTTCTGCGCCTATATGTTTCTCTTCTACATGCGCACAAACATACATTTATTTACACCAATAGCTTCAAAAGTACTTATCTGATTTGAAGGAAACTTTTATAGTTTATCGAAAGTAACCCGCAGATAGCCCCAGATTAATTTGAACCGTCTACGCTCTTTAACTATTGCAAAATTGATACTTTAATTCGGGTAAAAAAATCTAAACAATTTTGACAGATTAAAAAAAACGGGGGAAATGATTCAACCAATTTGACAATAATGACTTGTAAATGCATAAAATCAATAAAGTACGTGGATAGGATGCGAGGAAGCTAAGTGCTACACCAATTGGCAGTTTATTTTACAAAACAAAACCGGAAGATGGCTTAAAGAAAGTAGATCAGGAAGATGAGGTACTTTAAGAAAAAGAAGTTCCGGTGACGAACTTCAAAGTTTACCACCAATTAACAGTCCAGTTCTGCCCCCAACCGAGGCAAAATTAAAAGATCTCAGACATCTACAAAAATGTATATGTGATTATAAACCATTTTATTGTAATTTATTATTTTCAAAAGAGAATGATGCCGACATAATTCCCTATTTGACAAAGTATGACGATGATTTATTAATTTTTTGACTCAAGTTTATTTTGAATTTTAAAATGTTGTATCATTAATGTTAATTAGGTACATTGTAAGAAACATAATAAAGTATTCCTTTCTTTATTTTGTCTTTGTCCTGACTTTTTTTATGTTTTCTCCCTTGCAGCCACTGTTGTTAAGGGTCTATGTCCGTTAGAAAATGTTTTTCTGAAGGGCCAATGTCCATAAAATTAATTAATTAGTAAAAAAAAACAAACCTTAAAAATTATTCTACATAATTAATTCTATATAATATTATAAAGAATGCCGAAAAAAATAATTTAATACTTTGGGCGTGTACGATATAGTGCGGAATGAAAAAAATTATAAAATGTAATTTGCTGTTTCTACAAAACTCACAAAATGGACATTGGCCCTTTTACTTTCAAGGTACAGATTTTTTCTCTCCTAGATATAACCACGAGGTTCGTCGCATGGTCAATGATAAATATAATAAAACTGATGATGATGCACTCGAGAGAAATATTTACCCACGAGCCGCAGGTGAAGGCGGAAAGGTTTCTCGAATGTAGCTCGAGTTTAAGCTCGAGTTGCACATTAAATTTTTCCTACAGTTAGTTTTTAATCTGTTAATAAAATATAAAATAATTGAGTGTTCATCAACATGTAATAGTACATTACGCGTCGAGTGTGGAAAGTAGCATTTTGCATGCGAGTGTGGAGTTTGCACCCGAGCGAGAGCGAGGGTAGTAAATCCACACGAGCAATGCAAAATGCCGTTTTCGCACGAGTTGCGTACCGTACTTTATCTACGATTGTTAGATTAAAATAATAAATTCAGAAAAAAATAAACTTGCTGTATGTAAGTTCGTATCACTCTCTTGATAAAGATGGCATTATAATTCTTGAGTTGTATTTTTTGCCGAATTAATTATTTCTGGAGGAGTATTATTCTCCACATTTTTTTTAAAGTCACTTGATTCATTCATTGTTTTTCACTAAAAACTCGATATAAAAAGTTACTTTAATAAAAGAGTAGCAAATTAGTTTTGTTAAATGTAAACAAACTCGCTAATCGTGCGTAAAGCTGAAGAATTCCTCTTCTTTACCGTGCTAGCGTGGTAAAGAAGAGGAATTCTTCAGAACTATGAGACACGCATGCGCAATGAATACAAGTACGTAAAGAATCACTTTCTACGCATCTAAACAGAGATACAATGTTTATATTTCGTATCAATCGTACTGCCCTGCTAAGCGAAAATGTCGTATCTACAGGATTTTTGGAAAAAAAAGTTTTGAGATAATTGACATTAAACATTTCAAAGTTTGAAGCCTCGTTACTCTCATAGTATTTGTTCTATTGTTTATTAAGTGATATCAATAGATTCAGAATTTTATCTTCTTTAGAGCTATGTTGGTTTTACATAAATTAATAAAATACATTTGTTAGGGCAATAAGATATATTGAAATACCTGTAGATAAGGTTTTTATAAACTAATTATAACAGTTGGGGAGAGTGAAATTCATAAGCCAATTTGCCGTATCTATATTATACTAAGCAAAAATGCCGCAAATGAATATAAATATATGTAATCACTATTTAAAGGACTTTTGGTTTAATTTATAATTCAGTTACTAAGTAATCAAAATAAGGCTTTTGAGTTTAATTAAATTAGTGACTTATTAATGGATTAATTATCAATTAGTAAAAATATTAACTGCCATTATAATAATCTCTGCTGTATAAAACAGTTAATAAAAAAATAGTACAATGAATGATCAAAAAATATTAAAATTTTATGTTAATATCATCAAAATGTAAGTTTCAAATGATAAAAATTGTGTTTCAATATCAGCGCTAATTTCTATCAAAGATGTTCGTAAGTTCCTCCAGAAATGAAGTCTATTTAAAGGAATAATAGATGCATTTTCGCTGATAATAAGTTTTAAAATTCTTCTTCTTTTCTTGGTTCTGTTGTTCCTCGTGGTTTTGAATGTCTTTTGGAGTCAGGGAGCCTCTTCTCAAAATATTTTTTTTAAAAAAATGTATACTCCGCTGTGGCCCATCAAAATAATTTTTATAAAATATGTCGAACTGCCTCTTCCTTGCTTTGACTTGAACGATGTCACAAACTGACGATTAACATTTTTTTTTTTTTTTTTACTGCGATAACAAATCCTACCTGCTCAAGAAATCGTTCAGCTCCATCTCCTTAACAACATTCTTTTAAATTAAATCACTTCTAAAAAAAACAATAATACACGTGTCTTTGTTAAGACAAAGACATCCCCCCCTTTCAGTCTTTGGCTAGATACTGCATAAAACATCTAAAAACTATCGGTTACAACAGGGATTATCAGAAGCAAAAATGCCTTATCTACCTAATCAGAAGCGAAAAAGTCGTAACTGTATTATACGAAGCGATAATGTCGTATCTACTGTCAGATACGGCGTTTTAGCTTCTTAATATTCACTTACGGCAATTTCGCTTAGTATATTACCTCTTTCTCACAATGTCGTATCTACAAAACCTTTTGTTTCTCTTATTTAGGACGGAGATACGGCTTCGGGACCATCAAAAACAGCAAAAACCACCCCCCAAAACCCTAAAAATGACATAACCTCATTTTTGGCAAAAAATGTAGATACGACATTTTCGCTTAGCAGGGCAGCGTAGATAAAAGGTTTAACCAGTAGCGTACACAGAAAATTTTTTCGGGGGGGGGGGGGCCCAACCTAATTTAACTTATATGCGGGTTTAGCATACCCCATAATTTATAATAATTGTAATTTCTCCCCCTTTTCAACACTCTAATTTTAATTTCTAACCTCATATTTAATTAAATTAAAATCCTATGAGGTAACACCTCACTATGTGATGTGATCGTTCTAAAAAACGATTATGTCTCCGATTCCAATAATTCCAAGACAGAAGTCTGTTCCAGTTTTTCAGACATTTTTGATCCCGTTTCTGGCTGTTAGTCTGTCCCTCGCTCAATCATTGCGAACAATTCTTAAAAACTACACTTTCGATTTTAATGAAATTCGGATGGCAGTTAATTAGCATATACAAAGTTTGTGTTGGTCCTATATAAGGTCCAATCTTCTGGTCCCATTTCCCTCCACCACATTTCTCCACCTGCCACCATTTCTCTTCCACATGTGCACACACATACATTTATTTACACCTTATCTTCAAAAATATTGCAATGGACTTAAAGTAGGATTAGTTTTATTTTAATTATTTATTTAATATTTTAATAGACTATTATTTGTCTATTCATATTGTTATTATTTATTTATTTTAGTTTTATTATTAATTAATATTTTATAATTTATGTATTCCCAAGTGATATTTTAAGCATTGTTTTTATAAAAAGTGTTGACAATATTCTAAAGTTTTATGGCTTGTAAAACATTATGAAAATAAAGATATTATTATTATTATTATTATAATAAATTTAATTCCATCGGCAAAATCCGGGCCCAGCCGACAGTCGGGCCGGTATAGTGTTTAATAAATTTAATTCCATTGGCAAAATCCGGGCCCAGCCGACAGTCGGGCCGGTATAGTGTTTAATAAATTTAATTCCATCGGCAAAATCCGGGCCCAGCCGACAGTCGGGCCGGTATAGTGTTTAATAAATTTAATTCCATCAGCAAAATCCGGGCCCAGCCGACAGTCGGGCCGGTATAGTGTTTAATAAATTTAATTCCATTGGCAAAATCCGGGCCCAGCCGACAGTCGGGCCGGTATAGTGTTTAATAAATTTAATTCCATCGGCAAAATCCGGGCCCAGCCGACAGTCGGGCCGGTATAGTGTTTAATAAATTTAATTCCATTGGCAAAATCCGGGCCCAGCCGACAGTCGGGCCGGTATAGTGTTTAATAAATTTAATTCCATCGGCAAAATCCGGGCCCAGCCGACAGTCGGGCCGGTATAGTGTTTAATAAATTTAATTCCATCGGCAAAATCCGGGCCCAGCCGACAGTCGGGCCGGTATAGTGTTTAATAAATTTAATTCCATTGGCAAAATCCGGGCCCAGCCGACAGTCGGGCCGATATAGTGTTTAATAAATTTAATTCCATCGGCAAAATCCGGGCCCAGCCGACAGTCGGGCCGGTATAGTGTTTAATAAATTTAATTCCATTGGCAAAATCCGGGCCCAGCCGACAGTCGGGCCGGTATAGTGTTTAATAAATTTAATTCCATCGGCAAAATCTGGGCCCAGCCGACAGTTGGGCCGGTATAGTGTTTAATAAATTTAATTCCATCGGCAAAATCCGGGTCTAGCCGACAGTCGGGCCGGTATAGTGTTTAATAAATTTAATTCTATCGGCAAATCCGGGCCGAGCTTATTTGGGGTGATTAAGTGTATACACGCCATAAGATAATACTTAATTAATTCCTTTTATTGGAAAATATTTACAGCCAATTCGAATGCATCTGTCATTACTGTGTTTTTTTGGTTTTGAGTGTATGGCGGGTCTTAGGTATGTATTAATTTGGGGGGGGGGGTGGGGGGGGACCAGGGCCCCCTGGCCCCCCCCCCCCCCCCCCCCTGTGTACGCCACTGAAAGGTTTTACAATATCAACTAAACCAGCTGTTCTGTTTAAAGCCAATTTTGCCTTTTTTTGCCTGATTCAGCAAACCTGACCAAGCGTTATTATTATTTTTCATCATAGCACTTACTCATCTCATTTGATTCTTTTTTTTTTAGATTGTCTATCTTTACTTTTTTTATATTTGATATAATATAGTGTTTTTAAGTTTTTGGTAGTTTTCATACTACGGAAAGTTAAATTTTAATTTAAATCAAATTATAATTATTATTAACTACGGGAAACAGACAGTGAAAAATACACTCCATGTGCCGGGAGAGGAGTGTATTTTTCACTGTCTGTTTCCCGTAGTTAATAATAATTATAATTTGATTTAAATTATAATATAGTGTTTAAATTTTAGTTAGTTAAAAAATAATCATTAGTTGTCATTGTTATTATTATTATAATTTGGATTATTCAATCTTTGTTTAGATTTAAGTTCTTTATGTTTGAAAGTTAGAACACTGGAGTGCGGTAAAGTAAAACGAGTGCGGTAAAGTAGTAAGTGCAGGAATCTACTGTTTTTTTGCGTACTATTTCGAGTGCGATAACAACCACTTTATCGGTCAACTATAGGAAAAGTTAGTAACTAATTTGTTTATTGAGATTTTTTGTCTCATGTACTTCAGGACAATGAAATATCAAACTTTTGTGTTTATAATTTAAAAAAAAAAAAAAGGGGTTAACACAATAAAAGAGTGTCTCAAAATATCAACGCAAAAAGTTGGATATATATATTTTCATAAAATATAATATATTATATGAGGATAACACAATTTTTGTTGGTTCTAATTTAAATAGTTTATGTTATAGATATTTGCTAAGCATACATACATCTATATAATATCAGATAAATACGTAGTTGTATACGATTTAATTTAAATTCATACATAATACATAGAAATCCCCTTATTATGAATACGGAGATTTAAACTATAAGTTTAAAAGGTAAAACTAAATTCAGAACTAAAATAATTAAAATTAAAATGATACGGGAGATACAAATGCAAATATAATGTTACTTTAGACTTGAACATAACTTTAATGCTTTCTATTATATAATTACTTTATTTGTACTTTTGTGGTTTTATATTAAAAACTTTATATTTTAACTTTCCTAACTTCGGTTTTGTGTAAAAGATGGGGACACTAATGTAGAATTATATAATATTCCAAGAGGATTTGATCCCTAAGCGCAAAGTACAAAAAGAAAGGGCATTGAGTGAACTTAATACTTAGGGCTTCTCATTAGGAAGTAAGCATATTAATAAAAGATAATCCCAATTTCAACCCAGAATACGATTAGACACCGGAAATGGGGGATATAGAAGGAAAATACCTCTGATATTCCGGAAATGTTCTTATTTTAACATACTTCTCTTTATCAATGACTAATTAGGGATTTTAGCAAAATATATTTAATTCAAAGGGAGGGGGTAAAGAAATAAAATGGGAGAGATTTAGAAAATTATGTGACAACTAGATATTCTCGCTATCTTGTCTAGACGCTCACATCTAGATTATCTGATATTTCTTGACGGTAGTTCATAAACTTCAAATTAAAAATATACATTGGCAGTATCACACTCCAGAGGAATGGGTATGATACATATTTTATCTACGATTGTTATACGAAATATAAACATTGTATCTCTGTTTAGATGAGCAGAAAGTGATTCTTTACGTACATGTATTCATTGCGCATGCGCGTCTCATAATTCTGAAGAATTCCTCTCTTTTTTACCTCCCTAGGGCGGTAAAAAAGAAGAATTCTTCCTCTTTACACATGATTAGCGAGTTTGTTGACATTTAACAAAACTAATTTGCCGTTTGTTTAATAAAAGTAACTAATAAAAGTAATAAGTGTTATTATCGAGTTTTTTTTGTGAAAATCAATGAGTGATTTAACAAATTATGGACGAATATGAGGAGAATAATACGGCTCCTAAAATAATTAATTCGGCACAAAATACAACTAATGATAGATAGATAATCGTTTATTTATTACAAGCAAATACAAAAGAACCATTTTTTTTTTTTTCATAACAAACGTGAGCCTTGGTCATGGACCGTCAGGCGAGATTCCGGCGGTAAATACATAATAAATACATTCTACATAAATCAATAGTAATGCAACCAATAAATAATAATATTAACAAAAAATAAATACTCCAATATACAGGCAAAAAAAGATTAAATAAAAGACACAAAAGCTAAATTGATTGATTATCGGAATAATTAATTATTATTATTTCTATGTAAACTATGACTATTATATTATTTAGTTATTTATTCATTTAATATCATTTGATAATTCATAATCCTATTTAGAGATTTATATTGACTACAGCTTTAAAACAAACAAATGTAAAATATTAATAACACATCCGCAAATAAATTATTAAAACTAGCAGATAATTACAAAAAATGTTTATACACGCAACGTAACCATAATAAAAACACAAATTACAACTATGATGATAAAACTTGAGTGCTATAATTCTATCATATTAGCAATAACAATAACAAATAACAAAATATACAGGTTTTTGGCATTACGAGGTAGATTTACTAAAACAAGTAAAAAAAAATTAATAACATATTAACAAATAAATTAGATAGATTATGAAACAAAAAACAATAAATTAGCAGATAAATAAGTGAAACAAGCAAATTATTATAAAAATGATTTATAAACGATACCTAACCATAACAGTAACACAAATCACAGCAATGATGTTAAAACTCGAGTGCAGTAATTCTATATATAGGGATAACAATAACTAATAACATAATGTAATAAAGGTTTTAGGCATTATGAGTTAAATTGGGTCGAACAACTTATTTTTCCTATACGCATACGCTGATTTAAAGAATTTATACAAAGTAAACCAGTCTCTACCGTTTAAAAGTTGAAGCATTTCGACTGAAGATACCTGTGCGGCTCCTAGATAGGTGAGTCTAACCTGAGACAAAGATGAACATTCGTTGAGCAAGTGATGGAGGTCTTCTCTGGTTTTCGAGTGACACAATGGACATTCTGGCTCATCTTGTGGAGTCCAGGGGTTACAACATAGACGCACCGCATACAACTAATGAATTAATGTCATCTTTATCAAAAGAGAAATACGAACTTGCATAAAGGAAGTTTATTTTTTTCTGTATTTATTATTTAAATCTAACAATCGTAGACAAAGTACGGTACGCAACTCGTTTGAAAACGGCATTTTCCATTGCTCGTGTGGTTTTACTTCCCTCGCTGTCGCTCGGGGGCAAACTCTACACTCGCATGCAAAATGCTACTTTCCGCAATCGAAGTGTAATGTCAACATACGTACAATATATGTTAACGCAGTGAGAACTTTTTTATATATTATATACAAGGCATGTCCTGAAGTAAGAATACTCAATTTTTCTGTTATAAAAAACAATTAATTAAAAAAATGTTTATGATATTGAAGGTATGTATATTAAAGTAATGTATATTAATGTATTATATATTAAGAGAAAATTCTTATTTAAATGCTGAAAGTGAAGTAGAAATGAACCTGAGTTTCCACACTAGTTACTCTACTACAGTGAATTTGACAACAAAAGAAAAGCGAGAGACATAAGAGAAATTCCCTTAAATATATGTATTTCCATTTGCTTTCTCAACAAAAGAAATCCTAAGCTATTATATTTTTTATGACATATTGACACGTTAAGGAAAAATATATATTTTCCTTTCGAGAAATACAGTTAGACGAAATACAGTTAAATTTGATTTTATGTAAGAGTAAAAATAGATATTTATGCACCTAGAGAGTAAAGTAAGCCATTATTCCCTGAGCGAAAAAAATTTGGTTCTTGAGGCGAAGCCGAAGGAACCATGGGCCCTAAATCCCGAGGCGAAGCCGAGGGAATTAGACTCTTTAATTCCCGAGGCGCAGCCGAGGGAATAACTCTAATTAGCTCCTGAGGAGCAGCCGAGGGAGATAATTATCGCGAGGGGAATAATGGCACTTTACTCGAGGTACATACAATATTTTATCTCCAGTAGGAAGAAAATACACGTTTTCGTCCATAGCACAGTTTTTATTTATTATTTTAATAATAATAATTATTAGAACTTTTAATAGCAGATATAAGAGATTCAATATTAAAAACAAATAAGAATTGGAATTAAACTCAAATAGAAGGTTATTTAGATGCAGGTTATAATGTTGTAAACAAAGATAAACATGGTCAAAAAAGCGCAGTGTCGCCAACCTGATTTCAACAACTTCATTACATTAGCCATACATTTTCTACTATTTATAAAATAATTAAGTTGCAATCTTTACTTTTTTGCCCTACTTTACTTTTTCGCCCTACTTTTACTTTTTCTCCCTACTTTTTGAGATAGGGATGAAAAGACCTGTTTTAGTCCCTCTAAACTAATTCAAAATCATAACTTTTTTACCCTACTGGAGATAAAAAATATTTATATTCCAACTGTGAAGTTATATTACAGTTAAATTCATATGTATATTATATTTGTATTTATATATAAGTAAAATTTAAATAAATACAAAAATTGTCTGCCAAATTTAGTGTGCTCCACTCGTGTTCTATTTCGTTTACTTTAGTAATTTTATGCTTTCACAACTTACAGTCCAGGAGATAGCGAGCAAAAAAGTGTCTGACTAACATCAAGCTAGAATTTTGTATTCAAGCCAATCTTTTAGCGCCTTTTAAGAATATGTGGTCGGTTAAGTTCGCCAGCGGGACATTGCTTAGCAATAGGCATTTGATTTTGTACAACTAACCTATCAAGGGACAAACTAATTTCAACTTGATTTTTCGGTCTACTATCTAATTTTGTACTCAGGATCATGAAAATCACATTGTCCACCCTAATTAGCGGGAACATGGCCGTTCTCCACCTTTTTTCAATTTTTTTTTTCAAATGCCTATTACTAAGCTATATCCCGGAGACAAATTTAGCCGACCAAATATTCTTAAAAGGTACTAAAATATTAACTTGTACACAAAGTTCTAGCTTGATGTTAGTCAGCCATATTTTTCTTCTGACACAGAAGTGACTCATTAAAAATAAATGTAAATAAACTTTATAAAGAAAAATCATGTTTAGCTCCAGGCAAGAAAACATTTTAAAAAATATGATTCAAAACCTATATAAGAAATATGAGGGCAGCAAGTTAAAGTATTTTTTATTTTTTGTAATTTTAACATTTTTTTTTAAACCATTTCGTTTTTATATTTTAATATTAAAGTCTGGTTGAGAATAAATTAATATTTCTACCAGGAAAAAAATAATTATTATTTTCCCTCCTGGAAGATAGAAGCTCAGTGAAGGAACAGATATTAAAATATGTAAGTTTTTTTCTTTTTTAAATTAAAGAAGAAAAAAATAAAATAAAACAAAGAAATATAAATTTTATATCTTAAACGTGCTTTTATAAAAAATAAATATTTATAAGATAATTATTTTTAGTAAGTCGCAGAATGATTTCTCATTCTAATCAATTTGTATTTTATTAAAAAGGTTCTTCAGTAACGTAAATCTGCATACAACGTTAATATAACAGAATTTGGTTTTACCAAATTCCAATAAGCACTGCTCATGGTTTCGATTTACTGTTTACGGTTTAGATCAGTTAGGTTTTAGATTTTTTAGATAATTGATAACACAAAAGAATACGACATTATACGAACAATGCACGTTCGAATAAGAGAAGTCAACAACACAACAATAAAAGTGGATAACAGAATAATATATGATCAGAATACAACGGCAACACAACAATAAAAGACGATATCAGAATAATATATGATCAGTATACAACGGCAACACAACAATAAAAGACGATATCAGAATAATATATGATCAGTATACAACGGCAACACAACAATAAAATATGATAACAGAATAATATATGATCAATATACAACGGCAACACAACAATAAAAGACGATATCAGAATAATATATGATCAGTATACAACGGCAACACAACAATAAAATATGATAACAGAATAATATATGATCAGAATACAACGGCAACACAACAATAAAAGACGATATCAGAATAATATATGATCAGTATACAACGGCAACACAACAATAAAATATGATAACAGAATAATATATGATCAATATACAACGGCAACACAACAATAAAAGACGATAACAGAATAATATATAATCATTATACAACGGCAACACAACAATAAAAGACGATAACAGAATAATATATGATCAGTATACAACGGCAACACAACAGTAAAAGACGATATCAGAATAATATATGATCAGTAGGTATACAATGGCAACACAACAATAAAAGACGATAACAGAATAATATATTATGATCAGTATACAACGGCAACACAACAATAAAAGACGATAACAGAATAATATATGATCAGTATACAACGGCAACACAACAATAAAAGACGATATCAGAATAATATATGATCAGTATACAACGGCAACACAACAATAAGACGATAACAGAATAATATATGATCATTATACAACGGCAACACAACAATAAAAGATGATAACAGAATAATATATGATCAGTATACAACGGCAACACAACAATAAAAGACGATAACAGAATAATATATGATCAGTATACAACGGCAACACAACAATAAGACGATAACAGAATAATATATGATCAGTATACAACGGCAACACAACAATAAGACGATAACAGAATAATATATGATCAGTATACAACGGCAACACAACAATAAGACGATAACAGAATAATATATGATCAGTATACAACAGTATCACATTAATATACAATATACGGCAATAACAGACTATAAATAACAGCAGAAAAGTATATGACAGTAACAGAATAATATAATACGATAGGAGAACAATATACGTACACGTACAACAGTATACGACGACAACAGAACAATATATGACGAAAATAAAACTATACACCGCAATAAAAGAAAAATACGTGACTATGGCAAAACAATGTATGACGAATATAAAACTGTAAACAATATTAAAGATCAATACGTGACTATGGCAAAACAATATATGACGACAAAAGAACGGTATATAACGGCAACACAGGAATATTCGACAATAACAGAATATTATACGACGGTAACAGAACAATACACGGTAATAAAAGAATAATATACGAGTATACAACTGCAAAACAACAATATATGAAAGTGACAGATTATATACGACTGCAGAAAAATATATAATGTTAGCAGAACAATGTACGATGATAACAAAACAATATATAACGATATAAGCTTCGTTTCAGACATCAGGGAACTTTTTTGGATCCGTGTCTGTCTGTTGTTCTGTCTGTCTATCGCTCCATTTTTGTGAACCAACCTTAATGAACCCTTTAATGATTTTATACTTTTACAAACCCATTATTGTCAAATATTTCTTTTGCAAAACTGTCAAAATTGTTTTGATTTCACTTCCGAGCTTACCGAAGGTAACGGAAGCTATGTGATCGTTCTGAAGAACGAAAAATGTTTAGGTCTCCGATTTCAAATATTCCTAGACAGAAATCTGTTTCAGACATCAGGGAAAATTTTTGGTCCCGTGTCTGTCAGTCGGTCTGTCGTTCAATTTTTGCAAACCAACAACTTAAATACTAAACGTCTAATTTTAATGAAATTTGACTGGTAGGTCATAATTAGCCCATTGTTTGTCCCATATAAGTTTCAACCTCCTTCGCCTATTTGTTTCTCTTCCACATGCGTACAAACATACATTTATTTACTCATACAGCTTCAAAAGTACTTATCTGATTTGAATGAAACTTTTATAGTTTATCGAAAGTAACCCGCAGGTAGCCCTAGATTAATTTGAACCGTCTAGGCTCTTAAACTTTTGCTAAATTCATACTTTAATTCGTGTAAAAAATCAAAAAAATTTTGACAGATTAAAAAAAAACGGGGGAAACAATTATTAAACAAATGGCTTGTAAAAGCATAAAATCAATAAAGTACGTGGATAGGATGCGAAGAAGCTATGTGCCACACTAATTGGCTGTCTATTTTGATTCCGTGTCTGTCTGTCGGTCTGTCGTTTAATTTTTGTGAACCAACATATCTTAAAAACTACTCTTCGGATTTTATTGAAATTTGGATAGCTCATTGCTGGTCCCATATAAGTTTCAACCTTAAGCTTGCTTTTGTTTCTCTTCCACATGCGCTCAAGCATACATTTATATTTACACCTATATCTTCAAAAGTACTTATCTGATGTTTATAAAAATTAGATGGTTTGTCGAAAGTAGATCGGAGATAGCACGAGATTATTTTCAACCCTCTGCGCTCTTTAAATGTTGTTAAATTGATACTTTAATTTAAATAAAAATCAAAACAACTTTGACATCACTTTCAAAGTCGGACAAGAGCAAGTGCTCGGCAAGAGCAGCGTGAAGTATCTCGGCGTCACTCTGGACACCAAGCTCAATTTTGGTGAGCACATCAGGAAAGTCTGAGAGTAAGCCTCAAGCGTAACGGCTTCACTTAGCCGCCTCATGGCAAACATCAGAGGGCCGACCCCCAACAAGCGGAGGCTGCTGGTGCTAACAGCAGAGTCGGTGCTGCTCTACGGGGCGGAGATATGGGGAGCCGCAACAAAGATGCGAAAATACCGTGTCCGGATTACAGCTGTCCAAAGGCTTGGGGCCCTAAGGACAACCAGCGCATACCGCATGGTCTCTGAGCCGGCGGTGATTGTCTTGGCGGGACTCATCCCAATAGACCTGATGGCCCAGGAGCGCAGAGAGGTGTTTACGATGCCTACTCTGAGAGTAAGGAGGAAGCCACGGCCCGTGCGAGGGCGGCCACGATGAACGAGTGGCAAAGGAGATGGACCGGCGACGAGAGAGGGCGCTGGACGGCGCGATTGATCCCCCAGGTCCAGCCTTGGATAGAGCGGAGATATGGAGAGGTGAGTTTTTGTCTCACTCAACTCCTGACAGGCCATGGGTATTTCCGGGCGTACCTATACAAGATGGGCAAGGTGACGAGTCCCTCGTGCATCCACTGTGAAGGTGAGATGGACAATGCCTACCATACCTTCTTCGTATGTGGCAAACACGAAGCAGAGCGGGAGAAACTTAGGAACGAGGTTGGGACATTTACTCCAGAATCCATGGTGGGAGTGATGCTGCAAGAAAGGCAGAACTGGGAGCTGGTAAAAGCCTATGCAGAAAGAGTGCTCCTTATAAAACTGCACGACGGCTCGCTTAGCGGATGAAGAGAGATACCGGCAAGGCGTAAACTTGGCAAAGTAAGAGGGGTTCAGTTTAACTGCTAAAGCACGTCCTGCCCGAAGTAATGCGAAAGCGGTCCCGGGCAAGATATAACGTGGCGTCAAGATAGGTTTTTTAGTGGGTAAAAATCCCACACTACCTCACGGTTTGCCACTGTGTGGTGTCTTTTTGAAGATTTTCCTATCTATAAAATAAAAAATAACTTTAACAGGTTTGAAAAACGGGGGTATATTAAACAAATCCGTGTGGTGTGGCGGGACACCCGGTAGGAACGAAGTTACTTACGCTTTTCATTAAATATAAATTATAACATCATACTACTAAGTACGAATACGGTGCTAACTACTTATACATGGCGGAGTTAGAAAAGAGACAAAATTAAAAGTAACCAACTGTTTGTACCTAGCAAGAGTTAAGGAAATAATAAAAGAAAATCATTATTTGTATAATTAAAGCAAGCGTCTTACGATAAATATATATTGAATATAAGAAAAAAGTTGATCATGATGAGTTTATAGTGAAAGAGTATGTTTGTAAAAGGAGTTTGGATTGAAATAGGACTGTTTTCTACCTACCCGGCCAATTAATTTAAAATATTATAAAATATATCTCTTCCCTATTCTACAGCTTCTTCTTGTATCAGGGTGAAGTTTTACATGATTATATTTTATTTATTTACAAAACAAAGTGACATTTTTGACATATATAACAAAAATAATCAAAACAAGTCAAGTAACAGGCTTCCTTAATAATACTTTTTCCCGTCTTTTAAAGCTTACGTTTACGCGAGCGTTGCGCGTGAAAGCTTGGGCGGATAACGTTTTCCGAACTCAGCCTGGGCATTGGTAAAATGAACATGTGTACCAAATTTCATCTAACTCGGTGAGCTTTTACTCAAGTTATCGTCATCTGTAGATTTCGTGACGGATTTTGCGTGACGGTGATTTTGTGACGGTGATTTTGGTCGTTTTTTTTTTTGGGATTCACTCCCGGGCTCCAGAACGTGCCATAAGGAACTTCGTTCCAAAAATTAAAATAAACAGGTCAAGTGTGTGTTAGTCGTGTGATTTCGTGACGGATTTTGCGTGACGGTGATTTTGTGACGGTGATTTTGTGATGGTTATTTTGTGACGGTGATTTTGTGATGGTTATTTTGTGACGGTGATTTTGGTGGTTTTTTTCAGATTCACTCCCGGGCTCCAGAACGTGCCATAAGGAACTTCGTTCCAATAAATTGGATAATAATGGGTTTTAAAAGCATAAATATTATTAAATTTCATGAAATAGGAAGCGAGGAAGCTATGTTCCCTGAATTGAATTTATTAAGTAGTTAATGTAATTACGTTGGAATTGGACCCCGTATATATTCAAAAGTTGAGATAATATTGATATAAATCAATTAAGCGTGTTAATAACCCACAGAGCGTTATGCAATAGACCGTTACTAGATTGGAAATGGCATTGGTATGCCTCGTGGCTCAATGCTTTCATGATAGCTTGCCAAGCGTGCAAACCGGGTTCGATTTCCGTCTCGGAAGAAGGATGAAGGAACCGGATATTCGGAGTTCACTCTGCATTATGCATCCCTGGACCATGAGGAAAGTATGTTGCTACTCAGTAGAACTGACATACAGACGTTCTCTGTCAGGGATAACATTCAACTAAATTGGTTTAAACGAAGCCCGGAATAAACTTTATGACGAAGTTTTTTCAGTGCCATTATGAAAAGTTGAATTATTTTTCGAATGAAAGTTGAAATATTCGATTATATAAAGTTAAATAATCTATGTAACAGAATTAATAAAATAGAATTGATTAGGTTTTTGAAACGAAGTTCCTTATGGCACGTTCTGGAGCCCAGGAATGAATCCGAAAAAAACGACCGTCACAAAATCACCGTCACAAAATCATCGTCACTAAATCACCGTCACAAAACCAAGCGTCACGAAATCTACCGATGACGATAACTTGAGTAAAAGATGACCGAGTTTGTTGAAATTTGGTACACATGTTCATTTTACCAATGCCCAGGCTGAGTTCATTGTACAACGTTATCCGCCCAAGCATTCACGCACAACGCTCGCGTAAACGTATGCTTCAAATTTATAATTGGAATTTTAGGACGGGAAAAATTTTTAACTTCATCTATTTAATGAGACAAACACCTATTTAACATTAAAATTTTTTTTTTTTAGTAAAACGAACACTGACACTGCTATGAAGTGATGAAGATCGCTACATTTGTTAAAGCGGGCCTAAACGTTTAAAATAAAGAAAACAACGTTTTTACCGATATCTTACGTTCTAAAATAACGATTTTAATAAAACTTCTTACACAATACATAATGTACAATTGAAACAGGGATGTAGAATTTCAACCTGATACAAGCAGACCTTTTTGAGTGGGGAAGAGATATATTTTATACTATTTTAAATTATTAGGCCGGAATGGTAGAAAACAGTCCTATTTCCTACTAACTACACAATACTCTTTAACTATAAACTTATCATGATAACTTTTTTCTCAATATTCAATATATATTTTTTTATATCAAATTATAATTATTATTAACTACGGGAAACAGACAGAGAAAAATACTCTCCAGCGCTGGGATTTGAACCACAGGCCTCTATATTTCCAGTATAGCGCTCTTACCAACTAAGCTACGCAGGAGAATGATTTTCTCTGTCGTTAATGATATCTTGTCCCGAATTTAAGCTTTCTTAATATAGAGGCCTTTGGTTAATAATAATTATAATTTGATTTAAATTAAAATGTAATCTTTCCGTAGTATGAATACTACCAAAATCGTAAAATATGAATTTCTGATTGATTGTACTAGGTACAGGTACTAATTGGGTACTTTATAATTATAAGCGTTATTTCTCGGTCTAGTTCTATGTCATTAATGTTGACTTCTCAGATTTGTGGAAAATTGAAAGCTTAAATTCGGGACAAGATATCATTAACGACAGAGAAAATCATTCTCCTGCGTAGCTTAGTTGGTAAGAGCGCTATACTGGAAATATAGAGGCCTGTGGTTCAAATCCCAGCGCTGGAGTGTATTTTTCTCTGTCTGTTTCCAGTAGTTAATAATAATTATAATTTGATTTAAATTAAAATGTAATCTTTTCGTAGTGTGAATACTACCAAAATCGTAAAATATACATATTTTTTGTAAGACGCTTGCTTTTATGATACAAATAATGATTTTCTTTGAATTATTCCTTAATTCTGCTAAGTACAAATAGTTAGTTACTTTTAATTTTGTCTCTTTTCTAACTCCGCCATGTATAAGTAGTTAGCACCGTATTCGTACTTAGTAGTATGATGTTATAATTTATATTTAATGAAAAGCGTAAGGAACTTCGTTCCTACCCGCGACACCAAACGTATTTTTTTTCAGTGCCATTATGAAAAAATGACTTGTTCGAATGAAAGCTAAAATATTCGATTATATAAAATTGAATAATCTATGTAACACAACTATCGCCTTTTTTGCATGAACTCAAATGCCTATATTCGGACATATAATACGATTATTATTTTTTTTTTTTTTAAATGAAAAATCAAAATACATATATATTCTGTGATATAATTATTGTGAGCGACGTTTTTTATACAGTTAATGCCTAAACGTCAAGCTCACATTTTATTAGATTTTGAAACTCTTCAAACGGGTAAAATGTTGAAGTAATCAAATTCTTAACGCATGTGATATTTTGAGAAAAGATTAAAACTGGACTGTCAATCAGTGTGGCACATAGCTTCCTCGTATCCTATCACGTGCTTAATTGATTTTATGCTTTCAAAATCCATTATTATCAAATTTATTTAATTGTTTCCCCAGTTTTTTCAATAGGTCAAAATTGTTTTGATTTTTGACATTTTTATGTTTTGGCTATGGCACATTAACCTCGAAAAGCGTTACGTTACACGAATGGGGAAGATATAGGATCAAGGTTTTAGGAAGATATAGGAGGTGTTCAATCGAGTCAGTCCGCTCTTGGTAGGGATAGTGTCTCCCACTACCGCGCATGGTACCGCTGTCGCTAGGGCGTCCCCTCCCCAAGCGATTCTAAAACTATGTACACTGTACTAGGTGAATAGAAAAAGGTCGGAGCTAACTGCACTCGTTTACATCGCTGATTAGAGGTCGGCTGAGTTATGATTGCAGTTTAATACTCTTGATAATACTCTACTAAAACTGCCCCCCCCCCCCCCCTCAACTACAACTTCTGTTCAACTGCTCTGATTTGCATCGGACTAACGCCATAACTCTTAGAATTTTATTCCTAATAAACCAATTACTTTTTTAAAATTTATTCATAAAATTTATTTTTTACTTTATTATTTTTTATTTTTATTAGGTACTATAATTTTTTGGATTCATTATAAAAATAAGGGTGAGATTACTTCTTAATAAACTGCAAAAGAAGAAAAGTACTTTCTTTCTTCGTGCTCAACATAATGTTCGATTAAATTGCTAATTTACAAACGCAAGAATCTGCACGGTCGATTTTTTTTTACATTTTCATGTCTTTACTTTGGCACATAAACTCGATAAGCTTTACCAAAAAATGATACCAAAAAGCATTATACAAGCATTACAAAAAGCGTTACATAAAAATGTCTCACTGTCTTGCAGACTCGTATGCAAGCAATTTTCTTTTACATGAAATAAAGTACCAATTAAGCAAAAGTTAAAGAGCGAAGACGGTTGAAAATAATCTCGTGCTATCTCCGATCTACTTTCGACAAACCATCCAAATTTCATAAACATTAGATAAGTATACTTATGAAGATATAGGTGTAAATAAATGTATGTTTGTGAGCATGTTGATAAGAAACAAATGGGCGCAGAAGGTTAAAACTTATATGGCTCCAACATTGCTAATACATTTTTCGAAAAAGTTATATTTTATTATAAAAATAGTATTTAGATTATATTAAATTTTTGATTCATGTTAAATTTACTGAACCAAGTATCTGAAACGTATTTCAAAGTATCATGATTCTAAATTTGTCAAGTGGATACATTCCCCTCTGCTTCTGGTATTTTAAATCCATAGATTACATTGTTCTGCATTTAACGAATTTTGGGGCTCCAAAAAACTTTTATCTGAACTTTATATTTTGAATCCGAATTTGAAGTCAAAATATCAAGTTTTGTGACTTTTTTTGACATTATTCTAGTTAATTAACGAGGAGAGGGCGGGGGTACAAGAAACATGGGGGGGGGGGGATATAAAAAAATGGGCAAATCCCATAAGTTGTATGTATTTTTTTCAATTAAATATGCTATTCTAAATTACAATATTTGATAGCTACCCCCCCCCCCCCCCCCTTCTCAGTCACATAATATATTGTAATTCTCTAAAATGATGCAAGAAAAAAGCCATAAAACAATTTTTTATATGACTGACAAAGTAATAAAAATACAATGACTCAATAAGAGGAAAAATCGATTTTTGTTTCTAATTTCTCAATTTGCTTAAAATTTCTTTAAATAAAATTCTTTTATCTACGATTGATTTGAAATATCAACATTGTATCTCTGTTAAGATGCGTAGAAAGTGATACTTTACGAACTTGTATTCATTGCGCATGCGCGTCTTATAGTTCTGAAGAATTCCTCTTCTTTACCACGCTAGCGCGGTAAAGAAGAGGAATTCTTCAGCTTTACTCATAATTAGCGAGTTTGTTTACATTTAACAAAACTAATTTTCTGTTCTTTTATTAGGGTGCGTAGGCAAAACCAAGGACCCTTATATTTTCCTGCGTGTGTCTGTCCGTCCGTCCTCTCGCCTGCTCTCACGGCTACACTTTTCGTCCGATTACTTTGAAATTTGGCATGTATGTGTCTTGTACCTGCCCACATATTTTAAAAATATAGCGACTTAAAAAAAATATTTTTCAAAAAAATTAGCGTAAAAAAACTTAAGGGTTAAAATGTTTTTATTTTTTTTCGACACCGTGAAGGGGTATCATATGAAAGGGTACGTCGAGCTGATTACAAAAATATATTATTCTTTGGTTATAACTTTGATAGGGCGAGCGTAGGCAAGTTTGAAGTGGGCGTGAAACGTGTCCCCCCCCCCTTCTATCACGCTTATGTGAAGTGCAAAAAATCTGAAAAAATTCCTGAACATTCTTCGACCAAAAGTAAAGATACCACTTTTTGGAAATTTCGAAAAAAATATTATTTAATTTTTTATTGACAAAATACTTTTTTTTATAATTATGGTCTTTTCGATGTATTTATGTGGTTGTAGTCCGGTTCAGTGGCAACAAAATACTTAATAAGAAGTTTGTTTATGTGTTTTGAGAATATCAGACCCATAGGATAATTCAATGTAAGCTTTTTAGCATTTTTAAAAACACCATCAATAGGGTACTACTTAAACTATACAGGGTTGCATACGGACACTCGCTGTGTACTGACTAGCACACACTTGACCTGTTTATTAAAGTAACTGTTTATATCGAGTTTTAAGTGTAAAACAATAAGTGAATTAAGTGGCTTTGACGAAAATGTAGAGAAGAATACTCCTCCAGAAATAATTAATTCGGCAAAAAAATACAACTCAAGATTAATGCCATCTTTATCAAGAGAGAGATACGAACTTACATACAGCAAGTTTATTTTTAAATCTAACAATCGTAGATAAAGTACGGTATACGGAACTCGTGCGAAAACGGCATTTTGCATTGCTCGTGTGGTTTTACTACCCTCGCTATTTCTCGTGTGGTTTTACTACCCTCGCTGTCAAAATGCTACTTTCCACACTCGACGCATCATGTACTATTTTTTTACTTTAGATTCGTGTTCTTCATGACATGAAGATATTCAAATGCCCAATATTTATTTATTTTACGAAATTTTCTTGGCGGAAAATTGGGTCGAAAACCCCCCAAAACTTACATTTTCCCGAACTTTAGACGCATTTTCCGGGAAAACTGTACGTATAGAAGAAATTTTGACTTCAGATTCGGATTCAGCACACAATGTTACTTCAGAAAAGGACATTTTCATTCTGAAGCTTTTTGTTGGAGAACCGTGTCATCAATTATTTGTTAAGTGGCGACTAGGCCACTCCGCTTTTAGTTTCCACTATGACTCTATCCGCTTCTGGTTGCCACCATGGTATTTAGAAACATAAATTATTATCATTTCCAAGTATTGTCCACTTTAATCTGCATCTTTTTGGCACTCTACTAGTAAAAACTATAGATTATCAATTTGCCAAATGATCATCCCGACTAGACCTGGGAAAAATTGTCCCACTCAATATTATAATGCTGTAATCTTATCAAATGATAACATATCTCTATTGTTTTACAGATGTTGATCCAGTGACAGATCATGGGGGCTCATCAATCCACTAAGAATGAACAGGAGCTGACAGATGAAGGTAAACCTATTTCATTGATGGATAATTTAATTAATTTTAGAATAATAATGTTTCAATATAGCTTCTATCAAACCTATTTAATTAATTTCCAATATTGATTATATAAGCATTAATTTGAAATCCCATCATTTCAAATTGATTAAATTTAATCAATTTTATTAAGTTCTAATTATATATTAAACCATTGATACTTGATTGACACATCTTTTTTTCCATTGACACTTTGTGACAAATATACAAGTACATTATTTTAATGTTAAGCCCAACTCAAAATCGACCCAGTAGTTTAGTCTCCAGGCGTCTGCACAGATAGACATTTTTTAAAAAACTACATTTTTGGACTCAGGGGACTTCAAAACGTGTAAATCTATCAAAAACTCAAATTCAAATTTTCACGCCATCACAATAAATATAAAGAGAAAGTAAAAATATGAGGATATCTCTAACTCTTACCCTTCTCTTTCTTACTCAGAAGATAAGATGTATGCATGATAAGATAAGAATATTTTAATAATTTAAAAATAGTTTATCTCCAGTAGGGAGAAAAAGTTATGATTTTGAATTAGATTAGAGGGACTAAAGTAAGTCTTTTCATCCCTGAACTCAAAAAGTAAGGAGAAAAAGTAAAAGTAGGGCGAAAAAGTAAAGATTGCAACTTAATTATTTTTAAAATAGTAGAAAATGGATGGCTAATGTAACGAAGTTGTTGAAATCAGGTTGGCGATACTGCTTTTTCGACCATGTTTATCTTTGTTTATAACCTGCATCTAAATAACCTTCTATTTGAGTTTAATTCCAATTCTTATTTAGTTTTAATATTGAATCTCTTATATCTGCTATTAAAAGTGCTAATAATTATTGTTATTTATTAAATTAATAAATAAAAACTGTGCAATGGACGAAAATGTGTATTTTCTTTCTACTGAAGATAAAATATTGTATGTACCTCGTGAGTAAAGTGCCATTATTCCCCTCGCGATAATTATCGCGAGGGGTAATAATTAATAACTCTAATAATTAATAACTCTAATTAAGCGTTAATTAGAGTTATTCCCTCGGGCTGCGCCTCGGGAATTAACTAGTCTAATTCCCTCGGCTTCGAGGGATTTAGGGACCATAGTTCCTTCGGCTTCCCCTCAAGAACCAACTTTTTCGCTCAGGGAATAATGGCTTACTTTACTCCCTAGGTGTATTATAAATAACTATTTTTGTCTACTAATGAATATATTATTATAATTTTAAATAATTTAAAATCTCTCCTTAAATAATGATATTGTCCCAACAGTGTTGCCCAACTCACTACATTATGAGATGAAATTAGTTTAAAAATCACTGGATGCCATTATTTAATTTCTATTTACTGCATAATCTATTTCATTATTTATTTTGTATTTATTATTTTTTTTTTTTTTTGTAGTTTTAGTCCCGTTCAACAGCTCATTAGGTCATTACTACATTAGTCATTTTCTATTTACTGCATAATCTATTTCCTTTATTCTTTGCACTTAAAAAGTCCTGACACGTAAACCTTATTTGAGCCACTAAAAAAAAACCACAAAATAAAGAATAAACGTTGTGAAGCAAAGATGCCTTCAGACATTCTAGGTTAGAAATAATTGAGCCTGACGCAGTGGCCCTAATTAGTCGAGCTTCAACGGATAAAGTTCTTACACTTGATTTTTTGCCAGAAAAATTCAAAAGAAACTTTGACTTTGAAAATATATGTTTTTCCGCGTTTCGTTGCCAGTTTGGTCCAACCTTAATTCTTTGCTTAATATTCAGAGTGTGAAATAACAAATGCTGATACTTTATGTTTAGACTTTTCTTCAGGAGCTATTTATTGGAACGAAGTTCCTTATGGCACGTTCTGGAGCCCGGGAGTGAATCCAAAAAAAAAACGACCAAAATCACCGTCACAAAATAACCGTCACAAAATCACCGTCACGCAAAAACCGTCACAAAATCTACCGATGACGATATCTTGACTAAAAGATCACCGAGTTAGTTGAAATTTGGTACACATGTTCATTGTACCAATGCCCAGGCTGAGTTCGTTGGAAAACGTTATCCGCCCAAGCGTTCACGCGCAACGCTCGCGTAAACGTAAGCTTAAAAAATACGGGAAAAAATGTTATTATGGAAGCCTGTTACTTGACTTTTTTATTTTTGTTATATCTCAAAATGTGACTTTGTTTTGTAAATATCGATAATATAATCACGGTTTTGTTAAAAGTAAAATTGATCTGTGCTGACGCTTATTTCAATATATTATTATGATACTGCGTATTTAATCCACTTCATCTATTTAATGACAGAAACAACTTTTTTAAATATTTTGTTTTAGTAAAACGAACACCGACACTGTTATGAAGTGATAATGATCGCTAAATTTATTAATGTGGACCCAAACATTTAAAATAGAGAAACAACGTTTTTACCAATATCTTAATAAAACTTCTTACACATTGTCTTAAGTACAATTGAAACAGGCATGTAAAGTTTCAACCGGATTCAAGCAGAAGCTTTAGAGTAGGGAAGAGATATATTTTATAATATTTTAAATTAATAGGCCGGGTAGGTAGATAACAGTCCTATTTCCTACCAACTACAAAATACTCTTTAATTATAAACTTATCATGATAAACTTTTTTCTCAATATTCAATACATATTTATAGTAAGACGCTTGCTTTAATGATACAAATAATGCTTTACTTTTAATTTTGCCTTAACTCCGCTAGGTACAAATCGTTAGTTACTTTCAATTTTGTCTCTTTTCTAACTCCGCCATGTATAAGTAGTTAGCAATGTATACGTACTTAGCAGTGTGATTTTATAATTTATATTTAATGAAAAATGTAAGGAACTTCGTTCCTACCGGGTGTCCCGCGACACCACACGTATTTTTTCCATAATTTATGGGGGGGGGGGGGGGGTTAAGTTATAACTCTTTAAAATATATAACAACTAATTTTTAACACGCCCAAGTTTAGGTCATCAAAAAAACTCCAAAGTTTTGGCTTTATTAGAAACCTTCTTCATAGGATCTATAACAGAAGGAATCCAGGAATTATAACATCGAGATGTAAAAAATCTCAAACGAATATAAATTTAAAGAAATAAACAAGAATTACTTAGTTAAGGACTTAAAAAATTAAAACTCACAAAGTGTAAAAGTTGATAAGAGCTTTTTAAATAAATATTAATTAAGACAATAGGGAAAATTGACTAGATGATGCTTTTAAAAATTAGAAATAGAGATAACAATAAAAATATCCGTGTGGTGTCGCGGGACACCCGGTAGGAACGAAGTTCCTTACATTTTTCATTAAATATAATTATAAAATCACACTGCTAAGTACGTATACATTGCTAACTACTTATACATGGTGGAGTTAGAAAAGAGACAAAATTAAAAGTAACTAACTATTTGTACCTAGCAGAGTTAAGGAAAAAATAAAAGAAAATCATTATTTGTATAATTAAAGCAAGCGTCTTACTATAAATATAAGTTGAATAAGAAAAAAAGTTGATCATGATGAGTTTATAGTGAAAGAGTATGTTTGTTAAAGGAATTTGGATTGAAATAGGACTATTTTCTACCTACCCGGCCAATTAATTTAAAATATTATAAAATATATCTCTTGCCTACTCTACAGCTTCTGCTTGTATCAGGGTGAAATTTTACATGATTATATTTTATTTATTTACAAAACAAAGTGACATTTTTGACATATATAACAAAAATAATCAAATCAAGTCAAGTAACAGGCTTCCTTAATAACACTTTTTCCTGTGTTTTGAAGCTTACGTTTACGCGAACGTTGAGCGTGAACGCTTGGGTGGGTAACGTTTTCCTACGAACTCAGCCAAGGCATTGGTAAAATGAACATGTGTACCAAATTTCAACAAACTCGGTCATCTTTTACTCAAGTTATCGTCATCTGTAGATTTCGTGACTGATTTTGCATGACGGTGATTTTGGTCGTTTTTTTCGGATTCACTCCCGGGCTCCAGAACGTGCCATAAGGAACTTCGTTCCAATAAAAAAACCCTATTTATAAACAAATAATAAGATAACTAAAAAGAGAAGTAACAATCTAAAATTTAAGTATCAAGCAGATAGTGACATCTAGCGCTAAACCACAGAATCACTTGCAAATCCAAAATAATATATTAACGTACTCATATGAAAATCTAAAAACAATCTTAAACATTCAATCTCGAGTAAACACTATATAACTTAATCAAAAACTTGGTTCTCCGGTGAAATCCGCGTCACGAAGGGGTTGAAGTCCGACGTTTCGCTTCCACTACTGGAAGCATCTTCAGGAGTGTGGTCCATCGTGATGTTGACTCGAAGCAAACACAAGATATACTGACGACTGTAGAGAAGAACGGACTATTTATACTGGTTTTCTAGACCGTAGATTGTTTCTGGATTTCCTGACGAAGGATTACCCCGAGTAAAGGAACCCCCCGGGAAATTCAGGTTTCTTCCTACATTTAGAATGGAAGTGGAGGCATTCCACTATTTTCTTTTACATAAAAAATACTTTCATGATCAGCGTTTCTTACTTTATTATATTAATATTAAAAAAATAAATTGAAATAAAGATAATCAAACAAAAATAAAAGACAAGAAGTAGGTATTTGTATATAATCAAGAAAAAGGTTTTATAAACAACAACAAACAATAGTTTGTAGTTACAGAAAAGTCTGTGCGCGCTGATAGCAGTCAGTTCCTGAATTAAGAATGAACAAAACATTCCGGTAAAGTCTTTGACTCCAAACCCTGCGCGCGCAACCAGTTTCCTGCTTCCACTATGGCCACTTTGCTGTAACTACACTGTTTAATTCTCGAGCTTGTTTTCTGTGCCTGTACCTGATTCGGAGCCAGCTTTCATTGTGGCTGTACCCGAAGAGTGTGGATGTCAGGCGTCCGGTACTGCTCCATTTTACACAATGCACAGCACATGCGCAAATCTACCCTCTCCCTCTTCACTTCAGGAAGTTTGAATGGCACGTCGATAGCCTGTACAGCTCGCCGTAAAGTTGCCCAGATCCAGCAGTCGCTCGCGCGCCCCAGCGGCGCCCCCTTCCCCCTCCCCCACTACAATTTCTGTTCTACTGCTCCGATTTGCACCGGACAAACGCCACAACCCTTAAAATTTTATTCCTTAAACTTACATACATAACATTTATTTTTTACTTTATTATTTTTGTTATACTATAATTTTTTGCATTTATTATAAAAATATGGGTGAAGAAGCTAAAATATTAGGTTCTTAACCCTAGAACAACCCACACAGTTTTTTTTACGTAAACTCCATACAGGGATCAGTGAGACCCCAATTAATTAATGGGTTAAATTAATTAATTAAACATTTTCTTTTTCAATTATTTATATATTTTTGTAAATATAATTTGTCATACTAAAAATACCATTTAATTTTGATCAAAACAAATAAGGATTTTAAAATTAAATTGTATACATATATATTTACATCAAACGTTTTTTAGAAAAATTTGTACTTTAAAATGAAATATATATAACATTTTGTGTTCGTTAGATTGGTTAATATTTTTCATTTATGTATATTAAGAGTTGTTTTACAGAAAACAGGAACAAAAATTGTAATAAAAATTCTCTCTCTCTCTCTGTCAAAGTTAAGTTTTTTGGCCTTAAACCCTTACTGTGATCAACTAAACCTTCTACTTAAATATATACTAATAGTAATAAGCGTTTTATTTAGGAACTTTAGACAGTCTTAAACATTTTAGCAGCCCAAAAAAAATATAAAATAACTTTTTTAATACAATAAAAAAATAAGTCAGTTAACAGTGGTATATAAAACAATTACGTAAATGCCACACAGGGGTCTATGGGACCCCAACTCAAATTCTAATGAATACTGAAAGAAAACTGAAACTAATAACATAGATATTGTTATCAGTATAAACACAGAAAGGTTCAAAGGTAAATTAGAAGGGAGTCTAGGTTTAGAGAAATACAAATAAAAGAAAAAAAAAAACTCAATTTTAGTTTGTATGGGGTCTGTGGGACCCCAATAAGGTGTTCTAGGGCAGTGGTTCTTAACCGGGGGGCCGCGGCCCCCCAGGGGGTCTCGAAAGGTATGTAGGTACTATATATATTATAATTGGAGATTTTAAGGGGGCCGTGGTTACCAAAAGGTTAAGAACCACTGTTCTAGGGTTAATAAACTGGAATAGAAGAAAAGGACTTTCTTTCTTCGTGAACAACATATGTTCGATTTAATTCCTAATTCACAAACGCAAGAATCTGCACGCTTGAATTTTTTGACTTTTTCATGTCTTTACTTTGGCACATAAACTCGAAAAGCGTTACTAAGAACATCACCAAAAAGCGATACATGAAAATGTCTCACTGTCTTGCAAGAAGTTGTATGATAAACTATCTAAGACCTCTTCTCTAGGAATTACTAGATCGGATTTTAAAGATGTGCATTACCTAATGTAAGAATTCAACTGTTTAAATGTGGTAGCAGTTATGTTTCTACCCAATTATATAATTTCTTGGCAAATGCCAACGGACATGCAGATTTATTGAAAACAAAAAATAAAAGATTCAATAAAAAATATTTTTGAAGAACTGGTTTCTAGAATCTAACTTCCTTAAACTATTAATAATCTCAGCAATGTAATACCGTGCGTTTGCACACTGCAATAAGGTACACAATTTGTGTTAGTGAGAGACACCTAGGGATGTGCCAGCCAAGCAAGAATGGCGGTGTGAGAGCACGCTCGTCTCTGATATAGCCCTATATCTGATCTTCTTGAGTTGGTATAGGTCCAGAGTTGGGTGGGCATCGTCGGGCCCCTGATGAGTCGGACGCGACGAAACGATGCAGGACATAGCGTAATGCCGAGCCAACATCTTTTTGACATAATGTCTGATGTTGGAACAGTTCCTATGTGTCACGCTTGCGTGGCACATCCCTAGGTGTCTCTCACTAACACAAATTGTATTAATTATCTACCAATTATACTCTAAACATTTCTCAACCCTTAACTGCCCGAATTATTTTTTTGGGGAATTGTTTGGTTTTTTCTGGGGATTTTGCCTGTTAAGAGGTCCCTTAATATGTAAAAAATGTTTAAAAAAATTAAAAAAATGTTCTTACCCCAAATTTGGGCTGTTGCCATATGGCAACGCTAGGACATTAGCCCTACAGTTTTTTTTTCTCAGTAAATGTTTTAATAATTTCTTTTACAAAATGTATGTAAAATAAATTTTAGGTTAAAAAAGCACAAGTAATACTAACAAAATACTAAATTTATTTAAAAGAACGAAAAAGTAAATTTAATTTTTTTTTAAATTTTATTAATTTGTACCTATTATGTATCATGTTGTTTATCTGTAAAATTATGTAATTATTTCTTTATTTTTTGTTTTATCCATGTGTTTTTGTTATTACCTTTAAAAATATATATCTATTATTCAATTGTAATAAACAAATTTTTAAAAGAATAGCCCAATACTATTTGTTACTAATTATACTTATTCAACAAAAATAATTACAAGATTTAGAGACTAATTGAGAAATATTTTGAAAATGATAAAAAAAAATTAACATTAGGCAAAAAAAACATCATAACTTTGTGTATAAATACGACTGAATTAAATTAAGACTTAGAAAAAAAACTGTAAGGCTAATGTCCTAGCGTTGCCATATGGCAACTTTCAAATTTTGTGAAACTGCAATAATTTTATATTTTTAATCATTCTTTATTCTATTAGTTTCATTACTAATAATAAAATTAATTAATTAAAAAAATTAAAATTCTTTCCGTGTCACAAATTTGGAATGACCCATTTTTTAAACCTGTCTTGTCACATACGTGTTGCACCAAACAAATAAATCTAATGATGAAAAATCAATTTAATCCTTCTTTTGACATAATATTCACATTAAAAAAGTTCAATTAGTTCATAAAAGTTCAAGTTAACTTGGACCTCTCCAGACAATAATAAAGGGAGGGGGTTTTGCTGTTGCCATATGGCAACGCTAGGTTATTAAGGGTTAATTGTTATTTTTAATTTAAATGTTTAATGTATGATATTTTTTGTATAAACGCTTTTACATCGGCAAATACAATTTATAAGGCTTCTTTCACTGCATCTTAGCCGTTAAACTTTTTTTTTTAATAATATTGTATATATTTATGATAAATAATAATAATAATAGAAGATTATGTTTATGGCATATTGCTTTTGGAATTGTGCCCATGTGTTTAGAAGAAGTAGATTAAAGTCTTTAAGTCTATAAATATAGAGGAAAGTTTAGATATGTAAGGGGATGTAGTTTAGTAAGCACGTGATGTTGGTATATCCAGGAATCCAGGATTAAGTTTTCTCTATTCATACTGGACGTGGTGTAGAAACCAAGTTCTGTTCGGGAGTTTATACCCCTTAAACCCTAACCGCAACTTTACAAGAGCAATATCCTCCACATGTAATATTACATAGAGTTACCCCAAATACTACATCCAACAGACTAAACCTGTCTTCATACAAATATGTATTTGTTAACCTGAAATACATTCTTTACCATACTATATAATCCAGGTGATAGCGTGCAAAAAAGTGTCTGAATAACATCAAGCTAGAAATTTGTATACAAGTCAATCATTTAGCACCTTTTAAGAATATGAGGTCGGCTAAGTTCGTCTGCGGGTCATAGCTTGGCAATAGGCGTTTGAAAAAAACAAACCGGTGGAGAGCGGCCATATCTCACCAATTATGGTGGACAATGTGATTTTCATGATTCTGAATACAGAATTAGTTAGTAGACTGAAAATCAAGTTGATGTTAGTTTGTCCGTTGACAGGTGACCACGTTGATTTTTATTATTATTTGAATAACTAACCTATCAAATGTGAAAATAACATCGACTTGATTTTTGGTCAACTAACTAATTCTGTACTCAGGATCATGAAAATCATACTGTCCACCATAATTGGTGAGACATGGCCGCTCTCCACCGGTTTGTTTTTTTCAAACGCCTATTGCCAAGCTATGTCCTGCAGACGAACTTAGCCGACCACATATTCTTAAAAGGTGCTAAAAGATTGACTTGTATACAAAATTCTAGCTTGATGTTAGTCAGACACTTTTTTGCACGCTATCTCCTGGACTAATTGTATTTGATTCAAAATTTACAATCAGGAGTGTTTGGAATTCTATTGTCCATTTTAGGGTCCTCGAGCAAAACCGATGATCTTTATAATTTTCTGCGTTTGTCTGTTAATTCATCGTTAACGCGTCTGCATCTCCAAAAGGGCACTTCCTTTGATTGTTACTCCCCTTAAAAAGACAGAGGGGAGTAACTATATAAAGAAGATGTACGGAATGTTCTTCTTTAGACTGTTACTCCACTTATAAAAACAGAAGTGTGATATTCCTTTGTCCTGATGTACATTGGACTAAACATCCCTTTTTCTTAATAGTTATTTAATCAAAATCATTTATATTATAAAAAAAAATAGGGGAGTAACCATCTAGAGAAGTACCTCCGAATGTACCTAAAACAAGGATTTAAATTTTTCCAGTTATGTAATAACTCTGGTAAAAACGTAATCCGATGTCAAACGTAATTCAAGATATTATAATTATAAAACTTGATTGTTGATTTACTAACTCCGATATCAAAAACTTCTAAAAATATTAGTTTTCAAATTTAACTCCAAAATGGCAGCCATTTAAAATGTTAAAAATCAAATTCCATGAAAACCAGTTGGTAAGAATAAAATTTACATAAGAAAAAGTTGTAGCACTATTTAATGCAAAGCTAACTGTATATCTTATTTGTTGAAATCAGTTCAAATAAAAAAATAAATTTGCTATTATTTTAATTTTTGTGGTGTACAAATTATTTTTACAATTCTTTTATTTTCTTTTTTTTAAAAAAATCATCTTAACTATTTACATTCCATTTTAAGTTTTATTCATTATTATCTTTAATTTTGTTTGGGGGAGGTTTTCTATACTAACACATTTAAACGTGATGTTGAGTTACAAAGAGAAAATTAAAATGATCGTAATTTCTTTATTTATGAACCGATTTCAATAAATGAGGTATCGTATAAAATTAACATTAAAAGGTTCTACAGCTTTATACTTATGCAAATTTTATTCTTACCAACTTGTTGTCATGAAATTTGACTTTTAAAATTTTAAATGGCCACCATTTTGAAATTTGAAAAATTTTAAAACTCGTATTTTTGTAATTTTATGCATCAGAGTTAGTAAGACATCTGTCAAGTTTCATATACATATCTTACATATAAAAGGGTTTTTGAAATATAATTTTTTTCCAAAGAAATACAAAATGGTGGATTACGGTTAAACCAAGCCGAAATCTAAAGCAAGTTACTGAGCATTTTCTACTTATATTTACATGTAGAACCCTGTTCTGAATAGTGCTCTAAGCTTTTCTGTGACACCCTATATATTAAAACATATTTTAACTGTGTACAATTATTTTTGTTTCAGTTAACTTCGACCATTTTCAAATTTTAAGAGCCATCGGAAAAGGAAGCTTCGGGAAGGTAATCTAAACATTTATTGCATTTAACCTTTTTTAAGTTTTTGGTAGTATTCATACTACGGAATGATTAAATTTTACTTTAAATCAAATTATAATTATCAATAACTACGGGAGACATACAGAGAAAAATAGACCCCCGCACCGGGAATTGAACCACGGGTCCTCCTATTAATCCGTTACAGATGCTCTTACCAACTGAGCTATACGGGAGAATGATTTTTCTCTGTCGTTACCGATTCAATGTCCCGAATCCAAGGGAAATTCCAAGGGGAAAAATTTGAGGATTTTTAAAAAATGTCAGTCTGTCGTCTGTGCAGATGCGTGGCGTGGAGCCTAAACTAATGGGACGATTTTGACGAACTTTGGCATACATATTCAGAAAAATCATTATTAGAAAAGGAGTTCAATGGCGAATCCAGAAATGAATTTTAGCTGCAAATTTGGGGGTGCTACCCCCCAAAACTCGGTTCTGACGATTTTGAATAAAACGAATATTCTGAAATGTCGTTTATGTAAATGCGAATCTAATGATATATAAGCAGTTTCCCCGGGAAAAATCTGGTTTCTTATAAAATTCCTGAAAAACGCGGACGAAGAGAGGCCGGGTTTGATTCCACGCCAAGGAAAAGTTATTTTTATGATAAATTTTGATATAATGTTCAAAAATAAATAAATGTACCTACGAAAACAAATAAACGAAAAATACTGGGCTAAGTAATAATTATGAACTCGTATATGAGAAAGTTAGTCTGAGTTGTCTCAGACCAATTTTATTATTTATTCTGTTTTTGATCTATTTGTCATTTTATTATTTTTTTGTAATTTCTTTTATTACGTATTTGATTATTATATGGTTTTGATTATTCAATTATTCCGGATTTTATGATATAAAATGAAAATCTCAAGCTTTTAGAGATGAAATATTTCTAAATATAAAATAATCTCTGACACTCACAGACTTATATTTCATCCTAAAACTGGTGAAATATCTTTAGAAAACTCTCTATTATTTCTTTTTAGGAAAACTTAGATTTATTTTCAAGAAAACTTTATTCTTTTCTAATCATATCTTTGATATCTTCGCTCTTCATATCTTATCTTAAGCTTAGAAAATTCTTTTATCCCGTAGATAATTATCTTGGGAATAGAACTACTCAACTGTCTTAAATACTTTTCGTGAAAAGCCCTCTTATAGAAAATGTCTGTGCCAGGAGTTTTCTTATCTCCACCATGTGAAGTTTTTAGCAGGGGGGGGGGGGGGGGGAGGTATTGTTAAGTACAAGAAAAAAAAAACCTTCACGAATTTTATCACAAACAAATTCTTTGACAATATAAAATGTTTTAAACTATATTTATTTTCTTATAATATACGTAATAAATGAAGAGAAAGTATTATTATGACGCAATTATTTATTTTCAATATTTTAATTGATTTAATCATTTTAAGGTCCTGTGAGTTTAACATTTTTTTTTTTTTTTTAATTTTTGTCTGTCGTCATTTAAAAAATCGAAAATCAAAATACTATATATATATATATATATATATGTATATATATATATATATATATATATATATATATATATATATATATATATATATATATATATATATATATATATATATATATAATATATATATATATATATATATATATATATATATATAAATATATATATATATATATATATATATATATATATATATATATATATATATATATATATATATATATATATATATATATATTTATTTTTTGCTTCCGAACTCACCGAAGGTAACAGAAGAATTGTGATTGTTAATGAATCTGAATTAAAATAAAAAAACAAGTCTTAGAGCGGAATCCGTTTCAGATATTAGTGAACATTTTCAGTCCTGTGTCTGTCGGTCGGTCTGTCTTTCAATATTTTTGTGAAGCAAAATATCTTGTAAACTGCTCATCCGATTTAGTAGAAATTTGGAAGGTAGGATAAGCGTGGCGTATATTCCGAAAAGGATGCGCAGCTCATGGTAGCGCTAGTGTCGCGGTTAAGTAATTAGTTTTTGGACTGATCAAAGAGCGGGAGCATCATTTTTGGCGCTAATAAAATTTAAAATATAAACAATTAATTATATTATTGGTAATAATTTAATATGATACACCCTTGAAATTCTTGATGTACGTATTAGATGGCTGAAGAGGTGTAATAAATAGACGTAATTTCTTTAACAAATAAGACGTTTCGAATTTTGACAGGGGACAGCCTTTGTTAGGGACGAAACGTCTCATGTGATAAAATAATTATGTCTATTTATTACACTTCTTCAGCCATGTCATACGTATATCTAAAATTTTAATATTATTTTTAAATCCACCAGTGATTATTCCAATTTTAACCCGGGAACTAGACACCGAGGATACAATGGTAAAAAATCTTTTCCCTGAACATTAAATTTTAAAACTGTTTCGTCAGTTATCGGAATCAATTACTACATTAGAGATTTTGCTAATTAATTTATTCTAGGTGAGAGGGGAATAGAAATAATTAAATAAACAAATGGCCGCAGTAGGTTAAAACTTATCGTTTATAAAAATGTGACCAACAAAGAGCTAAATTAGACCTACCATCCAAATTTCATTAAAATCAGACGAGTAGTTTTGAAGATAATTTGGTTCGCAAAAATTGAGGGACAGACCGACAGACACGGAACCAAAAATATTTCCTGATATCAGTAACTGATTTCTGTCTTGGAATTTTTGAAATCGGAGACATAAAAAAAATGTTCTTCAGAACGACCACGTAGCTCGGGAGCACAAATACATAAAAGATAACAGACTCCGAAGTAAAGCACAGTAATCCAGCTATAAGTATACTTTAATAGTACATTACGCGTCGAGTGCGGAAAGTAGCATTTTGCATGCGAGTGTGGAGTTTGCACCCGAGCGATAGCGAGGGTAGTAAAACCACACAAGCAATGCAAAATGCCGTTTTCGCACGAGTTGCGTACCGTACTTTATCTACGATTGTTAGAGTTAAATAATAAATACAGAAACAAATAAACTTCCAGTATACAAGTTCGTATTTCTCTTTTGATAAAGATAACATTAATTCTTTAGTTGTATTTTGTGCCGAATTATTTCGGGAGGCGTATTATTCTCCTCATATTCGTCATAATCATTTAAATCACTCATTGATTTTCACAAAAAACTCTATATAAAAGTTACTTTTATTAAACAAACAGAAAATTAGTCTTGTTAAATGTAAACAAACTCTCTAATCGTGCGTAAAGCTGAAGAATTCCTCTTCTTTACCGCGTGTGGTAAAGAAGAGGAATTCTTCAGAACTATGAGAAGCGCATGCGCAATGAATACAAGTACGTAAAGAATCACTTTCTACGCATCTAAACAGAGATACAATGTTTATATTTCGTATCAATCGTAGATAAAATATTTTTTATGCGAATCAGTGAATAGGAAATACAAAAAGAAAAAATGTATTCAAAAAAGAAAACAATTTTTATGCCTATAAATAAGAAAAATATCAATTTTATTCATATTTTTCATGAGAAACTGGGAAAACCTGATCGTTTTCTACAAAAAAAATAAAAATACATTTTGTGAAAATGGAAAAACAATTGTTAAGAGAGCAATAAAACTAAGTGATAAAATATAATAAAAAATAGATTACTGTAAAGTGTAACGGAGGCAGCGAACTCGCATTAAGATATATTACAATTTTATTGCCTTTCCCCTGCTCTTTACGCTACATTCTTTTCCTTAAAATGTTTTTCCAGTAAGGAAAATTGCGTGCTTCATATTCTTTTTAAGTATTGTGTCTTTTTTTCCTCCGTTTTATATTTTTATTCATATTTTTTTTTTCTCTCTTTTGTATTTTTATTCATTCATAAATTGTTTAGAGTGTAGAGTATAGAAGAAAAAAATAGTAAAGCACACACAAGTATGTGCTTTCAGCAAACACAAAGGAGAGTGGGCCAAGCGCAGTTTCAAGATTGTGCTAATTTAAAAGTTTTTAAGCTATTACTTTTGAACTGTTTATCTTTAATAACTTTTAACAAACGCTTTTAAAAGAATTTTCATCGTTTAAAAGTAAAGTAACTACTCCAAAGTATTCTAGCTTACACCCGTTCATTGAGATAATAATTTTTTAAGAAACCTTTTTAAGACTGGTCAAGATGATTATCTTATATTATTCTATAATCTATTTAATAATGTTGAATGTTTTAAATATAGTATAATTTAAGCTAAACATAAAATTGTATTTGCAATTTATAAAAAGTTTATATAATAATGACGTTTTTTTGATGACTTTTTTAAAAATGACGTTTTCTTAATTAAGTTTTTTTATCGGAGGGAGACGAAATATAGCCATTGGATAAAATATAACCACTTTTAATTAAATCATAAATTTAAAATTACTCTAAATCAATCCATATCAAAAAAGAATTAATAAGAGATTTTTGGAAGGGGGGCAGTTTGCTCTCACAAAACATGTGACGTATGTACAAAATCCTTAATCATTTTTTATATCTTTTTTGTTTTTTGAAAAAAAAAACCTAATTTTTATTTAAATAAATAAAATAAGTAAATTATAATAATGTTAAAAAAACATTTTTAAAATCAAGTTTTTATCTTGGACATTGCCCAAGATAAAAGCAAGGGCATGGCCCCCATATTGAATTTAGAGTGAGGGCATTTTATTTTTCGTATTCTTCTCAGGAAACACTTTCATGTGAAACCCTTATCATGCATGGGCGTGCTTAAAATATAACTGGTCCACCATTTTGGGCTTCCCGCCATATTGGATTTGGAATGACATCACTTAGCTAACCATTCATTGTCATCCAAACTATACGTGTATGCAAAATTTCAATTCAATCGGTTGAGGATAACTGCTTTAAAATTCATTTGCAAGATTTGATCCATACATACATACATTGCAAGTTAAATAAAAGCTTGTAAAGAGGCACTTCTTTATAACTTTACTTCCCAAAAAGGGTAAAATAGTTGCAGTTAGTGCGGCACTTAGATTCCTCGTGTCCAATTTTGTATTCTTTAATGATATTTCATGTCCCCAATTTTTTTTAAATCTATCAAAAATGTTTTTATTTTTTACATTTATTAATGAAGCAAAATTTAACGTACTTTTGAAGATATAGATGTAAATAAATGTGTGTTTGTACGCATGTTGAAAAAGAACAAATGGTAGAAATAAGGTAGAAACTTGAATGGCCTAATTATGACCTACCATACGAATTTCATTAAAATCGGACGAGTAGTTTGTAAGATATGTTGGTTCGCAAAAATTGAGTGACAGACCGACAGACAGACACGGAACCAGAAATGTTTCCTTATGACTGAAACAGATTTCTGTAATAACTTTTTTTTTAAATCTGAGACATAAAATATGATGGTTCTTCAGAACAACCACATAGCTTCCGTTACCTTCGTTAAGCACGGAAGCAATATGTCAAGCTCTTGTATAGGGACGGTATTTTTGGGCTTCCTTATACATGGTTACTATATATTTGGGTTATATCACATAACATACCAGAAAAGTGTCTATGTTTTTTTGAGTACTTTCAAAGATGAGGTCACTACAGACAGACATACCACACTAAAAAAGAACCAGTCTCTCCACGGACGTACGACTCATAGTCTTACGTTGGTCTCCGACATCGTATGACTCGCCCTCTACATATTTCCTTTTATTAAATATAATGTGTCTCTAGTTCCACTGAAATCGGCACTGATGATGGCTTTATAAAAGCCGAAAGCTGCTTTGATAAATAAAAAAAGTTTTATCTACCGTGGAGAGACTGGTTCTTTTTATTTATTAAGATGACCTCCACCAACGCTCTTTTTTCTCGACCACACTAGAGGTCAGGTATGTATAAGGGTCTCCATTTTTAATTTCCATTATTAATTTTGACATTTTCATGCCTTGGCTATAGCACATAAACTCGAAAAGAGTTACTAAAAATCAGCCCCAAAAAGCGTTACACTTGTAACAGGGAGTTAGAAAGAGGCAGGAGGTAGTACGGTATACACCGTCCTTGGGTAGTACGTATTGTCTAGAGTAGAGGTTTTAGAGAGAGCCATCCCCCCGCGGACTCGCCATCGAAGGGTTTACACCTTTACCTTGAGCGACTTCCGCTTCTTCGCTTCTCGCTACCACTCCAGTAGTCGCTCGCGCGCCCCAGTGGCGCCCCCATCCCCCCTAACTACAACTTCTGTTCTACTACTCCGATATGCATCGGACAAACGCCATAACCCTTAACATTTTATTCATAATAAACTTACATACATACGTTTTATTTTTAAATGTATTATTTTTTATTTTTGTTATATACTATAATTTGTTGCATTTATTATAAAAATATGGGTGTAGAAGCTAAAAGATTTCCTCTTAATAATCTGGAAAAGATAAAAAGTACTTTCTTTCTTTGTGCACAACATAGGTTCGATTTAATTCAAAATTTACAAAAGCAAGAATATGCACGCTCAAATTTTTTGACATTTCCATGTCTTCACTTTGGCACCTAAACTCGAAAAGCGTTGCCAAAAAGCGTTACACAAGCGTTACAAAAAAGCGTTACACAAGTGTTATAAAAAAAGTTACAATGTCCTTGGTCTAATTACTCTAATTCCTTCACTCTTTCACTCTTTCTCGCTTTATTGTTTTTATATCTATCTCTATTTTAGGTGAAGTAATGCCTTAATATTTTATAAATCGGATTATAAATTCTTTTTGTGAAAATGTAAAGGTTAGAGGTGGAAGTTTAAGGTTTATTTAAAGTTAACATTTGAGATTGAAGAATATCAAGGTATAATGGTAATGGAGCGGAAAGTGGAAGGTAAGGTACTTAGTGCACCACGAGAGAGTTTAAAATTATCGGTTAGGCTAGACCCGCTAGGACAGAGTGTGTTGCTGTACTTAGTATCCTACCTCTCTACCACTCGACCCGACACTTAATTCAGAACATCTCTTGGGGTCCTTCTGTACTCGAGATCTCGATAGCTCTCGATGTACAAGCGGATCGATACCTCTACCCCTCGTCTTGTCTTTTAACTTGTTTTCGGCTTTATAAATATCTTGTTCAAACACAGCCCTAAAACACTTGAGTCGACCCCTAACTTATCGACCCCCTTCCCCCAAAAAACCTTTAGCCACACACCTTCACAGACCCTTTTTTAGTTTTAACTATTATAATCAACAGTTATTACTCTTAATTCTTCTAATGCATACTGATATTGTAAGATATATGATACTAAGAGTTACTGATATTGTATAACATATGCTACTAACAGACTGAAATATTGTAAATAATTTGCTAGTAACAAACTGATATTGTAAAGGATAATATGGTAATAACAGTCTGAAATTGTAAAAAAAAAATGCTACTGATTGTAATAAAATTTACTGAATTGTAAAAAATATGCTATTAACACACTAATATCATATTTTAAATTACTTGCTACTAACAAACTGATATTGTAAAACATATGCTACTAACAGACTGATACATAGTCAAAGATATGCTACTAACAAACTGAAATTGTAAAATAAATACTACTAAAATTTGCTGATATAGTAAAAAATATGCTTTTTACAGACTAATATGTTGTAAATGATTTGCTTCTAACAAACTGATATTGCAAATGATATACTACTAAAATTTACTGATATTCTAAAACATATGCTACTAACATGCTTATATATTGTAAATGATTTGCTACTAACACACTGATATTGTAAAATATAGCCTACTAAAATTTACTGCTATTGTAAAACATATGCTACTAACAAACTAATATTGTAAATGATTTGCTACAAACAGACTTATATTGTAAATGATAGCCTACTAAAATTCACTGCTATTGTAAAACATATGCTACTAACATACATATATATATTGTAAATGATTTGCTACTAACATACTTATATTATAAAATGATATGCTACTAAGAGACAAATATTTTAAAATATATTCGGAATGATATTGTGACGCAAAATTGTAAAGTTTTTTTTAAATATTTGTAAGTTATAAAACACTTTCAATATTAAGAAAATTATTTTATCGTCAATTTTATTATATCAAATACCTAGGTCCGGTCCATTTACTTTTTTTACAAAAGTAAAAAGGTCGGTATAACAACCAAAGTTTTTTCATATGGAGGGTCTGATAGAGACGTGTTTCATTATTAAAATAACTCTCACACAGATGTTTTATTTTATTTTTTTTTTAAAAAAGAAAATTTTCAAAGTCTGTATAAATTCGCTGTTATAATCCACCGGTATTCTTGTAATGGACTATTTTTGAAAATTATAGTATTATGGTGATTCTGAAAACTAATAGAACATTTAATTTTTAATTTGATTTTTCTTCTCTCTCTAATTTCAATTCTATCTGTAAAAGCTGTTTTATTTTCCCAATAACAGTTAAAAGAGGAGCAAATAAAGAATCGCTATTAACTTTTCAGGGTTTTGAATATTTGAAAAGGTTTTCGAAGCGAATTGCTTTTAAGGGTAGCTGTAAAATATTGAGTTTGGTATGAAAACCACACCTGAGCTACTTCTAATAAACACCTGAACTATCTCTAGTGCACACCTGAGCTACTTCTAGTGAACACATGAACTATCTCTAGTGCACACCTGTGCTACGTCTAGTGAACACCTGAACTATTTCTAGTGCACACATGAGCTACTTCTAGTGCACACATGAGCTACTTCTAGTGAACACCTGAGCTACTTCTAGTGAACACCTGAACTATCTCTAGTGCACACATGAGCTACTTCTAGTGCACACATGAGCTACTTCTAGTGCACACCTGAGCTACTTCTAGTGCACCTGAGCTACTTCTAGTGCATACCTGAGCTACTTCTAGTACACATCTGATCTACCTCCAGCCTCGCTTGTCCCCCAGTAATACATTTATCCGTCTCACGAATTAATTTCAATTCATCCAAACCTAGTCCCACACTATTTAACCAATACGCAAAACTTTATTTCATATGCAGGGTGGTCCAAAAGTCTCCCCCCCCCCCTTTAACTTTTGAACGGGTTGAGATAAATTAATGTAACTTAATTAATGTAAGGGGATCCGTACCAGGTAAGGTGAAGTTTGTTTTCATATAATCGCGCACTAGGGGCAACCACCCATTTTGCCCCCCCAGGGTGACAGACAGACACGGAACCAAAAATTTTCCCTGATGTCTGAAATGGATTTCTGTATTGGAATTTTTGAAATCGGAGACATAAAATATTTTCGTTCCGTTACCTTTGGTAAGCTGGGAAGCAAAAATTGAAAAATGACTATTTATTTTTATGTGCAAAGTATAAATTGATATAAGGGAATTTTCGGTGTAATTATTACAATAAATAATAATCCTTAATATCAAGTCCGAAGTATTAAAGTTTTATTAACGGTCATCATATTTCAAATGATCATTTATTTTCTACTCGTGTTGGGGTATATATTTGTTTTTATAGTCCGAGTACTAAAGTTTTAGGAGACAGGTTTATTACTCTAAAACTTATTATTTCTTTTATACTTATTTTTATTTGTAAGATACATTAAGAATTTTCCAAATGAGTTTTTCCTTGAGGAGAAAAGAAAACGGTAGTTTGGTAAGTAAGCATGGTTTGGGTGTTATTTGCAGTAGAAGTTGTAAAGTAAGACAAACTTAGCTAAGCTCAGGATAAAGTCATAATGTTCTTCAACCAACAACATAACTTAATAAAAACACTTTTTATAGAACTTTATTGCAAAAGAATTATTGCTTTAGTTATTACCTGATGAAAAAATAACATTATTAACATAATTACTTGCTAATTGAAGCGAGCGAAGAGAGCTTTCTACAGAATATATATATATATATATATATATATATATATATATATATATATATATATATATATATATATATATATATATAATAACATAAATAATGCACTTTAGTCTGCGGGCGATGTCCGGCGCGATATCTGACGATAACTTAAGTAAAACGCAGTTGAATTCAACGAAATTTGGCACACAAGTGGTTTTAGTTTCGACTAATAAATATATGCTACTCTGTATATATATATGTACATACATATATATATATATATATATATATATATATATATATATATATATATATATATATATATATATATATATATATATATATATATATTCCTTTGTCTAAATAACAATTAACACAAAGGGATATAGGGGGGTGCTAAAGTAAAAAAAGTACCGCTGATCTTAAGTTGGCAACCCTGATACACCCTAGACAATGTATAGAGGAGAGATAAAATAAAATAGCATGTAATATGCTGATAAAATGTGCAAATATTTTTATTTTCTAACTTAAAAATTAACCAACTACTGCTTATTGCAAAAAATACATGGAATTTTGTTGTTTGTTTTGGTTTGCAGGTAGGCATTAAAGTTAAAGAGGAGTTTGTTCAAACATTTCACTGAAGAAGGAAAAATCTAATTTTAAGTAAATTATGTGTTGAGATAGAAATTGTATTTTCCCAGGAAAACTCAGGGTAAAGGAAACTCGGTCCTCATTTCATGTGACTTTATTCTTAATTTACATCCTTTCTTTTTCACAAGCATTTTTAATCTAGTAAAAAAGATGCTGTTTTTCTTTTTTTGCGAAAGAAAAATACACTTAACTTTCATTTTCTCTTTTAGTTATTTTTTTTTTTAATTTAGATTTTTTTTTTATCTCTTACACTTAAAAATTAGCTTTTTCCTTTTTAATTTTCTACTCTGACTTTCTTTCTTTCTTTAAAAAAAATAATTAAATTAAATAATCTAAATTATAAAAGCATCTAAAAGTGCCTCATGGTCTTCATTGCTATTACAATCCCTTTTTACGTTAAAATTCCTTGGTTCCAGTAAGGACCATTTTTTTTTTTTTTTTTTTTTTTTTTTTTTTTTTTTTTTTTTTTTACGGACATTCTTAAATTGAATAAATTATTGCTTTCGTTAAATTATTACTGACAGTTTTTCGAAACGGGCCAACTCAATGAATTTTCGAATAGATACAAAATAAAAAATTCTGTTTCGATAGAACTCGTATACTAATGCACAGACTACACACTACACACGGACATGTTTTACAAACCACTCTTTTGGAATCGGAGGACCTCAAAACGTGTAAATTCATCAAAATCGAATTTTCATGCCATCACAATTCTTTCTTTCAGTTACACGAGAAAGTAAAAATAGGGGGAATTGAGAAAAACTGATCTTCCGAAGTCAGTTCTACCAAGCCGGTTCCGGAGATTTCTTCATGTCATGTACGCCCACAAAATTTGCAATTTATAAAAATTGGGAATTCCCCCTCCCCCGTTATTTTCAATTTTCCCGTTTATACGGTATTTGCATGAATTATATCAAAATTTTATGTCTAGTCTTTATAGGGTGGTTAGGGGGGATTTATTTTGGGTATATTTTATCTAATTAAACCAATAAATATACATTTGCAACTTACTCAGCAGCAGCTTTTATTTGATATCTCATTCTAAATTTAAAAAAAAAAATAAAATAAAGAAATTAAGTTTTCCAAAATATTTGTGAATTGAGCATGGGAAAATTAAATTTTCATCTTTACTATTATATTGGTATTTTTATTTTTTCTATGGCCAAGCAGGCGGCACATTTCGCTCTTTAATACCTATCATTTATTTAATACCCCTTCATGATTAAAATCTTTATTTTTTTCACGTGACATTAATTATCCGTCATTTTGAATTTGAACAGCTGATATTTTTGAGTTCTCTATATTTTTCTGGTGTGCCCGTCAAAACGATCTTTAATACTGTAAAGTTTCATGGTTTTTTGGTTGACTAGTTAGTTGACAGAGTTAGTTGAAATTTGGTACACATGTTCATTTTACCAATGCTCAGGATGAGAGAGTTCGTTGGACAACGTTATCCGCCCAAGCGTTCACGCGCAACGCTCGTGAATTTATAAGCATCAAATTTAATATTGGAATTTTAGGACAGGGGAAAAAAATTATAACTTCATCTATTTAATTAAACAAACAATTTTTTAAAATATATATATATTTTTTTTTAGTAAAACGAACACCGACACTGCTATGAAGTGATAATGATTGCTAAATTTATTAAAGCAGACCTAAACGTTTAAAATAAATAAAACAACGTTTTCACCGATATCTTACGTTCTAACGTAACGATTTCAATAAAACTTCTTACACTCCGTCTAAAGTACAACTGAAACAGGCATGTAAAATTTCAACCTGATGCAAGCAGTCGTTTTTGAGTGGGGAAGAGATATATTTTATAATATTTTAAATTAGTTGGCCGGGTAGGTAGAACAAACATACTCTTTCACTATAAACTCATCATGATTAACTTTTTTCTATATATTCAATACATATTTATTGTAAGACGCTTGCTTTAATGATACAAATAATGATTTTCTTTTAATTTTGCCTTAACTCCGCTAGGTACAAACAGTTCATTACTTTTAATTTTGTCTCTTTTCTAACTCCGCCATGTATAAGTAGTTAGCAACATATACGTACTTAGCAGTGTGATTTTATAATTTATATTTAATGAAAAGCGTAAAATACTTAGTTCCTAACGGCCTACCGGGTGTCTTGTGACAACACACGTATTTTTTTTATCTCTTTTGATTCAAAAGTTATATGAACTGTATAGTGTGCCAGACTGACAGACACAGCAACGAAACTATAAGGGTTTCTTTTGTTAGTAACAAATAAACCCTAAAATGGGTGTCCGTGAGTTTAAAGCAGTTTGTTTTAACTGTTCGGACACCTTTTCAATTACCCTCAACTATATGAATTTTCCATAACTTGCATTGAAGACAGTACAAGTTCATTTGACAGTTGACTTGATAAAGTTAAGCCGAGTTTAAACTTGCACCTATATACTTTTAATTAGACCTTCTAAAATTAAAACTTTGAGAAAACTTAGTTGCTCGTTGCAAAGTTTAAAGTTTAATAAATTAGTTTAAAACTTTTTATCTCAAGTTTATTTCCACGGCTAGTGCCACCCCACCGTCAAATAGTTTAAGACTATCTCATATTATTAATCTTTGCTGTCTGTCTGTCTGTCACTCATTTTTTGTGAACCAAGTTATCTTAAAAACTACTCGTCTGATATTAATGAAATTTTGATGATAGGTCATAATTTGCCAATTGTTGGTTTCATATAAATTTTAATATTCTGCTCTCATTTTTAGGGTCCGTAGGCAAAACTAAGGACCCTTATATTTTCCTGCATGTGTCTGTCCGTCCGTCCTCTCGCGTGCTCTCACGGCTACACCTTTCGTCCGATCACTTTGAAATTTGGCATGTATGTGTCTTGTACCTGCCCACATATTTTAAAAATATAGCGACTAAAAAAAAATATTTTTCAAAAAAAAATTTTTTCGACACCGTGAGAGGTATCATATGAAAGGGTACGTCGAGCTGATTAACAAAAATATATAATTCTTTGGATATAACTTTGATAGGACGAGCGTAGGCAAGTTTGAAGTGGGTGTGAAACGTGTCCCCCCCCCCTCTATCTCGGTTATGTGAAGTGCAAAAAATCTGAAAAAATTCCTGAACATTCTTCGACCAAAAGTAAAGATACCACTTTTTGGAAATTTCGAAAAAAATATTATTTTATTTTTTATTGACAAAATACGTTTTTTTGTAATTATGGTCTTTTCGATGTATTTATATGGTTGTAGTCCGGTTCAGTGGCAAAAAAATTCTTTATCAGAGTGTGTTTTGAGAATATCAGATGCTTAGAATGGTTCAAAGTAAGCTTTTTAGCATTTTAAAAAACACTGTTTGTACACTTTACAGTTAAACACTATATAGTGTGGCCTACGGACTCTCGATGTATGCTGACTAGCACACACTTGACCTGTTTATTTTATCCTCAATTGCGCTCAAGCATACAATTATTTTCACCTATATCTTCAAAAGTACTCATCTGATTTGTATGATATTTGGATGATTTGTAGAAAGTAGCCCACAGATAGCACCAGATTAATTTCGACTATATGCGCTCATTACATTTTCCTAAATTAATAATTTAATTCATGTAAAAAATCAAAACCATTTTAACAGGTATAATAATTGAGGGGAAAATAAAATTCATTTGACAATAAACAGGTCAAGTGTGTGCTAGTCAGCACACAGCGAGGGTCCGTAGGCCACACTGTATAGTGTTTAACTGTTAAAGTGTATAGACAGTGTTTTTTTTTAAAATGCTAAAAATCTTACTTTAAACTACTATCCTAAGGGTCTGATAACCTCAACGTACACTCTGATTCGGACTACAACCATATAAATTTATCGAAAAGACCATAGTTATAAAAAAAACGTATTTTGTCAATTAATAATAATAGTTATTTGTGCAACTAGTGCGGATAGTGGCACTTTGCTGCACTCGAGAGAAATATTTACATTTTCTCGAGTGCAGCAAAGTCACTTTAAGCTCGAGTTGCACATTAAATTTTACAGTTAGTTTTAATCTGTAAAAAAAAAAAAAAAAAAAAAAAAAAAAAATAGTGTTTAAGAACATGTAAAAAAAACTTTATTTTCATTCAAATTAATGTACAAAAAAGAAGAAAAACGTTTTTTGCTTGGATTGTTGCTTTGAGCGTTGAATAAATACTCCAGAGAGATGAAGATTTCATAACTTTTGATAGTTCTGAGAAATATGCAATTATAGTACATTACGCGTCGAGTGCGGAAAGTAGCATTTTGCATGCGAGTGTGGAGTTTGCACCCGAGCGATAGCGAGGGTGGTAAAACCACACGAGCAATGCAAAATGCCGTTTTCGCACGAGTTGCGTACCGTACTTTATCTACGATTGTTAGATTTAAATAATAAATACAGAAAAAAATAAACTTGCTGTATGTAAGTTCGTATCTCTCTCTTGATAAAGATGGCATTAATTCATTAGTTGTATTTTTTGCCGAATTAATTATTTCTGGAGGAGTATTATTCTCCACATTTTCGTCAAAGTCACTTGATTCACTCATTGTTTTTCACTAAAAACTCGATATAAAAGTTACTTTTATTAAACAAACAGCAAATTAGTCTTGTTAAATGTAAACCAACTCTCTAATCGTGCGTAAAGCTGAAGAATTCCTCTTCTTTACCGCACTAGCGTGGTAAAGAAGAGGAATTATTCAGAACTATGAGACGCGCATGCGCAATGAATACAAGTACGTAAAGAACCACTTTCTACGCATCTAAACAAAGATATAATGTTTATATTTCGTACCAATCGTAGATAAAAATATTTTCAGACAGTTTTCCTACCTTCTTATTGTTACACCAAGAACTAAAACTTTCGTATCTGCGTTGGTATTTTTGTTTGGACTTGTCTGGAAGTAAATTCAGTGTTATATTTTTCACTATTGTAGCCAACTCTTCTGGAGTATTACTAAATTCAAAATCACTTTCGCTACAACTATCCATTTTCAGACAACTGTTTCTAAAAGGAATAATGAAAGGTTTTTTCAATATTTACTAAACCAGCTGTTCTGTTTATAGTCAGTGTTGCCTTTTTTTTTTTTCGAGATTCAGCAAACCTGACCAAGCGCTGTTATTATTTTTTATTATAACACTTACTCATCACATTTAATTCTTTTTTTTTAGATTGTCTATCTTAGTTAGTTTTTTATATTTTAACAATTTTATATTTGATATATAGTGTAAATCATGTATTTAGTTAAAAAAAAAGTAACATTAGTTGCCATTGTTGTTTTTATTATAATTTGGATTATCTAATCTTTGTTTAGATTTAAGTTGTTTATGTTCTTAAGTTGGAACACTGGAGTGCGGTAAAGTAAAATGAGTGCGGTAAAGTAAAAAGAGTGCGGTAAAGTAGTAAGTGCAGGAATGTGCTGTTTTGCGTACTATTTTGAGTGCGATAATAACCACTTTATCGGTCAACTGTAGGAAAAATAATATTTTTTTCGAAATTTCCAAAAAGTGGTATCTTTACTTTTGGTCAAAGAATGTTCAGGAATTTTTTCAGATTTTTTGCACTTCACATAAGCGAGATAGAAGGGGGGGACACGTTTCACACCCACTTCAAACTTGCCAACGCTCACCCTATCTAAGTTATAACCAAAGAATTATATATTATTGTAATCAGCTCGACGTACCCTTTCATATGATACCCCTCACGGTGTCGAAAAAAAATAAAAACAATGTAACCGTTAAGTTTTTTTACCCTATTTTTAATTTTTTTTTTTTTTTTTGAGCCGCTATATTTTTAAAATATGTGAGTAGGTATAAGACACATATATGCTAAATTTCAAAGTGATCGGACGAAAGGTGTAGCCGTGAGAGCAGGCGACCGGACGGACGGACAGACACACGCAGGAAAATATAAGGGTCCTTGGTTTTGCGGACCCTAAAAAGAATTCTAAAAAGAATTCTTCCTCTCTCAGGTCCTCATTTTTGCACATTTTTATGTCTCTAAATTCTATCTATGACTTTATTATATTTTTATATCTATTGGATACTCCCTTGTCAGTCTCCATGCCTCTACATTATCTCATCTCTGAGCCTCACTCTTGCACATGTCTTATCTATCTCAATTTTATCTATATCGTTATTCTATTATCTATTCCTTAATACTCCGCTGCTTGTCACCATGTTTAGTGAAATTCTTGATTGGGTTTTCGTATAAGTTCTTATTATTACTATAATAGCTAAGTATAAAGAAAAGATTTCTGTTTCTTTCGTTTCGGTCTTAAATCTGACTGACAAATTTATTTAATGACACATTCAAAAACATTTTTACAAGTGAAAATAAAATAAACATTTCAAAATATATCGCTCTCGCGACACTCCAGAGCTGGCTTGTTAATTTTTTCTTCTCTTCGATGTCCATTAATTAATTTTTACTTCTTCACTAGTAGTAGTTGTTTGTCATCAATGGTTAATCTCTCTTCTTTAATAATAAACAAATAACTTTCTAATCAAACAAAATAATAAAGTTGATAAATAAAGGTTTTTCCTGGAATACTTCTTTAAAGTTGAACGAAATCAAACAAGTTGAAAGTTGTAAATAAACAAAAACAATCGTTGGAAATATACAATTAAAGTTTTAACTTTTCAGACCCTCTATACCTATTCATCCACTTCTAACGGATAAATTTTATTAGTGGGTCTAGTTAGGTTATTGGTCGATGTTTTCACAACGACCGACCTGATCGCTCCATCGCTACTAGCATTACTTGAGTTTTGTTAAACAGTCTCTTCTCTGTAATTGTCAGCCATGTTGGAGGCTGTTCTTAGCTGACATAAATGGACTGGGGTTAATATCTCCTCGGCTTCGGGACCCACATAAACTAGCAGTCAGGAATTCAGAACCGACTACTTCCACAAGCATCGTACTAAGTCGGGCCTTAACAACAATTTTTTGGTCAGTCCTATTAGTCTCTCATAAGCACCTCCCATCCATGGTAAATATTCAGGGACCCATTTCCACACGATTCCTTTATCTGAGAAAAAAGAATGATCTTTGTCGTTTATGGTTTGAATTTTCTTAGTGTGAACCTTGTCCTTAATTTTTAATTTAGTAATATGATCTTTTACCGGTAATAATATCGGATATTTCTTATCTGTTTCTAATTTAGAGTAATCAAATCTCCCTTTATACCTAAGAATTATGTTCTGATCTAGATACAGACCTAGTTGCTTAATTAAGAAATTGAAATGTATTAGCTCTAAATCCTTAATTACTGCCTCATAACATTTACTCTGGACATAACTTTCCCATTTACTTAAAGCATACTTTAATTCTTTTTCACTTAAGAGTTTGTTGAGTTTACTATAGTTTTCTTCGTTTATCTCATAAGGTGATGAAGATTTTATTTGGTCTTCTAATACAACTAAATTGATTTTTTTATTGACTAGTTGCTCTAACTCAACTTCTTCTAAGTCCTCCTCTTTGCTCTCGATGTCTTCCGGCCAAGTTTCCTCTTCTTCTTCCAGCCAAGCTGGACCTTCCCACCAACATTTCAGACTTAAAAGCTCTTGCACTGTACAACCTTTGGTGGCAACATTCGCGATGTTATCGCTGCCTGGCACGTACTTAATGTTTATATCTTTAAACCCTCTAATCTCATCAACTCTCCTCTCCACAAACACTGGTAAAGGCTTTCTTTGCTTTGTCCATGATATAACAAATTTCGAATCGGTCCAAATTATTATTTCTGTTATTTTTAATTCAAATTCTTTTTCAATTAATTTTAAACAGCGACATCCAATAATTGTAACTCCTAATAGTTCTAATCTCGGTATTTTTATCTCTTTTGCTGGTGTTACTCGAGCTTTCACGAATATTAATTTTGTTTTCTTTCTTTCTGAACTTTTTAAATAAACTACCGCAGCGTATGCTAATAACTTTGATGCATCCCATAAACAATGCAACTCGAATTCTTCTACTAAATTAAAGTTTCTTTCCAGTTTTATAGTTGGGTTATCTCTCAAGTTATTTTGTATCTCTTGCCACTCTCTCTGTACATCCACTTCTATACTTTCATCCCATCCCAATTTATTTTGCCTCAACATTTTTAAAAATATTTTTCCTTTAATAGATACTCGACAACTGACACCTAGCGGATCAAAAAGGGAACTAACAATTCCTTTGTCTCCTCCGATACGTCGATATAATGATCTTAACCTCCCTAGGGCTAACTTGCCATTATCACCTAAATTTGATTGAGGGTATTGACGCCAAGGCCAAGACACCGAATACCTTCCACCTTGCATTTTAATATTTTTCTCAAATTGATCTAAAGCTAAAGTCCAGCCATTCTCGCTTTCCTCGCGCCCGCTTTCTGTAATCTCTAATGTTTCTAAATTCCAAAAATGTTTTAAATCTAATTCCTTTTCTCTAAGAAGTGAAAGGTTATCTTCCTGCATAAACATATCAATGTCCATTCCTTGATTAATACAAGTCATCATACTAATTAGGCAAGGACTGTTATCTTTTTCCTCACTTCTCCCAGTAATGATCCAACCAACTTTCGAACTTAACATATATAGGCCTTGTTGTAACTCAATTTTTTCTAAGGTTATTATATTATAGTAATAACCATTTCCTATCAAAATTTGAATATCTGTACTATTGTTTACTAGTTTTGGTTTATCTGCGAAGTTTAAATTTGGAAACTTATTTTTTGCTTCTTCTAAATGTTTGTTGTACTCAATTTTGTTTTTTAAAATGAAGGGAACGACGTTTGCTACTATACACATAAATGAACCATCTGAAATTTTTATGTTTACTTTAACTGTATAGGAATCTATAACTATGGGTTTTGCCGTTCCAAAAGTGGAAATTGTAAGTTTTTCATCTTGAATAGGCACTAATTTAAGCTGTTTAGCTAACTTCTCTACTATGTATGACCTATGGCTCCCTGTATCTAGAATTGCTCTACCGTACACTCCCGTACAATTTTCTTTGTTGCATATTTCTACAGTAGCAGTTTGCATTGATCCTAGAGGTGCCCATGCCATCATTTGAGCATCAACCTTCTTGTTATCATGCTTAATTTTATCTTTTTCATTATCTTCCTTTTTATTTCCTATCTTTTTAGGACACAAACTTCGATGGTGGAATCTGCTTTTACAGTAGACGCAGACCTTTGTTACAGGACAATTTTGCGATGTATGCCAAGATTTCTTTAAACACTTGTAACAACAACCCTTTAACTGTTCTTTCCTAGAATCTATTGTAAGGAACTTGTGACATTCATCAGTCCAGTGAGCTTCACTGCAATACCTACATCTTAATGATTGACCAGCCAGTAGCATCCCTGTGGTGCTCTGACCCGTGTTCCATTCTTTACGTGATTCATTTCTCTTATAATAACTATTATCATACATATTATTATTTCCTTCATTTTTTGTTAAAGTCGCTATTTTTTCTCGATTACTAATTAATAAGTCTAACTGCTTTCTTAACTTTTTTGTATCCTGCAATTCTGACACTGACCCTTCAAACATCCTAAGTTCTTCTAACTGCAACAGTATTTCTGGGGGAAATTTTGACTTTATTAACGAAAACGTATTAGAATTTTCAATACTTTCTCCTAATCCTTCTAGTGACCGGCAGAAATTTTCAATTTGATCTAAAGAGGACCTTAACCGTATCGTAATATTATTACATTGGGGCAACATTCTAAATTTTGAATAAATATCATCAATAATTAAACTTTTATTTGAAAACCTAGATTTCAATATATCTACAGCAGCATCGTAATTTACATTTGTTAATGATAACCCCGCTATGGCTTGAGCGGCATCACCAGATAGTTGTTGTTTTAATAAATTAAATTTGTCCACTTTGCTTATATAAGTTTTGCAATCAACTGAAGTGTAAAATCTCTCCCAAAATTCGAACCATTTTAACCTGTTTCCGCTAAAAGTGGGCAGTATTATTTTTGGAAGTTTAGCTGATAATTCCCCTACATCCTTTATACTCGTGTTACCTACTCCACCTACACAAACCTTATCTTTTAATCTATTGTGGAGTAAGACCTTAACATCTTCCGCATCGAGCATAATATTGGTAAACCCATCAACATCAGCTTCAAACCTTGTTGCCTCCGCAGGACTTGCAGAAACATTCTCTAACTTAGCTACCAATTCATTGTATTTTTCTAAATATCTGTCAAGTTTACCAGCTAAATCTACCCCTTTTTTCCTATCTATTTGACCGTTATCCACGTTGTCAACCCAACCTTGAATCTCAACTGTAATGTCCGTCAATCGTTTCCGAACCGGACCTAAAGTACTTCTAACTGAACTAGCAGTGGAAGCCATCGTTCTGAAGTCCCAACCGTTAGCAAACGTGAGACCTTAACCTAAGAGATATTACCTACGTCTACGTCTATTTCCTTCTTCTTATGAATGCCTCTCCTTCTTTGAATACCTCTTCTCCTTCTTCTTCTTTTCAGTTAGTAACCACGCTCTCTGCGACCATTTAGTGAAATTCTTGATTGGGTTTTCGTATAAGTTCTTATTATTACTATAATAGCTAAGTATAAAGAAAAGATTTCTGTTTCTTTCGTTTCGGTCTTAAATCTGACTGACAAATTTATTTAATGACACATTCAAAAACATTTTTACAAGTGAAAATAAAATAAACATTTCAAAATATATCGCTCTCGCGACACCATGTCTCAATATTATCTCAAAACAGCCAACTCTTTTCCTTTCTCTTTCCAACTCAACTATATTTTAATGCTTAACTCGGTTCCTCACTATCCCCATCTCAAGCTGTCCAAGTTATTAATAAGAAGAAAATAATTAAGTGAGTCAAGTCCTGACCTTCCTCACCCTAGCCTAGTTCTAGTTAATAGGATATGGATTTTCTTTTTAAACCATTCAGACTTTGTCTACTTCTCTACTCACGCAGATCAAGTCCTATTCAACTTCATTCACACACACTTCAACTTGAAATTGCTCCAGCTAAAGCAATAAGTCTGGAGGACTTATTGCTTGAGGACTTATTACTTGGTTGGAGACCTTGACTCTTTTCTATTTTTGTAACTAAGTCTGAGTAATAATTCCACCAGTCTATACTTACAATTCTAAAATGTAGAAAATATATATCTAAGAATAAAGACAAAACGTTTCTCCACACCGTTTTAACCACTAGTGTCATCATTAATACCGCTGAGAAAAAACAAAATGCGCAAGAGAAAGTATTAACCTAGAAGTTGAGAAAGAGTTTGAAAATCTGACAAAACTAAAAATCAAATCAGTTAAAGCTAAGAATGGATCAGTTAAACCTAACATCAGATCAGGTAGATGGATATTCCAATTAAGACAAAACTAAGATCAGATCACTCAGATTGATATTCAAACTAAGAAAAAACTACGATCTGTTCACTCAGATTGATATTCAAATTACGACAAAACTAAGATCAGATCAGTCAGATTGATATTCAAATTACGACAAAACTAAGATCAGATCACTCAGATTGATATTAAAATTAAGACAATACTAAGATCAGATCACTCAGATTGATATTCAAATTACGACAAAACTAAGATCAGATCACTCAGATTGATATTAAAATTAAGACAAAACTAAGATCAGATCACTCAGATTGATATTAAAATTAAGACAAAACTAAGATCAGATCACTCAGATTGATATTCAAATTAAGACAATACTAAGATCAGATCAGTCAGATTAATATTCAAACTGAGACAATACTAAGATCAGATCACTCAGATTGATATTCAAATTAAGGCAAAACTAAGATTAGATCAGTCAGATTGATATTCAAATTAAGACAAAACTAAGATTAGATCACTGATTGATATTCAAATTAAGACAAAACTAAAATTAGATCAGTCAGATTGATATGCAAATTAAGACAAAACTAAAATTAGATCAGACAGATTGATATGAAAATTAAGCCAAACCCAAATTAGATCAGACAGATTGATATGCAAATTAAGACAAATTCTAGATCATATCAGTCAGATTGAAAACAAAAATTAATATAAGATCAGTCAAGGCTAAGATCAGATCAGCCAAAACTAACATCAGATCTGTCAAAATTAACTTTGCTCAATGGACCCATCTACGTGGTTTATGTCTTAGGGTTACCCACCTTCGGTCTTAATTTGGGAACCTTCCGGTTAAAGATAAAAGTAATGTGTCAATTAGAGAGACACATACCTTCCTTAGGTCCTATTTCGTATACTTTAATGATTTTATGCTTTTAAACCCTAATGTTGTCAAATTTATTTGTCCCCCCCCCCCCCCCCACGGTTTTTTAAGTATACCAATATTAATGTCAAAATTGTTTTGATTTTTTACATGAATTAAAGAATGAATTTAGCAACTAATTCAGATAAGTACGCATCTTGAAAAAAAACAAATGGCCGTAGAAGGTTGAAACTTATATGGGACCAACAATGGGCTTATAATGACTTACCATACAAATTTCTATAAAATCGGACGAGGTGTTTTTAAGATATGATGATTCGCGAAAATTGAGCGACAGCCCGACAGACTGACAAGGAACCATTTAATATTCTGTGATGTCTGAAACGGATATATGTCCGGAACGGATAATTTTTGAAATCGAAGATATAAAATATTTTTGTTCTTCAGAACGATCACATAGCTTTCGTTACCTTCGGTAAGCTCGGAAGCAAAATAAAATTTAACTCTAAAAAGAAAATCTCCTCCCTACTTTTTCCAAAATAAATTATTCACTCACATCTGGAAGTTTTTCCTCGAAGGATAAGTTTTTCCTCCTGTGAACTTCTACACCCCGGCACCAGATAATTACAAAAACGGCTTTATATTATAAAACGAAAAAACACTTTTTAATTATTAAATAATTACAGTTTAAATAATTAATCATGTTTCTAAATTAAACTGAATTAAAAAAAAAAAAATTGTAACGAAATAATAAATATAATCGTTATGTATAATTTTTTTTTATGGTTTAATTATTTAAACAAATAAATTAAAAATATCATTTTTGAATTTAATTTTTTATAATATAGAAAATCTAACAAAAAGAAAAAATATGAATAACAGCGTAAGTTCCTATTTTATTGGGGGGAAAATTCTATTTTCCAAAATAATAATTGTGTTTAAGATAAAAGCAAGATGATATTTTCACTAACATGAAGAATGGCAATTACCACAGTAAAAATAAATCTTTTGTTATTTAATAAAAAAAAAAAAAAAATGCACTTTATAAAGTCACCGTAAAAGCTTCTCTTAAACTAAGTAGGAAAATTAAATTTATTCTTTTTAGAGTTTATTTATTAAACATATTATTATTAAGTTTAACTGAGATTGAATTTGAGGAAAAAACTTAATTTTCTTTTTATAAAAAAGTTTAATTTTCCTCAAATTGATATAGAGTATGTTCTAAAATAGAGTATTCAAGAGAAAATTGTTTCCTATTTTTGAGTTTTCGGAAAAAATATTTAAAAAAATAAAAAATAAAATAGACTGCCAATTAGTGTGGCACATAGCTTCCTCACATCCTATCATGTACTTTATTGTTATATTAACATTAAAATTATTGTTATATTGTTTATTGTGTATAAACTATTAATAGTTTTAGCGATCTTTAACACTTCATAGCGGTGTCGCTGATGGTTTTACTAAAAAAAATGTTTGTCTCATTAAATAGATAAAGATAGATTTTTTCCCCGACCTAAAATTCCAATTTTAAATTTTAAGTTCACGTTATTCGCTAGCGTTGCTCGTGAACGCTTGGACGGATAACGTTGTCCAACGAACTCGTCCTAGGCATTGGTAAAATGAACATGTCTACCAAATTTCATCAAAATCGGTCGACATTTACTCAAGTTATCGTCGCACGTTTCATAATTCGCGGACACACAGACCGACAGACAGACAGACAGACAGACAGACGGACACGAGACCAAAAATGTTCCCTGATGTCTGAAACGGATTTCTGTCTTGGAATTTTTAAAATCGGAGGCATAAAAGTTTTTCGTTCTCAAAAGTGAACACAATGCTTCCGTTACCTTCGGTAAGCTCGGAAGCAAAATCTTGCTTATTTATAAACCTTTAAAAATTATATTTCTTGATTTTACATAGAGCGTGTTAAATTCCTTAAACAAAATTGAATCAAATGGTTGAGCGAAAAGTTTCACGTAAAATGAGCTTCGTTATTATTGAGAACATAAAATTATCTTTTCTTTAATACCTTTCATTTGATACCTATTGAATTAAAAAAAAAAAATCGCCGGACATGAATTATCCACCATTTTGGATTCCGCAGTAAATTAGATCAAATTGCTATTCTTATTTTTTTCTATAGCCCGGCAGACCGCATAATTTATGGTTTTTGGAAGGGGGCACACAAAATCACTTTAAATAATTAATATAAAAATACCATTTTTGAAAACTGGTCTTCTATATTTATTTTATTTTATTTATTTATTTATTTTTTTTGTATTCTTCACCTTAGTTGTATCTAAGTGAAAATTTTGGGGAAGATTGAATAACGGTGAGTGGTTCAAAATTGGGGTAATAGGTGTGCGATGAAACTTAAAAAGCAAATAAATTTGACGCCATTTTTTTTTTTTTTTTGGTTTCTGTATTCTTCACCTTAGTTGTATCTATGTGCAAAATTTGGGGAAGATTGAATGACGATAAGTGGTTCAAAATTGGGGTAATAGGTGTGCGATGAAACTTAAAAAGCAAACAAATTTGACGCCATTTTTTTTTTTTTTTTTTTCTTTGGTTTCTGTATTCTTCACCATAGTTGTTTCTATGTGCAAAATTTGGGGAAGATTGAATCACGGGAAGTGGTTTAAAATTGGGGAAATGTGCGATGAAACTTACAAAGCAAAGTAATATAAGACCAGTAAAAATAGACTGCCAATTGATGTGGCACATAGCATCCTCGCATCCTAATCATGTACTTTATTGATTTTATGTTTACAAACCATTATTGTCAAAAAAAATTATTGAAACCATTATTGTCAAATAGGTTAGTTATTCAAATATTACTAAAAATCAACGTGGTCACCTGTCAACGGACAAACTAACGTCAACTTGATTTTCGATCTACTAACTAGTTCTGTACTCAGAATCATGAAAATCACTTTTGTTTTTAGGGTTTCGTTGGTAAAACCAAAAAAAGAAACCCTTATAGTTTCGTTCATGTGTCTGTCTGTCTGTCTGTCTGTCTGTCACTCTGTACGGTTCCAATAACTTTTAAATAAAAAGAGATAGAAACGTGAAACTTTCCAATATTAAAGATCGTTTTGACGCGCACACAGGAAAAATATAGCGAACTCAAAATCATCAGCTGTCCAAATCCAAAATGGCGGATAACTCACGTCATGCGAAAAATTTTTTTTTTTTAAATTTTGGGTGGGGTATCAAATGAAAGGTATTAAAGAGTTGATTACAAGTATATATATCACTTAGGGAAAGTGTTCAATTTTCGGCGCCATTTTGTCAAAAAACATCGACATTTTGCGTGTCCCCCCCCCCCCCCTAAAATCGTATTTCCGCTCATACTAAAAATATAGAAAAATGTGTGGTCTGGTGGGCCATAGAAAAAAAAAGATTAGCAATTTGATCTGATTTACTGGGAATCCAAGATGGCGGCTGATTGATGTCACGGGAAAAAAAAATATTTTTTTAAAATTTTGAGTGGGGTATCAAGTGAAAGGTATTGAAGAGTAGATTACAAAAATATATTATATAACACTTGTGGATAGCATTTAATTTTCTACGCCATTTTGTCAAATACACCAAATCCCCCCTTCAACTACTAATTTCATGTTTACAACACCAACGAAACCCTTTTTACGTGAGACTTCACGCACTACCAATTTATTTTTCAAACGCCTATTGCCAAGCTATGTCCTGCAGACGATCTTAGATGACCACATATAATTGGCGCTAAAAGATTGACTTGTACACGAAATTCTAGCTTGATGTTAGTCAGACACTTTTTTGCACGCTATCTCCTGGACCACAATTTATTTTGAAGAAAAATGATTAAATCACTTTGTTCAATTATTTATTAAAAATGAAAAGGGATTTTGGGTTTAAATACAAACCTATACATTTTAATAACATTTTACTTTGACTTGTAAGCTTATAATCTTCGATAACAAAGCACTGATAAATAGAAACACTGATAACAGGCTGGGATTTAGAAATAACTAGCAAATTCTTTTTGTATAAAGTTACAAACACAATTCATACCTTTATTTTTTTTTTTTTAAAAATATCAAATATATATTCCTACCTTTGTTCTTTTTATAAATCCTTATAACAGGTATTTTAAAGTATTTTGTTTCCTTTTTATCTGTTTTCGTTTATATAAAGGTTACATTTATATGTAGAGAGAAACACAATATATTTATTAATTAAAACATTTGTGGTTCTGCTCATTTATAATGAGTTGCTAGTACACAGCTTACTAATCAATCTCTCACAGGCAATAATACATTAACAAGTAACAATAGTTTTACAAAACATAATGTATAGTCATTAAAATACACTTAGTCAATTTAGTAAAATAACTTCAAATTAAAATAATATAAGTATAATAGACTTACAAACTTGTTTAAAAAGAAATAAACAAATAGTCAGATAAAGTAAATGATAATTATTATCCATATATATGATTATTGAAGATACCTAAGGAGTCTAAAATTATAGATTCGTATATCCGCGTCAATTCTTTTATCTACGATTGATACGAAATATAAACATTATATCTCTGTTTAGATGCGTAGAAAGTGATTATTTACGTACTTGTATTCATTGCGCATGCGCGTCTCATAATTCTTCAGCTTTACGCACGATTAGCGAGTTTGTTTACATTTAGCAAAACTAATTTGCTATTCTTTTATTAAAGTAACTGTTTATATCGAGTTTTTAGTGAAAAACAATGAATGAATCGAGTGGCTTTGACGAAAATGTAGAGAATAATACTCCTCCAGAAATAATTAATTCGGCAAAAAATACAACTTATGATTAATGCCATCTTTATCAAGAGAAGAGATACGAACTTACAGACAGCAAGTTTATTTTTTTCTGTATTTTATTTAAATCTAACAATCGTAGATAAAGTACGGTACGCAACTCGTGGGAAAACGGCATTTTGCATTGCTCGTGTGGTTTTACTACCCTCGCTGTCGCTCGGTTGCAAACTCCACACTCGCATGCAAAATGCTACTTCCCGCACTCGACGCGTAATGTACTATTTTGTCAATACCAATCTTCAAAAAATTCGGTTGTAAACTTAGGTATGGTGCCTCTTGACCCGAACCAAAGTCCTTTAACTTGATATTCTCTATGACCATGCGTTTCCAGAAACTTCTCTTGATAATAACCGAGTCATTTATCATAGATTCTCTTTTTCTCCTGATGCACCTTCTCGCCTTGTTGTAGGTCATTGCTTTTAGTCCAGGAGATAGCGTGCAAAAAAGTGTTTGACTAACATCAAGCTAGAATTTTGTATACAAGTCAATCTTTTAGCGCCTTTTAAGAATATGTGGTCGGCTAAGTTCGTCTGCAGGACATAGCTTGACAATAGACATTTGAAAAAAACAAACCGGTGGAGAGCGGCCATGTCTCACCAATTATGGTGGACAATGTGATTTTCATGATCCTGAGTACAGAATTAGTCAGTAGACCAAAAATCAAGTCGATGTATATTTTCACACTTGATAGGTTAGTTTTTCAAATATTACTAAAAATCAACGTGGTCACCTGTCGAGGGACAAACTAACATCAACTTGATTTTCGGTCTACTAACTACTTCTGTTCTCAGGATCATGAAAATCACATTGTCCACCATAATTGGTGAGACATGGCTGCTCTCCACCGGTTTGTTTTTTTCAAACGCCTATTGCCAAGCTTTGTCCCTATTTCATATCTCACGGTCGGGTCTATTACTAGTGCTTCTTTACTATTTTCCTTAAAAGCAATAATGTCAGCGTACCTGGTGGAACCATCCGAATCAATGCTTTAAACTTCCTCGTAGCAAGTATACCCTTTCATCTTCATCAAGTCAATGATCTTGTGTTTGACTTTATGGTGACGGCGTGTAAATTGGGGTTTCTGTCTCTCTACTGCATCTGCGGCAGAGGGGTCCTAACTCTCCTGTATACCGCTTGTTGGAACATCATCAGTGTGTGTGTGTGTATGTATATATAGTTGGACTTCCTTAAAACAAAAGAAGAGAGTGACAATTATTATATAATGGGACTTTGTTTGGTATAGCCGATAGAAGAACCATTTTACAAAATTCGTTTATGTCGAAAAGTTCAAATTTTAAAGTTCTAGTGCGATTGCTTCCGAGTATATTGTATTCGGTATCGAAGAGCCGACATCTTGAATCAAGATGACGTAAAGGATTGTAAAAATATGTTTTTATCAAGCACCTATTAGAGTAATAAAGCTTACAGTAATCTATCTATATAGTTTTAGGTTAATTTTATTGCCATGTTTGAAAGAAGTAGTGAAAAATATTATTAAAGTTTTTAAAATATTTAATAATTAGCAATGTAATACCGTGTTTTGCACACTGCAATAAGGTACACAATTTGTGTAGTAGGAGACACCAAGGGATGTGCCACGCAAGCGTGACACATAGGAACTGTTCCAACATTAGACTATACGTCACAAAGATGTTGCACTGCACAAATTGTGTATTTAATAATTAATATAACATAAACTCTGATGGAATAACTATGTTCAAATCTTGGAAATACTACGTCAAATTTGTTAAATACGCCCGCAGCACTTAGAAAGATACTTTGCCTTTATAAACTTCATTGTGGAGTACAAAGATTCATAGCAGTATATTGTACCAAATAAATTGGTTGTGCGTTCCGTTGGTATTGTGAACATGAAATTAGTAAATGGGGGGGGGGGGGGAAGAAAAATTAAAAAATGGTGCATAAAATTAAATACTAACAAGTGTTATATATTTTTGTAATCTACTCTTCAATACCTTTTATTGGATACCCAACTCAAATTTTAAAAAAAATATTTTTTTCCCCGTGACAGGTATTAGCCGCCATTTTGGATTCCTAGTTAATCAGATAAACATTGGTATTCTTATTTTTTCTTTGGCCCAGCAGACAACACATTTTTTATAATTTTGATATGTTTAGTAACAGCAGAAATATAATTTTTTTGGGGGGCGCTGAAAATTAAACACTAACCACAAGTGTTATATATGTTTTTAATTTACACTTCAATACCTTTCTGATACCCCACTCAAAATTTAAAAAAAAAATATATTTCGCGTGACGTGAATTTTCCACCATTTTGAATTTGAACAGCTGATAATTTTTAGTTCGCTATATTTTTGCTGTGTCCGCATCAAAACGGTCCTTAATACTGCAAAGTTTCATGGTTCTATCTCTTTTGATTCAAAAGTTATTGGAACCGTTCAGAGTAACAGACAGACAGACACAGGAACGTAACTGTAGGGGTTTCTTTTTTTTTTTGGTTTCACCTACGAAACCCTAAAAATGAAATTAGTCTGCAAACAGCTTTCTTTAAATCTGTATTTTTTTATTGTGGCACGAATTACTAATAAACAGGTCAAGTGAGAGCTAGTCAGCACACACCGAGGGTCCGAAGGCCACACTGTATTGTTTAAGTAGTACCCTATTGATGATGTTTTTTAAAATGCTAAAAAGCTTACTTTGAACTATCCTATGGGTCTGATATTCTCAAAACACATAAACAAACTTCCGATAAAGTATTTTTTTTGCCACTGAACCGGACTACAACCATATAAATACATCGAAATGACCATAATTATAAAAAAAACGTATTTTGTCAATAAAAAATAAAATAATATTTTTTTCGAAATTTCCAAAAAGTGGTATCTTTACTTTTGGTCGAAGAATGTTCAGGATTTTTTAAAGATTTTTTGCACTTCACATAAGCGAGATAGAAGGGGGGGACACGTTTCACACCTGCTTTAAACTCGCCTACGCTCACCCTATCAAAGTTATAACCAAAGAAATATATATTTTTGTAATCAGCTCGACGTACCCTTTCATATAATACCCCTCACGATATCGAAGAAAAATAAAAAAAAATTAACCCTTAGGTTTTTTTACCCTATTTTTTTTTTTGAAAAATATTTTTTTTAAGTCGCTATATTTTTAAAATATGTGGGCAGGTACAAGACACATACATGCCAAATTTCAAAGTGATCGGACGAAAGGTGTAGCCGTGAGAGCACGCGAGAGGACGGACGGACAGACACACGCAGGAAAATATAAGGGTCCTTGGTTTTGCCTACGGACCCTAAAAATTCAACTATAGAAGTATATTTGTGCTGAATTTGCAATGCCTCATCCTTTTTCACCTCTAATAACTCAAATTTAGCCAAATTTTTTGAACAAGTACTATTTCAGAAATTGGAAATCTATCTTTAATAATATCACAAATAAATTGGATTCTAAAATATGCAAATTCAGATTTTGAACTTTTCAAATTTTTAAAACTAAAAAGGAAGGATATACATTTTGAATGGGAGCTGCACTTAACTCCGCGAAGAGCCGCATTTGCCCACCCCTAGTATAGATGTTTGAAATATATATATATATATATATATATATATATATATATATATATATATATATATATATATATATATATATATATATTTTAAATTGTTTATTGATTGTTTTATAAATTTGAATAATTGGAATAGCCTTCCTGTTTCTCTCACATTAGTTTTGTATTCTGTTTTATTTTATTCCTCTGAAATTTTGTTTAAAAAACATTTCAATACCATTTTTTAAAAAATGGCATTGAAATGTAGATTATATGGAGAGATTGGAAAGGTTCGAATCGTGTTATAAAGCCTCTTCTGAATTCCATTTAAACTTGGGAATCCTCAGGAGCCGGATATTAATTTAACTCTGACATATCATACAATAGATATATGCTCTGTTCAAATTGAAATTTAACTGAGAGCTTTGGTCAGTTATAAAATCAATCTGTTGACATCGATATGTCATCTCCAACGTTTTCCCACTTCAAGCGTCCATCCTCTATTATTATCCGTGTTAAAATATAGCTATATCTCCAGAAATAAAACCTGTGGGAGTTTAAAATTTAATTCTATATACAGGGTGGGCCAAAAAAAAACAGCAATTTTTTTTAACACTTATAGCTCAGCTTCTGTAATAGATAGAGACATGGGGTTTGTGGAATCTGAAAACTACATTCTTCTATTTTATATATAATATATAATGTTTGTAGTCCCCTTATTATGTATAATATTATAAATATTTAGGTCCTCAGGGGTATTAAAAAAGTGAAAACTACTTCATTAAGTTTTTTAAGGTGATATTTCGTCCCTAACTTGGGACATCTTCCAACCTGTAATGTATTTAACCATTAATAACAATAATCTTTACAATATAGCTTTCAATTATACAATCATATATTCCTTTTATTAGTGTGGAAATTATAACTACTAGTTAAAATTAATAATGATAATTAAAAATAATAATAATATACTAACTGAAAAAAATTTTAAATTATAAGAATAAGAACAATATTATTAAATAAGGAGAAGATATATAAATTTTATTTGAAAGTAAGGACTGTGGTAGAAAAACATCATTGTTATTACACTGATCATTCTTATCATAATAGATGAGATTACGAATAGAAGTTAGTCTGTGACTAGTTGCCAACTAGGCAACAACCCTTGACTCTTATATTTAAAAAAATTTAATAAATTAACGAAAAATAGTTTGTTTTAAACTTTTTGATTTTTAACACAAGACCTCGAATAAAGGTAAACACTTACATTTTTATTCTTATTATTAGTTTTATATATTTATTATTAATATTATTCCTTATTTTTCTAAAAAATTTTAATTTTTTTTTATTAATTGCTTATTATTTTTCTCCTTATTTAATAATATTGTTCTTTTTCTTATAATTCTTATAATATAATTAGAATATATATAATTCTTATATATATTCAGTTAGTATATTATTATTATTTTTAATTATCATTATTAATTTTAACTAGTAGTTATAATTTCCACACTAATAAAAGGAATATATGATTGTATAATTGAAAGCTATATTGTAAAGATTATTGTTATTAATGGTTAAATACATTACAGGTTGGAAGATGTCCCAAGTTAGGGACGAAATATCACCTTAAAAAACTTAATGAAGTAGTTTTCACTTTTTTAATACCCCTGAGGACCTAAATATTTATAATATTATACATTCTTCTACTTTTAATTTCATATCTATAACTTAACCCTAGAACACTAACCATACGTAAAAATTACGACGATCGCCATTATAGATTGAGCTATCTTGGCTCTATAAAACACAGACTCCTCACTCTTCACCAGTGCTTTATCTACATTCTTTTCATGCCTACGAGCATGCTTTAGTTACTAAAGCATGCCTACAAGCATGCTTTAGTTGCGCCCGAAAATTCTCAGTGTTATCTTTAGGCCGTTTTTACTTTGAGCTACAACCTATTGCTCTGTTTGCTACGTCTCCATTTGTGAAGAACATTTTAAAAACAAAATGGTTTGAACTAATAACTAACATTTCTTTCAATATTATATAGTATAAAAATAATAATACCAACTTTAAATATATTACTTAAATTAATAAATTTAACAATACTCGAATGTTGCTTTAACATTCTTACATTTAGTTGGCACTCAAACTATACTAGTTAATTGAAACACGAGTTGTTGCCTAGTTGCCAATTAGGCAACAACTCATGACTCTTATTTAAATTTTTTTTTAAAATTAACGAAAATTAGTTTTGCACTAAACTTTTTGATTTTTTGACAACAAGACCTCTAACAAAGTTAAGAAGATGTCTCAAAGGTAGGGACGAAATATCACCTTTAAAAACTAAATGAAGTAGTTTTTATTTATTTAATACCCCTATGGACCTTAATTATTAATAGTATATTATGTTACTAGGCTGTGAAGTGAGTTTTTTCTTTACCACGGCAATTACATCTCTCGCTTCGCTCGACAGTAAATATTGCCAAGGTAAAGAAAAAACACTTCACAGTCATATGCTATTTTTTCCGAGGTAGCAGACAATGAAAAAACATGAAATATTAATCACTAATCAATATATAATATAAAAAAGATTAGTACATACTTAAGACTTAAAAAGAGGTTACACTATAAGAAAAGATAAATAAAACGCATTGACATCTAGCGGATTTTAATCGTACTAGAAGCATTTCTACAAAGACTGCAGCGGTACTAACGGAAGTTTTGACAACTACCCGCCAGAAAATAAAAATCTTTTAGTTCCTAGGACGTAAAAGATTTTTTCTTTACAGCTAGGAGTAATGAAATAGTTATTTATGCACCTAGGGAGTAAAGTAAGCTATTACTCCCTGAGCGAAAAAGTTGGTTCTTAAGGCGAAGCCGAAGGAACCATGGTCCCTAAATCCCGAGGTGCAGCCGAGAGAATAACTCTAATTAGCTCCCGAGGCGCAGCCGAGGGAGATAATTATCGCGAGGGGAATAATGGCACTTTACTCACGAGGTACATACAATATTTTATCTCCAGTAGAAAAAAGATTCACATTTTCGTCCATTGCACAGTTTTTATTTAATATTTTAATAAATAACAATAATTATTAGCACTTTTAATAGCAGATATAAGAGATTCAATATTAAAAACAAATAAGAATTGGAATTAAACTCAAATAGAAGGCTATATAGATGCAGGTTATAATGTTGTAAACAAAGATAAACATGGTCAAATAAGCGCAGTGCCGCCAACCTGATTTCGACAACTTCATTACATTAGCCATACATTTTCTACTATTTATAAAATAATTAAGTTGCAATCTTTACTTTTTTGCCCTACTTTACTTTTTCGCCCTACTTTTACTTTTTCTCCCTACTTTTTGAGTTAGGGATGAAAAGACCTGTTTTAGTCCCTCTAAACTAATTCAAAATCATAACTTTTTTTCCTTACTGGAGATAAATATTTTTTAAGTCCACGTAATGAAAAAATGGATTTTAGCTATGTTTTTTAGGCTCTAAAGTTACTATTTCACAGCCTACCACGGAAAAAAATAATATAAATTACCCTTATCCTAGCATAACCGTTCATGCGTTTAAAGCCTCGTCCAGACTGCCGAACCGAACAGAGGAAACAGCCGAACATTGGTCTCTGCGCTTGCCCAGTCTAAAGTGCGCCTGCGCATCTCAGACTGGGCATGCGCAGAGACCAATGTTCCGCTGTTTCCTCTGTTCGGTTTGGCAGTCTGGACGAGGCTTAAAGAAATAACCCAAACTGTCTCTCCACGTAAATTAAAAAACTTTAACTTTTAGATTTTGGTAGTTCGTCCGTCCGTCCGTCAGTCACTGGGTACGATAAGAAGTCATACGACCAAAGTTGTAGATCATTTTAAGCCAGTTCGATACGACTTACCGTTTAGCCGCAAGTTAGTTAGTTGTGTCCGCCATATTTAATTCTTTTTAAGGGGGGTGATTTTTTTTTTTTTTTTACTTTTCGGATTTTTCCAGTCGGTTTGGGCCAATTTCCGACCAATTGCAAAAAACCGCGAGTCTCTAGGTGATCTAGAAGAACCCAAATATTTTGATTAGCAAGTCAGGCTTTGTCACTTAATGTACTAAGTCGATCTAATTTTTTGTTTGTTCTTTTTTCAAAAAAATTGGTTGTAACTTTGGTTCGATTTTATCGATGAAACCAAGCCTACAACATGCGCAACATGTTAGTACTCACCTCTGAAATAGAATTATTCGATTTCGCGTAGTCAGTTTTGCGCTTATAAAGTCAGAATGGTGGCGATAGACATGCATACATACAGGGTGGTCCAGATGTCCCCCCCCCCCCTTTTAACTTTTGAACGGTTTGAGATAAACTAATGAAACTTGGGGGATCTCTAACATGCAAAGGGAAGTTTGTTTTCATGCAATCGCCCACTAGGTGCATCCTCCCCCTTTGCCTCCAGGCCACCCAACTTCAAAAATTCAAATTGGAGTGTATATTTTTGATAGCATATTTGTATTCTACAGTGAAAAATAATAAACTTTTACTTGTAACTTTTTTCTCTATTGCCAATATTTTTCCCCCTATAGGGGGGCAAAGCTAGCAAAATAGCCCTTCCGATAATACGTTGTAAAAACTAAACGGTTAGAGATAAATTAATAAAACTTACCATGTAAAGGGAAGTTTGTTTTCATGTAATCTCGCAGTAGGGGCAACCACCCATTTTGCCCCCGGCCACCTAACTTCAAAATATTATCCTAGAGTGCATATTTTTGATAACAGATTTAGATTCTACGGCAAAAAATAAAAATATTTTACTTCAAACTTTTTTCTTTTTCCAATATTTTGCCCCATACAGGGTGGCAAAGGTATAAAAATGGTAAATTTCAGCGCCTTGGGGCAAAATGGTGGTTGCCCCTAGTATGCGAGTGGATGAATACACACTTCCCTCTACATCATACAGATCCCCCATGTTACATTACTTTATTTCTAACCGTTTAGATTTTATAACGATCTAAGTGTTATTTTTTTACTATTTCGGAAGGGTTATTTTGCTATCTTTGCCCCCCTGTAGGGGGCAAAATATTGCCCCCTGCAGGTAAATATTGGAGATAGAAAAAATAGTTTCAAGTAAAAGTTTATTATTTTTCACCGTAGAATCTAAATATGTTATCAAAAATATAAATTCCAATTGGAAATTTTGAAGTTGGGTAGCCCGAGGGCAAAGTGGGTGGTTGCCTCTAGTGGGCAATTGTATGAAAACAAACTTCCCTTTAAATGGTAGAGATCCCCCAAGTTTCATTAATTTATCTCAAACCGTTCAAAAGTTAAGAGGGGGGGGGGGGGGGGGGGGGAGTGACTTTTGGACCCCTCTGTATAAGAAAAAAGTTAAGGCCGGATTCTGTTTTCGGAATGTATAAAATGGAAAATATCCAAACATTTTACAATTCTGACCAATGAACAGAAAAAACTTTAATTGGCTGAAAATTTTTAAAGGAATATTTATGATATTATTATTGTAATAATAATGAATATAATTACAACACATTTCTATATTAAATAGTTTCGAAGTTATAAGGCATTTTAATAAGCAAAACATGTGACATCGATAAAATCAAAAAAATCGTCCTAAATATTTTCCTTGAATTTCGACTTCAAGATTTGGGACACTGCATAGTATTCCGATTCAGAATTTTAGAGTTGAAATTTAACTTTTTTGAGTTTTAAGAAAGAAGTTTAATTGATGATAAAATGTAGAGTGACTAGATAGGTTATTTATTAAGTTTTTGAATGACTAATGTTTGTTTGTTTGTTTACGTGATGTTTTAGGTATGCATAGTGGAGAAGAAGGACTCGAAGAAGATGTACGCTATGAAGTACATGAACAAGGGTCAGTGTTGGGAGAGAGACGCACTTAAGAACGTTATCAGGGAGGTCAAGATCCTAACTGCACTTGAGCACTCCTTCCTTGTCAACCTCTGGTTCACCTTCCAAGGTAAATTACTTCATTTCTTGAGTTTAAAATAGGTTGTTGTATAAATGGTACAAGTTTATTTGATATACGAGTAAAATTGAGTTACGTCCTTCTTCTAAACACCTCTAACCACCTCTAACCACCTCAAACCGCCTCTAACCACCTCTAACCACCTCTAACCACCTCTAACCACCTCTAACCACCTCTAACCACCTCTAACCACCTCTAACCACCTCTAACCGCCTCTAACCACCTCTGGTTCACCTTCCAAGGTAAATTACTTCATTTCATGAATTCAAAACAGGTTGTTGTATAAGTGGTGCCAGTTTATTTGATATACGAGTAAAATTGAGTTACGTCCTTCTTCTAGGAACTATTTAAACTCTTAACTAGGTGTGTAATGCAGTTGTCTGCTTGCAATATTGAGCTGTGCGTGCATTTTAATAATAGGAAACAATTTTATTTATAAAAAGCTGATCGCATATATTAAACAGCGGTCATGGACATGGACACCCTTCCGGGGCCCTTACACGTCCGGCTGGTTTACCCTCTTCCAGTCGTCCAATGGAGCTGAAACTTGGCACATAGACTCTCTACCACAAAAACATCTTAACAAATTAATTAATTTTTCAATTCCGTGTTCATGTTCAAAATCATACACCGAGGTGAGATCGAGAAATTAATTTTAGGGCGCATCCTCCCAAAACTTAAACCCTGAAAAAATGTGAAAAATATTTTTCTCAAAAACGGTTTCGACGATTATAATTAAAAAATTCTAATACGTAGTCCATTAAAATATATATCTAAAGTTATAAAATATTTTCCCGAGAAAAATCTAGTTCCTGAGAAAATAGCTTTAATCGCGGTCGGAGAGAGCCCGGGTTCGATTCCCTTCCGAGGAGAAGTTTTTTTTATATAATAAATTTTGATAAAATGTTCTATAATAATTAAATGTACCAACGATAACTAATAAATGAAAAACACTTGATTAAAAAAGTTTGATTGTGTTGTCTAGAACCGATTTTGTCCTTTGAAAGTTTAAGTTCAAATAATTTTACAAATAAGGTCAAAGATTGCGCTGATCCACTCATAGCTCAGAAACTATTGGTCATATGTAAAAAATAGCAGCATTTGTGTAATAAATATTGTCAGTTTTTTTATGTTTTAAATGAAAGCCAAATATATTATTAAATGTTCCATCTTTTCACTACAGTTACAAAAAATGAAGTTGGTTCTCAGACAATTAAACTAGAAGAAGAAACTTAATATTTTAAAGCACCTCTATTTAAACTTATCTATTAACCTGGAAAACCTTCCTTTAATGTACATAAAGAAAACTTAATTTATTCTTCCTTTTTCTATTATATCCCATTCCCTCTAGGAAAAACTGTTAAATATGACTGGGAAATATGAAAAAGAGAATAAATAATAATAATAGCATTAAATGACAAATGTCTCTGAAAAAATATCCCTCGAATAAACGTCATGACAATGGGGGAAAGGGAAGAAAAACACAAGTTAATTATAGTTTATTTTTTTGTTACAAAAATACTGTCACATTAAATTATCATATAAACTACTCTTGGGAAAATTATTATTCAAGAAAATAATATAAATATTTAGTTCACAATATAATAAAATTAGATCACACCATAATTTTTTTTATAATAGAAGCATAATAAGAAAAAATTCTTTTTTATCAAATAAAAGATTAATTTTTAATTAAAAAACATTGTGTGATACGAACTCGAACTAATTATTTTCGTATACGAGAACATAATTACTTTGTATTTATTAATTATTTCCAGTTTTTGAGATTACATTTTTTAATTGTTATTTAACATTTTATAGAAAATTTACCATAAAAAAATAACTTACCTCCCCGGCTGAGAATTGAAATCGATTCTTCATTCCACGTTTACAATTATTTTCTCTGGAACTAGATTTTTCCAGGGAAAACTGCTTATATAAGGTTAAATTCGTATTTAAATTAACTACATATTAGATTTTATCACTGTTGGTTGCCCTAGTTAAACAGCTAAAATTCATTTCTCTGTGTCACTTTAATATGAGTTTTTTTGGATATGTATGCCAAGTGTCATTGAAATTGGACCTTTAGTTTAGACTAGAGGTGGGTCGAAAATAACGTAACAATTAAAAATAACCTGTTATTGTAAGGTAACCGTTCCTCCGATAACCTAATATTGAAAAATACCAGTTATCGAGTAACTCTAGGCAGTCTAGTCTAATTCATAAATATACCGACTGGCGGTGGCGCGGAGGTAGGTACTATCTCAGAGTAAGGGGGATAGGGTCCCTTCCTTACTCTGAGGGTACTGTCGTAGTTACAGCTCTAGTTTAGTTCATAAATATTCCGCCTAGCTGCGGCACTGTATTCGTACTACTCTGCTCCTATGGTACGATACGTTATATTTATAAAGGTGACGGAGTAAAAACTCCGGAGTTATCAATAACTCCTGGGTAATGTAGGTATTAGGTTTCCATGAAGCGTTATATTATAACGTTAACAGAACAACATTTTAAATTGATCTTTACTGTGATCCCACTCATTGGATTTCAAAGTATTAACATTTGTATTATATAGAATCTTCAAGCTGCGTAATTATCTTTACAATTTTCGAGGACCTTTTTTTTTTTTGCTCATCAAGAGACTGATAGAACCTGTTACCTAAATAACCTATTCAAGGAACCTGTTACAGATTGAGAACGGGAACGTGATAACTAGTTACCGTCAAATAACAGTTATTAACTACCTCTAGTTTAGACTCCACGCATCTCCTCAAACCATGTCATCTATGTAACTAGGCAGCAAAATGGAATTTTACTGACAAGTGATTAAGTTAGCCTCCGAGCCAGAGGCGAGGGCAGGCTATGAAAATTAACTACTGAGGCAGCAAATCAGGCAATGAATACACGAGGCAGAACTGTTTTCTTTGCTGCCTTGTTTCATACAATACTTTATCTACTCACGCTATGCAGATATCAAAATGGAAGCTTATGTAGACATATTAATAATGTAACATTGCTTTGTAATGAAACAAGTATAAAACTAAATTCAAATAAAATTCAAATGAAACTAAACACAAACAAAAACAGATGTTATGACAAGCACTGGTAAGCACTGTACTCTCTCTGCCTAGTCAGGAAAATATTTCCCTGACTGTTTCTATTACTTTCCTCCCTGTTTTTAATATTTTAATGACAAATCAGCGAAATAGTATTTTCCAGCCTAAAATCAGTTAAGAATTGCTTAATTTTGCTTATTTTGATAAAGATAATATATAAACTTTTATTGCCATAACATTATAATTTATAATTATAATTTAATTAATATCAACATTATAATAGTAAAAATTTTCTGCTTTGGCAATAAAATTATTCCTGATTTTACTTCCTTGACAGAAAAATATTTCCATTCCAGAAATCAGTTCAATAATGCATAATTTTGCTGCCGCAAGTAAATAAATAGTATATTATGTTACTAGGCTGTGAAGTGAGTTTTTTCTTTACCGCGGCAATCACATTTACTGTCTCGCTTTGCTCGACAGTAAATATTGCCAAGGCAAAGAAAAAACACTTCACAGTCGCGTAGCATACGCTATTTTTTCCGTGGTAGCAGACAATGAAAAAACATTAAATATTAATCAATAACAAATATTAGTACATACTTATGATTTAAAAAAAAGAAACCTTAAAAAGAGGTTACACTATAAGAAAAGATAAATAAAACGCATTGACATCTAGCGGATTTTCATCGTACTAAAATCATTTCTACAAAGACTGCAGCGGTACTAACGGAAGTTTTTGACAACTACCCGCCGGAAAATAAAAATCTTTTAGTTCCTAGGACGTAAAAGATTTTTTCTTTACAGCTAGGAGTAATGAAAAGATTTTTTAAGTCCACGTAATGAAAAAATTGATTTTAGCTATGTTGTTTAGGCTCTAAAGTTACTATTTCACAGCCTACCACGGAAAAAAGTATTTTTTTGGATTCAGGGGGGAACTCAAAACATTTAAATCCATCCAAATTTAATTTTTAAGCCTAATGGCTTAAAAATTATATACTCAGATATTATTATTTAGTTCTATAAAGTTTATTTTATAGGTAGGTACTTACATAAATTATAAGTTATCAAATTATTTTAATAGTAAGTACATAAATATTACTGCACATTTGAAAAATATCCTTTCTTATATAATTATATACTTTCTACCTGAATGCGAAAAGAAAAATAAAGAGTCTTAGTTTTAAATTAAAGGAATAATGTTACTCTAGGAAATTATACACAGACGCTTTGAAAAGCCAGCCTTGTGGAAATGAAATAAAGTGGGAGTTGAAAATGGGGGGGGGGGGGGGGGAAGAAATGTGCTCCCATAAAGAGTGGAAAAAGAGAGACGATCCAGTTCTAAGATTTAAAATATATTTTATTTTAATTTTTATTTTAAATCAAATTATAATTATTATTAACTACGGGAAATAGACAGAGAAAAATAGACTCCAGTGCCGGGATTTGAACCACAGGCCTCTATATTTCCAGTATAGAGGCCCGTGGTTCAAATCCCGGCTCTGGAGTCTATTTTTCTCTGTCTGTTTCCTGTAGTTAATAATAATTATAATTTTATTTAAATTAAAATTTAATCTTTCCGTAGTATGAATACTACCAAAATCTTAAAATATGAATTTTTATTTTAATTAAAAAAAATTAGTGGGGATATTATTATGTATTTAGTATTATAAAATTTATTTTATACTTACATAAATTATAAGTTATCAAATTATTTTAATAGTGAGTACATAAATATTACTGCACATTTGAAAAATATCCCTTCTAACTTACTTGTAGTTTTTAATTTAAATAAATATGTTTTAGGGTTGAAAATGTTCCCCAATTAGAGATGAAATATTGCCAAATTTCTTGATTTATTAAATTGCTCCTGGAGATACATGAATCAAACAATTAGATGGGAAGGAAAACTGTTGCCATACTACATAATAATAAATTACCATGTTGACAAATTTAAAATTTACCACCAATTAGTGTGGCACATAGCTTTATGGTAATAATGATTATTTTTTATTTTATAATCTATTATTGCAAAATTTGTTTAATCGGACAACGTAGTAAAGTACTATAAATGAATCAGTACTTTGCAAGAGCTTACAACTCAAGGTACTATAAAATTAAAGTTTTGTCTTTATATTTGGTCAAAATTTACTTTTTTTTTGGATACTTTTCCATTTTATACATTCCAAAAACCGAATCCGGCCTTAACTTTTTTCGTGTACGTCTGTGTGTAGGTGTGTCTGTCGCCCCAGGCCGACTTTATAGGCGCAGAAGTGGCTAAATGAAATCGATTAGTTTTTTTCAGAGGTGAGCGCAAACATGTTACGCTATTTATTTGTAGGCTTGTATTCATCAAAAAATATTGAGTAGAACCAAGGTTATTGACTATTTCATAAAAAAAAAAGTATAACAAAAAATATCCTAAAAAAATTTGGTCGACCCACCCAGCATAACCAAAATCGACAGACTCGCTAATCAAAACGTTTGGGTACTTCTAGACCACCTAGACTCTCGTGTTTTTTTGCGTTCGGTCAGAAATTGGCTCAAATTGACTACTGAACAAATCCGAAAAGTTAAAATAAAAAAAAATTACTCCCTTAAAAAATTAAAGATGGCAACTTTACCGTCTTTTGGAGGCTTATTGCAGCTAAACGGTAAGTCGTGTCAAAAAGCAAATTGCACCAACGCAACTGACTTTAAGAGGTCTACAACTTTGGTCCTATGACTTTTTGTCATACCTCCATTGGTTCTACCTTAAATAGTGCTACATTTGATTTTTTGTTTTAAATTTTTGACTTTGCGAGCTCTTATGGCATCCGCAATTGTTGACCGATTTAATTTCTTATTGGGGTACTTTAACCTCACACTAATTCTCTTTAAACCGAGTATTTATTATTTTATCATTTTTTTTTTTTCTAGAACTAGAGTTATTAAATATTTACTGGTGCAACTACCGTATCGACAGGAGTCTGGTAATTAAATTAATGCACCATAATGGTTGATGATTGTTCAATTACTTCCCAGTCTAATTGGTTTTGACTACGTATATTTTCTCATTTATTTTATCCTTTATTTATCATTGTTATTTATTACTACATTACTTATTTTCTATAGACTATTTCTTGTAAATATTTATAGAGAATCCTATATAGATAGACTTAGAGAGTATTATATTCTTAGTAATGGAATGAATTATGTGTAATATAGTCCTGATTTTATTCCTAAAAGGCATTGGAAACAAGAGTTATTTATGCACCTAAGGAGATAATTATCGCGAGGGGAATAATGGCACTTTACTCACGAGGTACATACAATATTTGATCTCCAGTAGACAAAAGATACACATTTTCGTCCATTGCACAGTTTTTATTTAATATTTTAATAAATTACAATAATTATTAGCACTTTTAATAGCAGATATAAGAGATTCAATATTAAAAACAAATAAGAATTGGAATTAAACTCAAATAGAAGGTTATTTAGATGCAGGTTATAATGTTGTAAACAAAGATAAACATGGTCAAAAAAGCGCAGTGCCGCCAACCTGATTTCGACAACTTCATTACATTAGCCATTCATTTTCTACTATTTATAAAATAATTAAGTTGCAATCTTTACTTTTTTGCCCTACTTTACTTTTTCGCCCTACTTTTACTTTTTCTCCCTACTTTTTGAGTTCAGGGATGAAAAGACCTGTTTTAGTCCCTCTAAACTAATTCAAAATCATAACTTTTTTTCCTCTACTGGAGATAAAACCATTTAGACATTTCATATAATTGCTAGACCTACATGACAATAGGAAACATAGCCACTAATTCCTTGCACGAGCCCTGCACGGAGCGCGGGGTGAAGGCTAGTAAGTATATAAAAATAGACGAGGTTGTTAAGGAATACTCATCTTGGCAAGTAGAGATAGAGAAGCAGGGCCAGATAAGAGTTAGTAGGGCAAATAGAGATTATACTTTTATCACAAGGGTTGTAAGTGCACATTAGATCCCGAGGCGACATGTAGCCTCTGTAATACCCAAAGCAATGAAGATCTTATCCATTTCCTTACAAAATGTCCAATATATACAAGAACCATAGGAATAAATACTTAACCAAATATCTTAACCCTTCTAATCCTAAATGTACCCTCGTTATTTTAAATCAGTCACAATTCTTTTGATTTTATACATAAATTTAAGTATCAATTTAGTAAAATTTAAAGAGCACAAACGTTTTAAATTAATTTGGTGCTATATCTGCGGGCTACTTTCGACTAACCATTCAAATTTTATAAAACAATAGATGAATACTTTTGAAGATATAGATGTAAACAAATGTATGTTTGTGCCTATGTGAAGATAAAAAAGTCCATTCATGCACCATGACTTAATGAGCGAATTTTCAAAGAAATCTGCGTATTATTGGCTTATGATAATATAGGAAAATTTAAGTTTAGAATTTGCATGGGTGAAAAAAAGAATTTGGTGCACAGGTGTACAGGGTACAAAAGTCAAAGTAGTATTTCCCTTTCAAGATGCATGTCGTTGGAAAGCTCTTTAAGAGTACAGTAATTGTTGTTATGTACACTTTTATCATATTTTCATATAAAAGGGGAGTAAATTGGACAAGTAGTTTTGAAGACATGTTGGTTCACAAAAATTGAGGGACAGACCGACTGACAGACACGGAAACAAACATTTTCCCTGATATCTGAAACGAATATCTGTCTAGGAGATTTAGAAATTGGATGCTTGTGCGCATGTGAAAGAGAAATAAAATACGTGTGGTGTCGCGGTACACCCGGTGGGAACGAAGTTGCTTACATTTTTCATTAAATATAAATTATAAAATCACACTGCTAAGTACGTATACATTGCTAACTACTTATACATGGTGGAGTTAGAAAAGAGACAAAATTAAAAGTAACCAACTGCTTGTGCCTAGCAGAGTTAAGGCAAAATTAACAGAAAATCATTATTTGTATAATTAAAGCAAGCGTCTTACTATAAATATATATTAAATATAAAAAAAATGTTGATCACGATGAGTTTATAGTGAAAGAGTATGTTTGTTAAAGGAATTTGGATTGAAATAGGACTGTTTTCTACCTACCCGACCAATTAATTTAAAATATTATAAAATATATCTCTTCCCTACTCTACAGCTTCTGCTTGTATCAGGGTGAAATTTTACATGATTATATTTTATTTACAAAACAAAGTGACATTTTTGACATATATAACAAAAATAATCAAAACAAGTCAAGTAACAGGCTTCCTTAATTACACTTTTTCCCGTCTTTTATATATTACGTTTACGCGTGAACGGTTGGGTGGATAACGTTTTCCGACGATATCAGCCTGGGCATTGGTAAAATGAACATGTGTACCAAATTTCAATTAACTCAGTGATATTTTACTCAAGTTATCATCATCAGTAGATTTCGTGACGGATTTTGCGAGACGGTTATTTTGTGACGGTGATTTTTTGTCGTTTTTTTCGGATTCACTCCCGGGCTCCAGAACGTGCCATAAGGAACTTCGTTTCAAAAATGGGTACAGAAGGGTTAAACTTTTATGGAACCAACAATGGGCTAATTATTACCTACCATCAAACTTTCCCTAGATGTTTTTAAGCAATGTTGGTTCGCAAAAATTGAGTGACAGACCGACAGACAGACACGGAACCAAACATGTTTAATGATGTCTGAAACGAATTTCTGTCTTGGAATTTTCGAAATTGGAGACATAAACATTTTTCGTTAACCAGAACGATTGCATAGCTTCCGTTCTCTTCGGTAAGTTTGAAAGCAAAAAAAAAAGGGGAATACAATTCAATAAATAAGACAATAATGGACAGTAAAGAAGAAAGCTATGTGCCACACTAATTGGCAGAATATTTGTTCTTTGTGTTTTCTAATATCTTTAGTGAAAACCATTTTTCTTTTTTGTAGAAAATGTTGAAATGATAAAATCTATATACATTAATTCATTACCTAACTAGGATAACCTAAAAGTGATAAAATTTATCACTATTGTTAATTTTAAAATTGGAATTCATCAAAGCTTTGTTGATAAATCTGTGTCAGATTTTTTTGTGGGAAATTTTGTGGATAGATCTTTGTTAGGTTGGTAGGAAACCAAGTCATGTCGGGTTTAGTCCACAGAGGGACGTGCTTCGAGTTCAACATTATGTCTGCCTCATAGAGACCAGGTACAGTGGGGCACACAGGATATTGCCTCATTATCTTCCCCAACCTTCTTCCTCACGTCATACCCACACTCTAATATATAAACTATTGATCTTTTGTATTTTTTATTATAAAAACAACATTTTTTTACAATTCACTATTGTTAAACTTTTGTATTATACTATAGACTACATTTCATTTTATAATCATTTCGCTTCCGAGCTCACCTTAGGGAATTGAAGCTATATATTATGATCGTTTTGAAGGTCAAAAATTCCAAGAAAGAAATCCGATTCAGACATCAGAGAACATTTTTGGTTCCGTGTCTGTCTGTTACTCAATATTTTACCAAAATATTTTAAATACTACTCGTCCTATTTTTATGTTATTTGGATGGTGGGGCATAATTAGCCCAGTAAGTTAATTGGAAAAATTAGCAGGTAAAATAAGTTTCAACCTTCTCCGCTTATTTGTTTCTCTTCCACGTGTGTACAAACATACATTTATATACACCTATAGCTTCAAAAGTAATCATTTGATTTTTTTAAAATTTTCATGTTCTGCCCCCAGATATTTAGATAGCTTAAAATTAATTTAAACCGTCTGTGTTACATTTTGACTTAGAATAATACTATATATAGAAGGAGCATAGAATCTGAATCCTAAGCAATTACTGATAAGAGACTGAAGCCAACTTTTGCCGAGAGGTTGTGTCCTTAAGACCAGGCTGCCAACATAACAACACTCATTTTTTTTCATTTAAACAGGAGAAGGTTGGCCATACTTTAGTAACTATTCAAGCCCGCTCACAAACATCAAGAAGAAAAACCCTGCCATTGGTTATTGTTTACGCTTCTATCTGACGTCATTTTTTTCACCTCGCACGGCATGATATAATAAACATTATTTTTAGCATATTTCAAGCTAAAAATAAGATAAAACACAATAAAAATATTACAATAAACGAAACTAACTATCAATAATTAAAATTTACTAAAAATTAAATTAAAAAACCGAAGGCAAATAATTTTAGAGTTATGACGCCACAAATTTCAAAAATGAATTTTTAGAACGCGGATTAAGGGACACAACCAAAGTTGGCTTCAATGTTATCAGTAATCCTCCTTCTATATGTTGTATTATTTTAAGCATTTTGCTAAATTGACACTTTAATGAATGTCAAAAATCAAAATAATTTTGACAGATTTAATAAACGAGGGCAAAATTAAATATATTTGACAGTATATAATAGGCAGTAAAAGCATAAAATCATTAAAGTATTCGAAATACAACACGAGGAAGCTATGTGCCACACTAATTGGCAGACTATTTTTACATTTAATTAACTAGTAGTTCTGTGAACAGTAGACCTCGCGATTAGAAATAAATTTAAACGTTACAGAGGGTCTATTTAAATACGAATCTAGAGGTATAACTCGATTTCCCGAGAAAAATCTAGTTTCTGTGAAAATAATTTTAAACGCGGACAGTGAGAGGTGGGGTTCGATTCCCCGCTGGGGCGAAGTTATTTTTATGGTATTTGTAAAATTTTAATTCGAAAATAAACCATAAAAATCGATTTCAATTACTTAGAGGATAAATGAGAACCCGAAATTTTGGCGAACTCCCCCTCAAAAACTCTAAAAAAACATTATTTCTCGAAAACTATTCCGACGATTTTTAATTTTTTTTTTTTTAAATGTAGTCAATTTAAATACGAATTTAACGGTATAAGTCGTTTTCCCGGGAAAAATCTAGCTTCTGAGAAAATAATTTTAAACGCGGACAGTGAGAGGCCGGGTTCGATTCCCTGCAGGGAAGGTTATTTTTATGGTAATGTTTAACATTTTTTAAACAAATAAACCATATACATCGATTTTAATGTCTTAAAGGAACATTTATTCCAAATTTCAAGAAATAATAAAAACATTTTTTCTTTTTTTTTGAAAAAAGTCTAAATAACATTTTTTTTAAATTAATAACATTTTTTTTTTTTTTTTTTTATAAAAAAACAACTATATATATTTATTTTCCAACTTGAAGTAAACATTCACGCCAAATTTCAAGATAAACAAAAAATAAATTAGAAAAAACCTTTTTTGTTTTATTTTTTTAAAAATGAAATTCATTAAATATAAAACTCATACGTTGTTTTTTTATGATTTTAAAGAACATCTATGCCAAATTTGAAGAAAATCTAATAAAGCGTTTAGCCGTAAGCGCGTAACAAACATTTTTTGACGAAATGCAAATCGGTCTAGTACCTGGGGAAGACTGGGGAACAAAAAAGTTAAAACATAGACCTCGCTTCGCTCGGTCAACTATCCTCACTTAGGATGTTACACTGCTTTGGGTTCTAGGACAACAGGGAATCCCAATAAATGAGGTGACAGTTGGAGCAAAAATGGGAGCTCACATACTTTTCTGTGGATCGGAGTCCACAGTTAACTGGTTTCTAAGTCATCCATCACAGAGTAGATCTGTGAATGAGGAGAGAGGGGATGGGTAAAACAGAGGTACTCTAAGATGATGCTACCAAAAAAATCAGATGGCTCATAGTACTGAGTAGACCCAACCTGAAAATCATTTGGTCCCGGACAACGACTTTGTTTAAGACCCTATCTCAAACCGTCATTGCATGGCTTTTTAAAGTTATACATATGGAATTTAAAGTAGAAGAATGTAGTTTTCAGACCCCGCAAACCCTATTTCTCTATGTATTACAGATGATGAGCTATAAGTATTCAAAAAGTGTGTTTTTTTGCCCACTCTGTATTATATTATACACCTAACAACCTAAACAAAAGTACCTGTGAATCTACATCAAATTTCTGACCAAAAATGATAAGTAAACTTAGGTCCTATGGACCTTTGTTTTTGAGATATATCGATAAACCGATTTTTAGGGTCCGTAGGCAAAACCAAGGACCCTTTTAATTTCCTGCGTGTGTCTGTCCGTCCGTCCTCTCGCGTGCTCTCACGGCTACACCTTTCGTCCGATCACTTTGAAATTTGGCATGTATGTGTCTTGTACCTGCCCACATATTTTAAAAATATAGCGACTTAAAAAAAATATTTTTCAAAAAAATTAGGGTAAAAAAACTTAAGGGTTAAAATTTGTATATTTTTTTTCGTCACCGTGAGAGGTATCATATGAAAGGGTACGTCGAGCTGATTACAAAAATATATTATTCTTTGGTTATAACTTTGATAGGGCGAGCGTAGGCGAGTTTGAAGCGGGTTTGAAACGTGTCCCCCCCCCCCCTTTATCTCGCTTATGTGAAGTGCAAAAAATCTGAAAAAATTCCTGAACATTCTTCGACCAAAGTAGTAGTAAGGGGGCGGGGAGGCCAAGCCTGGCAACTAGACCGCACTCGGGTCCTTTTTGCCAACCCCTGAACTCACCTATCGAACCACAGCAGTTCTTCGACCAAAAGTAAAGATACCACTTTTTGGAAATTTCGAAAAAAATATTATTTTATTTCTTATTGACAAAATACGGTTTTTTATAATTATGGTCTTTTCTATGAATTTATATGGTTGTATTCCGGTTCAGTGGCAAAAAAATACTTTATCAGAGTGTGTTTTGAGAATATCAGACCCTTAGAATGGTTCAAAGTAAGCTTTTTAGCATTTTAAAAAAACACTGTTTATACACTTTACAGTTAAACACTATATAGTGTGGCCTACGGACGCTCGCTGTGTGCTGACTAGCACACACTTGACCTGTTTATTTTCATTTAGGATGTTGTAAACTGCATCTTTCTCTCTTATTTAGATTTTTATTTATTCGGTAGTTTATGGCTAAAAACAAGAGCTAAATGAAAAAATCGATATATCTCGAAAACGAAGGTTCATAGGTTTTTCAGTGTAGGTACTTATAAGGAACACCCTGTATACATATAAATATATATATATATTTATATATATATATATATATATATATATATATATATATATATATATATATATATATATATATATTTATTAAATTTCTGGAAATTAAAGAGAACTTTTTTTTTTTTTAAAAAACCACTCTTGCTTACAGGAAATTATTTTCCATTAAGGGTTTAATACTGAAAACATCTGAAGACTCTCTTCCACTCCAACTACAGTGGAGTGTTGAAAATAAAAATAAAAAAGCTTTTCTTTTGTCAGCTTCCCCCTCCCCTTCCTTTCCGAAATATAGAGGAAATTTCAGCCCTCACCCCCTCTCCCGGGGTCAGGTTCTAATTCAGGGTTGGAGGAAGGCTTAAAGATAGAAAAAGGAAATCCTTCATTTCCTCACTTCTCAATTTTTCTTTAAATTTTTCTTCTTCTTTTTTGTCTTACAGTCAGTTATACCAACTAAATTTAATAAAAATATATCGATTGATAAACAATTAATAATAATAATAATAATTATTATATATATATATATATATATATATATATATATATATATATATATATATATATATATATATATATATATATATATATATATATATATATATATATATAATTTTTGCATCCTGTCTGACTCATGTTGTGCATTAGAAGCTTTAAAAGAGTACAAACCCCACGCTTATATATACCGAACTTCAAGTATACATATTATACTGCAACAATGCTTAGGGAATATCCAATTCCAATGGATTCCATCTCATTGTGGACTCTCTGGCAATGAGAAAGCTGATGAATTAGCGAAACAGGCTTTGGAAATGAGACCTATACCACTTCAGGCCCACAATATATAGATACTACTCAGAATTTATTAAAGGCTATCGGGAAACTATTCCTGGATGCCAATAATAAAAAAAAAAAAAAAAAAATATATATATATATATATCTATATATATATATATATATATATATATATATATATATATATATATATATATATATATATATATATATATATATATATATATATGTGTGTGTGTGTGTGTGTGAAATATATACTAATTCATATTGTTAATTAACCCTGTTATATATATATATATATATATATATATATATATATATATATATATATATATATATATATATATATATATATATATATATATATATATATATTATATATATATATAATATCTATATATATAAAAGTCAACGTATATGTGTGTGTGAGTGTGTTTGTTCTTTATACAAATCTACAGTTTTAGTCCGATCTCGATGAAAATTTGCACACTTGACCTTCAAAGCAAGGAAACAATCAAGGTCTACATGAATTTTCGAAATTTCAATTTTGGTACACAGGGGTACGGGGTACAAGTAATGAAAACGGGGTCAAAGTAATGAATACCCTTCATGATGCATATCGTTGAAAAGCTCTTTAAGGGTACAGTAATTGTTGTTATGTACACTTTTGTCATATTTTCATTTAGGAGGGGAGTAAAATAGAAAAATATAGCTATATCTTATTTATTCTTTATACAAATCTACAGTTTTAGTCCGATCTCGATGAAAATTTGCACACTTGACCTTCAAAGCAAGGAAACAATCAAGGTCTACATGAATTTTCGAAATTTCAATTTTGGTACACAGGGGTACGGGGTACAAGTAATGAATACGGGATCAAAATACTGAATACCCTTCGTGATGCATATCGTTGAAAAGCTCTTTAAGGATACGGTAATTGTTGTTATGTATAGTTTTGTCATATTTTCATTTAGGAGGGGGGTAAAATGGAAAATATAACTATATCTATATATAGAAAGAAGAGTATCTATATAAGAGAATGTCTTTTATACAAATCTACAGTTTTATCCCAATTTGATGAATATTTACACTCTTTTTCTTCCAAACAAGGTGAAGGTAACTGCCTACATCATTTTCCGAAATTAAAATTTTGGTACACAGAGGTACGGGGTACAAATGTCTAAGTAATGGAGACCCTACATGATACATATCGTTGAAAAGCTTTTTAAGAGTACAGTAATTGTTGTTAAGTACGTTTTTGTCATATTTTTATTTAGGAAGGGGGGTAAAATGAAAATGTATATCTATATCTATAAAAGTCAACGTATGTGTGAGTGTGTTTATGTTCTTTATACAAATCAAGAGTTTTAATTCGATCTCGATGAAAATTTGCTCACTTGACCTTCAAAGCAAGGGGAAGATCTCTGTCTACATAAATGTTCGAAATTTAAGTTTTGGTACACAGGGGTACGGGGTACATATGTCAAAGTTGAAATCCCTTCATGATGCATAGTGTTGAAAAGCTCTTTAAGAGTACAATAATTGTTTTTACGTGCATTTAGGGGGTAAATGGAAAAATATATCTAAAAGTCAACGTATGTGTGTATGTTCTTTATAGAAATCCATAGTTTAGTCCGATCTCGATCAAATAATGCATACTTGACCTTCAAAGGAAGAAAGAATCAGTTTCTACATGAATTTTCGAAATTTAAATTTTGGTACACAGGAAACAGGGTACAATAATGAATACGGGGTCAAAGGACTGAATACCCTTTATGATAGATATCGTTGAAAAGCTCTTTAAGATTACATTAATTGTTGTTATGTACAGTTTTGTCATATGTATTTTCATTTAGGAGGGGGTAAAATGGAAAAATATAGCTATATCATATAAAAAAAGAAGAGTGTCTGTATGAGGGTATGTCTTTTATATAAATCTACAGTTTTATCCCAATTTTATGAATATTTACTCACTTTCCCTTCAAAGCAAGGGGGAGGTCACTGTCTACATGAATTTTCGAAATTTAAATTTTGGTACAAAGGGGTACGGTGTAACAATGTCAAAGTAATGGATTCCCTTCATATCATGCATATCGTTGAAAAGCACTTTAAGAGAAAATTAATTGTTGTTATGTACAATTTTATTTAGGAGGGGGTAAAATGGAAATTTATAGCTACACATATAAAAATCAACGTATGTGTATGTATGTTCTTTATACAAATCTACAGTTTTAGTGCGATGTCCATAAAAATTTGCCCACTTGAACTTCAAAGCAAGGGGAAAATGACAGCCTACATGAAGTTTGGAAACCTAAATTTGGTACACAGGGGTATGGTACAAGTAATGAATACGGGGTCAATGTAATGAATACCATTGATGATGCAAAAGCTCTTTAAGAGTAGAGTAATAGTTTTTATGTATTGTTTTGTCATATTTTACTTTAGGGGGGGGGGGGGATTTAGGATATTTTAAAATTAGCTTATAAAAGAGGAGGGGGTATAGAAGTCGGTGGGAGAGATAGAATCTAGATATTCTTGCATAGTAAAATAATTTATATGAAATTCAATTTTTAAGTTTTTGGTAGTTTTCATACTACGGAAAGTTAAATTTTAATTTAAATCAAATTATAATTATTATTAACTACGGGAAACAGACAGTGAAAAATACACTCCTGTGCCGGGATTTGAACCACGGGCCTCTATACTGGAAATATAGAGGCCCGTGGTTCAAATCCCGGCACAGGAGTGTATTTTTCACTGTCTGTTTCCCGTAGTTAATAATAATTATAATTTGATTTAAATTAATAATTTATATGTTTCATTATGGTTGTTTATAAACTTATCTAATTATAATAACACTCCGTAGCGAAGCACGGGTACCCAGCTAGTATATATTTATATAACAGGGTTAATTAATAATATGAATTAGTATATATTTCACACATAAAATTCTCAAATTTATGACGGATCTTAAATTTAAACCTTCGCATTTTTACCAAGGAGAAATCGCAAGTCTAGTTTAAAATCAAAGGGAAGCAATTGCATCCAAGTACTTTTTAGGGTTTAGTAGGTTATTAAGCATTATAGGTTTTATCTTATTATAAAATAATGTTTTTTAAGTAGATGGAAGGCCTCAAGAAACCAAACAAAAACAAAATCCAAGTGGAGTAAGGTCTCCCATTTCGATTCCCCGGGGGGACACAATGATTTTTTTTTTATCGGAAATAACGACAAGTTAAATTTTTAACATAAACAGTTAAATGTTAAGTTAATTTAATTTTTTCCGGAACTTTTCATCGGCTTACCACAAGATATTAGTATGAATTATTTCAAAAATTTAGGACTAGCTGATTTAGGGTGGTTGGGAGAGAACTTGTTTTTTTTTTTGGTGTATTGAACTCATAAAACCTATAAAAAAAAATGCTAGCTTGAACAGGTTTGGGCATATGAACCAAAGTAAAACAGACAAAGACTCATCACCCTTGGCATAAGGGTTACAAGGAGGATCTACGAACCATAAAATGAGCAAATTAAACTATGTACGCGCTTTTATAGAACACTAGAAAATTATTTCTGCAACTTAAATGCCTAAAAAGTTTCACGTCTATACAATATACATTTAGGTTTTTTTTTGTACTTCTTTAGATTGTTAGTCTCCTATGTTTTTATTAGAATATAAATGACTTTGACTAAATAAATATTACGACAAAGGGATGTTTAGTACAATGTCCTTTGGGACAAAGGAATATCACACTTCAGTTTTTATAAGGGGAGTAACAGTCTAAAGAAGATCATTCCGTATTCCTTCATTAGACCGTTACTCCCTCTATTTTTTTTTTTTTTAAAGGAAGTAATAATCAATTGAAGTGCTTTTTTTGCATCTCCTCAAAAATTTATGAAATTTAAATTATAATCAAATTATAATTATCATTAACTACAGGAGACATACAGAGAAAAATAGACCCCAGCACCGGGACTTAATCCACGGGCCTCCTATATATGCGTTACAGGCCCTCTTACCAACTGAGCTATACTGGAGAATGATCTATCACTGTTGTTACCGATACCAAGTCCCGAATCCAAGCTTTCAATCTTTTCTACAAATCTAGCATGCCAATATTAACGGCAATAGAACTAGACCGAGAATTAACGCTTATAATTACAAAGTACTCAATTAGTACCTGTACCTAGTACTCTCAATTATAAATTCAAATTTTTAAGTTTTAGGTAGTATTTTTACTACGGAAAGATTAAATTTTAATTTAAATCAAATTATAATTATCATTAACTACGGGAGTCATACATTTACATATATTTTTCTCTGTATGTCTCCCGTAGTTAATAATTATTATAATTCGATTTAAATTAAAATTTAATCTTTCCGTAGTAAGAATATTACCTAAAACTTAAAAATTTGAAATTTAAATTAACCACTTCACCATTGAATTTACGATGTATCCCTGAGATACCAATTTTTAATAGGATACTGTTGTTATATTCCTTAAATTTAATCTAATGATTCCTTAAATGTATTTCTATGGTTCCTTAAATGTATTTCTATGGTTCCTTAAATGTATTTCTATGGTTGCTTAAATGCATTTGTTCTGATGTAGGATTTATGGTTGTTTAAACGTGGTTATATGAATACGTATGTAAGTTAGTTTCTACATTTCCCAAATTGAGAGGAAAATGTAATTAACTGACTATTTCCATATGGAAGCCCTCGTCAAACTGAGATCCATTCTGTTGGTCCTGGATAATTCTCTAATAGATTAGAAATGCCTAAAGGGGGTTTTTCCATTATTCTATAAATAATCGGTGGAATATTGAACCTTATGAAGTTAAGAAAAGCGTCTGTTCAAAGTTATAAAATGGACTTAATCAAGTACTTCTTAACTTTGTCAAGTCCTCTTAAAAATTATAATTGACTTGGTAAACTTCACTTTCTTTACTTCAACTATCTCTCTTTACTTTCTCCTTTATCAAACATTTCCCCCGCCTTGGAAATTTATCAGGCTTGGATGAATATGACCTTTTAGATTTTCAACGAATTTTTGCAGTGAAATTTACGATTTCCAAGATATGAAGGAGAATTAAAAGCATCGTGGCCATGTCGTAATACCAAATATTGCGGGCTTTCTTATATTAATTTCACTTTTGTCTGTTTTTGTCACTCGTCCAAATCTTTGGGGGGCTAATTAACCATCTTCCAGTCACCTGATCGAGATTAAACTTGGCAAAAACATACTTACAAATTAATTAATTAATATTAAAAAAAAAAAATCTAAAATAAGTATAATTATAGATATTATTTTTATTATAATTATTTTAAATCAAAATTATTTAATAGAAATATTATACTCTCACACAACCAAAATACATGATATTAAGTATTTATAATATTTTTGTTTTTGTTTTTATTAGCAAGTAGGTATTATTAAATATTTTATATTAACTTGGCTTTGACTTCTTTCTGGTTTGTTTGTTCGGTGCCTTACGTCAAAATAATGGGGGGGGGGGGGGGGGGGTAATAAATCCAATCAAGCTGAAACCAATACAATTTTATTAAATTAATTAATTATTAATTAAAATTAACATTAAATAAATATAAAAAATTAAAATAAAAAACTTTAATTAACTTATAAAATTAATGAATACCAATATATAACATTTTATTAACTATTTTTTTAATTACTCACTTTAATTTTAACTTTTTCAAGAAAATGTATTTTGATGGATTTACACGTTTTGAAGTCCCCTGAGTCCAAAAAAGTTGTTTTTAAAAATGTCTGTCTGCCGTCTGTCCGACATGTGTTTTCCGTTAAATAGTTTTCGAATTTCGTAGGTGCATTTAATTATTATTGAACATTTTATCAAAATTTTTAATAAAAAAACTTCTTCTCGGCGGGGAATCGAACCCGGCCTCTCTCTGTTTGGGTATAAAGCTACTAGATTATTCCCAAGAAAACGGCTTATGTCATAAGATTTTTTAAATAGACCACATTTTAGATTTTTTTAATCAAAATCGTTGGAACCGTTTTCGATAAATAATTTTTTTTCGGGGAGGACACCCCCAAATTTGGAGCTAAAATTAATATCTCTATTTCACCTCAGGGTATGATAAACATGACAAATTTCGTTAAAATCGGTATAGTAGTTTAAGCTCCAGGAGTCTGCATAGGTAGACGACAGATTTAAAAAAAAAAAAAACACTTTTTTGGACCCAGTGACCTCAAAATTGAATTATCGCGCCGTCACAATACTTTCTGTTTGTACTAGAAAGGAAAAAATCAGACAGTGAACTTTCTCTTGTTTTAAAGCGAAATTTCAAAAAGCTTAGAATAAAACTCCAAATTTGTATAATGTGGACAAACAGACAGACTGACACTCTTTTTAATATATATATATATATATATATATATATATATATATATATATATATATATATATATATATATATATATATATATTATATATAGATCCTAAAAAAAAATTAATTCAGGAAACTAAATATAAACAAAATGAAAGTGGGGTCAAATCTCACAAATTGATTTTGATTAATGAAAAAAAAAAAAAAAATTACACTAAAACAAAGATCTAAAGGCCCCTACGGTCAAAATGTTTGCGCAAACATATTTACCGTGTATGGGGCTGTTTGATATTTGCGCAAACATGATGTTTGACGTGTATGGCCAAAATTTGCACGACATCAGGTTTGCGCAAAATGTTTGATCGTGTATGGAAGCCTTAATAATATATTCCGTATTTATTGCTTTTTAATTTGATTTGGTTGTAATATAGGCAAGTAAAGTGCGTCGAGGCCTTGCTAGAAGTCGTACAGAAACTAAAACTTAATCAACATGACATAGTATGACTTAGCTAAGCACCACGGTACTTTACTTTCCTCCTCCTATCTTATCATTTATTAATCTAAAGTCCTTCTTGGCTCATGTTTAGAAGCAAACTTTATAAAGTATTTTCAAGTAGGTACTACGTTACATAAACTATGTTAACTTTATATTAGAAGTAGTTTTCAAAGCATCTTAAAATGTCATTTTTAATTCATATTCATATGTAGCTAACTTACTACAATAAAAACGAACGAAAGTCAAGGGGAACGAATTCCGGTATATATTTTAATAGTCCAGGCAAATTAGTAAAAAAAACAACAAATGGAGGAAATAATTTATAAAGTTTTGAAACTTTGTGAAAACACTTTTAAGGGGTGTAGTAGTAAGAAACAGTAAAGTTCCCCCCTCTTGAGGGGGCGCGTCCCCCCCCCCCCTCCTTAAAGTCCAAAAGTTACTTATTTTTCACTTTTTACACAAAACGGTTTATTTTTTTAAGAGAAGTGTTATTACCAAAATTATTCCTCACATAATTCTGCACAAAAAAGGTCCTATCCATGTTTGAAGTGGGACATGCCGTCTTCAAGATATTGTAGTTGGATAGAAATAAAACGTATTTTTTCAAACCAAGATATCTAAAAAACAACACATCCGATTTTAATGAAATTGGGATGGTAGGTTATACTTAGCCCACTGTTGACCCCATATAAGTTTCAACCTTCTGCGCCCATTATTTTATCCTCCACATGCGCACAAACATACATTTATTTATACCTATATCTTCAAAAGTACTCAACTGATTATTATAAAATTTGTATGGTTTGTCGAAAGTAGCCCGCAGATAGCCTCACATTAACTTCAACCGTCTGCGCTCTTTACATTTTTTAAATTGGTTCCCTTTCTGTCTATCTGTTGATCAATTTGTTGTTTGTCTGTTATGAATTAAAGTATCAATTTATCAAAATGTAAAGAGCGCAGGTGGTTGAAATTAATTTGGGGATATCTGCGGGCTACTTTCAACATTGGGCTAAGTATAACCTACCATCCGAATTTCATTAAAATCGGATGTGTTGTTTTTTAGATATCTTGGTTCGCAAAAATACGTTTTATATCTATCCAACTACGATATCTCGAAAACGGTTTGTCCCACTTCAAACATGGATAGGACCTTTTTTGTGCAGAATTATGTGAGGAATAATTTTGGTAATAACACTTCTCTTAAAAAAATAAACCGTTTTGCGTAAAAAGTGAAAAATAAGTAACTTTTGGACTTTAAGGGGGGGGAGGGGGGGGGGGGGGACGCGCCCCCTCAAGAGGGGGGAACTTTACTGTTTCTGACTACTACACCCCTTAAGAGTGTTTTCACAAAGTTTCAAAACTTTATAAATTATTTCCCCTATTATTCCTTATTTTCCTGGACTATAAACTGTACAAAGAATATCAAAACACTTCTGTCTAATGACAATTAAATATAAAAGTAAATATACAAAGCGTTACTAAGGTAACTGTCGTGAAGCTCGGGACACATACTTAATTTTAAAAGTTATTTTTTTTCAATTAATTATTAAATATATTAATTACATGAATTGTGAAAGTATAAAAATATATTATATATTATATTATTAACTATTTACTGCACTTATTTAATTTATACATTTGTTATAAGAGACGGGGCCCTCGCTCTAGGTGATTAACACTTATTGAGGGCCCTCACCTTGTATTTATATTGTAAATATCTACTTGTTAATCATGAGGTGGGAATAAACAATTATTATTATTATTATTATTACTTAAGGGTAATAATAAAAAAAATCCATTAAATGATAACTCTTATTTATTCAATTTTAAAATTGCGAAAGGTGTTGAAATTAATGTGGGGACCATTTGCGGGCTGCTTTCGACAAAGCATCCCTTATTTCTTTCAAATTGAATGGGTACATTAAACATTATATAGGTTTTAATAAATCGAAGTATGTGCGCATGCAAAAGAGAAACTCTTAAAATAATTCCTGTAAAGAAAATCAAAACACTTTTTACAGATTAAAAGAACGTGGGAAACAAATTAGACAATAATGGCTTGTAAAAGCATAAAATCAATAAAGTACGTGATAGCATGCGAGGAAGCTACGTGGCATTTTCCTATTGGCAGTCTATTTCCTTGAGCGGTTCAAAAAGTTACGCTTCACTCTATTTCTTGTAATTTTGGTTCGCAAACTTCTTTGATTTGTGTCTTGAAATATGTGAATTTTGGTCATAAAAATTATTTCGTTCAATAAGAAATTATAACAATGCTTTCTTCACTTTCGGTTAAGCTTGAAAACAAAGAGGTAAACATATTTAGAAAGAAAACAATTAAATTAGTTTAATTCTTGAACGCGGTTTCATTATAGGATCTAATACTGGAATGATGCTATCAAAGCGTGAAAATCCTAGAGAGAGTTGTGTAAAACACAGACAATTGCTTAGAGAAGGACCCAGGAAATCCTTAATTCCCTTTTCTCCCATTACCATCAACACTTTCCTTTTAATTTCCCTCTCAGGGTCAACCCAATTAAGTTTAACCCAATTGTAATTAAAAGTAATAGCAATATCAGCCAATTATTTCAGTTTAATCATACGAGTTTAAATTAAAGTATAATGAAATAGATTTTAAAATGTGTGTTACATAAAATTTAATAGAAATCATTTATAAGAAAAATGTCCGTAACAGTAACGACTCCACAGGGAAATAGAAAGTCAAGAGTAAACATTTGGTTAAAGAAGGTTAGAGATGGTTAGAGGTGGTTAGAGGTGGTTTGAGGTAGTTAGAGGCGGTTAGAGGTGGTTAGATGTGGTAAGAAGAGGTTAGAAGTGGTTAGAAGTGGTTAGAGGTGGTTCAGCTGCTTCAGCAAAGATTGGAAAGCATCATCGCTGCTTCAGCAAAGATTGGAAAGCATCAGCATTTAGTAACCCACAAAATGGCCTTAACATTGGGATCCTCATTTTTGCTTATTGATTAAAGCATTTTGCAATGAAATTAAGTATACCCATCAATGAGCTCAATTAAAGGAAGTGCTCTGAAGAAAGGAATTTTTGAGAAGCTTTCGAGTAATGCATTTTGATTTAAGATGGTCATTGGTCATACCTGCAAACTTCTGCAGTGATACTTCGGGTAGAGTGCTTAGATTCGTGTTACGAGCTTCTAAGAAGGACGTAACCTAGTTATTTCGAACCTTCAGTGAATGCCGAGATGACACCCTCTCTCGTTTCTAGCTATTCACACTGTACGTTCTTGAAAGCTCCTTTGATCACTGAGCGAAATGCCGTTGACTTCTTAAGGCAATTGATGCAATTGATTAATTATAAGAAAATTTGTGTTATATATTTTTCTTTCCCAAATGCTATGTTATTAAATTTATTATTATATTAATTGAAAGAAATGTTTCTTAGAGAAGTCATCTGACTACTGCGGTATTGAAAACTATTGTTTGTAAAATATTTAATTAATAAATATGATTACTATGTACATTTCGCAAATATAAGAAATGTTCGCTTAAATTCGCGTCTATTTCGTAAAAACAAAAAATTCGTACCTCTACGTATATTATAACTGCAAAGTTTAATTTTTTGTGTACTTGAGTACATTATTGTGGGTACTTTTGGATATCCGGAGCGTTGAGGGTCTACCGCCCTTTGAGGTTGGAAAAACAGTAAAATTAATATTTTATTGGTTCTAAGCAAGATATCAAATATCTAAGTACAGGCTTCATTCCCAATTTTAATTCTGCACAATTTGAGCCCTATTTCAACTTCCTACGATAAATAGTACAGGCGCCATTTCAATACAACGATAAAACTCGTTGTATTGAGATAGTTATAGTATTTATTGTAGTAGGGAGTTGAAATAGGGCTCAAATTGTGCAGAATTAAAATTTGGAATGAAGCCTGTACTTAGATTTTTTATATCTTGCTTAGAACCAAAAAAAAAAATTATTTTAATGATTTTTCTAACCTCAAAGGGCGGTAGAGCCTTAATGACAGACAGATATACAAACGAAAGATATTTTAAGGGTCCCTTGTTTTGTCAGTGGCCCTATAAATGTTTGTAGGCGATCTGGCCTGTAAAACAAAAGTGGCAGTTTGTAGAGAGTGAAGCAGCTATTGTAGTAAAGTTTGCTCAGCCTAGTTGAGGCAAGTCTCAGTTTGCCTCATCAATCAACTAAGAGTACAAGGTGAGGCATCCTCCCTGCCTCGAACTTCTAATCGATAACATCTTCCTGGCGTCATAATTCTACAGCCATCTTTTAATAAACAACTTTCCACCCGTAACACTCCACGTTTATTTTTTTAAGGCGTTTCCCTAAAAGTTTAGAAGCCTATCTCGTTATCTCTTTTAATCACAATAAACAGGTCAAGTGTGTGCTAGTCAGCACACAGCAAGGGTCCGTAGGCAACACTGTATAGTTTAAGTAGTACCCTATTGATGGTGTTTTTTAAAATGCTAAAAAGCTTACTTTAAACTATCCTATGGGTCTGATATTCTCAAAACACATAAACAAACTTCCGATAAAGTATTTTTTTGCCACTGAACCGGACTACAACCATATTAAATACTTCGAAAAGACCATAATTATAAAAAAACGTATTTTGTCAATAAAAAATAAAATAATATTTTTTTTCGAAATTTCCAAAAAGTGGTATCTTTACTTTTGTCGAAGAATGTTCAGGAATGTTTTCAGATTTTTTGCACTTCTCAAAAGCGAGATAGAGGGGGGGGGGGGGGGGGGGCACGGTTCACACCCGCTTCAAACTCGCCTACGCTCGCCCTATCAAAGTTATATCCAAAGAATTATATATTTTTGTAATCAGCTCGACGTGCCCTTTTATATGATACCCCTCACGGTGTCGAAAAAAAATGTAAAATTTTTTAACCCTAAGTTTTTTTACCCTAATTTTTTTGAAAAATATTTTTTTAAGTCGCTATATTTTTAAAATATGTGGGTAGGTACAAGACACATACATGCCAAATTTCAAAGTGATAGGACGAAAGGTGTAGCCGTGAGAGCAGGCGACAGGACGGACAGACAGACGCACGCAGGAAAATATAAGGGTCCTTGGTTTTGCCTACGGACCCTAAAAAGTAATGTAATAATCGTACAGAGATATCTGCTTCAACGATAGAATAACGAAAAGAAAAAGGCTCTGTCACACGCAACAGCGACGTTTTTATGTGACACCGAAACGGGTACTTCTTTAGATTGTTACTCCCCTATTTTTAGTGAATTTTCTGAGAAAATTAAGCTATTGCAATGGCTTCAAAATTTTTGAAATTTTCCATGGAAATCCGTTTTTGACCATTCTGAATCGATTCCTAAAATTTAACACTTTTTTATGTATGTATGTATGTATATATGTATGTATATATGTATGTATGTATATATGTATGTATATATGTATGTATATATGTATGTATGTATATATGTATGTATATATGAATGTATATATGTGTCACTCCAGACGATATCTCCCCTTAGGATGCACTTAAAAATGTCAAACAAATTTTAAAATGTCAATAATATCAAATGAAAGGATGAGTTCGTTGGCCAGAATTTTTGGAGTTCATTTAGGGGTCAAATTTTTACAATTTAAGGTCAAAAATAGCATAATAAGTGTTTTTTTCATTTTACCCCCTTTTATTTGAAAATATGATAAAAGTGTACATAATAACAATTACTGTACTCTTAAAGAGCTTTCTAACGATGTGCATCTTGAAGGGTAAGTACTATTTTGACTTTTGTACCCCATCCCCGTGTGAACCAACATTTTTTTTTTTTTTTTTCACCCATCCAAATTCTAAACCAACATTTTCCTATATTATCATAAGCCAATAATACGCAGATTTCTTTGAAACTTCGCTCATTAAGTCATAGTGCATGACTGGACTTTTTTTAAGAATATAAATGACTTTGATTTAATAACTTTTAAGATAATGAGTCGTTTAATCCAATTTCCTTTTTATTTGTGACTAGACAATATCGGTTTTGGCTCAAGCTATTAATTAAAACTAGTTTTAACTATATAACTATTAACAGGAAATTTTAGTTGTGACTAGACAATATCGGTTTTGGCTAAAGCTATTAATTAAAACTAGTTTTAACTATGTAATATCTATTAACAGGAAATTTTAGTTGTGACTAGCCAAAACTAATTCTAAGAAGGAAAGAATAATTTTAGTTTTCACTGACTTCAGGTTTTTTGTCGGTAAAATATGCATCTCTACGTTCAAGATTATAATGCTCGCTATTATATTTTTACACCTTAGCTAACCAATTAAAAATGTCATTTCCCTACCTAAACAAATTTACTGTTAAAAATGCTTTTGTGAACTTTAATCTTTGATCAAAATTACATCATTTCCTTAAACCATTAAGATTAAATTGGTCGAGCGTCAAGGGTTGACTCAGATAATCGTGTGGGAACTAGTTATACCCAGTGAAACGTAAAACCAAAGCCAAAGGGGCTATTCCTAGGGATATTTGACGTTGTACATTGTTCCAAGTTGGTAACACTGTCTCCCTTTGATCAAGAAGCCCTAAATACAAATCCTCGCTTACATTGTTTGCATTCTGAAATGGAAATAAGGTTCCTTTGTGTTCTAGTAACTTTACTCAACCGAACTTGTGTGTGTATAGGGCTTTGAAATGTTTCAAAGCCTTAGTTTAACTTGCCTTACTTACCAGCTAGCTGGTCGAGTATCAAAGTCTGCATTATGACAGAAAATCAAACTATGTTATGAAGCCCATCTAGATGAACATAATGCCATTATTAACCTACACCTCTTTTGTTGTACATTGGAAAAAAGTAACACTATTAAAATAACACTAATAATTTACTTAAAGTGATAAGTGTTTAATTCATAAATTTACATTACAAATATGGTGCAATCTATCATCATGGTAACGATTTAAATAAAAATTCATACACATATTCTAAAGTACAATTGAAACAGGCATGTAAAATTTCAAAATGATACAAGCAGAAGTTTTTATATAGTAAAGTGATATATTTTATAATATTTTAAATGGAGTAATATACCGGTTGAGTCTGAGGAAACAGTCATGTTCCGTCAATATAACCTTCTGCATTAACTATAAACTCATCATGATTAACTTTTTTCTAAATAAACAATACATTATTTATTGCCACATTATTAAGAAACTCGCACCAAAGATAAAATAATGCTTTTCTTTTAATTTTGCCCAAACTCCGCTAAGTACCAATAGTTAGTTACTTTTAATTTTGTGTTTTTTCTAACTCCGCTATGTATTAGTAGTTAGTATCGTATAAGTTAGCAATGTGATTTTATAATTTATATTTAATAAAGTGTAAAGAACTTCGTTCCTTCTGGGTTTCCCGCGACACCACACGGATTTTTTTATACTTATTAGATCTTAAAAGATGGAAATTTAAAAACAGCATTTATATCGCACCATCACAATACATTCTTATTTTATGCATAAATCATTTTATAAATAGAGAAGGAAAAAACCAACATTGTTTCAAATTTAGATTAGTTCAAAAAGTTATTAAACTCCAGTTAGTAATCGAAAATAAATTGGGCAAAAAGTCAGATTTTTCGAGGAATAATTAAAAGAATTAATATTCAACAAGTAATTATACTTGGTTGAATTCACAATAAAAAGTGAATACATTAATTTAAAATGTAGTGATTGTTTCTAAATTATACGATGTTTGGGAATCCTCCTTCATGAAATAAACATTTTTAAATACTATTAATTTATACAATGAGAGAAATTTTAAGTTTACCATCAAATCTATTAGAGCAATGTTAATTATCGTTTGATTTTAAAGTTTACATAATTTATTTGTGTGGAGTGTTGAATTTATGTGGGATTATAGAGAGTAACAGCGTGTGTGTGTGAAGGTGTCCTAAGAAGGACCGATCAACCGATCCCCGAGGTAGGAGGGGATCAGACGAGCGCCGTGGGTGGGGTGATAAGTAAAGTGGACTGGGAAGGACCGGCACTCCAGTGATGGTGGTATTGTATGATTGTGGTACTGATGGCCTATTGAATGAAAAGAGAAAATCCTCGGCAAAAAAATTGACGTTCGAGGTGGCTCAAAAGGAGCAAAGTGAACGAGTAAGTCCTAAGAAGGGCCGGTGTCTGGAGATGATGTGTGGCGTAGACGGATCGCACGAGATGAAGTTGGTCTTGAAGATGATGAGTGGCGTATTATAGAGGGTTAGAACGAGATGAAGTTGGTCTTGAGAAGGACCAATAAATAGTTAGATTGATTCATATATATAGGGTGGAGGTGAATTCGTGGTTCTGAAAAGGACCGATGGAGGTGTCAGAGGTAGCAAAACAAATGACCGGAATTTCGGAAGGAAGGTCAAGAGAGAAAACAAAGTTGAGCGCCTCTGGCTTTTAATGAAAATCCAGAGAAATAATGTGGGAAGAATATTAGTATTATTATGGGTTGTACCAATGGCCTACATCAGTGTCGTAGGCTCCGCGTTGCGTGCCTACGTTGAAAGTGAATGATATGGCTTGAAACTCTGTCTATTTTTGCTATGGAAGAGATGGTATGGTCCTGAAAAGGACCGTTACAGGGTTCTGCATTCCGCATACCTCGCTAATGCCACTAGGACAGCACAGTAGCCAGACTAGCTCTTTCACTACCAACTGATCTCAAGGGACGGCGCAAGGTCTGTTTCCCTTCGAGGCGTTAGACACTTTTAGAGACAGTGCAGAAGCAGCCATTTGTAGTGGTTAGGACTGCACTCAAAAAATGAGCCGGGGGAAAGATAGAGTCAAGCAGAAAGCAGGCAGAGTCTCGAGTCTCGGGAGGACGAGGTTCCAGGATGGAGTTGGATCCGAAAAAGAAATAGAGATGGATGAATGTGAATGACCTTAACTGGCTGTTGATTCATTGTTTGACTATTACTACGTTTCCATGAGTTTTCAAAACCCCATGGAAACGGTTGTGGTATTCAAACCCCCATGGAAACGGTTTTGGTATTTAAAACCCCATGGAAACGGTTTTTGGTATTCAATACCCTGTGGAAACAGTTTTGGTATTCAAAACCCTGTGGAAACAGTTTTGGTATTCAAACCCCCATGGAAACGGTTTTGGTATTCAAAACCCTATGGAAACAGTTTTGGTATTCAAAACCCTGTGGAAACAGTTTTGGTATTCAAAACCCTATGGAAACAGTTTTGGTATTCAAAACCCTGTGGAAACAGTTTTGGTATTCAAAACCCTATGGAAACAGTTTTGGTATTCTAAACCCCATGGAAACGGTTTTGGTATTCAAAACCCTGTGGATACAGTTTTGATATTCAAAACCCCATGGAAATGGTTTTGGTATTCTAAACCCCATGGGAACGCAACATGTTTCCATTTATCTCTGAAAAAAAATTAATCAATTTCATTTAGCCACAGTTTAGTGCCTATAAAGTTTGACTGTGGAGACAGACTCACACACACATACACGAAAAAAGTTAAGGTCGGATTAGGTTTTTGGAAATTTATAAAATGAGAAAGTATAAAAAAAATACGTGTGGTATCGTGGGACACCCGGTAGGAACGAAGTTCCTTATGCTTTATATTAAATATAAATTATATAATTACAGTGCTAAGTACATGATACTGCTAACTACTTATACATGGTGAAGTTAGAATAAGAGACAAAATTTAAAGTAACTATTTGTACTAGCGGAGTTAAGGCAAAATTAAAGGAAAAACTTTTATTAACTTTGAAAAGAACGTCTTACAATAAAAAGTATGCATTGTAAATTGAGAAAAAAAATAATGTTGATTAGTTTATAGTTTAAGCATATGGTTGTAGAGAAGAAAAGAACTGTCCCATCAGACCTCCGTCGGCGAATCTCCAATTAAAATATTATAATATAAAATATAAATCAACAACACTAAAAAAACTTCTGCTTGTATCAGGTTGAAATTTTACATGCCTGTTTCAATTGTACTTTAGACGATGTGTATGAAGTTTTATTGAAATCGTTATGTTAGAACGTAAGATATCGGTAAAAACGTTGTTTTCTTTATTTAAAACGTTTAGGTCCGCTTTAATAAATTTAGCGATCTTTATTACTTCATAGCAGTGTCGGTATTCATTTTACTAAAAAATATTATTTATAAAAGTGGTTTGTCTTATTAAATAGATGAAGTTAGAATTTTTTCCCGTCCGAAAAATTCAATTTTAAATTTGAAGCTTACGTTTACGCGAGCGTTGGCCGTGAACGCTTGGGCGGATAACGTTGTCCAACGAACTTAGCCTGGGCATTCGTAAAATGAACATGTGTACCAAATTTCAACTAACTCGGTGATCTTTTACTCAAGTTATTGTCATCGATAGATTTCGTGACGGATTTTGCGTGACGGTGATTTTGTGACGGTGATTTTGGAAGTTTTTTTCGGATTTACACCCGGGCTCCAGAACGTGCCATAAGGAACTTCGTTCCAAAAGAATTTCAGTTCTGACCAATTTACAGACAAAATTTTAATTTTATATATATATAGATTTAAATTTAAAAATTAAATTTAAATTTAAATTGTTATAAATCAATCAAATTATTTCTCGTGAAATCATGAAACATAAAAAAAAAATCATATTTTAAATTTTTACTCGAGAGAACAAAAATATAAAATGCTTAAAACAAATTAAATCAAATTAATATTTCATGTTTTTGATTTTCATTCGTTTGATTTATTTTGTGTTAAAAAATGTAAAGCTTTAAGCACTTTTATTTAATTATATTATTAATGGAAAATCCAATTAAAAAAAAACGATAATCATTATTTGTTTCCTTTTCAAGTTTAAATTAAAAACAACATAATTAAAAAATTATTTGTGTTACTATAATTATTATATCTATATTTAATTTTCTATCTATGTTTAATTAAAAATTTAATATTCTTAGTTGTTTCTTTGAACCCTATACTTCCAGAATTTTTTGTATAAAATAAAAGATTACAGTTATATTATGTTATTTGGGTCTTTTAGGGTTAAAAAGACCATCAATTTAGAGGGACATTTTTTTATAACATAATATTATGTGACGTATTAAAAATTCCTTTAACTTCTTTATCACTGTGATTATCCAGATTTTTCATTGATTTATTTTTTTTTAAAATAGAGGGGGGGGGGGGACACGAAAAACGTAATTTTCAAGGGCACATGGTGCTAAGATGAATTTGTACAAAAACGAAAAAAAAAAAAAAAATCAATCTCAACCCCTAGTTTTTGAGCGATTTTTTGGGGGGCTTCCCTATAATTTACCTATGATTGGGCTATTACACCTAACATAAGTGCAAAGTTTCAACTTTTTGTGTCGGGTCTCTTTCAGGTGTGTTACAGACAGACAAAGACAAAGAGATAGACAAAACAGACAAAGAGATATATATAGATAAGAATGCGTAGGAATGTGTAAGTCTTTTTCAGGTCCGTTACAGACAGACAAAGACAAAACAGGCAAAGGGATACATAAGAATGCGCAGGAATGTGTAAGAGTCTTTTTCAGGTGCGTTTCAGACAGACAAACAAATAGACAAGACATGCGCAGGAATGTGTAAGTCTTTTTCAGGTGCGTTACAAAAAGACAAACAAATAGACCAGACATGCGCAGGAATGTGTAAGAGTCTTTTTCAGGTGCGTTACAGACAGACAAACAAATAGACAAGACATGCGCAGGAATGTGTAAGTCTTTTTCAGGTGCGTTACAGACAGACAAACAAATAGACAAGACATGCGCAGGAATGTGTAAGGGTCTTTTTTTTGGCTACGGACTCTACCAAGACCAGAGTCAGGATTATTTAGAGATAAAGAATAAGAAATGCTATATACAAAAATGTACACATACAACGACACACAAATATAAATGAAATGAAAATGAAGATAATGGGACAAATAGAAATATAACAATAAATAATCCTATAATAAGAAATATAACAAGAAAATATTAGCTTTAATATTAAAAGCCGACTATGTTGGATATTGGAATCAACCAAATATTGGATTTACCAAAGCTCAGCTAAAAAAAAATATCATTCATATAATCGAGTAGTGTCCTGGCGATGGCGACGACTCACCTCGAAATTATTTGTTATTGCTAGAGCTAAGGCAACCAAATTTAGTCCTATAAAATGAAATGTTTGTTTTGATTTGCTGGTCTTCAAATAGATAAGCTAGTTTGTTTACATTTAACAAATCTAATTTACTTTTCTTCTATTAAAGTAACAGTTTATATCGAGTTTTTAGTGAAAAACAATGAATGAATCAAGGAACTTTGACGAAAATGTGGAGAATAATAGTCCTTTTGAAATAATTAATTCGGCAAAAAATACAACTCAAGAATTAATGCCATCTTTATTAAGAGAGAGATACGAGAACTTACATATAGCAAGTTTATTTTTTCAGTATTTATTATTTAAATCTAACAATCGTAGATAAAGTACGGTACGCAACTCGTGCGAAAACGGCATTTTGCATTGCTCGTGTGGTTTTACTACCCTCGCTGTCGAATCAAACTCCACACTCGCATGCAAAATGCCACTTTCCGCACTCGACGCGTAATGTACTATTATCTACGATTGTAACGAAATATAAACATTGTATCTCTGTTTAGATGCGTAGAAAGTGATTCTTTACGTACTTGTATTCATTGCGCATGCGCGTCTCATAATTCTGAAGAATTCCTATAGGGCGGTAAAGAAGAAGAATTCTTCAACTTTACGCACAATTAGCGAGTTTGTTTACATTTAACACAACTAATTTGATGTTTGTTTAATAAAAGTAACTGTTTATATCGAGTTTTTTTTCTGGAAATCAATGCGTGATTTGAGTGATTATGACGAATATGAGTATTAATTCGGCACAAAATACAACTAATGAATTAATGTCATCTTTATCAAAAGAGAAATAAGAACTTACATACAGGAAGTTTATTTTTTTTCTGTATTTATTATTAAAATCTAACAATCGTAGATAAAGTACGGTATATTGCATTGCTCGTGTGGTTTTACTACCCTCGCTGTCACTCGGGTGCAAACTCCACACTCGCATGCAAAATTCTACTTTCCGCACTTGACGTGAAATTTACTATTTTGGGCTACGCTAAACGCCATATATAGATTACTTTAACAGTAGAATACCTAATAACAGCCCAGTCAATGGGTATGGGTATACTACAAACAATACTGTGTGGCCTACGGACCCTCGCTGTGTGCTGACTAGCACACACGTAACTTGTTTATCATATATTGTTTTTACCTTTATTTTACTAGTTAAACCGAAATTAACATTAATACAGCATCATTTTTGAAATCATTAAGTTTTTTTTCACTTTGAGAGAGATACGTGATTTGTATTTTTATTTTTAACTCATCAGGTATATTAAGATATAAAATTATTACAGATTAAGAAATTTGTTTTTATAATATTTAAAAAGCAAACAAAGGCTTTCCCATTTTTTTAGAGTTGGACCCTTCAAAATAATATTTTTTTAAATATATATGTATATATTTTTTTTTTCTGGCCTTTCTAGGGGTGTTTCGTTAAAAGCAGCTGTATTTCACCCATAACATATGGGCTTCTTATTTTTTTTTTCACATGAGTCTAAATTTAGAAAAATAACGTTTTTCTACATTTTATACATTTTGTCACTTTTTCATGTGACCCTTGAAACATTTCTTATGCATACACAATACACATACACTGTCATATACACGAAATGTATAAAATATATAGGTTTTTTTACAATTAAAAATAAATAGTTTATTTTTGAAAAGAAGAAACCCAGTTGACTTGATAATCTTTGCCTAAGTCTCAACGTTTGATTTACTCATGCGTTCTACATAAATAAATGCTTTAAAAAAATCATCGTACACGTATTTGTCCATTGTTCATATATATATTATATATATATATATATATATATATATATATATATATATATATATATATATATATATATATACATACAAACATACATATATATGTATATATAAGTAGAAAGTGAATACGAAACCTTTTTCTCCGAAAATGACTTTGAAAAGTAAAAAAAAGGTAGAGATAAAAAAAAATTCTCTTAATTTTTCATTGTGAGTTTTCACTGTTTTTTCAGTTCATAACTTTATGGCAGGAGGGGGGGATATAATGCGCCAAAAGAAATAGATTGAATAAAATAAAAACTTTTTATTTTATTACACTCACCTCTTTTTGTGTTGTTGAACTTTTGTATACGAATATTTTGTTTATTTTTTCCTCTTAGTTGGGTTTATATGATGGAAATTTATATATATATATATATATATATATATATATATATATATATATATATAAAATAAAAATATTTAGTTGAATATAAAGGATTGTTGAAAGGAAACTAAAAAATATGAGTTGGAAGAGTGAAAAGTTACACTTTTCTCGCTATTCTTTTTAATTTAACTTTTTATTTTCTATGGTTTTGAATTTATAATATCATTCCAATTAGATAAAATAATTTTAAAGAGAATTGTGAAGTTAAAAAAGATCTACAATATAATACATATTTCTACTGACGGTGCTTGAGCTTGAATTAAAATAAAAGTTTTTCACTTAGTACGTAATCTTCCACAGGTTGATTTGTAAATGACTTTGTTTTCCGGTGAAATCCACGTCACGAAGTGGTTGAAGTCCGACGTTTTGCTTCCACTACTGGAAGCATCTTCAGGTGTGTGGTGCATCGTGGTGTTGATTCGAAGCAAACACAAGATATACTAACAACTAAAGAGGAAATCGGCGTATTTATACTGGTTTTCTAGACCGTAGATTGTCTCCCTGGATTTCACGGGGGTTTCCTTTACTCGGGGTAATCCTTTGTCTGGATGATACAATCAGACAGGTTCTGCCTTTGTCGGGTGGGTGATGTTTGATGTTGGGAAGTGACTGGGGTGCCACCTCTTGGTATCTGGCTAGCGCAGGTGCTAACCAGAGGTTTCCAGGTCCAAGAAAGGGTGAAACTATCCTCTCTGTTAAAGTTCTCCGGTTGTTTCTCAATCTCAATAGTCTCCCTTACTACCCTGCTGTGTTACCTGTTGACATATGTGAGTATCCAAATGTCCTCAAACTTGATGAGGTACCCAGTTTCGTCAGAATGCTGAGCTATTGTTGATCTATGATCAGTAATAGCTCATATTTGTTCTTTGCTTTCACGTGTTCTTGTAGGAGGTTTGAGATCAATTCTTCAGGTGTGCCTGATGTAGCTTTTGCCACAACTCCAAAATATTCGGTATAGCAAGTTTTGAGATGAAGGTAGTCTTTTGACAATTTCCGGATGCTTCTGGTGGTTTTAAGAGCGTTAACTACTTCTTATGTTATCCGTCGTACCTTCGATGAATGGGAGATAAGCCTTCCCTGGTCTTCCGTCCTTTCTGCTTGGGTGTGGTCCTCGGTGGTCTGTCTCTTTATGACAAATGGTTCTCTGAATGTCTCCTTTCTTCGAAGATAGATTTATTTCATACTTCGAAGATAGAGCGCTTGCTTCAGCTACTTTGAAACTGTCTGGTTGGTGGAGATATGTGGATGATGTTTTCCTTCTGTAGAAAACGCAGTCTTTGGATGACTTCCACCGTCATATGATCGCTATTATAAGAAAATTCAGTTCACCATAGAAATTGAAGAGAAGGACTTATCGCTCCTAATAATAGCAGACATTTGATGCATGTAATAAATTAAAACGTTTTCAAAACTGCGATGTGATGGCGATTTATTCTTAAAAATGGAATGAATTGATTGATGGTTATATTTTATAAAGGCTTTAGAAAATAAACTATTTAGGCACTTCATTTCCTCCCTTATCCTACATTATAATATAAAACAACCACTAATTCCTAGCATGAGCCCATGTAGCGCTGGGTGAAGGCTAGTAACTATACAAATGATCCAGAAAAACATTATTTATTTAAATTTCATTTCACATGATTTTCTTTTTTTCAAAAATTTTATTTCTTTTCTTCTTTCAAAAGAGGTTTCCAAAAAAAAAGAAGAAAAAGAAATAAAGGATTGAAATTGACGAGGAAGGTTTAGACGCTGCTTAGGGGAGGAAATTGTTCTTCTTTGTTTTCCTCTTTTTCTCGGATGAAAAATTTCCCTGAGAAAACCGAGATCATAAAGCAGAACCTTTGTTTTTCCCTTCAAAGAGCCCAATAGGAAAAACACAAACTCACAAAAAATTGGAAATGTGAGTTTTTTTCTTGTGCTTATTGAGAGAAAATCCCCCCCCCCCTGTTTTCATTAGAACGTGCTATACTGGGAAAATCTTGTTAAACAAGGTTTTCGACAATGGCAGGATTTAGTGCTCTCAGTTTAGTTTATAACTGAATGAAATTCGAGACTTGTTAGCTGGGGAAACTCAAAGAAAATCATTTCCTTTTTAAGCAAAGAAAATATTTATTTTCAGTTGTTTATCTCGAATACTCGACTTGATCCTATATAATTTCCTATTCATATTAAAATCTTTTCTTGAAGAGCATTTATTTTCAACCTGTCATTGATATTTATTTTCTATGCAATTCCTACCTTTTAGAGAATTTTCGATGAAAATTAAGCTATTGCAATGGCTTCAACATTTTTGTAATGCGAATTTTTGTAAATTTTCTCCATGGAATTCGTTTTTAGACAATAATTTTAGACAAAATTAGACAAAAATTCTAATCGATTCCTGAAACTTTTATTTGTTGTATGTATGCATTATGTAAGCATATATTATGTATGTATATATGTATGTATATATGAATGTGTCACTCCAGACGATATCTCACCCTAGCATGCAATTAAAAAATCAAAACAAATTTTAAAATGTCAATAATATCTAAAGAAAGGATGAGTTCGTTGGCCAGAATTTTTGGAGTTCATTTAGGAGTCAAATTTTGACAATTTAGGGTCTAAAATAGCAAAAAAAAAAAAAAATCTTTTATGAAAATATGACAAAAGTGTACATAACAACAATTACTGTACTCTTAAAGAACTTTCCGACGACATTTGGACTTTTGTACCCCGTACTCATGTGTACCGTATATATATTTTTTTTTCACCTATCCAAATTCTAAACCAAAATTTACCTTTAAGTCAAAAATATTTTAAAGAAGGAAGAGTATGTTAGGTTAGGACTGTTATCATATCGTACGAACCCCCCTCGAGAATGGGTCCAGCCAAGCTGAGATGCTCATGGGGCATATACGGAACATTGATGAACCAATGTCCCGGTGGAATCAAAGAAGCTCGTCCCGAAATGGCCAGGGATGCGACGGATCAAATCAGTCATGGAAGAAAAGAACTCTAGGTCTAAGTACTATTTTGACAAGCGACATAGGTGCAGGGAACTCGCTGATATCAAACCCAAGATGAGGGTGTGGATCCGAAACCTTGGACGCTCTGGACACGTTATAAAACGTAGTCAAACGTGGAAATCATCTCATATCAACATCCTTTGGGAATGTACGGATAAACCGCAAAGTCCTGATCCCCGTGACCAAGAGAACTTTCTCTACAGAGTTCGATCCAAACTACACCCATCTGGAAGACGAACTTGGAGAAAAGAAAACCTTGCCGATTCCAAAAGAATCCCTACCTCGGCATCAAGGAAATAGCAAACCCTGCATCACCCGGTGTGGGCGTCTAGTCAAACCCCCGGTCAGGTTTCCCCTTAAGAAGAGAGGATGTTAGTGTATTTAGTTTTACGTACTTGTACTTGTACTTGTATTTTCAAGTCATGTTAAGTTACTTGTTAACTCGTGTGACAAATATATTCATTCTGTTTTCACCCTCTGAACGAGTCGTGTCTAGTTACAATACAACGTTGACTGTAAATAACACATTGTCTCATATTTAAATAAAATCTGATATTTTATAATTCCACTTCATAATTATTATGACTAGGGAGGTAAATATAAAGTAACACAAAAATATTGTCAACATAATTTTGTATTAATTATTAACAAACGCGTTTCGACTTTTTATATAATTTTCATTACCAAGTATTAGCATAGTTGGAGTAAATATTCTACTAGCTAACTTTACAAGCTTATAACACTTAAAATATTAGTAAAATTACCTGATATAAAGAACTTTCTATATACTACTTTTTTAAATTTTCTGTTGAATCATATGTAATGTTGATAATATAATTGCCATTGCTATATATAATGTTAGTGAAAAAAACAAAACAAAAAATAGACTGCCAATTAGTGTGGCACATAGCTTCCTCGCATCCTATCATGTACTTTATTGTTATAATGTTTATTGTGTAAAAACTATTAATAGTTTTAGCGATCTTTAACACTTCATAGCGGTGTCGCTGTTGGTTTTACTGAAAAATTGTATTTGAAAAAAATGTTTGTCTCATTGAATGGATGAAGTTAGATTTTTTTCCTGACCTAAAATTCCAATTTTGAATTTGAAGTTCACGTTTACGCGAGCGTTGCTCGTGAACGCTTGGACGGATAACGTTGTCCAACGAACTCGTCCTGGGCATTGGTAAAATGAACATGTCTACCAAATTTCATCAAAATATGTTGACATTTACTCAAGTTATCGTCGCACGTTTCATAATTCGCGGTCACACAGACCGACAGACAGACAGACAGACAGACACGAGACCAAAAATGTTCCCTGATGTCTGAAACGGATTTCTGTCTTGGAATTTTTAAAATCGGAGGCATAAAAGTTTTTCGTTCTCAAAAGTGAACACAACGCTTCCGTTACCTTCGGTAAGCTCGGAAGCAATACATATTTCCGAATTTATTTACTTCACATAATAATGACAACCATCTAGAGAGCTGATCTTAAACCTATAAAAGGACAAATCTTTGTACAACGGATCTCACCAACACCGAATCTAAACCGTGTCATTGATATGCCCCCGTGTAGGGGACGATAAGAGAAGAAAAATGTGTACAAGTAAAGAAGTACAGATGAAGAAAAATTAAACCTATACCTAGGACACAAGTGCAAACAAACCAGGTTTTCACACGTCAATTAATTTATTTCTTTGTTTACTTTTCACTGTCATTCAATGTTTACCTTTTATTAAAAAATCACAAATTTGAAACCCGTCAAAATGAAGATTGTAAATACTATGGGATATGTCAAAACAAATAAAATAACTTGCTAATTTTTTCCGAACTAACTTTCCATACAGTAATATTTGCTAAAACTAATTAAATTCTGCTAAAAGATGGCTAAAAGTATTAAAATAATGCATTATCATCGTGTTCTGAGCTATTCTAAAAGTTTCAAATGTTTAGCTACAGGGGCAGTTAGTTAAATATCGATTGCAAGATTTGTACTGGACAAACAAACACAAAACAAGAAAGCAAGCTAATAAAAACGTAGTAAAAAGTGGGGGTAAACTAGGGCCATAGAAGAATTAAGGAACCAAGAAAAGGAATATGACGGGTCAGGTATAATATTATTTTTCAAGTGCTTGAAGCTAAACAATAATTTCCTTATTTTACTATAACTAAATTATATACCTTAAAAACTAATATACGTTATTTTTTTTTTTTATTTTTAAATTGCTTCCGTGCTTACAGAAGGTGACGGCTGCTATGTGATCGTTCTGAGGACAAAAAATTTTAGATTTTAGGTCTCCGATTTCAAAAATTCCAAGACAAAAATCCGTTTAAAACATCAGGAAACATTTTTGGTTCCGTGTCTGTCTGTCGGTCTGACGTTCAATTTTGCGAACCAACATATCTTAGAAACTACACGTTCAATTTTAATGAAACTTAGGTGGTTGGTCATGAGTAGCCTATTGTTGGTCCCATTTAAGTTTCAACCTTCTGCGCTCATTAGTTTCTCTTCCACAAACATACATTAATTTACACCTATAGCTTCAGAAGTACTTATCTGATTTATATGAAACTTTCATTGTTTATCGAATGTAACCTGCAGATAGCCCCAGATTATTTTGAACCGTCTGCACTCTTCAACTATTGCTTAATTGATACTTTAATTTAAGTAAAAAATCAAAATAATTTTGACACATTAAAAAACGGAGGAATCAATGAAACAAATTAGACAATAATGGCTTGTAAAAGCATAAAATCAATAAAGTACGTGATAAAATGCGAGGAAGCTATGTGCCACACCAATTGGCGGTCTATTTTTTTATTCCAATTTATTATTGTTTATTTAATTATTCAACACGAATATTGCACAGCGTTATTGCAAGTTATGTAAACATAGTAATAGTAAACGATTTGTAAACGAAAATTGTTATAATGCAAATTATTAAATGGTACAAAAATTAACTAAAATTTAATTTAACACGTAGAAAAAGGTCTGAATATAGATAACGTTCGCAATCATTAGGAAGTTAGGTTGATAAATGTCTTAAAATCTGTGATATTAAATCTTTAAAGTACAGAGAAGTGATTATAACCCCATCTAACCAGCTAACTAGTCAAACGTTCCTAACCGATATCTAACCAGTTCCTTAACTACAGTCTGACTCATGAAAGAAGACGTGCGTTGACAGCGCGGGAAATCAGATGACACTCAGATTGGCCAACCTATGTGAGGGTAAAAATAAAGCCACTAGGTCTGTGGGTGAGGGTGGGGCAGTTAACTTGTTTGTAAACAAAAGAAGGTTATGTTCCTCGTACCAAATTGCGATCTTTTTAACTATTGTTGTCTATAGATTTTCACTCTTATTACGAATATATTTCAATATTTCTTCTAAGAGTTCTTTTTTCTTCATCACGATCACGATGATAACTAAACAACAAGGCGAAGGAAAATGTAGGAGGGGTGGTGCTTACGAACCCTTTTTAAACGGTTATCCCGAGGGCCGCGCCCATCCAATAGAGATTATTATTTTTACCTAGTTGGCTCAACCTATTGCCCGCCAAAATCTCGAGCTCTCATTGGCTCTCCCCCCAATGTGTCAAACTTTCCCGCGCTGTCAACGCACGTCTTCTTTCATGAGTCAGACTGTAAAGAGCAGTACCAACATACTTCTTCTGGAGTTACTGCTCTCTAGTTTAGCAAACTTCAGATACTGCTTTCTGCTTTTAAGCTAACAAACTCATGATTTTTGAAGTACATACTGCAACAAGAATCAAGGATTTTGGTTTAAATATTTGTTTATTTCTGCATTTTAGCTATTTGAGTTGAAATATTAATTCAAAACATGCTTAGGGAACACTATAACCCCAAAACCACGAAAAGTGGAGTTACTACATTTTAGCTATGGACGGCAGAATAGCAATAACTAACTAATAATTACTTAGCAATTGTAAGTAATTAGAATAGGAATAACTAACCAACAGTACCTAGTTGGCAATCAACAGTAGCAAATAACCAAGCGAAATCATTGGTAAGAAGAATAGCCATAACTATTTAATAATTACAAAGCAATTTTGTAAATAATTTTAATAGTAATAACTAACCAATATCAGCAAATAACCAAGCGCAATCATTAATCGCAATCATTTGTAAGGTTATTTGTCACAACTAATTAATAACTAAGCCTAAGCCTCTAGCCAAACATTTAATAAATACCGTGCAAGGAACGAGTGCATCAGCTACTATTTAATACTTTTATCTACGATTGATACGAAATATAAACATTATATCTTTGTTTAGATGCGTAGAAAGTGATTATTTACGTACTTGTATTCCCAGCGCATGCGCGTCTCATGGTTCTGAAGAATTCCTCGTCTTTACCACGCTAGCGCGGTAAAGAAGAGGAATTCTTCAGCATTACAAACGATTAGCGAGTTTGCTTACATTTAACAAAACTAATTTGCTGTTCTTTTATTAAAGTAACTGTTTATATGGGGTTTTTAGTGAAAAACAATGAATGAATCAAGTGGCTTTGACGAAAATGTAGAGAATAATACTCCTCCAGAAATAATTAATTCGGCAAAAAATACAACTCAAGATTAATGCCATCTTTATCAAGAGAAGAGATACGAACTTACATACAACAAGTTTATGTTTTTCTGTATTTATTATTTAAATCTAACAATTGTAGCAACTCGTGGGAAAACGGCATTTTGCATTGCTCGTGTGGTTTTACTACCCTCGCTGTCGCTCGGGAGCAAACTCCACACTCGCATGCAAAATGCTACTTTCCACACTCGACGCATAATGTACTATTTTGTCTGGGTTCGGTCTTTTAGGGTAGATAATAATTGAACATTTACATTTCAAAAACGGCTATATTTCGACCATTAACGGTCATCTTCAGGCCTAAAAACATCGAAATCGTCAATTAATTTTTTTATTCATTCATTTACGTTATTTACGATGTTTTCAATGTTGTCATCCGTCATCTTCTGTTAGCAATTCTAGACCAGCTGATGTTTTTAGGCCTGATGATGACCGTTAATGGTCGAAATATAGCCATTTTTGAAATGTAATTGTTCAATTATTATCTACCCTAAAAGACCGAACCCAGACAAAAAAGTATTAAAATAAATTAGGGACAAAGGAAGAAGACAAACTACTATTTAATAATTTGTAAGAAGAAAATTCGTAACAAAATTCCAGATAAATGAAAGAGTTTAAGCTTTATTTATAGTTTAAAAAAGTTTCCGCTATTTTCTTGGGCACGAATATAACATAGGATTTAGAATAAACGTAAATGTTGATGGAAGCAGCTCGATGGTTTTTAGAAAAATAAAATATACGACTACCTGGTTTAGCAGAGGAAAGAAGATAAACTCTATGATTAAATGAGTAGAGAAAGAGATAAGATATATGATAACTCGAGTTGATAAAGAGATAAGAGAGCTGTCAGAGACACCTAGTGGTGAAACATTGAAATAAACAACTTGTGCTTGACAAGTTGTCCTCTACCCCCACTCTCTGTGAAGTAACATTTTTATGTTTTTATAACCTTACTGTCTCGTATTTTCTTATCCCTTTTCTATTAACATTTTCTTTTTATTTATTTTCTTCCTTTCTTATTGCAAGTTATGTCGATTTATTAAGTTTTACATTTTAGACATTGTTTTTATTGAATTAAGTTCTTGTGTCATTTCTTTTTATTAAATAATTTATAGTACATACTTTTCTTAATTTTTTTTTTTCTTTCATGTTTGGGTATATTTTAATTTTTCTAATTTTGAGAAAGGAAATCTTTAGTTCATTAGAGGAAATTTAAGTTCAGATCTTCTGAGACTTTTTTTAAAACCTTTTCTGTGACCATTGGTATATTTTAGTATTAGTTCAATATTCTAATTTAAATCAAATTATAATTATTATTTACTACGGGAAACAGACAGTGAAAAATCACTGTCTGTTTCCCGTAGTAAATAATAATTATAATTTGATTTAAATTAAAATTTAAAACTTTCCGTAGTATGAAAACTACCAAAAACTTAAAATTGAATTTTAATATTCTAGGATTATTTATAAAAGTGAGTTTTTAAAAAAAAAAGAAAAAAAAAAATATTTTATAAAGTTATTTTTTTATCAAACGTGCACCGGATTTAATAAGTGTCACCCTGAAGGAAAAATATAATTGTTTCACAGAAAAGTAAAAAAAAAAAAAAATAAAATTATACAATTAAAGTTTAATTAATACAATTTAAACGATTATAATTATAATTGAAATTAATTATTCGATTAAATTATAATTGGTAATCCTTTTAAGATGGGTTTCTTTAAAAATAAAATCAGCTTTTCTCTGTCATTATTACATCGATGATTGAGAAAAATGTGTCAAAGGTTTTTCTTTTAGTCTATTAGAATAAGAGGGAAACAAGAAAAGCTCTTAATTTGAACGAAATCACGGTTTTATAGACACGATATTAATATAACTTTGTAAAACGAAAAAAACAAGAAAATGTAAAATTCCTATCTACCTCATTTTAGCAACACCTTAGGTAAACTACAGTGAGGGATTATTAATAACACAGAGTTTATTACAAGGTTGTTAAAGGTTCACTGAGGGAGGGTGTCGGTATTTGAGAGGTTATAATGAAGGTTATTTAGTAGAAATAGATCCTGAGTCCCTCCATGAGGAAGGAAATCCTTGTAAGAAGGATATTAATATTAAATAGCTTTCTCTTCGTCCTTCTATTTTTCCTGAAGGACATTTTCTCCTCTTCATTATAACATTTTACCAGATTTTTAAGGAAATATTTCAAAATGAAAAATGGAGACAAGATAAATAAATTCGTTCCGTGGTAGGCTGTGAAATAGTAACTTTAGAGCCTAAAAAACATAGCTAAAATCCATTTTATCATTACATGGACTTAAAAAATCTTTTCATTACTCCTAGCTGTAAAGAAATAGTACATTAAGCGTATAGTGCGGAAAATAGCATTTTGCATGCGAATGTGGAGTTTGCACCCGAGCGATAGCGAGGGTAGCAAAACCACACGAGCAATGCAAAATGTCGTTTTCGCACGAGTTCCGTACCGTACTTTGTCTACGATTGTTAGATTTAAATAATAAATACAGAAATAAATAAACTTGCTCTGTGTAAGTTCGTATCTCTTCTCTTGATAAAGATGACATTAATTCTTGAGTTGTATTTTTTGCTGAATTAATTATTTCTGGAGGAGTATTATTCTCCACATTTTCGTCAAAGTCACTTGATTCACTCATTGTTTTTCACTAAAAACTCGATATAAACAGTTACTTTAATAAAAGAACAGCAAATTAGTTTTGATTTGTAAACAAACTCGCTAATCGTGCGTAAAGCTGAAGAATTCCTCTTCTTTACCGCCCTGTAAAGAAGAGGAATTCTTCAGAACTATGAGACGCGCATGTGCAATGAATACAAGTACGTAAAGAATCACTTTCTACGCATCTAAACAGAGATACAATGTTTATATTTCGTATCAATCGTAGATAAACATACATTAATTTACACCTATAGCTTCAAAAGAACTTATGTGATTTGTATGTTGGTCTGTATGTTGGTCTGTATGTCGGTCTGTATGTCGGTCTGTATTTCGGTCTGTATGTCGGTCTGTATGTCGGTCTGTATGTCGGTCTGTATGTCGGTCTGTATGTTGGTCTGTATGTTGGTCAGTCTGTCGGTCTTTCCTGCTGGTAGTTATCAAAACTTTCGTTTTTAGTGCTGCAATCTTTGTAGAAATGCTTCTTAGTACGATTAAAATCCGCTAGATGTCAATAAGTTTTATCTATCTTTTGTTATAGTGTAACCTCTTTTTAAGGTTTATTAATTTTGATTATTGATTAATATTTAATGTTTTCTTCATTTTCTGCTACCTCGGAAAAAATAGCATATGTTCACAGTCGTAAGTGTTTTTTCTTTACCTTGGCAATATTTAATGTCTGGCTTCGCTCGACAGTAAATGTAATTGCCGCGGTGAAGAAAAAACTCACTTCACAGCCTTGTAACATAATATACTATTTATAATCATGGACAGACTTCACTTACAACTTTAAATAAGTTAAATCACAGTACTCTGTTGCTGCTTTTCATACACAAGTTGTAGCCGAATTAAGAAACTTGGTGCGTTCCACTACTGGATGAATCTTTAGAGTACTGGAAGATTCTTTAATTCGTGTAAAAAATCAAAACAATTTTGACCGCTTAAAAAAAAAACGGGGGAAACAATTAAACCGATTAGACAATAATGGCTTGTAAAAGCATAAAATCAGTAAAGTACGTGGATAGGATGCGAGGAAGCTATGTGCCACACAATTGGCAGTTTTTTTTATAAATCCTTCATTCTCATGAATTTTGGTTATGTGAGAGTAAATATTGATATTAATTTACTTTTATCTCCAAACGGGAGAAGAAATTAACTTTTCCTCCAGAAGGGAGAAAACATTAACTTTCCACCCTAGAGTATAGGGAGGAAATGATCCCATTACAGTCTAGTTGTGAAAATCGTGGCGGAAAGTAAAAATCGTGGTGGAAAGTAACAGTAGAGCCAACTTATTATTGTTTAAAAATCAGTGTTGCCTGTTTTGTAACTATGTAGTAGCAGTTTTTTAACTGAATGACTCGACTGGTTAATACTTCTTTTAAAATATATATATATATTAGAGAGTTTAAATAACACATACTTTTGATTGCCGGGATACTGTCATTTTTATCGTCATTTTAAAACGTCGTATGACTTCATAACTGAGTTTAAACAAGACTTTTAGAAAAGAGGTAGGTTGCGTCTAATCAGGTTATATTTATGTTTTTGATTTCTCGTATTTTAGAGATAAACACAAATAAATTAAATATTATTCAGTTTGTCATTTTGTAGTATTAATAAACATATGAATTATTATTATAGTTACAGTTACATAGTTATAGAAAGTTCAGTAAAAATCAAAGAAAACATAAATGTAATTGATGAATTGCACATTTAATTTAGATTATTTTTTCTACTATAAGATGTTATAATACTTTTTTATTGTTTTTAAAAGTCATTGTTAAAATTAAAGGAATAAACATTTGTAAATTTAGTTATTAATACCTAAATAAATAGATAAATCAAAATCTTAGGTTTTATTTTTGATGATTTTCTCCCTTCTTGAGGAAAAATCTTGTACGTACCACGGGAGGAAAAAGTCATAGCACCCTCGCTATAATTAACTCCCTCGGCTACGCCTCGGGATTAAACTTCATTGTTCCCTCGGCTGCGCCTCAGGAACCAACTAAATAACTCCCTCGGCTACGCCTCGGGATTTAGACAGTATGGTTCCCTCGGCTTCGCCTCAGGAACCAGCCAAAACGCTCAGGGTGTAATGACTTTGTTTCCTCCCTTGGTGCGTAAATAACTATTTCTCCCTAGTTTACAGGGAGGAGAGTTACTCATTGTACCTTATAGGGTTGAAAGGGAGTAATGGAAAATAAGGGAATCATGAACTCCCATAATTCCCTCCAGTGTTGCCCTAGATAAACCACAAGTAAGCTTGGTGTTAAATACACAATTTCATTCATTAACTTTTGTTTAATATATAAATCTATAATTTCATCTTACAAATGTAACCTTCACAAAGGTTTTCATGTTTAACAAACAAACAGGTTAAGTAGCTAATACATTGTAACAATAATTTCTAAATGTAGATAAACTAATAAATTATAGAGCAGTTGGCAATACTGTTCAATATATGACAGCTGATTCTCTCATCTAGTTTTAGTTTTGTTGTTTGTTAGTTTCAAGTAATTACTATCTATAATTCAATTATAACGTGATTAAAATTATTGAGTGAATTGTTAATATTATATTGTTACATACAGAGACATTAACAATAAATATTTTTGAATTAAATACAAAAATATTTATTTTTGGAACGAAGTTCCTTATAGCACGTTCTGGAGCCCGGATAAAAAAAAAACGACTCAAATCACCGTCACAAAATCTACCGATGACGATAACTTGAGTTAAAGATGACCGAGTTAGTTGAAATTTGGTACACATGTTCATTTTACCAATTCCCATGCTGAGTTTGTTGGATAATGTTACCCGCCCAAGCGTTCACGCGGAACTTAGCAGTGTGATTTTATAATTTATATTTAATGAAAAATGTAAGGAACTTGGTTCCTACCGGGTGTCCCGCGACACTACACGTATTTTCTGTTTAATGAAATACTTTAATATTAAATATCTTCTTTAATTATTTTTCTCCCTTCTTTAGATAAAGTCATGAAAATACCTTGGGAGTGTACATCAATTGTACCCGAGTCATAATACTGTACTGCCTTAACACATTATGGTTCCCCTGGCTTCGCCTCAGGAACTAACTTCATCAATAATTGTGCTGGAGTATGTTTCACTGTCTGTTTCCCGTAGTTAATAACTAGGTGTGCAATGCAGTTGTCTGCTTGCAATATTGAGCTGAGCGTGCATTTTAATCTTAACCAATTAACATTTGTATTTATAAACAGCTGAAATCGGATCAAAAATAGTAAAATCTCTATTTTTAATTAAAAAAGCTTTTTTTCTGTTTTTCTATGTTACCCCCTCTTAAATGGAAATATGACAAAAGTGAACATAACAACAATAACTGTACTCGTAAAGAGCTTTCCAACGACAAGCATCATGAAGGGTATATATACTATTTTCACTTTTATACTCCGTATCCCTGTGTACGAATTTGGACCATTTCAGATTTATACCTTCCTGTGGTTAGTCACTATGACCATGCCAAATTTTGTACGAATCGGTTCAGCCGTTCAGGAGGAGTATGCGTCAGAAAAAATGCAAAGTGTAGTATAAGAGCTTCGCTTCGCTCAGCTCAATAATTATAATTTGATTTAAATTAAAATTTAATCTTTCCGTAGTATGAATACTACTAAAATCGTAAAATATGAATTTCTAATTGATTGTACTAGGTACAGGTACTAATTGGGTACTTTATAATTATAAGCGTTATTTCTCGGTCTAGTTCTAGTTCTATGTCATTAATGTTGACTTCTAAGATTTGTGGAAAATTGAAAGCTTAAATTCGGGACAAATTTTTTTATTATCATTAACGTCAGAGAAAATCATTCTCCTGCGTAGCTTAGTTGGTAGAGCGCTATACTGGAAATATAGAGGCCCATGGTTCAAATCCCGGCGTTGGAGTGTAATTTTCTCTGTCTGTTTCCCGTAGTTAATAATAATTATAATTTGATTTAAATTAAAATTTAATCTTTCCGTTATATGAATACTACTAAAATCGTATAATATGAATTTCTAAATGATTTACGTTAATTCAGGCATTACGGGAGGTGACGCATCCATCGTTCAAGGGGATGTAGTTTCTGAACGTCACTGCCAAATTTCATTGAAATCGGTCCACTAGTTTAGGCTCCACGTGTTTGCTTAGGCAACAGACCACAGAACCACTTTTTGGATTTAAGGGAGCTAAAAAAGTGTAAAGCCATCCAAATCAAATTTTTTCGTCTTAACAATACTTTCTCTCTATTACTTATATGAGAAAGTAAAGATGTCATATAAATAATTGTTTTGTGTTTTATCGAATTTTCAAAGAAAATTACGCTATTGCAATGGCTTCAAAATTTTTGACAAATTTTTTCCATGGAAATCCGTTTTAGACCATTCTGAATCGATTCCTAAAATTTAACACTTTTTTATGTATGTATGTATATATGTATGTATATATGTATGTATATATGTATGTATATATGTATGTATATATGTATGTATATATGTATGTATATATGTATGTATATATACAATTTGTGTAGTGAGAGACACCAAGGGATGTGCCACGCAAGCGTGACACATAGGAACTGTTCCAACATTAGACTATACGTCACAAAGATGTTGGCTCGGCATTACGCCATGTCCTGCATCGTTTCGTCGCGTCCGACTCATCAGGGGCCCGACGATGCCCACCCAACTCTGGACCTATACCAACTCAAGAAGATCAGGTATATAGGCTTTATCAGAGACGAGCGTGCTCTCACACCGCCATTCTTGCTTGGCTGGCAAAACAAATCAGCAATGTAATACCGTGTTTTTGCACACAACAATACCGTGTTGTGTGCAAAAACACGGTATTACATTGCTGATTTGTTTTGCCAGCCAAGCAAGAATGGCGGTGTGAGAGCACGCTCGTCTCTGATAAAGCCTATATACCTGATCTTCTTGAGTTGGTATAGGTCCAGAGTTGGGTGGGCATCGTCGGGCCCCTGATGAGTCGGACGCGACGAAACGATGCAGGACATGGCGTAATGCCGAGCCAACATCTTTGTGACGTATATTCTAATGTTGGAACAGTTCCTATGTGTCACGCTTGCGTGGCACATCCCTTGGTGTCTCTCACTACACAAATTGTGTACCTTATTGCAGTGTGCAAAAACACGGTATTACATTGCTGATTTGTTTTGCCAGCCAAGCAAGAATGGCGGTGTGAGAGCACGCTCGTCTCTGATAAAGCCTATATACCTGATCTTCTTGAGTTGGTATAGGTGCAGAGTTGGGTGGGCATCGTCGGGCCCCTGATGAGTCGGACGCGACGAAACGATGCAGGACATGGCGTAATGCCGAGCCAACATCTTTGTGACGTATAGTCTAATGTTGGAACAGTTCCTATGTGTCACGCTTGCGTGGCACATCCCTTGGTGTCTCTCACTACACAAATTGTGTACCTTATTGCAGTGTGCAAAAACACGGTATTACATTGCTGATTTGTTTTGCCAGCCAAGCAAGAATGGCGGTGTGAGAGCACGCTTGTCTCTGATAAAGCCTATATACCTGATCTTCTTGAGTTGGTATAGGTCCAGAGTTGGGTGGGCATCGTCGGGCCCCTGATGAGTCGGACGCGACGAAACGATGCAGGACATGGCGTAATGCCGAGCCAACATCTTTGTGACGTATAGTCTAATGTTGGAACAGTTCCTATGTGTCACGCTTGCGTGGCACATCCCTTGGTGTCTCTCACTACACAAATTGTGTACCTTATTGCAGTGTGCAAAAACACGGTATTACATTGCTGGTATGTATATATGTATGTATATATGTATGTATATATGTATGTATATATGTATGTATATATGTGTCACTCCAGACGATATCTCCCCTTAGGATGCACTTAAAAATTTCAAACAAATTTTAAAATGTCAATAATATCAAAAGAAAGGATGAGTTCGTTGACCAGAATTTTTGGAGTTCATTTAGGGTCAAATTTTTACTATTTAGGGTCAAAAATAGCACAAAAACGTGTTTTTTCCATTTTACCCTCCTTTTATATGAAAATATGATAAAAGTGTACATAACAACAATTACTGTACTCTTAAAGAGCTTTCCATTAAAGAGCATCTTGAAGGGTAAATACAATTTTGACTTTTGTACCCCGAACCCCTGTGTACCAATTTTTTTTTTTTTTTTTTACCCATGCAAATTCTAAACCAAAATTTTCCTTTATTATCATAAGCCAATAATACGCAGATTTCTTTGAAAATTCGCTCAGTAAGTCATGGTGCATGACTGGACTTTTTTCGTTTCTTTTTGTATAGTTAAATTTAATTATTATTGAACATAATATAAAGTAATAATAATCCTGCCTAGCCTTGAATCAATCCTTGCTTTTATCATTATCAGTTTATGCTGTATTATAATTTTTAACATAAGATATTAGTAAATTAATAGTAAAAAAACATTTTTAAAAAAACAAGCTTTTATTCGTATACTTTTCAGCAAACCCTTTCATTTGATACCCACATCAAATTATATGATATGTTATGATATTATAATTATATATATGTGTGATATGGGCGTGCGCTTAGAAAATAACTAGTCCACCATTTTGGTCTGTCCACCATATTGGATTTAGAATGACGTCACTTAGCTAACCATGAATGGTCATCCAAACTAAACGTGTATGCTTAATTTATATTCAATCGGAGGAGGATAACTGCTTCAAAAATTCAGTTGCAACATTTGACCCGAACATACAAACAAACATTGCAAATTAAAGAAAAAGCTTGTAAAAAAGACGTGTTTTTGTAATAGATTGGATTATTTTTAGATATAATTTCTATAGGAATAATCAAAGGTAATTGTGAGTAATGAAAGCTTCGGATAATTGACAGATAAAACCCTATACGAACAACCAACGAGTAACGAGCTAAAGGAAATTCAAGAAAATAGCGATGCAGTACCATCTAATTGGAAAATTCATTTCCACTCTAATTGGTAAATTATAAAGAAGAAACCCAGATTCATTAACCTAATTAGACATTTTAGTGTGGTGAGGGATTTAAAATGAAAAGTGCAAATGTAAACCAATCTGAAGCAATTAGACAAATGAATTCCTTCTAATTAGCTTGAAAACAAAGTAGGAAAATGTGGGAAATGCAACAGAGAAAATTACACTAGCGTCTAAAATAACTCATCAAATTATCCTTTTCAAATCATAATTACATTCAATTAAGCTGTGTATATGTTCAATGTTCATACTCATAGATGAAAGTTTGTGAAGTTATCTATGTTTATACATAGATCAAATGAAGTAGAAATCTCATTGTAACAGACTTTGCATTATAAATAGTTACCCATATAGTCTTAATACGGTTTATATAAGTACGGTTTATTGCAAATAATAATTTCAAATATTACATCAATGAAAGGACAGTACAGTTAGCAATAACAAGTGTTTATTACATCAGATACAAAGTAGCCTTAAACATAGTTTTAATTAAAAAATGTGTGTTTGAGTACACCTCATTGATCTTGAGAACATAAAGATCCTGGTTCATATTGATTGCTTATATTAACATGATAATTACATAAAATAGACTGCTAATTAGTGTGGCACATAGCTTCCTCGTATCCAAGTACGAATATTATTGATGTTATACTTTTACAAGCCATTATTGTCTAATTAGGGTCTTTAGGCAAAACCAAGGACCCTTATATTTTCCTGCGTGTGTCTGTCTGTCCGTCCATCCAGTCGCCTGCTCCCACGGCTACACCTTTCGTCCGATCACTTTGAAATTTGGCATGTATGTGTCTTGTACCTACCCACATATTTTTAAAATATAGCGAAATATATATTTCAACAATATTAGGGTAAAAAAACTTAGGGGTTTTTTTTTTTTTTTTTTTTTTCGACACCGTGAGGGGTCATCATATGAAAGGATACGTCGAGCTGATTACAAAAATATATAATTTTTTGTTTTAACTTTGATATGGCGAGCGTAGGCAAGTTTGAAGTGGGTTTGAAACGTGCCCCTCCCCCCCCCCCCCCCCTCTATCTCGCTTATGTGAAGTGCAAAAATCTGAAAACATTCCTGAACATTCTTTGACCAAAAGAAAAGATACAACTTTTTGGAAATTTCGAAAAAAATATTATTTTATTTTTTATTGACAAAATACGTTTTTTTATAACTATGTTCTTTTCGATGTATTTATATGGTTGTAGTCCGGTTCAGTGGCAAAAAAATACTTAATAAGAAGTTTGTTTATGTGTTTTGAGAATATCAGACCCATAGGATAGTTCAAAGTAAGCTTTTTAGCATTTTAAAAAACACCATCAATAGGGTACTACTTAAACTATACAGGGTTGCCTACGGACCCTCGCTGTGTGCTAGCACAACTTGACCTGTTTATTTATTTAATTGTTTCCCCCGTTTTTTAAATATGTCCAAATTATTTTGATTTTTTACATAAATTAAAGTATTAATTAGTTGAAATTAATCTGGTGCTATCTACTGTCTACTTTCGACTAAAAGCATCCAAATTTCATTTAAAATCAGATGTATACCTACTTTTAAAGATATCGGTGTCACTAAATGTATGTTTGTGTGCATGTGGAAGACAAACAAATGGGAGCAGAAGGTTAAAACTTATATGGGACCAACAATGGGCTTATTATAACCAGCCATCTAAATTTTATTAAAATCAGACGTGTAGTTTTTAAGATGTGTCGGTTCGAAAAAATTGAGTGACAGACCGACAGACAGACACGGAACCAAAAATGTTTAATGCTATGTTTATGTCTGAAACGGATTTCTGTCATTTAATAATACACCATTCAAAAATTATAAATAATAAACATTTTAGGTCTCCATAGTTAGGATCACCTAAAATTTAACTTTTTATATTAACCCAAAATAGTTTTACTTGTATAACAAACTTCTAATTTCTATCTAAAATAAGTCGGGGGGTTTGATCCAGAATGCGAACTACCAAAAGCAAAAGGGGTTTCTAGGATGACCTCGAAACTTTAATAAATAGACTGCCAATTAGTGTGGCACATCGCTTCCTCACATCCTATCCGCGTACATTATTGATTTCATGCTTTTACAAGCCATTATTGTCTAATTGGTTTTATCGTTTCCCCCGTTTTTTTTTTAATCTGTCAAAATTGTTTTGACGAATTAAAGTATCAATTTAGCAAACGTTAAAGAGCGCAGACGGTTCATATTAATCTGGGGCTATCAGTGGGAACTTTCGATAAACTATAAAAGTTTCATTCAAATCGAATAAGTACTTTTGAAGCTATAGGTGTAAATAGATGTATGTTTGAGCACCTGTGGAAGAGCAAAAAATAGGCGCAGATGGTATATGGGAACTGATGAAACTTATATGGGACCAACAATGGGCTAATTATGACCTACCACCCAAATTTCATTAAAATTGGACGTGTAGTTTTTAAGATATGTTGGTTCGCAAAAATTGAACGACAGACCGACAGACAGACACGGAACCGAAAATGATCCCTGATGTCTGAAACGGATTTCTGTCTTGGAATTTTTCAAATCGGAGACCTCAAATGTTTTTGTTCTTCAGAACGATCACATAGCTTCTGTTACCTTTGGTAAGCTCGGAAGCAAAAAAAAAACGGGAAAAATTTAAATGAAAAGCTTTCAGATAATGTTAAATCTATAAGAATAGTTTGCAACAAATGTATCAACAAAATCATCTTCATCAAATATCCACAACTTAGTTTCTTCTCTAAACTCGTTATATTCTATTTTTAAACTTGTTTATTATTTTATTAAGTTGGTAGAGGAATCAAGTGCATGTTAAGTGCGAAGGTCGACCACAACTCAACATGCTACCCAATAACATTAATTATACAACAAACACACCCCTCTAGACCCCTCAACTGTAGACATGTATAAAATCCATAAATTATCATTATTTCATAAAATTCATTAATTAATAATGCCGCAAAAGCTTTTAAAAGTCTCGATAAACCTCAGAACATTCCCCACGAAAGTGTCTATGTCTGTCTGTTTTTATTATGCATTTAAATTGCATTATAGACAAGACATAAAAGGTTCATAGACCTCTATTATTGGCTAATACATGGGGACAACTGCATTAAAATGTATGTTAAAATAAATGTTAAAATTGTTTCGTAATTTAATAATATTTGGTGTGGCACATATCTTCCTCGCATCCTATCATGAACTTTATTGTTTTTATGCTTTTACAAGCCATTATTGTCTAATTTGTTTAATTGTTCCCTCCGTTTTGTAATATGTCGTTTGTTTTGATTTTGTTTCCGAGCTTACCGAAGGTAACGGAGGCTATGTGATCGTTCTGAAGAACTAAACATTTTTAGGTCTCCGATTTCAAAAATTCCAAGACAGAAATCCGTTTCAGACATCAGGGATCCGGTTAATTCCGGTTTGTCGTTCAATTTTTGCGAACCAACGTATCTTAAAAACTACACGTCCAATTTTAATGAAATTTGGGTGGTAGGTCATGAGTAGCCCATTGTTGGTTCCATATAAATTTTAACCTTCTGCGCTTATTTGGTTCTCTCCCACATGCGCACAAACATACATTAATTTACTGCTATAGCTTCTAACGTACTTATCTGATTTGTATGAAATTTTTATAGTTTATCGAAAGTAGCCCGCAGATAGCCCCAGATTACTTTGAACCATCTGCGCTCTTTAACTTTTGCTTAATTGATACTTTAATTCAAGTATAAAATCAAAACAATTTTGACAGATTAAAAAAAAACGGAGGAAACAATTAAACAAATTAAACAATAATGGCTTGTAAATGCAAAAAATAAAAAAATAATAATGTACGTGACAGGATGCGAGAAAGCAATGTGCCATACCAATTGGCGGTCTATTTTACATGAATTTAAAGTATCAATTTAGCAAAATTTAAAAGAACACAGAGGGTTGAAACTTATATGGAGCCAACAATAAGCAATTTATGACCTACCATACAAATTTCATTAAAATCAGACGTGTAGTTTTTAAGATATGTTGGTTCGCAAAAATTGAGCGATAGACCGACAGACAGACACGGAACCAAAAATATTTCCTGATGTCTGAAGCGGATTTCTGTCTTGAAAATTTTTGAAATCGGAGACATAAAATATTTTTGTTCTTTAGAACCTTCACAAAAATATTAAGATACCGCAGTAATAAGAGTCGGTTTGTTATTGAAGGAACAGTTCAAGTACAACCATCATACATTCTTCTACTTTAAATATATATATATATATATATATATATATATATATATATATATATATATATATATATATATATTTATATATATATATATATATATATATATATATATATATATATATATATATATATATATATATATTGATAGATAAATAGATAAATAGATAGATATCTAAATATAAATTAAATATATAAATGCATAGATAATAAAAATTCAAATATATTATTAATGTTGGAGATTAATAAAGAATTAGTAGGATTAAGCTATAAAAGTTTTGTGCTTTTCACAATAAACTGAAGCTTATTAACAAAATAAAGGTTAAATTTGAACAAAAAAAGGAAAAATGAAAAACTAAAGTTTATTAAAACATTATAATTGATGGCTTCATCGAGCAAGTTAATTTAAAGTTTCGGAAAAGTGATTTATTTTAATTATTTAAAAATGGGGGAAAAGGTAAAACATTTATAAATTTAAACTTTTTAGGATGTTAATCAATTATTATTATGAAGTTCTTTTGTTTGTTGTTATGTTTGCTGTACGGTGTAGTTTTGGTAAAAAAAAAAATCGGACACAGGTCTTGTCGGAACTTCCCTTTCCAAATCTAAACCTATAAATGACAACAGATTTTTATATTAAGTGAATTATAATACTATTTCTTCGTTAAATATTTAGTACGTTATAATGAGGTCCGTTATAGTGAGGTACGTTATTTTGGAGGGTTCGTTATAGTGATGCCTGTTATAGTGAGGTCCGTTATTGTGATGCCTGTTATAGTGAGGTCCGTTATAGTGAGGTTCGTTATAGTGAGGTCCGTTATAGTGAGGTCTGTTATAGTGAGGACGGTTATAGTGACGTCCGTTATAGTGAGGTTCGTCATAGTGAGGTTCGTTATTTGAGGTCCGTTATAGTGAGGTCCGTCATAGTCAGGTTCGTTATTTGAGGTCCGTTATAGTGAGGTCTGTTATTGTGATGCCTGTTATAGTGAGGTTCGTCATAGTGAGGTTCGTTATTTGAGGTCCGTTATAGTGAGGTCCGTCATAGTGAGGTTCGTCATAGTGAGGTTCGTCATAGTGAGGTTCGTCATAGTGAGGTTCGTCATAGTGAGGTCCGTCATAGTGAGGTTCGTTATTGTGAGGTATTTAAAAATGTAATCAAACACTTTCCTATACAAAAATCAAAAGTCGATATTTTCAAAATGGCGGCAGATATATTAAAATAGAATATGAAGGACTTACTTATATTATAAAAAGGCATCATTGTTGAGAATTTCAGCTCAATCAAGAGAAAAAAATTGTTCAGAAATTATTTAGCGATCAAGTTTCAAAGTTCTAAAGTCGATATTTTCAAAATGGCGGCAGATATCATATTGAAATTCAGTGGAAATGTCTGTCTTATAAAGAGAATTGGTGCATATTTTAGCGCAATCAGTACAATTTTTTTTTGATTTTTTGACATTTTTGCTGACAGCAAAATGGGTTATTGACTTATCGTATTTATGATTCGGGCAGCTCAACTACATGCAAGGACTGATGTTTCTATTAAGTGTTAACTCTCTAGCTTAAAAACTGAGGGAGTTATGCGTGACACAGACAGACAGACACACAGACATCCAGATAAAAACCGATCAAATCGTCTTAAAAATACCCAAAACAGATAATTCCCTAAAAATCTCAATTTCGAAAATTTTTTTTGGGTGAAAACAGTACTTTTACTTTAAGGTAAGGAAAAGTGAAATAGACTGCCAATTAGTGTGGCACATAGCTTCCTCGTATCCTATCACGAACTTAATTGATTTTATCTACGATTGATACGAAATATAAACATTATATCTGTTTAGATGCGTAGAAAGTGATTCTTTACGTACTTGTATTCATTGCGCATGCGCGTCTCATAGTTCTAAAGAATTCCTATAGGGCGGTAAAGAAGAAGAATTCTTCAACTTTACACACGATTAGCGAGTTTGTTTACATTTAACAAAACTAATTTGGTGTTCTTTTATTAAAGTAACTGTTTATATCGAGTTTTTAGTGAAAAACAATGAGTGAATCAAGTGACTTTGAAGAAAATGTGGAGAATAATACTCCTCCAGAAATAATTAATTCGGGAAATAATACAACTAATGAATTAATGCCATCTTTATCAAGAGAGAGATACGAACTTACATACAGCAAGATTATTTTTTCTGTATTTATTATTTAAATCTAACAATCGTAGATAAAGTACGGTACGCAACTCGTGCGAAAACGGCATTTTGCATTGCCCGTGTGGTTTTACTACCCTCGCTGTCGCTCGGGTGTAAACTCCACACTCGCATGCAAAATGCTACTTTCCGCACTCGACGCGTAATGCACTATTATTTTTCTAAAACATATTATTATTCGATTTATTTCATTATTCGCCAGTTTTTTTTTAAATTTGGCAAAATTTGTTTTGATTTTGCCGAGCTTTCCGAAGGTTATCGGAAGCTATGAGATCGTTCTGAAAAACATGACGTTCTTTATTTTTCCGATTTAAAAAAATCCAACGCAGAAATCCGTTTCAGACATCAAAAACATTTTTGGTTCCGTGTCTGTCTGTCGGTCTGTCGCTCAATTTTTCCGAACCAACATATCTTAAAAACTACACGTCCTATTTTACTAAACTTTGTATTGTAGGTCATAATTAGCTCATTGTTGGTCCAATATAGGTTTCAACCTTCTGCGCTCATTTGTTTCTCTTTTAAATGCGCACAAACATACATTTATTTACACCTATATCTTTAAAAGTTCTCATCTGATGTTTAAAAAATTTGGATGGTTTGTCGAAAGTAGGCCTCAGATAGCATCAGATTAGTTTTAACCCACTACGCCCTTTAAATTTTGCTTAATTGATACTTTAATTTATGTAAAATATTAAAACAATTTTGACAGATTAAATAAACGGGGGACAAAATTAAATAAATTAGACAATAATGGCTTGTAAAAGCATAAAATCAATAAAGTACGTTATAGGATGTGATGAAGCTATGTGCCACACTAATTGGCTGTCTATTTTATTTACTGGTCCGTTACAATAATGTCCGTTATAACGAGGCCTTACTGTATTATAGGAGCGGTGGGACAGATTTGACCAGGGTGTAGACTTTAGCCGGAATACGATTAGGTACCTTTCCCCCACTGGGGATTTTCCAAGATGGAGTATTATTCTTTTTGACATTTTTATGTTTAGGCTATGAAACATGAGTCAGAAACGTTACGTTACTTTTAGCTTAAAAACTCAGAAAAACAGAGAGTTAAAAAGCTATAGGAGGTGTGTAATCTAGTCTCCAGCTGTTGGGCCTCCCTCCACCGCACGTCATAGGGCCGAAGAGAGTCGAAAAGATTTATACGTGTAACAGGGAGTTAGGAAAGTACAGGAGGTTGCCATCAACTCTCAGCCCTCTCGGCCTACCTAGTATGAAGGCATATTAACAATTCGTAGAAGGCGGGCCGGCGCCTTTGAATTCAGTCGTTTGTAATCAAGCCGCGGCAGTGCCGCGCCGGTGTGGAGATAAGAATAAAAATGATCTTCCATCTACTTTAATCAATTACTTGAATAAATTACCGATTTTATTTCATTTTATGTCGGTAGTTTACGCAGAGCGAAAACATGAAAATGTCTCACTGTCTTGCGGACTCGTATATGCAAGAAGTTTTGGTTAAATTTTTTAAGTTATTCTTAAGCTTTAGCAAGTATTAGGAAAACAGGAAAACATGTCTGATCTATATTTATATTCGGAAAAAGAAGTATTTTAAATCAAGCATAAAGAATTGGAACGGCAGTAGTGTAAATTGGATGGAAAAACCAGATAAATTTAGCTTTTCTATTCGGTTGAGAGATTTCTAATATCCTTTCCAGCACTTGACTCGACGTTTTTTTGGCTGGAATTTTTTTTCCGGTCCGGATCATATTATAAAACCCCATGTATAGAAAAAAATATATATAATAGATTTCAAGAGGGGTTGGATAGAAGTAGTCCGCCAATTTTTGTGGCATATAATTTCCTCTCGTCCTATCGCGTACTTAAATCATATTATACTTCTATTCCACCATTGGCGTTGCGGTAAAACTGACAGGTAACCTGCACAGGTAAACCGGAGAGTGCTATCAAATTATGACATACTGCACATTTATGATAACATACAACCTCCACTTCACCTGTACAGCTTTATATGTCTGATATACCTCAACGACTATGGCCGGCAATACAACGCATTATTGACCAATATAATTTATTGCTTCCGAGCTTACTGAAGGTAACGGAAGCTATGTGATCGTTTTGAAGAACGAAACATTTTTAGGTCTCCGATTTCAATAATTCCAAGACAGAAATCCGTTTCAGACATCAGGGAACATTTTTGGTCCGGTGTCTATCTATCGGTCTGTCTGTCAGTCGGTCTGTCTGTCAGTCTGTCTGTCTGTCAGTCTGTCTGTCTGTCGGTCTGTCACTCAATTTTTACGAACCAACATATCTTAAATACTACTCGTCCGATTTTAATGAAATTTGATTTATAACTAAATAATAGTATTCATTAATATCAATAATTATTATAATATTATAATCATTGTAATATTTATAATATTGCTATTATCATATAGTGGCTATTCAAAATTATTAACACATTTAAATTATCACTTGAACTAACTTTAATCAGTTATTACGTATAAAGATTAGATAAACTGATTAATTCAGCCTCATTAATCACTTTGTCTAATTTCCTTAGATATTTTATTTAATGATTTGATATTATCCATAATATCTAAATAATTTATATAATGCCAATAAATAATAATAATTTAATTAATGCATAATAAATAATTATTATATTGTGCCAGCATTATTTAGCATCAATACTCCTATTTTAATTTAAAATTTTACTTTTAGATTAATGTATTCTATATGATATAACACATAAATGTCAAAAGCAGAGGCCTCACTCTAGTATATTTTTACTACAAAGGGCTCTCACGTCACAAAGGGAATAAATAAGTTGAATACCAAAAGGTTAACAAGTGTAGATAATTATTAAATGTTAATATATGTACATAATTATACGATGTGAAAAATTATTATTATTATTATTATTATTGAAATTACTTTGGCAGTTTTAAAAAAATTGTATACATATACATAATATGTTTCCATTTTTAGGGTTTTGTAGATACTTCTCAAAACCCTTATACCGAGGGTGATGTGTCCGTCCGTCCGTCGCTCTTTGGTTCATAGGGCCCAAACCGTTTAAGCGAAAGTACTGAAATTAGAAACACTGGTGCAACTTTTTGACCCAACCACAGGAATAATATATAGAAGTTCATAATTAGATTTGCGCATGCGCAATTCGAAAAAATGTGGTAAACTCAAAAATTTATATTTTTTTAAATTTTTGAGTAGGGTATCAAATGAAAGCTGCTGAAGAGTAGGACACAAATATATATATGCTTTTTTAAAATTTGCATTTCTTATAGGGGAAAAAATCAAAATATACCCCAAAAAAATTTCCCCTCCCCCAACCACTATAGATCGCCTGGTGCTAAACTTTCGAATTAATTTATACTAATACCTTATAGTGGGGCGATGATATTTCCGGGAGTTCATTCCAAGGTTTTAAAAATTACCAATTTTGTGCGCGAAAATTTGGAGTGTGCCCAAAATTTTATTTTTAAAAAATTTTGACATGGGTATTAAATGAAAGCTGCTGAAGAGTAGAATACAAATATATATTTGCTTTTTTAAATTTTTAATTCTTCATTGGTTTTATAAGTCAAAATATACCCTCAAAAAAATCCCCCCCCCCCCAAATTTTATATAAGGGCTGGTCTTAAAATTTTGAAATGATTCATGGTTACACCGTATGGTTGGGCGATGAAAATTTCCTAAAAAATGTAATTTATCTTGTCGTTATTACCTATAAAAAACATAGTGACCTCCCGGGGGATCGAACCCGGGACCCTTAGGATCGAAGAAAAAAAATCATAATTACATAACGGGTATGCTTAATCATCTACAAAACCCTAAAAAGTACTTGGACGCAAGTACTTCCCTGTGATTTTTTTTATTTTTAAACCATTTTTTGATTCTGAAATGAATAAATGACGAATGGATGTATAAATAATTTGAATATACATATAAATAAAAATAAAAAAGTTATAATTAAAATTGGAAGTTAATTTTAGACAAAAAAAAACACAATAAAAAAACAGTAAAACAAACATTACCGCACATAATATATCAGGCCTAAATAAATACAGAGGAAAAATAATTAGAATACAAGAATATATGGGATATTGAAACTCTTAAACAAATTCAACTACATGTGAACACAGCGAATAACAGGCTGGAAAATATACAAAAATATAAAGGTAGAATTTAGCGAATTTAAATTCTAGGGAGCGGGGCAGGGGGGAGGTGTTGGAGCACAGAAAAGAGAAAAAAATAGCGAATAAAACACAAAATATACCATAAAAAAACAAAAAATAAATATTAGGGACAAACTTTTCCAGTTATATACAGTAAAATTTGAATAATTTAAATGTATCCTACATTTGCATAAAGTCAAATATGATATTGTTTATATTTACAATAGCCTGTCAATTAGTGTGATTCATTGCTTTCTCACTTTCTAATGTTGTTATCCCACTGGGAGATGACAGTGCGGTTTGTTTAAATTGACAACGGGGTCAAATTGATTTTTAAGTCAATACTAAATGAACCGAAAAGCTTGAAATTAGTACGGGGCCAATAATGGGCTAACTAGACATCAGAGCCGGCTTAACGGGCGAGCGGGGCGTGACTCCTTAGGCCCAATTCGCACACGAGTGGCATATGGCACTGGCGTGGTAGTGGCGTGGCTCTGGCGTGGCGCTGGTTTGTGCCACCTCTATGTTAACTTATGGCCTAATGTACACTGGTATGGTGTGGCACAGGCGTGGCAGAGGGGGTCCACCATGACCAATCCTCGCCAGAGCCACGCCAGTGCCATACGGCACTCGTGTGTGAATCGGGCCTTAGGGGCGCATTTTCACGGGCAATCGCAAAAGACTTCTCAGGGCTGGGCGCTGGCGTTCTCACGACGGTTTGAGGGTAGTTTCAAAGGAAAACCCATAGTCATGGTCATCCACAAGAAATATATTGTGTAATGTCTTTACAATGTAATTAATTCAACAGTTTTATTTATTGATATATATATATATATATATATATATATATATATATATATATATATATATATATATATATATATATATATATATATATATATATATATATATAGGTATGTGCATATTTGCCAGAGATATTTTTGGGTTAGAATAGGGGAAATTGGGTTCATTTTGCCCGCTTCGTGGGTGGTTGAAAATATTCCGATTCTGCTTGAAAAATAGGTAGTGGGATCGTTGACGTCGTCGTCTTCTCCTCCTTCAGCAATCTGAATTACGACGACGTTTTGGCAAGAGACGCCGCGCCGGAGCAGAAGTTGCTAAGAGCATTTGAGGCATGCTTTTAGGCAGGTACTGCCACCTCCGCTTTCTTGCGTAATAGAAATTAGGGAGGGCCGTGCTACTTCGCTCTCATTGTTCTAGGAATGAGCCCCTGATCTGCCTTCTTCCATCCTTATTAAGTTGCGTCTTTTTCCACCCCCAAGACTCTGAGACCGATTTTTCTCACCAAATAAAACCAACAATGGGCTAATTATCACATACCATCCAAATTTAATAAAATCGATCGAGTAGTTTTTAAGATACGATGCGCAAAAATGCGTCTTCGGATAGACAGACACGGAACCAAAAATGCTCCATTATGCCTGAAACGGATTTCAGTTAGATTTTTTTGTAATCGGAGACATCAAAGTGTACGTTCTTCAGAACGATCACATAACTTCCGTTACCTTTAGTAAACTCGGTATGTATAACACCATATACATATTACGATACATAAAAAACAAAAAAACATCTACAGAATGGTCACATACAGTAGTGTCTCGATAGTCCGATCTCCTATAAACCGAGTTTCCAATGATCCGAGTCGAAAGAGAGTTCATGGAAACAAGGAGAGGGAGCAGCTTCCCTATAAAATTGAATACAATTAGAACATGACAGTTAAGTTTTAGTACTTCTAGAGATGGATGCGTATAATTTCATGGAATTCCTTTCTTGTCTGAGCAGCTATGTTTACATTCAAATTCAGGAAAGGCTATTAATTTGTTTCTTCTTCTTCAGTTTTATGTAAGATCTTATACCGAAAGCATCGCGTTACATTTTTATAATGAGTAATCGAAAACATACCGAACTTACGTTTGCTGTAAAAATAGATGAGTGATGAGTTGTTGCGCGCATAGAAAACAATAGCAGAAAAGATAGATGTGTGAATGTCAGTGATTCGAAACAGATTAGGATAAAAAATTTAAAAGCCTAATGAAAATTAAAAAAATATGGATGTAAGTACAGTAGAACCTGGATAAGAAGTGTCTCAAGGGGATTAGAGAAACAGTCTTGTTATTAAGGTGCTCTTTTTGTTGAGGGTCGTGTTATCAAGGTTATTTTGGCTATCAGTCGTCTTATAGAGGTTAATGGAATGTTGGGAGCGGGGTGTGGCAGGGTTTCCAAGTCTAGACTTGTTCAAGATCGACTCTTTCCTGTAAAGAGTCGTGTTATCGAGGTTAATGGGCGGGGTTTCCAAGTCTAGACTTGTTCAAGGTCGACTCATTCCTGTATAGACTCGTGTTATCGAGGTTAATGGGCGGGGTTTTCAAGTCTAGACTTGTTCAAGGTCGACTCATTCCTGTATAGAGTCGTGTTATAGAGGTTGACTTCTCAAAACGACTTGTTATAGAGGTTCTGAGTTACGTTAGGAATTGGAAAAAAATCGTGTTATTGAGGTTGCTTGGATAATAACAGTCGCGTTATAGAGGTTAATTTAACATTATGTGTTATGGCAATCTCAAGGGGATTTGAAAATTGTAATTGTGGGGTGGGTGTCGTGTTATTGAGGGTCGTGTAAGCGAAGTTCTACTGTATTATTATTTTATAAATAGTAAACAATTTTTTAAAAAAGTCTTTATTCGTATTTTTCTCAGCTAACCCTTTCATTTGATACCCATATCATGGGCGTGCTTAAAATATAACTAGTCCGCCATCTTGGGCTGCGTATAGGATTTTTTTTTAACCATTGCTAAATATTCATTGTCCTCGAAACTAAACATGTATGCAAAATTTCAATTCAATAGTTTGAGGATAACTGCTTTAAAATTCAGTTGCAAGATTTGACCGGAACGTACAAACGTAAGTTAAATAAAAGCTTGTAACAACGTTATGTTTTTCAGAACGATCACATAACTTCCTCAGTTTTTGTAAGCTTGGAAGCAAAAAAGAGGAAAAAAAAAATAATAAATTAGACAATAATGGGTCGTAAAAGCGAAAAATCGTTCAAGTAAGGAAGCTATGTGCCACACTAATTGTCAGAGTATTTTACAATATAGCTAGCTTTAGTAAAGAGACACATCTTTTTTTACTTTTCCTCACTACTAATAGTAGGAAAAGTATTGTTTTCACCAAAAAATTTTTTTTTCGAGATTTCATCGGAATTATCCGATTTAGGTGTTTTTAAGACCTCATGAGTGGATTTCAGCATTACGTATGTATGTGTGTGTAGGTATGTTTGTTATCATCGTAGCGCCCAAGGTATTTAACCTAGAGAGTTGAAACTTGGCAGAAAAAATCAGTCCTAACCTGTAGTTGTGCCGCCCGGAAAATCAACTTTTTCCGCCATCTTGAACCCAGTTTGCTGAGTCAGCAAAAATTAAGAAAATCGTAATAAATCGAAAACGGTCCTGATCGAGTTGAAATTTGGCTCGAATGTACCTCTCTGTATGACAAACAAGCCTACTAAATTTAATTTTGATTTTGGCCGCCATTTTGAAGTTATAAATTTTTAAACTTTGACGGTTAGTAATACTGAAATTACACATAGGTTTTTGACTTATAGCATATCGTTGGAACCGGAAAAAATTAAGGAACAAATATAAAAAAAAAAAATGATGAAATTCCATTAATTTGTTTAAAAGTTATAAGCGAATATATTTATTTATTAGTGCAATAATTTTGATGACGTCAAAGTTTGTTTGTTTACATCTGTCAAAATACCGCCAAACTTCAAATAATTAAATAAAATATAGGTATTAAAAATAAGGTTTCTTTTTAAGAATGATAATAAATCAGTTAGTTCAGAACGGTCACCCATCCAAGTACTGACCACGTCCAATGCTGCTTCCTCCTGCTGTGAAGCAGCAGGAGAGGCCACTTTAGTGGCTTCTGAAGTGAGGAAAAGTTCCGAGGTACCCCGTACCCGATTTTTTTTCTTATTGCAGGTTGTTTTGATTCGTGTAGACTTCTAAAGTCGTGGGATTTTTGTAATCTAAAGCCCAAAGTCTTAATTTAGAGCTTTTCACAAATATAAAGAAAAGGAAAAATCAATACTTTGAGACGGCCGATGTAGTTGAAGTGAAGGTTTGATTAATAGGTTGAGAAGGAGGCGTGGTAGCCTTCATAGCCTTCAATAGCATTGCCTTCAATGACATAGCCTTCAATAGTATTTCTTCTTGCTCTAATGCCATCAAATGCGAAATAATGAGGTTCCATACAATTTGTGAAACACTGTAATATATTAACTGACATAGTATTAGATTAGACTCGGAGATATTGCACCATGAGAAATATATCAACACTTTCAATAAATCTAAAACCGATATCAACCCTACACAGATTAATTACATCTCAGACATACCATTATATATATATATATATATATATATATATATATATATATATATATATATATATATATATATATATATATATATATATGTATATATAAAATTAATTAATTATATCTACATCTACATCAGTGCTGTCAATTATTAAGATTAAAATCGACATCTGTTCAAATATAAACAGCACTACTGTAATTATAATAACATTCTGATAACAAAGCTACACTACTTCGACTAACATGGCATGCTGATTTGGCAAACGATAAAATTACTTGTGCGTGAAGTCTCACGTAAAAAGGGTTTTTTTAGTATTGTGAACATACAATTAGTTTAGAATAAGGGGGAAGGGGGGGGGGAGGGTTATGGCTTAATATTTTTTATTAAGCCACCATCAGTGCCCATTATGGAACAACTTGAGTTACATTAATAAAACAATATGAGTTCCCCCTCCTTCATAACAAATTATTATGATTCAAATGAGAGACAATTTCTGTGTTATCATTAAGATGACCTCTATCAACGCTCTTATACCTGAAACTTTATAAAAAATTACTCCTACCTGGTGGAAAATCGAACCCGACCTCTCATCCTTTATGGCTACAGCTTTCTATTTTATTTTTTTTATTTATTTATTTAAAAAAAAAAAAAAAAAAAAAAAAAAAAAACTTTCTAGGGTTTTGTTGGTAAAAACAAAAAAAGAAACCCTTATAGTTTCGTTTCTCTGTCTGTCTGTCACCCTGTACGGTTCCAATAACTTTAGAATCAAATGAGATAAAATCATGAATCATTATGCAGCATTAAAGATTGTTTTGACGCGATAACAGGAAAAATATTGTGAACTCAAAATTATCAGCTGTTCAAGTTTAAAATTATAGAAAATTCATGTTAAAGAGTATAGATTACAAATTTATATAACACTTGTGGAAAGTGGTTAATTTTTCATGCCATTTTGTCAAATTCATGTTCACAATACCGACGAAACCATTTTTACGTGAGACTTCACGTACAACCAATTTATTTCTTCACTCACCAACATAATACATCATTACGATATTCATATATGAGGATTTGTTCATAAACTTAATGTTTAATTTAATTATACAGTAGAACCTCGCTTACACGACCCTCAATATCACCACAACCTCAATTACAAGTGCAATTTTCAAATCCCCTTGAGATTGCCATAACACATAATGTTAAATTAACCTCTATAACGCGGCTATTAGTACCCAAACAACCTCTATAACACGGATTTTTTTTTTTAATTCACAACGGAACTCAGAACCTCTATAACAAGTCGTTTTGAGAAGTCAACCTCTATAACGCGACTCTATACAGGAATGGGTCGACCTTGAACAAGTCTAGACTTGAAAACCCCGCTCTCCAACCTCGATAACACGACTGATAGCCAAAATAACCTTGATAACACGACCCTCAACAAAAAGAGCACCTCGATAACAAGACTGTTTCCCTAATCCCTTTGAGACACTTCTTATCGAGGTTCTACTGTATTTATTTCAAATAATTATTTTATTTAGTAGTAAATTACCCTCTATATATATTTGTAAACTTAGGATTTCTCCTTAACTTGGTCTTTTGGGTACGATATATTTTCGTTTAAAAATTAAAGTTTAAACATGTTGAACATTTCGCTATATTTCAACCCCTTTGAGTCATTTTCAAGCTTTTACAAATGTTTCATTTAATCCTGGTATTACATCATTTAATCACAGTTCTAGTTACATTTTTAACACATTTCTACTTTATTCAGTAATATAATAGCTGAAATTCTCGTAAGAATCTTTGTCTAAAAAGTTAAAATAATCAAACTCCGAGAATTTCAGCTATTATATTACTGAATAAAGTAGAAATGTGTTAAAAATGTAACTAGAACTGTGATTAAATGATGTAATACCAGGATTAAATGAAACATTTGTAAAAAGCTTGAAAATGGCCCAAAGGGGTTGAAATATAGCGAAATGTTCAACATGTTTAAACTTTAATTTTTAAAAGAAAATATACCGTACCCAAAAGACCAAGTTAAGGAGAAATCCTAAGTTTACAAATAATTATTTTATCTCCAGTAGGGACGAAATGTAACTTTTCAGGGCTAGTTATTAGGTAATAATGATGGTCTTTTCATCCCTGTTCTTAAAAACGGGGAAATAATGTGAAAACAGGGAAATAATGTAAAAACGGGATTATAATCCACGTTGGCCAACCTAATTATTTTGTAAACAGTAGAAAATGAATGGCAAATATAGTGAATTGATTGAAATCAGGTTGGCAACACTGCTTTAAAACTCCCAGCTGTAATGCGAGTCATTCTACGATGCTTTGTTTACTTTTGTTTAGCTTCCGTTAAACTCTTTTTTTTTATTACTTTAAAAGTGATAATTAATTGTTTTAAATAATTTATATTGTTTTATTTTTGTATTTGATTCGTTTAACAAAGAAATACAAATGTTTTCTTTATTGATTAAATCTTATATAGCCCTTTTTCTGGAGATAACATTTTGTATGTACCTCGAGAATAATGTATTATTATTCCCTTGTTATAATTATCTCCCTCGGCTGCGCCTCGGGAGCTAATTGACATTAATCCCTCGGCTTCGCCTCGGGAATTAAGATACCTAATACCCTCGGCTTCGCCTCAGGATTTAGTTGCCTTGATTCCTTCGGCTTTGCCTCAGGAATCAACTCAGTCACGCCGGAAATAATATCTTACTTTATTCCCTAGGTGCATAAATAACTATTATGACTCTTAGATTATATGTTTATTAATTTTAACCATGCATCAAATTGGAAACATAAAACTGGAGTTTTGTTATAATTAAATGTCAATTACCATTATATTATTAGATAATGGTAAGTCTAGATGGAATGCAATTGAAATGTTTGTTTATTTTAAATTTAAATAGGGATCATATTACATGCAATTCTAATGTAATTTAGATTTCTCATGCATCTAAGTTTCAAGTTTAATTTACCAAGGTATTGCACAAATTATTCACCTGGTTTCTCGCCCTACTCAATTCAAGAGATTCCCCTTCATACATAATAATTCCTCACCTGACTTATTATCTGGGAATTTCTATTCGGTGAATTCTCAAAATAAACGAAGACAAGATCCATCTACATAGCAAGGCTTAATTTGAAGCAAACAGAATGAGATGAAGACGTCGGTAATGTAAACACTTGGTCCCATTTATGTAAACACTTGAGTCGTATATGTAAACTCAGCCTACACTCACTGATGACATGTAAACAGAGATTTAGGTTTATCCGTTACTACAGAAACAATATCTGTTCTCATGTTTGCATTAGATGTAAACATTACTTCAATGCATTCTGTACAATTAATTCTGTGTCATACAAATATCATGAAATACCGATTCGCTTCGATGTATTAATACATCAACCTAACCTAACCAACATATTCGTTAGTTGGCAACATAGAAATCAAGTTTGACAAAGACAAACTCTATCGAATCTAACATATTCATTAGTTTGCCAAATACATACTACATTGAAGATGCGATTATATTATATTTAGTATTTGCTTATAAACTAATACATAGTTTTATATAGCAAACTCTATCGAACATAATAAAACAATATGCGTAAATTTATTGAAGCAAATAATAGTATAAAGTGGACCTTCGTTACTTTACATTATTTTTCCAAGAGTAAAGAACTCCAAAATACTTAAGTATACAAACAAATAAGGGGGTCAGAATGATATTGGCGATAATATAGCCAACACTTTAAGTGTTAAAACGATATTATCGGGTTCAAATTCAGTTTTGAATTAAAATAAATTTTGCATGGAGGTTTTGTTTACCCTCTATTTTCCTTGGTGAGTGTCCTAGCTTAAAGTATTACAGGAAAATATGTCTAGGAGAGGAATATTTACAGAGAGAGCAAGTGCTCAATATTCTGAATGGCTGCATCCCATGGAAATCTTTAGCCAAATATTTAAAATTAGCCATTCCTTATAGAAATATTTTAGCACAGGGGCTAGAGTATTGGTAATTTGTTTTTTGTTGGTTTTTTCTCTCTCTCTCTCTCTCTCTCTCTTTATAGAGAATATATTTTTATTTCCTTCTTCTTTCTCTTTAATGATATTATATTTATCTAATTGTTTTATGCATGTAATTAATTTATTAAAAAAAAAAAAAAAAAAAAAGATATTAACTTTTATCAAGGATATTTATCCATTCATTATCATTATAATATAAATTTACTGTAATTTAAAATTAATATATATGTATGTGGGTGTATGTGTATGAGTGTGTTTGTATATATATGTATGTATAAAAATTGTAGTGTTAGTTATGTTATTATATAATAAGTTTTTCACGTATACTAGGTATTTATTGTGTTCTGCTTATATTTATAGTTATATGTTGTTATATTTATGTTACAAAAGGTTAGTACATAATATAAACAATCTCTATTAGTACGACCAACTCCAGGTTGGCCAAACCTTATGATGTTTTATTTCAAATTGAAACATTAGAATATTTATGTATGCTTTACTTAATAAACATTTTTATTTATTATTATTTACCCTCTATGTGCTCACTAAGAAATATTTTTATGATCCACCATCTTGGTTCAAGATGGCGGCCTTTAATATGTGGAATTCAACATATCTCCGGAACCAATGAGACTAGAACCTTGAAATTTAAAAGTTAGCTTCCTTTTATGACAAGGAAATAACTTTTGTAAAAGGATTCTTCCAATCGGCCAATTTGATTCAAAATGGTGGCTATTTATATGTAAATTTGGATTTGATGATATCTCCAGGTCCAAACGTACAAAGTACTTCTTTAGATTGTTACTCCCCTATGTTTTTTTTAGACTATAAATGACTTTGACTAAACAACTCTTAACACAAAAGAATATGTAGTCCAATGTACTTTGGGAAAAAGGAATATTACACATCCGTTTTTATAAGGGGAGTAACAGTCTAAAGAAGAACATTCCATACACCTTCTTTAGATAGTTACTCTCCTCTGTTTGTTTATAAGGGGAGTAACAATCTAAAGAAGTGTCAAGAAGCTTGAAATTTTAAAGTTAGTTATCTTTTATGTCTCAAGCAGCTTTTGTAACAGGGTTTTCTCATAGGCCATTTTGTCCCATCTCTGCTGTTCCAGGAAAATTAAAAATGGTAATTTTTGGAACGAAGTTCCTTATGGCACGTTCTGGAGCCCGGGAGTGAATCCAAAAAAAAAAAAACGATCAAATTACCGTCACAAAATAACCGTCACAAAATCACCGTCACGCAAAAACCGTCACGAAATCTACCGTTGACGATAACTTGAGTAAAAGATCACCGAGTTAGTTGAAATTTGGTACACATGTTCATTTTATAAATGCCCAGGCTGAGTTCGTTGGAAAACGTTATCTGCCCAAGCGTTCACGCGCAGCGCTCGCGTAAACTTAAGCTTAAAAAAGACGGGGAAAAATGTTATTATGGAAGCCTGTTACTTGACTTGCTTTGTTTATTTTTGTTATATGTCAAAATGTCACTTGGTTTTGTAAATATAGAAAATATAATCACGGTCTTGTTAACAAATGACGTTATTATACTTAACACCTTCTTTAATTATTATCATATGTTAATTCTGTTTGACGGATTCTTTTCCCAGGTGTTTAATAAATAATCAAAAACTTATAGTTTTCATATATTTTTTTTATTATTCAGAGACGTTTCGACCCTTCTCTAAGGTCATTTTCAATCCTTTTAATTTTCTAAAAATGAAAAACATTAACAATAATTAGTTAAACTCCTTTATCTTTTCATAAATTTTATACACAAGAACTGTTGTTCGTGAATAACAAGATTTTGAATATTTCTTTTACATTCCTAACACTTATTCACGAACAACAGTTCTTGTGTATAAAATTTATGAAAAGATAAAGGAGTTTAACTAATTATTGTTAATGTTTTTCATTTTTAGAAAATTAAAAGGATTGAAAATGACCTTAGAGAAGGGTCGAAACGTCTCTGAATAATAAAAAAAATATATGAAAACTATAAGTTTTTGATTATTTATTAAACACCTGGGAAAAGAATCCGTCAAACAGAATTAACATATGATAAGGTCTTGTTAAAAGTAAAATTGATAGTAGTTATAATTGGAGAGTTCTGGCTTAAGGATATCGATTCGATAATATATTGATTTTGTATTGCATGTTTAGTCTAACCACCTGCCGTCTACTTGTACGACCATGTGGAACCACCTCCCCCCACCCTTCCGATATGTTTTCGATACCCTCACCTGTACACCTGTACACGTGTATGTTGAAGAAGTCGATCTCGTTCTTGTGAAACGTCGACATGTGTAAGAAGCCGATAGCATGCTGCGAAACGTCGATGTCTGGGAGAGGAACCTATAAAAAATCTCGTGTTCCGACTGGTATTCGAACCCCCAATGTCTCGAGCGTGAATACTTTGACTAAACGATCTCGGACACAGAGCCTATATGGAGGGGGAGGTCGAGAGTCGGTACATAAGCCTCGGTCATGAATAATATATTTTTTAATAATTCTAAAAATTTGTTTCGGCCCCCTTTGTCGGGGCTCTGTTTAAAAATTTCACCCCCCTCCCCTCGGGGGGCTCTGTTTGTTGTAAAAAAAAAAATATTTCGGGCCCCCTTTATAAAATAATATTCTCTAAATACTTACTTCTCCGGTATTCGCCTCCCGCCGCCCACATTATTACGAAAAAATATTTCGCAGCCCCCCTTTGTCGAGAAAATTAAATCGGGGCTCGGGGGGCCCTCTTGACTACGTCATCTGGATAATATTTTTGTGTGTCTCTATGTTGGGAAATAATTACCTCTAAAAAATTTATTTCGGGGGCTGCCCCCTTTCTCGAAAAATTAAACTCCGATAACGCTGTCGGTTGCGTCATCGGGTAGGATAACATATGTCCGCCCCCTACCACCGGTACCTGGGGCCGCCTGACGCTGGGCGAAGTCATAGGCTGTCTGCGAAACGTTAGCGGTGACGCCCGGTGATTCGGCCCCCGCCGCCCAATTATTACGAAAAAATATTTCGCAGCCCGCCATTGCGAAAAAATTTAATCGGGACTCGTTATCTGGGTCGATCCTCTCCCAGACTTGTATTTAATATTATTATTTCTTTTAGCGTATTGTTTTGAAGGCTGATAACGAGAACAGGATGTTCTCTGCGGTCGCAGACTTCCCTCTAAAAAATGTAATCTATAATTATTTTTGTATACGGGTAGATTAAAAAAGAAATACAATTTATTTAAACATAATTTATTATAATAATATCAATACAATTATCACATCCGATTGAAAAAAGGAATTTATGTTAACATATGTTTTAAATCAAAATAACAACTATGAAATAAATATTCTAACAACTTCTTCGATGTCTTGTCTACATATTCCACATTTGTTAAGTTTGACTGAACAGTCTATGCATGAAATAAGATGACCGCAAGGGAGGAAAGCTACTTCTAGAGGTTGTTCTAAACATATTTTACAGATCGAAGCTTCTGTTACAGCGGTAGATTGTAGTTCAGACGAGTTGTAATTTTTACACGTTCCATATCTGACTTTTTCGATGAAATAACATCCTTTCTTCATAAGAAGATAGTTACACGTTGAGAACCACTTTGCATGCTCCACCCAGGGATTGTCGTCTTTCTCCCAATCTTTGTGTCCACCGCCGCAGTAAAAACATATAGTTTTATCTTCTTTTCCGGTGTAATAAAATCCTGCTTCACTGAGAAGTTTCGGTTCGACTGAGCCAGTCCATGAGAAAAAAGAATTGATCCTATCGTCCACTGAAGCAAACTCGGGGAAACTAACCATTCTAGATTTGCGTCTATATCATGACTTATTATATAAATTGAGCGGTATAATTATTTTTTAATGTCTTGCATATAATATGAACACTTGTGATCGGGACAATGGTAAGGTTTTACTAATGTAAAACAGTATACACACATAAGGTTATGACAGCTATCGGTGGGTTTAAAGAAACCATTCAAGGCTAGTCCGGCGTTCTTTTGAGAGAATTTATTCTTAAACGTGTGCAGCCTAGGTATAGTGTCCATCAGGTTTATCCGACTTATGTTCAAAGTAGACCACTGGAGGAGAGCGTAAAGTTTAACGTTTGAACATCTGTCTTTAAATCCATATTTATGATTGATACAACTGATATCCTTGTGTAACGGGTAGACTTCCTCCACCAATTTGTTTAATGTCGTATCGCATCCAAAATCTTCCAAGTTGAATATGGGTTTACCGATTAGGTCACTTATAAAAGAACATTTCGTCTTACCTTTGGCGAAGACCAATCTGCTGTCGCGAGTTTCTCTCTCGACGATGTCACCAAGTCGACTGTAGTCCACTTCGCCGCTGTTATACTTGAGACCATGTAATCGATCGGTTAACCACCTGTTGGTGACAATGTCCAATTTGACATTTGACGACGGTGGTTTGAAGTAATAATAATGTATCGATGCCGTCGGCGAAGAATTACACAAGGATAATTCTTTCACAATAAAGTCGGTTGTACTCCTAAACGCCTCAAACTCAATCAGTGTAAATAGCACCATGGTCCAAACACAACTGACCGTACACTCAAGGCGAACCGCATTGTACTTTTATATCTATTACCGACCAATAGAAACGTTTCTAACATCCGCATTGATTATATTGACACCGAGTTTAACGGAAATATCAGTCGCTTTCAGACCTTAGTGAGGTACGGATCGTTATGGATTTGATATATCAATCAGTCATTACACGTTTCAGTTCGAAGAAATGTATTATCGTCGGATTGAATGCTATCGACGGCGAACCTACATTGAGAATCCAACAAGGCAGAGTTAGTGTAGACGTCGGTGAATACATCTTGAAAGTAATAAAGATTAATCAACAGACGATAAACAATTTTTTTATGGAAAAGAACAGTGAAGAGACGTTATACTTGGACAGGAAAACAACTAATGTTGTGTACTTGGAGAAACAAAAAAAGAAGAAATCCGCTTTAATTTTCTCAGAATTGAATGCATGGCAGTTAGTAACAGATAACGTTTTACAAAGCATAAAACTACACAAGAAAGAGGTTATTCAACTTCTTTCAAACCTTCACAAGATCGAAGAATACATCGAAACTTTAAAGAAAATATGGAGTAAGTTTTTTTTTTAAATAATTTTATTTTATTATTTATCGTTCTTCTTATTAGTTAATTTCAATTATTTATTTTATAGACACCAACGAAGGAGCTGAACTTCCTGAAGTTTACTTTGACGTAGATGAGCGCCTCAAGGAAATACGAATGAACCAAACATTTTCCGAGGAATAAAAATAAAAACACAGATTTGTAATTTTTTGTACAATTTTTATTTTACAAAATAAACAAATTTAAAAAAAAAAAATTAAATGTCTTTTTGTTATTTATCCACTTGCTCTTTTCATTCAGCCCGAAATAATTTACATAGAATTTATTATTTTTTTCTCTGTAGAATGTTTATTAACAAATAATACAAAGTTTTTTAGTTACGTTTATTTTGTACAAAAATGTCCACATTTTGACGCTTTAAGAACTAATAAAGTTAAAAGTACAAACATCTGCTTTACAAAAGAAATCTCTAAGATAATAAAAATAGAATACAAAAATCTTAGTTGTTTTCACTACTCACAATTCTATGACCACAACTATAACCTAGTATATGGTTTATTAATTTACAATTGCCATTGCAGCAAACATATATAAAGGATTTTAATAATATATGACAGTCTCAAAGAAGTAATCATATTTATATCTTATGAAGTAATTTATTGTATCTGCTTTGTCTTTTAGTTTCCCAACTCCGTCTAAGCTTATTTAGCATGGCTATATAATTGATTGACCATGGTTCGTTTTCTCTTAACCCTGGAAGTCTATATTTGGTAACCTCAGAGGAGTCGTAACTCCCAATTGAATTAGGTGATTCATCAACGCTACATGTTTTATAGTTGTTTAAGTCATATTTCTTTTTGTGTAAATCTCGTGACTGTACTTTATCCATATCGGAATCATCAGAAATATATCTATTTAAAAATGTTAACTGGGCGTGACTATATTTCGGAGCCTTAGAGGATTCGTAGCTCATAGGAGATTTATCAACGCTACATGTTTTATAGTTGTTAAAATCATATTTAGAATTAACAATTTTTTGACATTTATTTTGGTATAGGTCTCCTGACTCTACCTCATCCATGTCGGGGAGTGATGAATTATCAGAAATAACACTATTTAGAAATGTTAACTGTGGGTGATTATATTTCGGAGCCTTAGAGGAATCATAGCTCCTATTTGAATTAATTTTTGTATCAAAACTGCATGTTTTATTTAAGTCATAATTAGAATTATCAATTTTTAGATAATTCTTTGAGTGCGAATCTCCTAAATTTATCCCCTCAATTTCGGAGATTGATGAATCTTCAGAATCAACATCAATAGTTAGGTTTGTCTTTCCTGGACTGGTTTCTGTGTCTTTACAAGAACCCAGATCTGGCTCCTTATCCAACTCTTCTTGCTTGCTTTCTTCAACATGTTTATTAAATTTACCACCTGGTTGCTTAATTACTTCCAGTGGTTGCTGGAGATTAAAACATTTCGATACAGTTTCAGTTGTAAAAGAATCCATTGGTTCTTTTATCGGTGGATTCTGGTTATCTATAGCTTCTTTTTGCTTAGTTAAAGTTTTAAATTCAACACCGTCTATTGCGGAAGCTTGCTGTGTTAGAACCTCTGGACCTCGCAGAAAATCTATATCGGTGAAATACCACAAACTAGGAGTATGAAGATCTACAGTGTCTTTATACGTTTTTTCTTTGGTATTAATTTTCTTCAGTTGCCTACGGTACGCTGTACGCAGAATATTAATTTTTCTACGTACCAGACCCCTATCAGCTTTGGGTTCAATTTCTTTCATCTTTTCCACCAGTTTTTCGTACGCCATGTCCTTCTTATTCCTATTTTTATATGCTTTACTTTTTATGTCCCACAGTGCTGGTAAGTTGTGATATAAAATTATAAACTCACGCCAGAATTTCTTATTACTCTTTGGTAATGTCATAATAATAAAAATTAAAACACAGTGAGAGAATGAACAGGATAAGGTCTTTCCTCGATCAACTATCGTCAAACACTGTCATAAACAGATTGGGAAAAATCCCTTTTATATAATTAGTTTGCACAAAACATGACACATAAAATACTATTTGCTCGGAAATGTTAACTTAATTGACTATATATGTAATATAAGGCTTTGATGTTTCCGCAAACATCAAACAGTCCCATTCATAGTTAGGATGATTTGATTGCGCTAATGTTTGCGCAAACATCATACAGCCCCATTTAAAATTAATATGATTGTGCTAGTGTTTGCGCAAACATCAAACAGCCCCATTCATAGTTAGGATGATTGCCCATTTGTTTGCGCAAACATCAAACAGCCCCATTCATAGTTAGGTTGATTGCCCATTTGTTTGCGCAAACATCAAACAGCCATATTCATAGTTAGGATGATTGCCCATTTGTTTGCGCAAACATCAAACAGCCATATTCATAGTTAGGATGATTGCCCATTTGTTTGCGCAAACATCAAACAGCCATATTCATAGTTAGGATGATTGCCCATTTGTTTGCGCAAACATCAAACAGCCATATTCATAGTTAGGATGATTGCCCATTTGTTTGCGCAAACATCAAACACCCCCCATTTATAGTTAATATGTTTGCGTTGCGCAAACATCAAACAGCCCCAATCATAGTTAGGATGATTGCCCATTTGTTTGCGCAAACATTAAACAGCTCCATTTAAAGTTAATATGTTTGCGCAAACAATCTTTGTTTAGGTGTTTGCGCAAACATCAAACAGCCCTATTCATAGTTAGGATGATTGTCCATTTGTTTGCGCAAACATAATAACTACCCATTTGTTTGCGCAAACATTAAACAGCTCCATTTAAAGTTAATATGTTTGCGCAAACAATCTTTGTTTAGGTGTTTGCGCAAACATCAAACAGCCCTATTCATAGTTAGGATGATTGTCCATTTGTTTGCGCAAACATAATAACTACCCATTTGTTTGCGCAAACATTAAACAGCTCCATTTAAAGTTAATATGTTTGCGCAAACAATCTTTGTTTAGGTGTTTGCGCAAACATCAAACAGCCCTATTCATAGTTAGGATGATTGCCCATTTGTTTGCGCAAACATTAAACAGCTCCATTTAAAGTTAATATGTTTGCGCAAACAATCTTTGTTTAGGTGTTTGCGCAAACATCAAACAGCCCTATTCATAGTTAGGATGATTGTCCATTTGTTTGCGCAAACATAATAACTACCCATTTGTTTGCGCAAACATTAAACAGCTCCATTTAAAGTTAATATGTTTGCGCAAACAATCTTTGTTTAGGTGTTTGCGCAAACATCAAACAGCCCTATTCATAGTTAGGATGATTGTCCATTTGTTTGCGCAAACATAATAACTACCCATTTGTTTGCGCAAACATTAAACAGCTCCATTTAAAGTTAATATGTTTGCGCAAACAATCTTTGTTTAGGTGTTTGCGCAAACATCAAACAGCCCTATTCATAGTTAGGATGATTGCCCATTTGTTTGCGCAAACATCAAACAGCTCCATTTAAAGTTAATATGTTTGCGCAAACAATCTTTGTTTAGGTGTTTGCGCAAACATCAAACAGCCCTATTCATAGTTAGGATGATTGCCCATTTGTTTGCGCAAACATCAAACAGCCCCATTTAAAGTTAATATGTTTGCGCAAACAATCTTTGTTTAGTTCTACACGACCGAATCATACTGTACACGTCCTCTGACGGAATGATCTATCAGGTGGTATAAAATGGTCAGAGACGAAGGGGCGGGCAACCAGTTTATGTCAAGAGTTTATTCAAGCAACATGTCGTCTTCATACACCGAAAATAATAACTGCACGAGAGAAAGTTGTGCCGCCGTATTAGATATTCAGTTTTATCATGACACCAAAAATGTACGTGAGATTGCCATAGTAGACGTAAATGAATTGAAAATCGTGTACCAAAATTCCTTTTCGAGTGCACAACAGATCCGGTTACCCGAAGTTCGTTCACGGTGGTCTCCTTGCACATATAATCAAGAATATATGAAGAATCTCCTCTATCAACTAGTGGATATTTTCCTTTCGCGATACGATTTCATTTTCATGAAAGGTTTCGGCAAAGGATCATATATGAAACAACTGTATACATCGCATCAAATTTACCTGTTGGATGAGTTAAGATGTCCTCCCATCACCAGTTTGATCAAGAAATATAATATCGGTCAAAATAAATCTGCCGCGTCCAGAGCTATGGTACTCAGTTACTGGTGTAAAGACATTAGTTTAAGTCTATACGATTATAGCACTAGACTCTTGACTTTTAGGAATTGGACCATACAAAACATATCCCCAGAGAAAATGGCGGAATTCGGACTAACTCATTGGCATAGAGGATATACGAGGTGTATTTATTGTAAAACCCTCATCAATGACTGGGAAAATTGTGATAACATTTCATCTCATCACTCGTGGTCTTCTTCGAGCTGTCCCTTAAATAAGTTTGAAAATTAGTATATAAATAGATAAATATCTTGTATTTCGAATATTTCATAGTTTTAAAAAATAAATGTTTGCATAAATTCCTTTTTCATTTATCAAAGGAAGTCTGCGACCGCAGAACATCCTGTTGTTGAAGCCATTCGTCCTCTTTCACCTCAGTCTACAGTCCTTGATCAACCTTCGACTAAGTTAGAGGTTCTGTTAGGTGACTTTACCCTCAGCATATTTGAGTCTATCGCTACTGTTGTATAAGTTCAAAGTAGAAGATCATTTATTAAATTAAAAAATTGTAACATGATATCAAAGACTGTTACTTCAGAGGATCAATGCAAAAGAAATATTGAAAACGATTGTCCTGTTTGTCTTCATCCATGTGATCATCCAGCTAAGTTACCATGCTGTCATGTATTTTGCTACTTGTGCATCAAGGGAATAACACGCATTGGTCAACCTTGTCCTATGTGTAGGTCTCCAATACCTCATAACTATGCTGAGCGTCCGCAACTTGTGACTTCTAATACACCTTGTACCGATGTTAGTGAAGAAAATGAAGATAAAAATACGCACTGTTGGTTCTACCAGGGAAAGAATGGCGGTTGGTGGCAGTTTCAGCAGAGGATGTCTGATGAAATCGAAGCGAATCGCATCTTAGGTATTTCTTGCTTTGACATGATGATTTGTGGATCGCTTTATGTCATAGATATAATAGGAAGCGTACAATATCCTAAAAACTGTCCTACGAGACGTAGGCGCTTATTGCGTGATTTACCTTCTCATATTACCAGAATAGGTATTGCAGGTATACCTAGTGTACCAGTTAATTTAAACTAACTTGTTAATTAAAAGAAATTTCTATAATAATATAATTATATGTATTTAGTATTTCTTATTCGATTAAAATAAGTATATATGATTGTATACTTTTAATCGTGATGATGATAATCATTTCAAATTTCCAACTACATGTTTATAAAATTAAATATTAAATTTTGTTTATATTTGATTCATTTTTAATAATGATTAAAATCATAGTAATATATTATTGTAATAATATGTTAAAAATGCATTTAAAAATAAAAATATATATATTATATATAAACTATTCGTATTATATTTTGTTCTTTTTATCGCTTATCAATTTCCTTTTTCCTGTAACACTAACAGAATATTATAGAGTTGTAAGCTATTACAAATGAAAAGAATGTTTTACTATAATGAACTACAACTCGTAGGAATTTTATGTGGGCACCGCCAGAGGAGATTACGAGTTCGAATACCAGAAGGGTAAGGGATTATTTTTATAAACATAAGCTCATATACGACATTAGTTATAATATAATTTACATGTGGAATTCAAAAGAGCGTGGATGGGTCTATAATATAAGCGGGGAACTTTGAAAATAACAGATACTGCTCCCGACAAAGGGGGGCTATTTTAATTCGGGGTTACGCTTTTCGAAGAAGGGGGGCCGAATCACCGGGCGTCACCGCTAACGTTTCGCAGACAGCCTATGACTTCGCGTCAGGCGGCCCCAGGTACCGGTGGTAGGGGGCGGACATATGTTATCCTACCCGATGACGCAACCGACAGCGTTATCGGAGTTTAATTTTTCGAGAAAGGGGGCAGCCCCCGAAATAAATTTTTTTTAGAGGTAATTATTTCCCAACATAGAGACACACAAAAATATTATCCAGATGACGTAGTCAAGAGGGCCCCCCGAGCCCCGATTTAATTTTCTCGACAAAGGGGGGCTGCGAAATATTTTTTCGTAATAATGTGGGCGGCGGGAGGCGAATACCGGAGAAGTAAGTATTTAGAGAATATTATTTTATAAAGGGGGCCCGAAATATTTTTTTTTTTACAACAAACAGAGCCCCCCGAGGGGAGGGGGGTGAAATTTTTAAACAGAGCCCCGACAAAGGGGGCCGAAACAAATTTTTAGAATTATTAAAAAATATATTATTCATGACCGAGGCTTATGTACCGACTCTCGACCTCCCCCTCCATATAGGCTCTGTGTCCGAGATCGTTTAGTCAAAGTATTCACGCTCGAGACATTGGGGGTTCGAATACCAGTCGGAACACGAGATTTTTTATAGGTTCCTCTCCCAGACATCGACGTTTCGCAGCATGCTATCGGCTTCTTACACATGTCGACGTTTCACAAGAACGAGATCGACTTCTTCAACATACACGTGTACAGGTGTACAGGTGAGGGTATCGAAAACATATCGGAAGGGTGGGGGGAGGTGGTTCCACATGGTCGTACAAGTAGACGGCAGGTGGTTAGACTAAACATGCAATACAAAATCAATATATTATCGAATCGATATCCTTAAGCCAGAACTCTCCAATTATAACTACTATTGATCTGTGCTGACGCTTATTTCAATATATTAGTTATATTATTATAATACTGCGTACTTAATCCAAGGAAAAATTCTAAGTTCATCTATTTAATGAGACAAACGAACATCGACACTGTTATGAAGTGATAAAGATCGCTAAATTTATTAAAGAGGACCCAAACGTTTAAAATATAGAAAACAACGTTTTTACCGATATCTTCCGTTCTAACGTATAACGATTTTAATAAAACTTCTTACACATTGTCTAAAGTACAATTGAAACAGGCATGTAAAATTTCAACCGGATTCAAGCAGAAGCTTTAGAGTAAGGAAGAGATATATTTTAAATTAATAGGCCGGATAGGTAGAAAACATTGCTATTTCAATCCAACATCCTTTAACATACATACTCTTTTACTATAAACTCATCATGATCTAGTTTTTTTCTTATATTCAATATTAGTCCACAGGCCCCCATAAGGAGTGAGTCGCTGATTGATAAAGTTTTCTCACCTTATGGAATCGCTTATTTATGCCTTGTCCACCGATGAATTGGGTATATGGTAACTGGGCGCTGGGCCTTCTTCTTCTTTTTTGACACGCCAAACTTGCCCTTCTGCGGGAACATTGAAAAGAGATAGAAAAGTTTTGATTTTCATGGGATCGTTTAATTAAATTATTTTAAAAACAGTGGTAAAGGTGGCCACCGATAAGAGTGGGCCGTTTTCTTTTCAACGTCCCCGCAGAGTGATATGTTTGGGACGGTGGACACCCCAATCGGCCCACTCTTATCGGTGACCACCTTTACCACTGTTTTTTAAATAATTTAATTAAACGATCCTATGAAAATCAAAACTTCATCTATCTCTTTTCAATGTTTCCACAGAAGGGCAAGTTTGGCATGTCAAAAAAGAAGAAATGGCCCAGCGCCCAGTTGCCATATACCCAATTCATCGGTGGACACGGCATAAATAAGCGATTCCATAAGGTAAGAAAACTTTATCAATCAGCGACTCACTTCTTATGGTGGCCTGTGGACTATATATATTTATAGTAAGTCGTTTGCTTTAATGATACAAATAATGATTTTCTTTTAATTTTGCCTTAACTCTTGCTAGGTACAAACAGTTCGTTACTTTTAATTTTGTCTCTTTTCTAACTCCGCCATTATAAGTAGTTAGCAATGTATACGTACTTAGCAGTGTGATTTTATAATTTATATTTAATGAAAAATGTAAGGAACTTGGTTCCTACCGGGTGTCCCGCGACACCACACGTATTTCTTTTTAAAAAGAAAATAACATTGTAATTGATTTATGAAAGCTTTACACAGTGAAAGCACAATCTGGTGACTGTCACTTTTACAAAGGGCTTTTGCAATTCCAGTACTTTACTTTAATTAATACTAAAACCTTGCAAAGCTAAAATTCAATATTCACAATCTGTTTATTAACTATTTTCTATTGATACTTTGAAGCTCTATTAGAATTTAATCAATTGAAAATTATCACTTGGTTGTCTCGAACCAAATTTAATTATGATCAAACCATTTTAACTACTGATTATAAAATTTGAATTATTCAAGTGAACAAATTAAAGTCGACGAATTGGAACAAAATCAAATGAAAAGAAAATTTAATTTTCCTTTGTGAAATTGAATATTTTATTTTCAATAGACAATTTTAATTGATAAGAGCTAAATATATAGAAGGAAAATATAGGCTAAAGTTGAGCTTTGGCTATTATTTACAGTCTCGCTTCGCTCGATAGTAAATGTAATTGCCGCGTTAAAGAAAAAACTCACTTCACAGCCTAGTAACATAATATACTATTTTTTTTACTTTCTCATATAAAGAGCAAGTATTGTGATGGCGCGAAAATTCGATTTTGAGATTTTGATGGACGTTTTGAGGTCCCCTGAGTCCAAAAAAGTTGTTTTTAAAAAATGTCTGTCTGTCGTCGGTCGTCTGTGCAGACGCCTGGAGCCGAAACTACTTAGCATTCATGTTCAGAAAAATCATACCCCGAGGCGAAATAGAGAAATGATTTTTAGCTCTAAATTTGGGGGCGCTACCCCCCAGAAACTCTTAAAAAAACGTGAAAAAAAAAATTATTTCTCAAAAACGGTTCCGACGATTTTGATTAAAAAATTCTTAAATGTAGCCCATTTAAATACGGATCTAACGATATAAGCCGTTTTCCCGGGAAAAATCTAGTTCCTGAGAAAATAGCTTAAAACTCGGACGGAGAGAGCCCGGGTTCGATTCCCCGCGCAGGGGAAGTTATTTTTATGGTAAATATTCATGAAATGTTCAATAATAATTAAATGTACATACAAAACTAATAAATTGGAAACACTGAGCTAAGTAATTATGAACTTTTATATGAGAAAGTTTGTCTGAGTTGTCTCGGACCGATTTTTTATTTCATAACTGTCCTCTATATACTTGTATTTATGGTACGTAGGGTTTTATCAAGAAAAATGTTACCTATTTTTTTAATAATGAAGTATTCCTTTTGTATAAAAATGAAACATAAATCCGTTCTAAGCTTTATTTTTGTTTTATCACCAATTTACCAAATGAATTTCTTGTTTTCCCCCTGAGGGTAGGTTTTGTCCCCTTGTTATGTGTTTATTGAAGCACCGTGTATAGTTTTACAAATGTGAAGATTGGAGCAGTGTTGTAGGCAAGAGAAATAATACATGAGACTTGGCTTATAAAGTGTTGCCAACATCCCGGAGCTTTACCAATGTATAAAACATATAACAGAGAATAGAAAACAGCATTGGTAATGCACGCTTTTACCTTCATCTATTTTTACTGCTTTTTCTGGAAATGAAATGGAACAAACTTTCTATACATTTGGAAAATGTCTTTACCAGGTCACCGTGTTTCGTAACCCTTTTCAATAAAATTCGAATTTATATATGAATTATTTATCGAAGCGAGCTTCTTACATCCAACAACTATGCATCCTGTTTATATGTCTGTGTGTCAATCGGTCTGATTGTCTGTCCGTCTGTTTGTCCGTCTGTTTGTCTGTCTGTATTTCCGTCTGTTTGTCTGTCTGTATTTCTGTCTTTTTGTCTGTCTCTTTTTCTGTAACGTTTACGCTTGTGACGATAACTATATATGTATACCGTAAAAGTTGACCGATTTCGTTGAAATTTGGTATACATGATCCTTTTTTATCAGTTGTCAGGCTAAGTTCGTTGGATAGAGTTATCGTTTCAAGCGTTCACGCTCAATACCAGCGTAAACGTTAGCTACAAATTTAAAATTGGAATTATAGCATGGTAAAGATTCTACCTTTTTCTATTTGTTGAAACACAATTTGCTTTAGTAAAATCAACAGCGACACCACTTTGTGATAAAAATCGCTAAAAACTAACGCGAAAACAAATCGCTAACAACCTCGTCAACATCGTTAACTTTAAAATTGATTAAATCAGATAAAATCTATTTAAAGAAAGAGAGGAAACAATGATGTTATCAATAGCTTGCCTAACTTATCAACTTTAATAACCTCTATACAAATCTTCAAATATAATATTGGAACATGTATCATGTATGTAAAATTTCTAACTAACACAAGCTGATTATTTATGTACGCATAAGATTTATATGGTGCATAGTTATTTACGCACCAAGGGAGGAAACAAAGTCATTACACCCTGAGCGTTTCTGTTCCCCTCGGCTACGCCTCAGGAACCATACTGTCTAAATCCCGAGGCGTAGCCGAGGGAGTTATTTAGTTGGTTCCTGAGGCGCAGCCGAGGGAACCATGAAGTTTAATCACGAGGCATAGCCGAGGAAGTTAATTATAGCGATGGTACAATGACTTTTTGCTCCCGTGGTACGTACAAGATTTTACCTCCAGCGGGGAGAAAAAGTGAACTTTCCTCCCTAGTTTACAGGGAGGAAAGTAGCTCATTCCACCCGGTCGGGCTCAACAGGGAGTAATAAGAAAGGAGGGAATCATGAACTCTCATGATTCCCTCCAGTGTTGCCCAAGTGATAAGCACAAATAAATAAGCTTGGTGCTAATACACATTTCATTTATTAACTATTGTTTAATGTCTAAATCTATAATGTCATCTTCACACATAACCTTCACGACGTTTGTCATGATGACTCATCAGTAATACAAACTAAAAGTTAAAAGAGAAATCATTATTTCTAAATGTAGATCTACTCATATGGATGATTATACGTTAGTTGTCAACACCATTCAATACACGACTCAGCTACCAGCTGATCTCCCATTTAATTTTAGCATTGAAATTCAAATAATTGCTATCTATAATTTAATTTTAACATGATTAAACTTATCTGGTGAATTATTATTAGTATATATCAATTTTTTTAAATATAAAAATGTTAATTTTTTAACATAAAATATTTTAAAATTAAAATCTTATTCAATTACTTTTTTCTCCCTTCTGGAGGTAAAATCTTGTACGTACTTCGGGAGTTAAAATCACTTGCACCCTCGCGATAATTAACTCCCTCGGCTTCGCCTTGGGAGTGAACGCTATGGTTGCCTCGGCTTCGCCTCAGGAACCAACTTCATCGCTCAGGGTGCAATCAGTTACTTTCCTCCCTTGGTACGTAAATAACTATTTCCTCTTGAAGGGAGAAAAACAACACAAATAAATCGATTTATCTACTGATTTAGGTATTAATAACTAAATTTACAAATTTGTATACCTATTATTTTAACATAAACTTTTTAAAACAAAACAAAATTATTTGTTTATCTCTAAAATACGATAAATCAAAAACATAAATATAACCTGATTAGATGTAACCTACCTCTTTTCTGTAAGTCTTGTTTAAACTCAGTTATGATGGCATATAATATTTTAAAATTACGATAAAAATTAAAGTATCACGGCAATCAAAAGTACGTTTTATTTAAAATCTAATATTTTTTTTAAAAAAAGCTGTTAACCTGTCGAGTCATTCAGTTAAGAAAGAACTGCTTCGTGTTACAAAACAGGCAACACTGATTTTTTTAAAGAATAATAAGTTGGCTCTACTGTTACTTTCCACCACGATTTTTACTTTCCCCCACGATTTTCACAACTAGGCTGTAATGGGATGCTTTCCTCCCTATAAACTAGGGTGGAAGTTTAATGATTTCTCACTTCTGGAGTAAAAGTTTATTTCTTACACAACGTTTTGTTTGCAAAAATACTAACTTCAATATTATAACGTAAATTAGAATACTACATCAGCTGAAACCAGGCCTGAAGATTGAAGATTTTCCTCATAGGACGAAATATAGCCATTCTCATAAATTATTTTAAACACTTTTTGCACACCTTTTTGTGGAATCTCTTATCAGCATATATACTAACAGAGACCCACAACCCAATAAAATACCCTGTCAATTAGTGTGGCACATAGCTTCCTCGCATCCCATCACGTACTTTATTATATGATTTTAAGAGCCATTATTGTCTAATTTATTAAATGGTTTCCCCCGGTTTTTTTATATGTACAAAATTGTTTCGATATTTCGAGAGTACACAAAATATGATGTTGGTAAGTTATGTGGCTCACTAATTAGCAGTCTATTTAACATGAATTAAAAATAAATTTAGCAAAAGTTAAAGTGTTCAGACGGTTCAAATTAATCTGGGGCTATCTGCGGGTTACTTTCGATAAACTATAAAAGTTTCATACAAATCAGATAAGTACTTTTGATGATATATGTGTAAATAAATTTATGTTTGTGTGCATGTTGAAGAGAAACAAATGGGCGCAGAAGGTTGAAACTTATATGGGACCAAAAATGGGCTAATTATGACATACCATAAAAGTTTCATTAAAATTGGACGAGTAGTTTTTAAGATATGTTGGTTCGCAAAAATCGAACGACAGACCGACAGACAGGCACGGAACCAAAAATGTTCCCTGATAGTCGAGGAGATAGCGTGCAAAAAAGTGTCTGACTAACGTCAAGCTAGAATTGTGTATTCAAGTCAATCTTTTAGCGCCTTTAAAGAATATGTGGTCGCCTAAGTTCGTCTGCGGGACATAGCTTGGCAATAGGCGTTTGAAAAAACAAACCGGTGGAGAGCGGCCATGTCTCACCAATTATGGTGGACAATGTGATTTTCATAATCCTGAGTACAGAATTAGTTAGTAGACTGATAATCAAGTTGATGTTAGTTTGTCCCTGGACAGGTGACCACGTTGATTTTTAGTAATATTTGAATAACTAACCTATCAAGTGTGAAAATAACATCGACTTAATTTTTGGTCTACTAACTAATTCTGTACTCAGGATCATGAAAATCACATAGTCCACCATAATTGGTGAGACATGGCTGCTCTCCACTGGTTTGTTTTCTTCAAATGCCTATTGCCAAGCTATGTCCCGCAGACGAACTTAGTGACCACATATTCTTAAAAGGCGCTAAAAGATTGACTTGTATACAAAATTCTAGCTTGATGTTAGTCAGACACTTTTTTACACGCTATCTCCTGGACTATGATGTCCGAAACGGAGTTCTGTCAAGGAATTTTTGAAATCGGAGACCTAAAATATTTTCGTTCTTCAGAACGATCACATAGCTTCCGTTACCTTCGGTAAGCTCGGAAGCAAAATCCCTACAGTTACTATACTTTATAGACACCTGCTGAGACAGGTGCGCCACTGAAAGACTTAGCACTTGACTAGGACACAAACTGTAAAGCCAAGGAAATTCTATATCATCTAATGTTCTAAATATCTATTTGAGTGAAAAATCAATTGTCTGGTTTTCATCGAGATATCGACGTGTCGACCCTTTCTCACAAGGATATCTGTTAAGTGAGATCAAGTTTCCCCTGAAGGAGTGAAGTTAATGCTTTAGCACGAAGTACGTGACTTCATGACTTAAGTTACTTAGAGGCGGTGTCTATGCATACAGCGTGCAGGGGGAGACTTCCCTGAATACTAATCAAGTCCTTCATCTTGACCTTACTTCCCTCCTACTTGAATAATCTCTCAATTTCATTTAGCAAAAACAAAAAACAAACAATGACAAACATAAATTATAAAATCACCATGTAAGTACGTATACGTTGCTAACTACTAATACATGGCGGAGTTAGAAAAGAAACAAAATTAAAAGTAACTAACTCTATGCACCTAGCGGAGTTAAGGCAAAATTAAAAGTAACAAGAAGCATTATTTATATCATTAAAGCAAGCGATGAGTTTATAGTTAAAGAGTATGTTTGTAGTTAGTAGGAAACAGGACTGTTTTCTTATTTACCTTCCCGGCCTACTAATTTAAAATATTATAAAATATATCTCTTACCCACTCAAAAACGTCTGCTTGTATCCGGTTGAAATTTTACAAGTCTGTTTCAATTGTATTTTAGACGATGTGTAAGAAGTTTTATTAAAATCGTTATACGTTAGAACGTAAGATATCGGTAAAAACGTTCTTTTCTTTATTTTAAACGTTTAGGTCCGCTTTAATGTATTTATCTTTGTCACTTCATAGCAGTGACGTGTTCGTTTTACAAAAAAAAAAAAAAATACTTGTGGTGTCGCGGGACACTCGTTAGGAACGAAGTTCCTTACATTTTTCATTAAATATAAATTATAAAATCACACTGCTAAGTACGTATACATTGCTAACTACTTATGCATGGCGGAGTTAAGAGACAAAATTAAAAGTAATGAACTGTTTGTACCTAGCAGAATTAAGGCAAAATTAAAAGAAAATCATTATTTGTATAATTAAAGCAAGCGTCTTACTATAAATATATATTGAATAAGAAAAAAGTTGATCATGATGAGTTTATAGTGAAAGAGTATGTTTGTTAAAGGAGTTTGGATTGAAATAGGACTATTTTCTACCTACCTGGCCAATTAATTTAAAATATTATAAAATATACCTCTTCCCTACTCTACAGCTTCTGCTTGTATCAGGGTGAAATTTTACATGATTATATTCTGTTTGGTTAAGTCAATCTAGGGTGTTTAATAAAAACTTCACTTCACTATCCCAATTCGGCTATATTTCGACCATACCTGGTCATCATCAGGCCTATAACATCGAAAACATTTTTCCATATAATGGTAATTTATCTTACACACAAATTCATAAAAATTAACAATATAGCTTTTTAATAACAAATGTTTAAAACTAACATGAAAGATATAACTTTAAAGTCCTACCTTAGATTGAGATCTTAGTATACTATCAATAACATATTATCTTGTTTAGCTAGAAATTATCACCATCTTTTTGTGGTTCGTCACTATTTGTCAAATGATTAATAAAAACTCATCTATACTTTTACAATAACAACTATTTAACAATTGAACCTTAAAAATAAAATAAAACGCAAATATGAACATGGTGTGACATTGTGGCAACCTGGTTGTAACCTATCCTATTTTAATTTATTTCATATATTATTAAAAAATAAATATATATATATCTAATATTTAGTTATGGTTTTTTATTAGTAAACAAAAAGTCCATAGGTACAATCTATTTAATTGAGCCAAATTCCATATTTTCTTATCAACTACATCAGAGTCTTACATCTTTTATCTAGAGCAGCAAATTAGTTTTAATTTAGTAGATCAGCTGTCTCTGTTGTAACATTTTGAAAGTATTTTCGCACTTTTTAGTACTATATATTATGCGTGTTCTTAAGTTACTATTAAAAGTGTGTTAAACAGTTTGAGAGCTGACAATCAACTATATTTATATTTTGACATTTGTAAACAAACAATGAAATAATCAAAATATACTAAGTAAAAATCAACAAAAATATAACTAAGAAAAATGAAAATTATTAGGTTTGTTCCAACCCCGCTATTTGTACCGTCCTTTGTATCGTCCCGCGGATCGTTCGGGAATCGTTTAGGACAGGTTTTATACGCATGCGCTAACATTGTACTGTAATATAATCATGTCAGGTTGGAACGAGTTTAGGACTATTATTCGCACTGTATTAGGTTTGTTCCAACCCCGCTATTTGTACCGTCCTTTGTTTCGTCCCACGGATCGTTCGGGAATCGTTTAGGACAGGTTTTATACGCATGCGCTAACATTGTACTGTAATATAATCATGTCAGGTTGGAACGAGTTTAGGACTATAATTCACACTGTATTAAAAACATTAAGGAAACCTAACAGTTAGGAAACCTTCCTGTTGATATTTGTAATTATTGACATAACTGCGCATGTCATACAAACCAGTACATGGTATTGTCAGAGGATCGTTGGGACCGTACAGTGAACGGTTCGCAAACGATCCCTGCCGGGGTTGGAACAGTTTCGTGGACGGTACGAAACACTGTCCCAAGTCAGCTTGGAACGGCTTTTATCTACTGCGCATGGCGGTGACGATCCCGTGGACGGTACAGTGCTCGGTTGGAACAAACCTATTAAGTATCCACAGTATAACGGATTTGAAGTGAGGGAATTTATTAAATATGAACAAGGCAAAGTAATAATTTTAGACAATTATTATAAATTTCGAATTCAACATGAGATATGGCAACAGGAGTAACTTATGAAACACACAACACAGATCAATATGAAAATAGTAAACTGACTGATTTTGGTTACATCGAAAAACGTTTACTATGCTTCTAAAAAACTATAACTGATTTTTTTTTTCTTTTCTTTTTCATAATGACTTTTTTACAATTTTTTATATACTTGTACTAATAGTAATTATTATTAATATTGTATTGATAGTTTTATTTTTAACCATATCTTAACATAGGCTCAATAATTCAATTAACATTACAAATGCAGAAAATTGAAAACTTTAGAAGAAGCTAAAATATAATAAAGTCATCGCATGATTAAATATGTATAATGAAGTTGTCCTTTGGAATAAATTTTCCCCGAGTCATTTTCTGTGATTTTCCGAATGGAAAGCGTGGGAAATATTTGAAAACTCTTGTCTAAAACCTGAGTAATTAAAGTTTGAATTTGAGTTACAAAACAAAGCGAAGTTTTCTCTTCTTTAAATAAGTCAAACTGAGGAAAAGTTAGATAACAAGGGGAAAGTATTGAACTAATTTCCTTCTTTTACTCACACACGCAGTACAGTACAGCGCAACAGGTCTTTGTATTAACGCTCTACTACAGAGTAATAACTTCAATAAAAACAAGTAACTTTATATTTCCTCATGTTGGTACCCCACTTCAAACAACATTACGTAATATATATATATATATATATATATATATATATATATATATATATATATATATATATATATATATATATATATATATATATATATACAATTTGTGAGAGTATTTAATTCTCATTAATATAATTTAAGTATATTAAATACGTTATATTATAATTTAAATACGTGTGATATTATTAGTCAATTTGAAAAAGAGAAAACTAGGAAAATAAATATATGTTACTTCTGCTTTTAGAAGAGGGGCGCATTAATTGTAGTAGCCCATGGGCGCCCAATATCTTAGGACGGCCCTGAGTGAAGTGATACATTTCTAACAATTGTTTAAAAGCTACTGCGAGTGGTTGAGATTCTAGGAGTGTAGGTTTATCTGGGAAGGTATAAGCTTTGTACCAAGTATCCCACTCTACCTCACTTTACCCTCTTCCACTTATCTTCAACTATGCCATTCATCATGATTAATAATTCCTTAATGAAAATATTCCGTTCGTTGGTTGGTACCAAGACGAGCTTTAGCAGCCGATTTCGTGCAGCTGCCTCACAGTAGTACAAATGCTTTCTGCTGCTTCAGAGCATAGGAAGCGTCATCGTCATAAATTCCCATCTTTTTCAGGTGATATTTAAGGAGGAAGTGTCCAGTAAAGAAGCCTGTCTATAGCCTCAATTCCTGCTTGCTGAGTGAGAGATGCATTATTGTCCTCTTCTTTGAAAAGTTTGAGGATTTTTTAGATTGCTTCAAGCCCAGGACATTTTCCCATTACGAGACCTTCAGTCTGGCCACCCTTTAAGCCAATCCCCTTCTCTACGTGGCTACGGTTTGATCCGCAGAAAGACCCTGGACCGATAAAAAGAGAATCTTCACCTTCTTTTCCACTGAAAAGATCTAAACCGATAAATAGAGACTCTACATCTTCTTTAGCAAGGCTGTCAGCAATCTTATTTCCTTCAAATCCTTCAATTCCTAGTACCCTATTAGATTAACTTTGTTGGGTCAGTGTGTTAGAGTTTTAAAGCATTCTATGATAAACTTGACACAAAAACTCTCTAGCTTAAAATCTGTCCGAGTGAAAATTTCATAAAAATCAGTTAAGTACTGTTAAAGTAGGTGTAAAAACATGTATGTTTGTCCATATGTGGAAGAGAAACAAATAGGCGCAGAAGGTTGACACTTATATGGGACCAACAATGGGCTAATTATGACCTACCATCCAAATTTCATTAAAAAGTTTCATTGAAGTTTTTAAGATATATTGGTTCGCAAAAATTGAGCGAGAGACCGACAGACAAACGCGGAACCAAAAATGTTCTCTGATGTCTGAAACAGATTTCAGTCTTGGAATTTTTAAAATAGGAGACATAAATATTTTTGTTCTTCAGAACGATCACATAGCTTCCGTTACCTTCAGTAAGCTCAAAAGTAATAATGGAGAGTGGGCATCTCGTAAAACCGAATTTTGTTGTTATCGTAAGAGCAAACCCTCAGTTTTTGAGGGGTACGAGTGAGATCGTACTCCTCAAAAAGGGGTTTGATGTCATTGATAACAGATTAGTTAAATTTTTTCCCACTAGCCACTTCGAGCGCAACCATCTGTCGCCAATGTTTGACCCTCATAATTTCCTTCGATTGTCTGTTAACCCACCTGTATCTCCCAAAGTATCCAACAGAAAAAATAGACTTATGTTAATAAATATAGTTTTAAATACAGTTTTAATAAATTATATTTATGTTATGCATAAGTGCATAACATGTGTGGAAGTTAGAGCGTCTTTCTCTTTCATTTACCACGTGATGGTGGTGGATCGTTTTTTGAATGAATCACTCATTTACATTAAAAATGTTTCAACCCTTTTGTTTTTGAGGAATGATTTTTTGGGGTTTCCCTATATTTTTCCAGTTTTTGGGTTATAACAAATACTCAAATTAATAAAGTTGAAAGATTTAATATGAAAGGATGACAGTTAAAAAAATTTCGACATCTCAAAAAAAGTTTTTAGGAAATATAGTTTTTCCTCTTGTTTCCTATAAAATTGTGTAACATAATGTTTCCCCCGCAAATCTAGACATGCTATACATATAAAGAGTGTTACATGAAAAATATAAATGTGAGGCAATCTATGTTTTATCCTCACTCATTTGTAAGTTTGGGAAAGTAAAAAAAGACTGATGTATAAAAGGAGATAGATGAGGAATACCAAGCTTTGCCTCATCCATCTTCTAAAACAAGCTATACCATAAACTACTCAATATAATATACATACACATCTCTATATAAAACTACTATATATATATATATATATATATATATATATATATATATATATATATATATATATATATATATATATATATATATATATATATATATACATATATATATATATATATATATATATATATATATATATATATAATATCTATAAAACTTGAGCTCTGACAAAATATATGAGGACCAAGAAACAGCATTAGAGGTAAATGTGGTATTTACATTTATATTTCTATAAGATTAATGTCCAACACAAGAAAACATTTTAAGTGTCAAATCCATCATTATTACTTTCACAACATTACATTTGGAAGGAAAATCCGTGAAAAGCGTTTAAGTTTGAGCAAATAAATACAGAAGAAAACTACTTACACTTTTTAACGAACATATAAGTTCAATCAATTTACATGATTTCAGTTTGATTTTGGACGCTGAAAATTATATCAGAAAAGGAAAATTAAGATCAATGGAATTTTTAAATTGCTTTGAGTTAAAAAACAGTCTGTGAATTAATAAAGCACGTCGTCTTGTACTATCTCTACTTTATCGATGTTTTTGCCTTTAAAATCCATTATTTGTCTAATTTATTCCATCCTCCCCTTTCCTTTGAGCTCAGGAGATAGCGTGCATAACAGTGACTGACTGACATCAAGTTAGAATTTTGTGAATGAGTTAATTTTTTAGCGTCATCAGAGAATATGTTGTCGACCAAGTTCGTCTGCGAGACGTATTTTTAGCTGTTAAAAAATCTAATACGGTGGAGAGCGGTCATGTCCCGCCGGACATAACACATTCGGCTCCCGTTTTTCCTAAACGGCTCTCGTTTTAAAAAAAGTCAAATTTCAAGAAGGCTCCGGTTTTAAGTAAATTATAAAAATTATATAAAAAATATTTTATTCGATGTAAGATCGTATGTCTCTTTTGATAAAGATGACATTAATTTAAAATGCAGTTTTCGCCCGAGTTGCGTACCGCACTTTATCTACGATTGTTGGATTTTAATAATAAATACAGAAATAAATATTTAATAAACTTCCTGTATGTAAGTTATCTCTTTTGATAAAGATGACATTAATTCATTAGTTGTATTTTGAGCCGAATTAATTATTTCGGTAGGCGTATTATTCTGCTCATTTTCGTCATCATTGTTTTTCACTAAAAACTCGATATAAACAGTTACTTTAATTAAACAAACAGCAAATTAGTTTTGTCTAATGTAAACAAACTAGCTAATCGTGCGTTAAGGTGAAGAATTCTTCTTTTATTCCGCAATAGGGTGGAAAAGAAGAGGAATTATGAAACGCGCATGCGTAATGAATACAAGTACGTAAAGAATCACTTTCTACTCATCTAAACAGAGATACAATGTTTATATTTCGTATCAATCGTAGATAATATATATATTATGTAATATAGTGAAGGGATGTAATGGATGAATGGATATGTAATGTAATAATGATGGTATGTAATAGAAAGATGGCTATGTAATGTTAAAACTTTTCATTGCTTTTATTAACACTTAAATATTTCTGGTATATACATTATGTATGTACATAATACCTCCCTACATACATAATGCATCTGAATAATGATACAAACACTACATACTGTTAAATTGCACTTCTCTAATTTCCTAGCTCTCTTCTCTAATTCTCTAGCTCCAAATTTAGGGGCGCTACCCCCCAAAAACTCTGAAAAAACGTGAAAAAAAATTATTTCTCGAAAACTGTTCCGACGATGTTGGTTAAAAAATTCTAAAATATAGTCCATTTAAATACGAATCCAACGATGTAAGCCGTTTTCCCGGGAAAAATCTAGTTCCTGAGAAATAAGCTTAAAACGTGGACCGAGAGAGCCCGGGTTCGATTCCCCGCCCAGGAGATTTATTTTTATGATAAATTTTAATGAAATGCTCAATAATAATTAAATTTACATACGAAATCTAATAAATGGAAAACACTGAGCTAAATAATTATGAACTCGTATATGAGAAAGTTTGTCTGAGTTGTCTCGGACCGATTTTTTTCGTTTATAGAGGGGGGACACGAAAAACGGAATTTTTAAGGACACACAACACAAAGACACATTAGTACAAAAATGAAAACCAAATGCATATTTGTACTTTATGTCACTCCCCTTTCATTTATATCCCCCCCCCCCCCATGACTAAGAAATAAATTTTTCATCCAGAAGGGAGAAAACATTAACTTTCCACCCTACTTTATAAGGAGGAAAGGATCCCATTACAGCCTAGTTATAAATATCGTGGCGGAAAGTAGAAATCGTGGCGGAAAGTAAAAATCGTGGTGGAAAGTAACAGTAGAGCCAACTATTAACTAAATAACTAAGTTATTATTGTTTAAAAATCAGTGTTGCCTGTTTTGTAACTAGTAGCAGTTTCTTCTTAACTGAATGACTCGACTGCTTAACAGTTTTTTTTTTTAAATATTAGAGAGTTTAAATAACACGTACTTTTGATTGCCGTGATGCTTTAATCTTTATCGTCATTTTAAAATGTCTTATGACTTCATAATTGAGTTTAAAAGACAAGACTTATACGAAAGAGGTAGGTTACGTCTAATCAGGTTATATTTATGTTTTTGATTTCTCGTATTTTAGGGTCAAACATAAATAAATTAAATATCATTCAGCTAGTCATTTTGTAGTATTAGTACATTTAGTACATTTGAATTATTATTAGAGTAACATAGTTATAGAAAGTCATTATAGAAATCAAATAAAACATAGTTGGAATTGATGAATTGCACATTTAATTCATATTATTCTTTTTACTACAAGATGTTATAAAACTTTTTCTTTTGCTTTTAAAAGTCATTTTTAAAATTAAAGGAACAAAAATTTGTAAATTTAGTTATTACTACCTAAATAAATAGATAAATCGAAATCATAGGTTTTATTTGTGTTGATTTTCTCCCTTCTAGAGGAAACATCTTGTACGTACCACGGGAGGAAAAAGTCATAGCACCCTCGCTATAATTAACTCCCTCGGCTACGCCTCGGGATTAAACTTCATGGTTCCCTCGGCTGCGCCTCAGGAACCAACTAAATAACTCCCTCGGCTACGCCTCGGGATTTAGACAGTATGGTTCCCTCGGCTACGCCTCAGGAACCAACCAAAACGCTCAGGGAGTAATGACTTTGTTTCCTCCCTTGGTGCGTAAATAACTATTCTCCCCCTATTTATTAGGGATGATGTTTTGGTTCATCTCTATATTTTTACGTGTCAAAGTTTCAAATTTTTATGTTGAGCATTTTCGGAGATACAGGTGAGTAAACTACCTTTAAACAGACAGACTGACAAACGCAGGAAATTACTAAGGTCTTTAGGTTTATCTAAGGACCCTAATAAAGAATTCACGCAGGATGTATATTCTCACCGTATTACATATTTTTAATGTGATAGTCCCCATTTTGTAGCAGGTTTGTTTTTTTAGAATAATTTCAAGATAAAAAGAACTTTTTATATACTACGTTTTTAAATTTTCTGTTGAATCATATGTAATGTTGATAATATAATTGTTATTGTTATATTAAAATATATAATGTTAGTGAAAAAAAAATATTTCCGAATTTATTTACTTCACATAAATGACAACCATCTAGAGAGCTGATCTTAAACCTATAAAAGGACAAATCGATATATTTGAAATAATATAAATAATATAATCGATATATTTCCTGTTTTGCTGTCATTCAATGTTTATCTCTTATTTATAAAAATCACAAATTTGAAACCCGTCAAAATGAAGATTGTAAATATGGGACACGGCAAAACAAATAAAATAACTTGAGGATTTTTTCCGAACTAACTTTTCATACAGCAAAACTTGCTGAAAACCAAATAAATTCTGCTGAAAGATGGCTAAAAGTATTAAAATAATGCATTGTCATCGTGTTCTGAGCTATGCTAAAAGTTTCAAATGTCTAGCTATTCGGGAAGTTAGTTAGAAGACAATTGCCAGATTTTTACCGGACAAACAAACAAACAAACAAGAAAGCAAGCTAATAAAAACGTAGTAAAAAGAAAAAAAAATCTAAAACACACAACTAAGAATTATAATTAGATAATAAAAATACAATGTTGTCTTTATTTATTACTGAAAAGAACATCTGTCTTGAGTAAGGAAAAAAGGAAAATGACTTTGTTAGATTCAGCTGCTTAAAAAGGAAATGTAGTGAGAAAGTAACAAGCAAAGAGGAAAAATACTCAGTTGACAATGAAAAGCCCACGAGGAAATGTTTAATGGGGAAGTGAAATAAATTGCTCAAACTTGCCGTATTTGAATACGTAACGTGAATAAAGCTTGTTTCTGAATGTAAATCATTTTGCCATCTTGTTGTATATTTGTACAGTTTACACTGTAGCTCAAGATTTATCTTTTTGTTTTTACTAAAATGACTTATTTTGGCCACATCCTAAAACCAATTTAGTAGTTTCTACTGAGATTTTGATAATATATTTTCTATTATAGGGGAGACCGGGGCTCGTTGTTACATGGGGTAGGTTGTTACACACTGCATTTAAATTGAACTGAAGGGGGAGAGGTCTACAATGCATATCTCAGTCTGTCAAGGACAAGAAACCTTAGTTCTTCCCTTATCAGCTTGGGGACAGGTCCCTTCATTCTATAGATACGTACTGATTTATGTTTTTTACCCCTAAAAGTAAAAGAATTAGGTATGCTATAAAATATGTTCAGCAGTCTTCATTTTTGTTTTAATGTAGCTTTAAAAGTGTAATTTAGCATTCGATCTTTAATTTCAGGCAACATTGTGCTTAACACATCTTCAATGTTTGTTATAACACTGAGGGACTCCTCCCACTTACCTACAAAGAACCCCCCCCCCCCCCCCTTCCTCTCCCTTATAATAATTTATTCTATCAAAACTATAATACCAGATACTTTTTTTAAGACCCTATTTCAAACCGTCATTGCATGGCTCTCACCCAATAGTTTTTTTAAGTGTAGGTATGAAATTTAAAGTAGAAGAATGTAGTTTTCGGACCCTGCAAACCCCATATCGCTATCTATTACAGAAGCTGAGCTATACTATAAGATAAGTATTCAAGAATGTAAGTTTTTTTGGCACACCCTGTATTAATTGAAAAAACCAACTGACTCGCAAATCAAAATGTTTGGGTACTTCTATTCTAGACCACCTAGAATATCGCGGTTTTTTGGGTTTGGTCGAAAATTGGTTCAAAGCGACTGGAAAAATCCAAAAAGATTAAAAAAAAAAATTAATTTTACACCCCATAAAAAATTAAAGTTTTTTTTTTACTTTGAGCTCTTGCGGCTTCCGTAAGTGTTGACCGATTTAATTTCTGATTGGGGTGCTTAAACTTTACATGAATGCTCTTTTAAATCGACTATTTATTATTACATATTTACTAGTGCAACTGCCGTATTGAGAGAACAGACTGGTAATTAAATTAATGCACTAATGGTTGATGACTTGGGTTCAATGACTTCCCCTTCCCAGTCTAATTGGTTTTGACTAGGGTTATTACACAATAACTCAGCCAGTAATACCTAGCATGAGCCCCTCGTTCCACGCGGGGTGATTACTAGTTAAAAATATTGCATATGATCATTTTTCAGTATGATTATTTGCAGCGCCGGCGCTACGCACAGGCGGGGCAGGCGGCCGCCTGTGGCGGCCAAACACAGGGGGCGGCCGATGACGCCCTCAGTTTGTTTTATTTTTTATAAATTAAAAAACAAAATCTATAGTAGCAAAACGATAATAATGTGCGTAACCCCCTTACTGAGTAGGCAGATAGAGATGGAACCCTAGTAATAACACCCCTAGACAATACCTTATCAGGTGCTGTTTTAGTTAAGTAGCCGAGCTAATCGTATTTCGAGTTGATTCTTGGTTACACCGGTGTTATTTCTTTTTATTCCAAAAAAACTATCGGCTGTCTTAGCTATTATATGAGTACATAATATATTTATCTATGTATGTATTTTTCTTTTTCTCGTAACCCTCCTTAAGTCTTTTCTATTACACCTCATATCTTTTTTCATTTATTCTCTTGACTCTTTCCCTACCCTTTCATAGCTACATATTATATTTTCTACCCTTCCCTTAATTTGTTAATTTTTATATGTATCTCTCCTAATCCTAATAAAATAAAAATAGGTCCGAGACAAATCAGACAAACTTTTTCATATTCGAGTTCTTAATTACTAATTACTTAGCCACCATTGTTTTCCATTTATTAGTTTTTGTAGGTATATTTAATTTTTATTCAACATTTTTCTTAAAATTTAAAAATAACTTCTCCTCGGCGGGGAATCGATCCTGGCCTCACTCCGTCCGCGGTTAAAGATATTTTCTCAGGAACTAGATTTTTCCCGGAAAAACGGCTTACATCGTTAGATTCCTATTAAAATAGTAAAAACAAAACCGTTTTCGAGACATAATATTTTTTTCACGTTTTTGTCAGAGTTTTTGGGGGGTAGAGGCTCCAAATTTGAAGCTAAAATTCATTTCGGGGTATAATTTTTCTGAACATGTATGCCAAATTTTGTCAAAATTTGCCAAGTAGTTTAGGCTCCAGGCGTCTGCAAAGGCGACAGACAGACTTTCTTTTTTTTTTAAAAAACCCGCTTTTTTGGACTCAGGGGATCTCAAAACGTGTAAATTCGTCAAAACCTCAAGATCAAATTTTGCCCCATCACAAATATTTTTACTTTCTCTATATATGAGAAAGTAAAAATATAAAGCTCAGTTCTGTTATAAGTTTCTTCCTCTGGCACTTCTTTAGATTGTTACTCCCCTTATAGTAACAATCTAACGAAGGTGTACAGAATGATCTTCTTTAGACTTTACTCCCCTTATAAAAACAGAAATGGGATATTCCTTGGTCCCAAACTAAATTGGACTAAACATCTCTTTTTCTTAGTTATTTAGTCAAAGACATTTTTATTCTGAAGCAAATTAGGGGAGTAACTATCTAAAGAAGTACCCTTCCTCTAATATTGAGTTTTTAAAAATAGCCTACTTTACTTTATTACTTAACTATTAAAGCTAAATAATAGTGAACATACAAAGTGGTAATAGTACATTGAAAGTGGAAAAATTATTTTATTTTAAAAAGTTGAAAATACATTAAGTTGTCATACCTCAAGAACAAAAAAAGATGAGACTGTCCAAAGTTAACAAAAGTTGGCTTATTAGTAAAAATTTACTTTTTAAGCTAATCTAAAATAAAGTATCGGTGGAGGCGTGTTTCATTATAATTCACAATATAATGTCCTACAATATAATTTATGTAAGATTATATTTTAATATTATAATTTTTTTCTCAGATGATATTAATATTATAAAATTTTAGACATCCCAAAATTCAGCTACATAGCCATGTCCCAGTCACAGTTTAGGCCTATTTTTTATTATATCAATACTATTTTTACCAACTTAAAATAGGAATATTTTATATTAAATAGTAAAATAATTAATTTTACCAACTTATAGGCCAATTTTTGATGAATTTGCATAATCTCTAGGTATACCCATTTTTAGGGTCCGTAGGCGAAACCAAACCGAGAACAATTATAATTTCTTGCGTTTGTCTGACTTTGCCTAGAGGTCGTTAAAGGTTCTTTATTCCCGAAAGAACACAACACAAAAATTTAAAACTTTCCAGTATTTTTCGTGTAATAAGTGAAATAACCCAAACACATAAATGTAGAAAAGCCCCAAAAAATCATCCTTCTTTAATTCCCCCCCCCCCCTTGGTCAAAAAAATTCCTACTTCAAAGGGGCGGCCAAAAACCGTCTTGCCTGTGGCGGCCAAAAGTGTAGCACCGGCGCTGATTATTTGTGATAGTTAAAACATCATTTACTTATTTTGAGTTAAAGAACGTTAAGGGTTTGTTTTTTAAAGCGAAATATTTTTTATCTTTTGTCGAATTACGAGTGTTATTTGTTACCTCGTATGTTTATCTGTCAGTACAAAGGAAAAGCTTACTTTGCTGTCAAGATGAATGAATCTAGACAAGTTGTTAGCTGCGACATAAATAGAAACAGTTTGTACAACTATACAAAGCTTAATGTTTACATTAGAATCCCAGCTGACGTAAATCCTTCATACATTTATCTCTGAGAGCTTCATTTTCTTCTCCAGCTTGACAGTGCTTGAATTTCCCGACTTGTCTCTTTTCTTCTGTCTTCCCTGCTTTCTTTAACTCCTGTCGTTCTCACGTCTTACTTCACCTTCTGATGTCATCTTCTTCTAGATCCACCTGCTTTCTATATTTAAATCTGTCAACTTGATATATTATTTATTTAACTTACTCAAATATTAACTACAATTTAAAAATAGACTGCCAATTAGTATGGCACATAGCTTCCTCGCATCCTATTGATCGCGAACTTTATTGATTTTTACGCTTTTACAAACCATTACTAACATGTAATACATTTCATTGATTCCCCCTTTTTGCTTCCGAGCGCACCGGAGGTAACATAAGCTATGAGATGGTTCTGAAGAACGAAAATATTTGTTTGTCTCCGATTTCAAAAATTCCAAGACAGAAATCCGTTTCAGAAATCAGGGAATATTTTTGGTTCTGTGTCTGTCTGTCGGTCTGTCGCTCAATTTTTGCGAACCAACATATCTTAAAAACTGTACGTTCAATTTTAATGAAATTTGACTGGTAGGTCATAATTAGCTCATTGTTGGTCCCATATAAGTTTCAACCTTCTGCGTCTATTTGTTTCTCTTCAACATGCTCACAAACATACATTTATTTACACCTATATCTTCAAATGTACTCATCTGATTTGTATGAAATTTTTATAGTTCATCGAAAGTAAGCAGCAGATAGCCCCAGAATAATTTGAACCGTATGTGCTCTTTAACTTTTGCAAAATTGATACTTCAAAAAATCAAATCAATTTTGACAGGTTTAAATAAGAGGTGGGAAATTAAATAAATTAAACAATAATGGCTTGTAAATGCATGAAATCAATATAAGTACTTGATAAAATGTGAAGAAGCTATGTGCCACACCAATTGGCAGTCTATTTTTAAAAAATTACATTTTTCTCCTTCAAATTAAAATCTTTTATATTTATAAAAATAGTTATATTCTTCTGCAAAGTTGAGTAAATATATTTTCCATTGAAATTGTAAATTAAAGATTCAAATAAGTATTTGCTTTTACACGGAAAAAATAATGCAGTGTGTGTTTTTTCTTTATGTCTCAATCTTTTGTTTGTTGAAGGTTCTTGATAAAAGATTTTTCTTTTTTTAAAAATATGAAAAGGTTTGTTTCCCTAAGGGTTATGCTGACGTAATTGGGTCTTTATTTTTCATGTATACGGGAGAAAGTAAGGAGAGTTATATTCCTGGGTCTCTTGGACTCTAGATAAAAAGGGAATGCTGATGCTAATGTAATATTTAGTCCTCACCTTCACCCCCCCCCCCCCTTGAGGTAACAAGTGGCCCTTAAATATTTTATGGTGAAAGTGCTGTTGTTAATTTAACACACAAGTAAGCAAAACTAAGGGACCTCCGGAAAAACTATCCAGGTCGACCAAGTAGTAACGGGTGTGACCGGAAAATTCAACCTAAACAACCGACGGTGTCCTAAAACCTATTTTTGCTATAGGGTAATACCACATTACAAATATGTCATAGGGTACTAATATTTATAAAAAAAGGGGGGGTGGAATACCACATTACAAATATGTCATAAGGTACTAATATTTATAAAAAAAGGGGGGGTGGAATACCACATTACAAATATGTCATAAGGTACTAATATTTATAAAAAAAAGGGGGGGAATACCACATTACAAATATGTCATAAGGTACTAATATTTATAAAAAAAGGGGGGGGTGGAATACCACATTACAAATATGTCATAAGGTACTAATATTTATAAAAAAAAGGGGGGGAATACCACATTACAAATATGTCATAAGGTACTAATATTTATAAAAAAAAAGGGGTGGAATACCACATTACAAATATGTCATAAGGTACTAATATTTATAAAAAAAAAGGGGGGGAATACCACATTACAAATATGTCATAAGGTACTAATATTTATAAAAAAAAGGGGGGGAATACCACATTACAAATATGTCATAAGGTATTAATATTTATAAAAAAAGGGGGGAATACCACATTACAAATATGTCATAAGGTACTAATATTTATAAAAAAAAAAGGGGGGGAATACCACATTACAAATATGTCATAAGGTACTAATATTTATAAAAAAAAAAGGGGGGGAATACCACATTACAAATATGTCATAAGGTACTAATATTTATTAAAAATGGGGAATACCACATAACAAATATGTCATATGGTATACTAATATTTACAATAATTACAAGATAAAATGAACTTTTTATATACTAAGTTTTTAAATTTTCTGTTGAATCATATGTAATATGTAGTGTTGATAATATAATTGTTATTGTTATATATTATAATATTAGTGAAAAAAAAGTTCTTAATTCATTAACTTCAAATAAATGACAACCAACTAGACAGCTGATCTTAAACCTATAAACGGACAAATCTTTGTACAACGGATCTCGCCAACAACGAATCTTAAACCGTGCCATCGATATGCCCCCCTGTAGGGGACGGAGATGTAAAAAAATTAAACCGATACCTAGGACACAAGTGTAAACTAACCTGGTTGTCACACGTCAATTAATTTATTTCTTTGTTTACTTTTCCTGTTTCGCTGTCATTCAATGTTTATCTCTTAAAAATACAATTAGTTTTACACAACCAAAAGGGACTGATATAATCATTCTTGAACACTTTAACAATTTTATCATCCATATCAGGTATTGAAATAAAAAAACATAAATTTGTAACCCGTCAAAATGAAGTTCGTAAATAAGGGTCATGTCAAAACAAATAAAATAATTTGCGGATTTTTTCCGAACTAACTTTCCATAAAGCCAAATTTGCTGAATACGAATTAAATTCAGCTGGAAAATGGCTAAAAGTATTAAAATAATGCATTGTCATCGTGTTCTGAGCTATTCTATACGTTTCAAATGTCTAGCTATTCGGGAAGTTAGTTATACATCGATTGCAAGATTTGTATTGGACACACAAACAAACAAGAAAGCAATCTAATAATAAACAGGTCAAGTGTGTGCTAGTCAGCACACAGCGAGGGTCCGTAGGCCACAATATAACTTTATACACTTTAACTGTAAAGTGTATAAACAGTGTTTTTTTTAAAATGCTAAAAAGCTTAATTTGAACCATTCTAAGGGTCTGATATTCTCAAAACACACTCTGATAAAGTATTTTTTTGCCACTGAACCGGACTACAACCATAAAAATACATCGAAAAGACCATAATTATAAAAAAAACGTATTTTGTAAAATTAGGAATACCACATTAAAAAAAAAGTCATAAGGTACTAATTTTTATAACAAATGGGGAATACCACATTACAAAGGTGTACAATATGTACTACTGCTGCAATGATATAATGTTTTAGGAAAGCCTAAAAACTGGCAATAAATAATTAGAATTAATATGCACTACAAAAATAAATTAAATTGTGTTTGTAGCTTACAATGTGTAAATAATAATTTCTACGTTGTTCCATTCAAGTTAACCATTATATTTGTTCTGATTTCCTTGTGAAAATTTCGCTTTATAGGTTTGGTTATAACGAGTATTTATAACACAGAATTGACACTATTTGCAATACACTTGATGCTAAAATAACACAAACACACGCTTAATTTAAGTGTATATTATACAATATAAACAAGACATTGTATTTGTGTTCGAGTTAACTCACTCTAAAAGCTTTGACCTTTAAATCTCACACAACTCACAAATCTCTGTCGAATAAACAGGATCTCTCGCACACTCTTACATTACGTCCAATGAAAATATATTACGAGGATTTTTGGAAAATATATCTCTTGGATTCTTTTTTATTTATCACCCCCCCCCCCCCCTTCCTTTTCTCTTGAATCGGAGGTAGGAAAAAAACAATACACTTTTGAAAAACAACATTTTCTTTTATATTTTATTCTCCAAAGTTAGCAATTTGAATAGAATATAGTGCAAAATGAAGAATATAAAGCAATAGTTCAGTGAGCCACGATAAAATACTTTTTTTTATCTTTATTGATTAACACAACTACATAATTTTATATGTTACTACCTGGATGCCCGTGCTTCGCTACGGAGTGTTATTTTAATTTTATAAGTTTATAAACTACCATCATGAAACATTTAAATTATTTTATTATGCGGGAATATCTAGATTATATCCCTCCCACTTATTTCTGTACCCCCTCCTCTTTGATAAGATAATTTGCAAATATTCCAAAGTTACCCCCCTCCTAAATGAAAATATGTCAAAACTGTACATAACAACAATTATTGTACTCTTAAAGAGCTTTTCAATTATATGCATCACAAAGGGCATTACTTTGACCCCGTATTCATTACATGTACCCAGTACCCCCTGAGTACCCAAATTTAAATGTCGAAAATTTGTGTAGACAGTGATTTCCCTTGCTTTGAAGGTCAAGTGTGCAAAATTTCATAGATATCAGACTAAAACTGTATATTTGTATAAAGAACATACACACACACATACGTTGACTTTTAGATATATATTTTCCATTTTACCCCCCTAAATGTACATAACAATTACTGTACTCTTAAAGAGCTTTTCAACGGTATGTATCATGAAGGGTTTTCATTACTTAGACATTTGTACCCCGTACCCCTGTGAACAAAATTTAAACTTTGAAAATTTATGTAGACAATGATTTTCCCCTTGCTTTGAAGGTCAAGGGTGCAATTTTTCATTGAGATCGGACTAAAACTGTAGATTTTTATATAAAAAAAAAAATAATAAAAAAACATACACAGTACACACACACACAGACATACGTTGACTTATATATATATATATATATATATATATATATATATATATAGATATATATATATATATAAATTTCCACTTTACCCCCCTCCTAAATGAAAATATGACAAAAATGTACATAACAACAATTACTTTTCTCTTAAAGAGCTTTTCAACGATATGCATCATGAAGGGTATCCATTGCTTTGACATTTGTACCCCGTACCCCTTTGTACCCGCTAAAACCATTAAAGCCTAAAATAGTGAAAGCAATGTTTTTACCGATATCTGACGTTCTAATGTAACGAGTTAAATGAAACTTCTTACACATGGTCCAAAGTACTACTCAAACAGGCATGTCAAATTTCAACAGGATACAGCAGAAGTTTTTGTGTAGTGAAGTGATATATATTTTAAATGGTGAGGTTGAGGGAACAGTCCTGTACCCTGATTGCACTACAAACTTTACTCTTTAACTATAAACTCATCATGATTAACTTTTTTCTCAATATTTAATATATATTTATTGCAAGACCAACGGAACCTTAAAAATAACAATTAAATTGTCTCCTATTTTAATAAAAGAGGGGGGGGGGGAGGGAACAATCAAATCAAAGTATCATTAAATTACGTGATAGGACGTTATGAAGGTTTGTAACCACACCAATTGGCAGCTTTTTCAAAATTATTAATATGTTATCGCTGAAGTAACGGCTAAATATAATTCATTAATTACTTTGTAAATGAAAATTTGCTGAATAAACTAATTAGGTCACAAATGACGCATGAGACATGTTCTGCATTATATTACACAAATAATAATTACCAATAACTAAAAACAATAATTAATATTGTTTCCAGGTTTTAAACAATTATTTTGGAATCAGAAAACCTTAAAATTGATATATTCATAGTAATTACCAATTAGTGTCTTTTTACATTATAATTGTATGATATAATTCGATAATTTTGATTCAGAGATTGTTTGGCTTTCAAGTTGAACGATAGACTGTCAATTAGTGTGGCACATAGCTTCCTCGCGTCCTATCACGTGCTGTATTGATTTTATGCTTTTACAAGCCATTGTTGTCTAATTTGCTTAATTTTTTACAAAAATTTAAAGTATCAATTTAGAACATTTTTGGTCTCGTGTCTGTCTGCCTGTCTGACTGTCTGTCTGTCTGTCGGTCTGTGTGTCCGCGAATTATGAAACGTGCGACGATAACTTGTAAATGTCAACCGATTTTGATGAAATTTGGTAGACATGTTCATTTTACCAATGCCCAGGACGAGTTCGTTGGATAACAATATCCGTCCAAGCGTTTACGAGCAACGCTCGCGTAAACGTGAACTTCAAATTTAAAATTAGAATTTTAGGTCGGGAAAAAAATCTAACTTCATCTATTTAATGAGACAAACATTTTTTACAAGTACAATTTTTCAGTAAAACCAACAGCGACAACGCTATGAAGTGTTAAAGATCGCTAAAACTATTAATAGTTTTTACACAATAAACATTTTAACAATAAAGTACATGATAAGATGCGAGGAAGCTATGTGCCACACTAATTGGCAGTCTATTTTTAATTGTTTCCTCCGTTTTTTTAATCTGTCAAAATTGTTTTGATTTTATACTTGAATTAAAGTATTAACTAAGCAAAAATTAAAGAGTGCAGACGGTTGAAATTAATCTGGGGCTATCTGCAGGTTACTTTCGATAAACTGTAAAAGTTTCATACAAATCAGATAAGTACTTTTGAAGCGATGGCTGTAAATAAATGTATGTTTATGCGCATGTGGAAGAGAAACAAATGGGTGCAGAAGGTTGAAACTTATATGTGACCAACAATGAGCTAATTATGACCTACCATACAAATGTCATTAAAATCGGACGTGTAGTTTTTAGAATATGTTGGTTTGTAAAAATTTAGCGATAGACAGAGACAGACACGGAACCAAAAATGTTCCCTTTTTCAAAAGTTCTGTCTTGAAGTTTTTGAAATCGGAGACATAATATATTTTCGTTCTTCAGAATGATTCACATAGCTCCCGTTACCTTTGGTAAGCTTGGAAGCAATATTTGATGCCTAAATAAACACTCAAAGAAAAGGATATTGTACACTAACACCGATACAACTATGAGTCAATAAAATTTCAAACAAACAGAAATATCCGGATAAATAAATAGCGAATAACGATTGAATTAAATGAGAAATTCCCGTGAGAATATAGTGAGTATGTAGTGAGTATTATAATAGTGAGTATATAGTGAGTATGTACTGAGTATATAGTGAGTATAAAAAGGGGCTGGAAAAAGTACAATACACACAAAAGAATAAAGGATATAGAGAGGCAAATCTAATTGATTCTACAAAGTTAGAAATGTTTGTAAAATGAATGAACTGTGAATACAAGGGAAGAAAATATACATATATACGTTTCAAACAAAGACCGATAGAAAAGCGAGAAGGAAAATATTTTTCACAATCAATTAGAAGGAAACTCACATCTCTGTCTTGTTTGTATTAATTGAAATGTATTTTGTTTTCCCGGATCAATCCTACTCTGCAACTGTAGCAAGTTCAATGTTTTCTCTCAAATATTTGATCCGTTAACTAATTCAATTGTAGCTGTCCATTCTAATATATTTTATACTTTAAGACAATACCAAATTAATTTCTAACTTTATTTGATAAATAACAATGTGACGTACATCAAGATCTATTTAAATTTCAGAGTGCTGTTAGATATCACTATAATATTTATACGAAAATGTGCGTTTACATCTAGAACAGGGTTTCCCAACGGGGTCCAGGTGGACCCCTTGGAGGTCTATGGAAATTTAAAACTGGAAAACAGAAAACTGGAAAACAGCAATAAAAGAGGTAATAATAAACAGGTCAAGTGTGTGGTAGTCAGCACACAGCGAGGGTCCGTAGGCCACCACACTGTATAGTTAAAGTAGTACCCGTTGATGGTGTTTTTTAAAATGCTAAAAAGCTTACTTTGAACTATCCTATGGGTCTGATATTCTCAAAACACATAAAAGAACTTCCAATAAAGTATTTTTTTGCCACTGAACCGGACTACAACCATATAAATACATCGAAAAGACCATAATTATAAAAAAACGTATTTTGTCAATGAAAAATAAAATAATATTTTTTTCGAAATTTCCAAAAAGTGGTACCTTTACTTTTGGTCGAAGAATGTTCAGGAAATTTTTCAGATTTTTTGCACTTCACATAAGCGAGATAGAGGAGGGGGGGGGACACGTTTCACACCCACTTCAAATTTGCCTACACTCGCCCTATCAAAGTTATAACCAAATAATTATATATTTTTGCAATCAGCTCGACGTACCCTTTTATATGATAAGCCTCACGGTGTCGAAAAAAAATTGTTTTTAAGTCGCTATATTTTTAAAATATTTGGGCAGGTACAAGACACATACATGCCAAATTTCAAAGTGATCGGACGAAAGGTGTAGCCGTGAGAGCACGCGAGAGGACGGACGGACAGACACACGCAGGAAAATATAAGGGTCCTTGCTTTTGCCTACGGACCCTAAAAATCATTCTTCAGTGGAATTTAAAAATTTTCTTTTAATTAGTTTGAACAGAAATAACAAGGAAAAAAAAATATTTCAATATAAATTCCTATAAAAGTTGGTTCACCTCCCAAAAAAAACCCTTTGTTATTATAAAATGAATGATAAAATCAGTGAATGAACATAACTTTTTCATGATAATTATTACCTAATCAAGCGAATATCTCTGGTTTTTAGATTAAAATTATCAATCTAGCTTTTACTTCTCAGAAAGAATTTTTTCTTGAGAAAAGCCCTTTATCGTTCATTAAATATTTGAAAAGGTAAAGGTATCACTTTTTTTTACAACTGAAACAAAAGTTAAAACGTTGATTAAAAGAAAACAACAAACTTTGTTCTCGAGGAATTTTGAAGAAAAAAAGGTTTAATTATTGACGACAAAAAGAAAGTTTTTTTTCGGTGTAGAAAACACGATATAAATTTATATTGTTTTGTTGGGAAAAGTCGACAAATGAGAAAATGATTCTTTAAGTGTGAAAAAAAAAGTATTTCCAGTGGAAATTTATAAGACCGGATTGTAACTTTTTGTTTTTCCAAGGACTTTTAAGGATTCTTTCGAACCTTAACCACCATTTTAGGTTTCTGTACAAAGTACAAAAAGAAACCTTATATAACGGCTCTGTCTGTCTGTCTGTCCGTTGGTGTCTGTCCGTTGCTTTCAATTCATTAACTACTATAGCTAGGAACATGAAATTCGGCACACAGGTACATCTCGGCATTTTAGACAGCTGGACGCATTTTGGATTTTTCACACTTAATATTTTCAAGATGGCGGGCAATATGGTGGGCGACTAAAAAAAATTCTTAGTAACTATGACATGTTATACATCAATTTAAAGGTCTTGAAGCGTAGAAAAAGAATATGCAATTATTAAAACACACATATATACATATACACACTCACGCATAATCTCTTATATATATTTATAATATCTTCATAGTTTTTAATATACTTCTAATTACATACATTTCTTTTAATAATTACTCAACAATTTCCAGAATAAATTAGACTGAGAGAAAAAAGAAATAAACTAATAATTTACATAAAAATAATATCATGCTAACTATAAACAAACATTAATAAAAGATTAACTGACTTTAATACAAGCATAAACTATAAACAACCAACAATATTAACATGTGGTAAAATAGACTGCCAATTAGTGTGGCACATAGCTTCCTCGCATCCTATCTACGTACTTTATTAAGTTTATGCTTTTACAAGTTGTTATTGTCAAATTGGTTTAATTGTTTCCCCCGTTTTTTTTTTAATCTGTCAAAATTGTTTAGATATTTTACACGAATTAAAGTATCAATTTAGCAAAAGTTAAAGAGCGTAGACAGTTCAAATTAATCTGGGCCTATCTGCAGATTACTTTCGATAAACTATAAAAGTTTCATTCAAATCAGATCAGTGCTTTTGAAGATATAGGTGTAAATAAATGTATGTTTGTGCGCATGGGGAAGAGAAACAAAAAGGCGCAGAAGGTTGAAATTTATATGGGACCAACAATGGGCTATTTATGACCAACCACCCAAATTTCATTATATGTTGGTTCGCAAAAATTGAACGACAGACCGACAGACAGACACGGAACCAAAAATGTTCCCTGATGTCTGAAACGGATTTCTGTCTTGGAATTTTTGAAATCGGAGACCTAAAACTTTTTTGTTCTTCAGAACGATCACATAGCTTTCGTTACCTTTGGTAAGCTCGGAAGCAAAATTTATTCTTTAAATAAACAAAAATTGAATAGATTAAATAAATAGTAACTAAAATTGAATAACTTAAATAAATAGTACAAAAATTAAATAAATAGTAGTAATAATATATAGTAGTAATAATATATAGTAGTTTTTTTTTTTTTTTTTACAAAAATCCACTAAATATTATGTAACAGTCTAGTCAACATATAATTGACCAGACGATTCACACCGCTTATCTATCTTTTCAAAACTTTTTTGCCTTACTATTATTTATCTATCTATGGAGCCAAACCTCGCTTAAAACCATTCCCATCCGTTTCCATTCTTCTCTTTGTAGAGCTACTCTTTTCCATGCTACTCCGCCACAACAGACTCTCATATTTTCATCCCATCTCATCTTTGGTCGTCCTCTGCTCCTCTTGTGATCCCAAGGTGTCCAGTCCAATATTATCTTTGTCCATGATAAGGCCTGCCCACTTCCATTTTTTTTTACCGCTCATCGCCTTCCCGATATCTTCTAATCCAGTTTTCTTCCTTATCGTTTTGCTCGGTAGCTTATCTTTAATGGATATTTTTAGCATTGTTGTATCCACAAGTTCCCTTATATAATTGATTACAACCAAGCACTTTCTCCGATATCTCTCTGACCCCACCATAATTGGGGCGCTCTCTGCTGTCAGCACGTCTCACAGATCCTCTTTCGTTTCTTCTTTGTTTTCTGGAACCTCAATCATCTGATCAGCGTGTGCTCCGCGCCGTATCACTCTCCCCTCAGTAGAAGCAGTAGTAGTCCTCCCTTTTTCCGAATCTTTTTACATTCGTACCGAAAGATTCACGCCCGCTCAAACTTGAGCTAACCAGTAGTCCGGTTACCGGAACCTGCATCGTTCACATACTCGGATATCAAGTATGAGCCGACGGGTCCGCTGACCACGTGTGTCTTCCTCTGCCCATTCTTCCTGCAACCTCCTCAACGATACGTACAATGGAAGAAGCACGTCTAGTGCTTCTTCTTCCTCCACTTTTTGGTTTTTTCTACGCCTATAATCCATCGTTCTCTTATTCACTAACAGTTTAACGGGTGATACGCCCGGTATAACTTGCACTGCCTTTCCCGACACTGTCCTGTAGGCGCTCAGTCACTGTAGGTTCTCAGCAGCATCTGCCTTTTGACTCGTTTCTTTAGTTCTTTCTTCCTTTAGGCCTCTTTCACACGAGGCAACTTAGTTGATTCATCTAGTTGACTGGTGGTTGAAAAGGAGTGTAGCCGGGTAGCAAATGTTAAGGAATTGCCCGAACCCCTTCACACGAGTCAACTCGTCCGCTCAGGCAACTAGGAGGCCAGGCACATGTGCCGCTCACGTTCTCATCCTAACGAGTTGATTCAACTAAAAAGACACTACAAGGTATTAGGCCTTTCACACGAGTCAACTTAGTTGATTCAACTGGACTTGTTTTATATGGATTCTACTTTCTCTTCCAATTAAATTGAAGAATTTATCCTCGTGGCTTAATAGTTTCGGATATAATTGTGAGAAAGCGCCCGTTCCCCGATTCAGGCAAGGGACGATGGGGGGTCGATTCTTCGACTAGATTTTCTCCTTTTTAGTGTTTCAGTGATAAAACCAAAAAAAAGAAACCCTTATAGTTTCGTCTGTCACTCTGAACGGTTGCAATTACTTTTGAATTAAAAGAGATAAATATTTGAAACTTTCTAGTCTTAAAGATCATTTTGAGGCGCACACAGGAAACATATAGCAAACTCAAAATTATCAGCTGTTCAAATTTACGATTTTTTTCTTTACATTTTGGGTGGGGTATAAAATGAAAGGTATTGAAGAGTTGATTACAAATATATATACCACTTGTGGAAAATAGTTCATTTTTCATGCCATTTTGTAAAAAAACATCAACCTTTTGCGTGCCCCACCTCCCTCATATTAACTATTTTTCTATTCATAAAACCAACGAAACCCTTTTTACGTGAGACTTCACGCACAAACAATTATTTTACTCTTCTTCTTGTAGAAGAGCAAGCACAAGAAGTACACGTACTCCTGCTTTCTCGGGTCCAAAAATCGTACTGAATCTCCATTGGGAAGAGAACTTTAATCGATAAAGTTGCCTCGTGTGAAAGAGGCCTGAAAAAGTCTTCACACGGGCAGTCAACTAGTTGAATCAACTAAGTTGCCTCTTGTGAAAGAGGCCTTAGACTCCTCCGTGTCCCCTAATGAAACGTTATGCAGTCCTTTCTTCGTGCCCCCCTCAACGTTATAGCCTCCGTCTTGCTTGGCGCCAGCTGCAAAACCATTTCGCTCATGATGTATGTACTCAGTAATAATGTTGCCTTCCAGCTCAATTAACTGCCCAACACCTTGACCTCCACATAAGGTTTCCCTGTGACAATAATGGTGAGGGAGGTTACAAAAGCCTTCTGTGGGTGGATAAGCGAAGCGAGTATAGTGGGCAGAACCTCCTAGTTGTTAATAATTAATTTAATAGTATTTTGTTGAGTGATGTAATGGTTTCTAATTTATTTTTATGGTGATTGTTTAGACGAAGAGGATCTGTTCATGGTTTCGGATCTACTTCTAGGAGGAGATCTGAGATATCATCTGAATCAAGAAGTTCACTTCACTGAAGCTGCTGTTACATTCTACCTGTGTGAACTAGCCCTGGCTCTGGATTACCTCCAGCAGAAGTCCATACTGCACAGGTAATTAACCTACTTAATTCCCTGTATTCATTTTAAGTTCTCAGGTCTTAGTTATTTATAAAAAGGTGCTACAAAATTCATTTGTAATCGATTATTCAATTATGAATAATGTATTCATAATATTTGCAAAATTATATGATAATTCAGTCAAATAATCGATATACATATAGCCTGTCTGTTTGTCCATAATATAATTCTACAGTTTTATTCCGAGCTTAATGAAATTTTGCTCACTTAATCTTCAATACTCCTAGAAGGTAACTGTCTACAATAAATTTCAAACGGATTGCAGCAGCAGCAGCAGGTGAAATTCTACAAGTTTGGTCTAATGAATTTTTGTCATAAGAATCTACTGGGGTTATATCAAAATATTTTTGACATACTTATAATAGGACAGCTGAAATATTGAAATTGGCCAGGCGTTCTGGCACATTCAACTTAACTCATAACCATACCAAATTTGATGAGTCTTGCTGTTGTTGTTTTATTTGAAGTTGCTGCTGTTATTGTAAGAAAAACTAAGGGAATGAGTGAAAAATGTATCCAAAAGTGACAAATAAAGTTAAATCTAAGTTTATACCTCGATCTAAGGTATAACCAAAGGAGATGTGACTAATTTCCTAGGACTTAAATTGTAGATTTTTTCAACTTGGCCTATCATATTAAGAAGAGTGTGCTTTTTTATGTCTTACAAATCTATCGGAAACCAGGTGCATTACATTTTTGCAGTCCTCGTTTTTGCCTACGGACCCTAAAAAGCAGTGAAAATATGATAAAAAAAACATCCAAGTCCATGTTTTGTGTCATTAAATAAACAGGTCAAGTGTGTGCTAGTGAGCACACAGCGAGGGTCCGTAGGCAACACTGTATTGTTTAAGTAGTACCCTATTGATGGCGTTTTTTAAAAAAAGCTTACTTTGAACTATCCTATGGGTCTGATATTTATAAACAAACTTCTGATAAAGTTTTTTTTGCCACTGAACCGGACTACAAACATTTAAATACATGAATGACCATAATTATAAATAAAAAAAGTATTTATGTCAATAAAAAAATGAAATAATATTTTTATTTTATTTTTATTTTCGCCGGACGGGCGGACAGACACACGCAGGAAAATATAAGGGTCCTTGGTTTTGCCTGCAGACCCTAAAAAAAAATCTCTTGATAAAACCAATTAGTGCGCACAATATTAAAATAATTCAAATTCCTAATGTAGAACTAGCTTCGTTTTCCACAACAATAAATCTACAATTATTAAGTAGCCCATAAATAGCTTCGGATTCCTTGATTTCTTCCCGAAATAACATATTTTCCCTTTAACGCAAGTGATGTCATTTCTAATTCACTATTTGTTAAATTTTTAACATTTTGTGTCCATGAAACAGATGAGCATTAAAAATATACTGCCTGAAGTTGAGATAAAGCACTGCTGTCGTACGGTGCGGTTGCTGAACGAACATGTGGCTTCTCTTCACCGTCATTTGGTTTGGACATGGCACGGCCATTAATCGACTTTTTCAATTAAGCCTGCTTGTAAAATTGTTCCTGCTCTGTGGTAATTTATGGAAAATAAATCAATTTACTTTTTCAAATATTCCCTAGGAAAAAAATAACAATATATTTTCTGTTTTACACATTCTCCTGTACTTAGTATACGAGAGATAGTAGTAGTAGTGTTAGCGCGAAAATTTGATTTTGATATTTTCATTGGATTTTCACGTTACGAGGGTTCTCTAAGATGTTATTAGATTTAAATTCACTCTTACTACGTATAATATAAGGCAGCTTTATTCGAGCCGTACAGATTTGGGCTTGAGTTCTCTACCCGGAACAAATTAAATTAAAATATGTAAATAATATTTTACAAACACTAAATTGATGGGAATTCATTCTTTGTGCTATATTTTTTTTTCAGTGAGAGCCTCGACATTTTAGGTTTCTGTACGAAGTAAAAAAGAAACCTTATATAACGGCTCTTTCTGTCTTTCTGTCCGTTGGTTTGTTTCAATTCATAAACTACTATAGCTAGGAACATGAAATTCGGCACACAGGTACATCTCGGCATTTGTACACTTTTTGAAGTTTTCACAATTAATATTTTCAAGATGGCAAGCAACTAAAAAAAAGTTTAGTCTCCATGTCATGTTATACATTAATTTAAAGGTCTTGAAGTGTTAAAAAGGAATATGCAACTATTACAATTTTATACAGGAACGGTACAGAACCGGAGATTATCGCCTCACGTATACTTACGTGAAGCGCCTTACTTGTAAGAACTAGTGTAGTGCCAGTTTAAATTTTGGTTTGTATACGATCTAGTTTAGTGTCAGGTTATATTTGACCCGTACAACATTTGTTAAGCCTCGTTTATAAGGTGATAGTTCTTTCATGATAGTACTATCATTACAGTGGACGTTATAGAACTGTCATGGAGGTGTACTGTCTACACGGCGAGAGTTAACATATACCGATAGTTGTTGTCTTGTACTCGTAGTCGTAGTGATATCATTATCCAACAAATCTGACTTAGATTACGAAACGGAGCATTATAGTACATTACGCGTCGAGTGTGGAAAGTAGCATTTTGCATGCGAGTGTGGAGTTTGCACCCGAGCGATAGCGAGGGTAGTAAAACCACACGAGCAATGCAAAATGCCGTTTTCGCACGAGTTGCGTACCGTACTTTATCTACGATTGTTAGATTTAAATAATAAATACAGAAAAAAATAAACTTGCTGTATGTAAGTTCGTATCTCTCTCTTGATAAAGATGGCATTAATTCTTGAGTTTAATTTTTTGCCGTATTAATTATTTCTGGAGAAGTATTATTCTCCACATTTTCGTCAAAGTCACTTGATTCACTCATTGTTTTTCACTAAAAACTCGATATAAACAGTTACTTTAATAAAAGAACAGCAAATTAGTTTTGTTAAATGTAAACAAACTTGCTAATCGTGCGTAAAGCTGAAGAATTCCTCTTCTTTACCGCACTAGTGTGGTAAAGAAGAGGAATTGTTCAGAACTATGAGACGCGCATGCGCAATGAATACAAGTACGTAAATAATCACTTTCTATGCATCTAAACAAAGATATAATGTTTATATTTCGTATCAATCGTAGATAAAATATATTACAACGTTATATTATTATTATAATACATATAAAATAAACAGAATATTTATCATGGAAGAGGTGTAGTTCAATAACCAAATAACGTCTTCACAAATTGTAATTGGAACAATTTATATTGTGCAGAATATTTTTATTGTGAAAAACAAACTCTTGACAAGCTATCACCATTGTAGGCTTTAGAGCTGTTATCACCTGATATAAGTATAAACAAACAATAACCCAATCAGCAATCACCATCTAGAATCTGGTGTGATCGTTCTTGAATATGCCACGAGAGTACTCTAACTGTCGTGATAGAACACTTAACTATGTCATCAGACTAGAAAGTGTGATGATTGATAGTTTTATCGTGACAGAATCTATCACGTGGTCTACAAGGTGGTAGTTACTATCGTGACTGAAACTATTGTGTCAACTATCACCATGTAAACGAGCCTTTATCACATAATTTATTCAAGAGTGTGAATACTACGTGTTAACAGCTCATGTTAATTTCAGAATTTCGTTCATCTATAATGAACATGTGGTAGAATTTCCCTCGAGGGTTTATATTGGTCTAAAGCATCTCCATTTAGAAGGATTATCTCATCTATTTTACCTGCTAACCCGCACACCTTCACTTGGGAGGGGGGGGGGGGAGGCATAATTCATTATTAAATCCTTGAATTGAAACCAACCTTAAATATACCGGAGCGTAGTAAATTTTAACGTACATTGTTAATCCTAATACAAGATTCAGGTGTAATAACTTTCAAGGTACTCCTAATTTTGCTTTCGAGTTTACCGAAAGTTATGAAAATATTTTCATCGTTCTGAAGAACGGTCAATACTTACTTATTGTACAGGGTGGCTTAGCGCGAATGACCACATTTTAAATGGTCGCCATGTGCTTAATACTACAGGTAGGAGATTGATATAAAGCAAATTTTCAAGAAAAAATGTGGAAGTTTACTGGACATAAGTCAAATTTTTTTAAGTGTCGAAGATAATGTCTGATAAATGACGCCTTGTCGATGTCGATTTACACATTCTTATAGAGGCGTTGGACTAAGGCCGCTCCCTGACTTGTCGGTACGGTATCGGTAAGCTAGCATGCCGATACGGTAAGATTCTTTACTTTTACCGAGCGCCTATATGTTTTACCGATTCGGTACCGAGCGAGAGCTTACCGATACCGTACAGACAAGTGAGGGAGCGGCCTGACTAGGGCGCATGCGTGGGAGCGGTGCGGTAAGGAATCGGTATACCGAGAGTCGGTAAGAACAAGCAGTAAAAACAGAAGCAGTAAAAAGTACTAGATTAATAAACCCCTAGTAGTAGTAGTAAGGGGGCGGGGAGGCCAAGCCTGGCAACTAGACCGCACTCGGGTCCTTTTTGCCAACCCCTGGTTTTTCACGCCCATCGAACCACCTCAGTCTTACCCTCAAGTCTCCTAGTTTGGGTAATAAAGGAGAGGATATCCTGCCACTTAAGTGTGACAAGTTCCTCCTCTCTGATAATCCCTGATCCTAAGGTGTGAAAGCGTAGTCTCCCATGTCCTTCGCAAGCTCCCACCAGGTGGTAGGCTGTTTCCTCTTCTTCACCACACACTGGACATGTGGGGTCCTCTTCAATCTTTAATAGTGCCAGATGTCTATTTGGTTGACAATGACCTGTTAAGACCCCCACCATTTTTCTTAGGTTGGGTCTACTCAGTCCCATGAGCCATTTGGTTTTCCCTTTATCCAGCTTAGGCAGCATCATCTTAGTCTGCCTGCATCCTTCAGTTCTTGTCCACACCTTCCCTGCTTCCTCCCAGATCCACTTTTTGATGGCCGATTTGGTTTGCCCTCTGGACCAGTCAATAGCGGGCTCTGGTCCGCAGAATGGCATGGAGGCACCCCTTTTTGCTATTTCATCTGCTTTTTCATTTCCCGGAACCCCTGTGTGTCCAGGAACCCAAAGCAGAGTAACCTTCTTTAACTCTGCAAGCGTCTCTAAGGCCTCTTGGCATTCTTTGACCAGTGCTGAGTCTGGACTGGGAGCACAGAGTGCCTTAAGTGCTGCTTGGCTATCCGAGCATACTACTACTTTTTTAGTTCTCGCCTCTACCACCTCTCGCCTTCTTGCCACCTCTGGGATGGCGTAGACTTCAGCCTGGAAGACTGTGGTAAATATTCCTAGTGGGAAACTCTCTTGGGTGCCGGACCTTTCTAAGTAAAGTCCCGCACCTGACATACCATTCTCATTCTTTGAGCCGTCCGTGTATGCCACCGGAGTCTCTGTATCAAATTTAATATCTCCTGATTCCCAATCGGCTCTGGGTGGGATTTCTACCTCATATCTCCTTTTCAGCTTAAGCTGATGGTCCACTCCTTTAGTTCTGATCCCCGTAAGTGGGACATTAAGTTCAGCGAACCTTCCTATGTCCAAGTGTCCTATAACGGACCTTTCACCTAGCCATTGTCCATTGTCCCTTAGTCTGACATACGAGGCGATGGCATCTCCTCTGATCCATAGCTGGAGAGGGGGAACTCCTACTAAGGCTTCCAAGGCTGCCGTAGGTGTAGTCCACATGGCCCCTGTTATACTACGGCAGGCTAACCTCTGGACCTTGCTAAGCCCCTTAGCAGAGCTGGCAACCTCAGTCCTAGGCCACTACACTAGGGATCCGTAATGAATCCTAGGTCTAATAACTGCGGTGTACAGCCACTTGAGGATTTTTGGGGACAGACCCCATGTCTTCCCTACTGCTCGTCTAAGTTGCCAGAAGGTTATCGTAGCCTTTTCTACTACCTTATCCAAGTGTGATTTCCAATTTAGTTTTTGGTCTAAGGTAATACCTAGGTATTTTACCTCTTTGGCCAAAGTAAGCTCATGCTCCAGCAATTTGGGAGCTTTGAAATCCACAAGTTTCCTTTTCCTAGTGAAGATTATCATCTCAGTCTTTGATGGATTGACTGAGAGTCCTACCTCTCTACACCATCCTTCAATTATCCTACAAGCTCGTTGCATCCTTTCACAGCAGGTACTTAGGAACTTGCCTCTAATCAGGACTAGTCCATAATCTGCATATGCCTGCAAATTGATATCCTCCTCGGTCATTTTCCTCATAAGTCCATCCATCACCAGGCACCACAGATGTGGCGAGAGGCAGCTGCCCTGGGGGCACCCTCCTGACACCACTCTAGATGCTTTAGTGCCGGTCATTGATGAACTAACTTTCCTCCCTTTGAGGGAGGATATTATCCAATTGATGATGACCTGGGGAGTATTCCTCTGCGTCAGTTCCTCCTTTATATTACTAGATTTTGCCTTATCGAAGGCTCCTTCTACATCAAAGAAGAGGGCTAAAGTGTAGTCTCCTTTGTGCATTGCCTTTTCTATCCTAGAAGTGGCCGCGTGGAGAGCTGTTTCAGTCGATTTCCCCTTTGAGTATGCATGCTGATTGGCATGCAGCGGCTTTCTGGGTAGAATTTCCTCTATTATGTATTTATCTAATATCCTTTCAAGGGTCTTTAGCATGAAGGATGTAAGGCTTATAGGTCGGAAGGATTTAGCCTGTGTATAGTCCTTCTTGCCGGGCTTAGGGATAAAAACTACCCTAGCCGCTTTCCACACTTCCGGTACCACGCCCATAGCTATACTGCCCCTGAAAGTTGCCTCTATGCTGGATAATATAGACGATCCATACCCCTTTGTAGTAGTGCTGGGAATATTTCGTCTTGTCCAGGTGCCTTAAATGGGTGAAATTTGTCGACGGCCCATTTTATGGACTCTCTGGTTACTAGGCGGGTCGCCAGGTCCCAGTTCGTCTCTACGCCTGGAGCCTCTCCTAGTGAGTCTCCGACCTCGTTTCCTTGTCCTGGGAAGTGGGTAAGTAGGAGGTACTCTAATGTTTCTTCTACACTGAGAGTCCAGGTACCGTCTAGCCTTTTAATGGAGCCTAAAGTTCTGCCATTACCCTCACCACTTAAGATTCTTGCCAGTCTGGTTGCCTCTGGTAGGGACTCAATTCCCTTACAGAAGTCTCTCCAGCCAGCTCTCTTGCGATTCCTTATTTCTTTTTTGAATTCCCTCCTAGCCCCCCTGAAGCTGTCCCATAGCTCCTCTCCTGGTTCTTTATTCTTGAAGGCCTAATAAACTCCTATCATTCTATCTTTGAGCGTGGTCGAGGTGTCATCGCAAAATGGCAACGGAGAGAGATATTCATGTTATTTTGGTCTCAGAAATTGAGAAATATCCATTGTTGTACAATTATAAATTACCGGAATATGCTAGAAAGGACCTGACGGAGAATGCTTGGTCGGAAATTTCACACAAAACAAAAATGTTAGGTATTTACTGTTTATATTTATTAATTTTAAAGTTATAGATTATAATATTAAATTATATATTAAAGGATATCGCCAGTACTTCTTTCTTTTTCTACGCAATCGCAAATAAATGTAACACGCTATTATAGTATCTTCTTCTGACGACGACATAATCACGCCCGTGACTGCAAGATTCTACCGAAAGTATACCGACATGTGGGGAGATGAAGGCGGTATCAGTAAGCTATCGGTAAGCTATCGGTAAGCTGTCGGTAAACCAGAAAATACCGCATACCGATACCGTACCGACAAGTCAGGAAGCGGCCTAAGTTGCGCATCACATTCTCTAACATCTCGTCAGGGAATCTGATTTTTCATCCTCTATTCAAAGGTTAACGAAATGGATACTGTCCAATGGTTCCAACAAGATGGAGCCACTGCACTAACAAGTGATCACGGATCACGTGTGTCAAATTTTTCTCGGTCGTGTGAATAATGTGAATGTGGAAATCGACAAGGACGTCATTTATCGGATAGTATCTTCCACAATTTGACTTATGTCCAGTAAACTTCCACATTTTTGCTTGAAAATTTGCTTTATTTCAATATCCTGGCTCTAGTATTAATGGTAACAACTTAAAATGCACATGGTAACAATTTAAAATGTGGTCATTCGCGCTGTGCCACCCTATATAATATTACATACTTTTGTTGATATTATATACTTCGCTTCAATGATAAAAATAGAATTATAAGAATTGAAAAAAACGTTTACTTTTAATTTCGTCTCTTTTCAAACTCCACCATGTATAAGTAGTTAGCAGCGAATACTAAGCTGTGTGATTTTATCATTTATATTTAATAAAAAGGATAAGGAACGTTTCTACCGGACGTCCCGCGCACCACACGTATTTTTTGATGGGAGCAAATGAAAATTCTCTTCCGCTTTTCTTCTTTTTTTTTTGGTACTGCGGGGGTCTCTACTGTCTATTTTAAACTGAAAAGAAGTGTGTGAACACGTAATTTGGTTATTGAAATGCACCTCTTTCATGATAAGTCGCTATCACACATTGGAGAAAAACACAGTCGAGGATGAAACTTGGACCTACGGTCTAGAGTCTAGAAGTATGGGGTAGTACCAAGGCATCCAACATCCGTCGAATTCAAACACTACAATCCAAGATCCTCAGAAAAATCACAGAAGCCCCGTTCTATGTCTCTAACCTTACTCTACACAGCGATCTCAATATTCCCTTTGTCCGATACCTATCTGTATCCCGATATCATACTTTCTACGAATCATTATCCAATCATCCCAATCCTCTAGTAGAACTTCTTGCATCCCAAACTATCCCAGATAACCCTCCTCGCCGCCTGAAGAGGCAGTAGCCGAGAGATTTACTCATTTCTTAAGGTTTACTTTCAATCACCATTTTATTATTGCTTTTATCAAATACTTATTATCTTATTTCTTTATATACTTTATATTTTTTATATACTTTCAATAATTACAATTAAACGATTGTAAGCGAACCCAGCCGAAAGGAATAGTCACTGGATTATTACCTTTCTCATGTAATACACTGTCAACAAAACACTTCTCTTTAACACTTATAACATAAAAAATTATGTAGTTGTGTTATTCAATAAAGATAAAAAAAAAGGATGAAAAGAAGTGGTCCTTCCCTCACTCTAATCATAGCAACGCTCCTATATAAGATGGAAGTTGAATATATTCTCTATTTATTATCTCAGTAGAAACACATCGTGTAGGAGGATTTTAAAGCTGCAGAATCTCCCTGTTATCCTTTAAGAAGTAAGGTGGTAAGTCATTCGTGTTGAAAATCAACTTTAAAAAGAAATGTTTAATGTTGAAAAGTATCAAAGTATAAGCTGGTACATCATAAGGAGAGGTTCTAGTGACATAGAGAAAGCAGTTAAAGTACAACAAGAGGCTGCCCGAGTATTTACCCTTGGTAAACTCCTTATCCAGTGTCAAAGCAAAGGAAAACCCTGTCAACGCAACCTGGAAAAGCCTCTGTTTATCTACAACCCGAGCTCAGCACAACCGGAAAATCCCTGGTAATCCTCTAAACCAACAATAGCTTTTCATTTAGAACAAGCTTTAACACACAAGCTATGTACCACATTATGATTTAGACTCAACTATGTGACTCTAAAGAAAATGATGTCACTTAATACAACACAAAAAGTTAAATAAATTTAATCTGACAATTAGTGTGGCACATAGCTTCCTCTCTTCCTATCATTTAATTTATTTTTTCCGTGGTAGGCTGTGAAATAGTAACTTTAGAGCCTAAAAAACATAGCTAATATCCATTTTTTCATTACGTGGACTTAAAAATATTTTCTTTACTCCTAGCTGTAAAGAAAAAATGTTTTTTCTTTACAGCTGGTAGTTATCAAAACTTCCGTTTTTAGCGCTGTAATCTTTGTAGAAATGCTTCTTAGTACGATTAAAATCCGCTAGAGGTCGACCAAGAAGTCATGAACACGGGAGAAACGGAAAGCTTAACTTCGTTTAAAATCGGAACTTCCGAGTATTGCCGAAGTCAGTACAGTCGGGTGCTAACACAATACCCATTTCTAGTTTGTATGACATGCGCAGTTATGTCAAATCTCACGAATAACAACAGGAAGGTTTCCAAGCTGTTAGGTTTCCTGTTTTGTTTGTTTTTATAGAGTACGAATTATAGTCACAACTTTCCTAAACGATTTTTGTACGAGCCACAAATCCACGGGATGATGCAAGTGCAAAGGACGCTACAAATAACGGGGTTAGAACAAACCTAATATGTATTTGTTATTATAAAAATTATTGCTCTCAATGACAATTAATCAAAATAATATTTGCGAATTTTTAGTTTGTTTTTTCCCATTAATTTTTTTATAAATAAAATAGATTAAGAAAGAAGAAAATCTATTTAGATTTAAAGAATAATCAATAAATAATAATATAAAGATATTATCGTATATTATTAGTGATTTCTTAACAGGTACAGTGTTGCCTGTTGTCAATGCGTTTTATTTATCTTTTCTTATAGTGTAACCTCTTTTTAAGGTTTATTTTTTTTTAAATCTTATGTATGAACTAATATTTGTTATTATTATATTGATTATTGATTAATATTTAATGTTTTTTCATTGTCAGCTACCCCGGAAAAAATAGCATATGCTACACGACTGTGAAGTGTTTTTGGAACGAAGTTCCTTATGGCACGTTCTGGAGCCCGGGAGTGAATCCGAAAAAAACAACCAAAATCACCGTCACAAAATAACCGTCACAAAATCACCGTCACAAAATCACCGTCACGAAAAATCCGTCACGAAATCTACAGTTAAAACAGATTATCTACAGATTAAACTTTAATTTAAATCAAATTAGAACTATCATTAACTACGGGAGCCATAGTAGTAGTAGTAGTGGTAGTAATCTAGTACTAGCTATTAGAACGGGTAGGACGAATCACTTGTTCGATCCTTGCAATTAGGCCATCACTTAAGAACTTTTTACGCCCCGTGGTAGAGAGTTCCAGCCACTTCACACATCATACATAAGTACATTGTACCGCCGAAGCGAGTATGATGTGATCAATAGTGAGCCATATAAATCAGAGCGTCACGGCGAGGAATCGAACCCCATCTCGTTCCACTCATGATTCAGTGATGCCCGAGCAGACGTGATTTAACCCACACGGCCACGCTAGCTCTCTTTAATACGAGAAAGCAAAAAAGAGTAAAATTTTATAACACATTTACAAGACAATCTTGTTTCAGACAGATTATTTTTATTCTTAACAATAATACCTGTAATCATAATTCATAATTAGAACAATTACTAGTGTTGTTATTCAATATCCTATAACGAATTATTATTTATTGTATATATATATATATATATATATATATATATATATATATATATATATATATATATATATATATATATATATATATATATATATATATATATATATATATATAGAGAGAGAGAGAGAGAGAGAGAGCATTAAATATTTCCTTCAAAAGTGAAATGAAAGAAAAGAGAATATGAAATTATTGTAAAGTGAATTTTGAGTACCAAATTAGAGATATTTTAAATTTTTTTGAAGGGACTAAAGAATAAAAAAAAAGGAAAATAAGTACAAAGAAAATGTCTTAGAGATGGAACAATTTTCCATTAAGCATTATATAATACACAAACAAGCGGTATCCCTCAGAATCTGATAGTATTCAGACCGACTGATAAATAAATTATTTATTAGCATAATTCAAATATTCTTTCTTTTTCTCTTGTATTTCTTTTATGGAATGTTTTTGTTTCTTCTCTACTATTTCTTCTATATTATTAAGTAGTAGGAGGAAATATCAAAATGAATAAAGTATTAACCACAAAAATGCGCAATAAAGAAGAAAAACATTTTCTTGTTTTGATTCAACGAAAATGTAAAATGAAACTAAAAGTAGAAATTAAATAATATAAGTTAAAATGAAAATATACAAGTGAAATATTTCTTAAAATAATATTTTTTTTAAAATTTCAAGGGTTGGGAATATTTTTTTTTCTTACAAAATATGTGATCTATGAAATATTCCTGAAAGATTCATAACTGTTTATTGACATAGATGAATTGTGTTTTCTTTTAGCGAATTTTCGAAGAAAAGTATGGCTTCAAAAATTTTGTAATGCCAATTTTTGAAAATTTTCTCCATGGAAATCCGTTTTACATTCTGAATCGATTCCTAAAGTTTAACAATTTTGTGTATGTAATATATATTATATATATATATATATATATATATATATATATATATATATATATATATATATATATATATATATATATATATATATATATATCACTCCAGACGATATCTCACCCTAGGATGCACTTAAAAAATCCAAACAAATTTTAAAATGACAATAATATCAAAAGAAAAAATGAGTTCGTTGGCCAGACATTTTGAAGTCCATTTAGGGGTTTTGACCGTTTAGGGTCGAAAGTCGAAAATAGCATAAACACATGGTTTTGGCATTTTACCCCCCTCTTATATGAAAATATGACAAAAGTGTACATAACAACAACTCTTTTAGAGCTTTCCTTCGACATGCATCTTGAAGGGTTTATATTATTTTGACTTTTGTACCCCTGTGAACCTTTTTTTTTTTTTTTTTTTTTTTTTTTCATCCATAAAAATTCTAAAACCAAAATTTTTCTATATTATCATGCATAAGCCAATAATACGCAGATACCTTCAAAAATTCGATTATTGTGTCATGTTGCATGACTGGTCTTTTTTTTATATCTTCGTTGATTTGTTTGAAAAAAAAATAAGGGGGGGGGGGTGGACATGAAAAACAATTTTTAGGGATTCATTGTGCCAAGATGGATTGGTAGTAAAAACGAATCCAAATTATTTTCTTCAGTCGATCCCTTGTTTTTCAATCGTATTTTTATTTATCTATAATTTAATCTTTGATTCTCCAACGTAAGTTAGCGCATATTATGATTAATAAATTTTTATTTTTTATTTTGTCTGTTACAGAGACATCAAGCCAGACAACATTCTTCTAGACGAAGAAGGTACCGTAAATAAAATAACACATTAGAATTAAATTATTTCATCAACATTTTTTTATTGCTTTAAAAATCCGTATTAAACCTAACAAGTGAGGTAATAGTACATTACGCGTCGAGTGCGAAAAGTAGCATTTTGGATGCGAGTGTGGAGTTTGCACCCGAGTGACAGCGAGGGTAGTTAAACCACACGAGCAATGCAAAATGCCGTTTTCGCACGAGTTGCGTACCGTACTTTATCTACGATTGTTAGATTTAAATAATAAATACAGAAAAAAATAAACTTGCTGTATGTAAGATCGTATCTCTTCTCTTGATAAAGATGGCATTAATTCTTGAGTTGTATTTTTTGCCGAATTAATTATTTCTGGAGGAGTATTATTATTCTCTACATTTTCGTCAAAGCCACTTGATTCATTCATTGTTTTTCACTAAAAACTCGATGTAAACTGTAATCAGTTACTTTAATAAAAGAACAGCAAATTAGTTTTGTTAAATGTAAACAAACTCGTTAATCGTGCGTAAAGCTGAAGAATTCCTCTTCTTTACCGCGCTGGCGTGGTAAAGAAGAGGAATTCTTCAGAACTATGAGACGCGCATGCACAATGAATACAAGTACGTAAAGAATTACTTTCTACGCATCTAAACAGAGATATAATGTTTATATTTCGTATCAATCGTAGATAAAATTTATTTATTATCATAGATCCGGGGACCAAGCGCCCATGGTGCTCACAATAGTCCAGGAGATAACGTGCAAACAAATGTTGTCTTGAACTTAAGTTTCGTTATAATATTTAATATATTAATAAAAGTATAAAACAATTTCTTTCAAGTGTCAATTCAAGACTCCTTTATTTATATTTTTAAATTAACATAAAAAATAAAAATACGAGATCTCCATGGAGATTATTAAAATTAAATTAAAATTAAACTAAAATTACCCGCCAAAACTGGAACAACATTTGCACGAATATTTAAAGTTTTATTATCACAAAGACAAAATTCTAATTCGGTAAGAGAACTCTCAATAATAGTTGGAGTAGACTTTCCAAAAGTAAAAACAGATAGATATTGAGTTTCTATGAGAGGTGCACCTATACGACGAGCAAGATTTTTATTTACGTAAGATCTTTGAGCTCCTCCATCAAGAAACATACGCGATAAATAACTTCCCTTAGGACCTTTGACAACGACTGTTGCCGTTTGCATGATAACAGTTTCACCTAATGAAACAAACGATAATTCAGGGTTAGGAATATTGTTGCTCTCAGTAACAGCACAATGATTTTCACCAAATTTGGAGGGACATAGACTTCTATGATGGTTATGCTTCATTTGACAGTGAGCACAAGGTTTATAATTTTGACAATTTATTATTAAATGTTTTTGTAAACAAATAAAGCATCGGCCTACTATTTTTTCCTTTCTTTCTTTTAAAGTTTTAAATTTCTGACACTCGTCACTCCAGTGTTCAGATTGACAAAATAAACATTTTTTATTTATACCCGACGAAATATTATTTTGATTCTTAGATCTATTTTTAGATTTAGTTGACGTTTCGGGGGCCGAAAGAGTTTCAGTTGTCAAATGAGTTTGTTTATTTACCGAATTGTCAAATGGTTTTTCAGTAAAAGACGAATTAAAAAGATCGCTATCTATATCATCGTTATTTTTAAAGTAATCTGCCTTCTCCCTAGCTTTAACGAAGTCTAACAAAGATTTTCTAAGTTCTTTAGTTGTTGAAACCTTATTTTCATTCATTTTTATTAAAATCTCAGATGGTAATTTACTGTAAATTAACGATACGAAAAGATTTCCGTCAGTATTTTCACCTAAAGCTGATAACGTTCTTAAATGCAGTTCTATTGCATCTAAAGTTTTTCTTAAGGATTTAGTATTGTTATTAGCTTGAGGTATGTTTCTAAGGGCACTATAGTGAGCGTGTATATTGACAGATTTATCCCCGAACCTATCTGTCAATACGTCAACAACCTCACCGTAACTTTCCGGACTAAATTGGTATCCCTCTACACAGCGTTTCGCCTCTCCTTTTAAAAGGCTCAATAAGTAATTTAGTTTTGTAACGTTATCGTAGGGTCCGTCATGAACCGCTACTTTAAATGAACCCCAAAAGGATCCCCATTCTAGGATTGACCCGCTAAAAAAGGGTAAAGATAACTTAGGCAACTTAGTACAAGGTTTAGGTTTAGTCTGAGATGGACCCTCGGTAGTGATATTATAAGTATCAAGAGTTAAAGGATGAGGTAGTTTATTGCACAGAGTAATAAAAACTTCCAATCTCGCTGAGACGTCTGCCGCGTCCAGTAGTATAAGTTCATACTCTTCCGCCTTTTCCTCAAGATTCTCGGCCTCATCCGGGTCGACCTCAGATAATTCTAAAAGTTTACCTTTATAATTTTCAAACCTGCTAACAATTGTTTTTAATCGAGATAAAAGTGACATACCATTTTCTAAAGTTTTATTTTCTAGTTTGAAAAAGTCATCAGTTTCCTTCGTTATTCGGAGAATATGAGTTTTGATAGGACCCATCGCCCTTCTAATGGCTCCGCCCGCAGACATTCTTCACCTCTGCTACCACTTTTGTCTTGAACTTAAGTTTCGTTATAATATTTAATATATTAATAAAAGTATAAAACAATTTCTTTCAAGTGTCAATTCAAGACTCCTTTATTTATATTTTTAAATTAACATAAAAAATAAAAATACGAGATCTCCATGGAGATCACGACAAATGTCTGACTAACATCAAGCTAGAATTCTGTGTATTAGTAAATCTAATGGTGCCTTTTAAGAATAAGTTCGCTTTTAAGGCTAAGTTCGTCTACGGGACATAGCTTGGCAATAGGCATTTGAATAAACAAACCATTGGAGAGCGACCATGTCCCGCTCTTTATGGTGAACAAAGTGATTTTCATGATCCTGAGTACGAAATTAGATATTAGACCAAAAATCAAGTTGATGATAGTTATTCCCTTAATAGGAGACCTCTTTGATTTGCAGTAATATTTTACTAACAAACCTATGAAGTAACAAACTACCATCAATTTGATTTTTGATCTACTAACTAATTTCGTACTCAGGATCATGAAAATCACATTGTCCACCAAAAAGGGCAGGACATGGCCACTCTCCACCGGATTGTTTTTTTCAAATGCCTATTACCAAGCTATGTCCCGCAGACGAACTTAGCCGACCACATATTCTTAAGCACCTCGAGATTTAATTATACACAAATTTCTAGTTTGATGTTAGTCAAACACTTTCTTGCACGCTATCTCCTCGACTAAAAGGGAAACAAAACTACGACTAGGAGCAAAAAAACCGTAATTACTCCTTCGATCTTGGGCTTATTTTTCTTCTTTCACCAACCCCTACACGGGGCACGCCAAAACGATCTCTAATACTGCAAAATTTCATGATTTTAACGGTTTTTATTCAAAAGTTATTGGAACCGTACAGAGTGACAGACACGCAGACACAGAATCGAAACAAAAAGGATTTATTTTTTTTTTGGTTTTACTTACGAAACCTTAAAAATGAGAGGAAGAATCTACGAGAATAGTTATAACGTGGCAGCAAACCTGGGAAGGTTTGACTTGAAGGTATAGGAAGGGATTAATACAATATAAACATTCATTATTAGACTATTAAGTATGACAGCGTGGGTCTAGCAGACCCGACCCGTGCACTTTAAGGGTTAATTTAATTATCCTGAATAGTCAAATTTATCACAATTTAACTAATTTAATAAAGTAAGATTAGATTAAAATAAATGAGTATATTTATATACCAATTTAATATTTCCCTCTGCATTAAATGTGTCCAATTTATCAAAAATGTTTAAGTTAATTTAGGCTGCAGCAGCAAAAAGGATATTGGCAATTTGGTTTAGAAAATGCTACTATAACAATATATTATCTTCATATGAACTTATTTAATGCTAGTCAATTATACTAAGTACCTATATATCATAAATATCAATACAATAATAGATATTTATGCACCTAGGGATAAAAGTAAGCCATTATTCCCTGAGCGAAAAAGTTGGTTCTTGAGGCGAAGCCAAAAGAATAACGCTAATTAGCTCCCGAGGCGCAGCAGAGTGAGATAATTATCGCGAGGAGAATAATGGCACTTTACTCCCGAGGTACATACAATATTTTATCTCCAGTAGGAAGAAAACGATTCTTCAACCATCGCACAGGTTTTATTTATTATTTTAATAAATAACAATAATTAATAGCACCAAAAGCAGATCTTATAGCAGCAAAAAGCAGATATAAGAGATTCAATATTAAAAACAAATAAGAATTGCAATTAAACTCAAATAGAAGGTTATTTAGATGCAGGTTTAAACAATGATAAGCGTAAATCACAAATAAGGTCGAAAATGCAGTTTCGCCAACCTGATTTCAACAACTTCACTACATTAGTCATTCATTCTCTACTATTTAAAAAACAATTAAGTTGGCGATCCTTCTTTTTCTCCCTACTTTATGAGTTCAGGGAAGAAAAGACTTACTTTAATCCCTCTAAATTATTCCAAAATCATGATTTTTTCTCCCTGCGGGAGATAAATGTTATTTAATCCCCTAAATAATGTAATTAACTATCATGACACGTATAAAACCGATAAACTAATACATTATCATAATTAAAAACAAAATAAAATAAAATAAATTTTGACACAGTTTGAATTTGATCCTGTTGTGAAATTCGATAAGGCTCAGAGTATTTCCCGGAAAATTTCACCTCAATAAATTATAAATTATCATCTATTCAACTCTTTTTTTTAAACCCAAACAATTAATTTTCAGGGAAAACTCTCCCCTTCCACCCTCCCGCCTTTTCCCCAATGAAAATTCAATCCGATCGCTAACAAAGTGAGAGAAAAACATTTTTTTATTGAAGGTGATGCTTAATTTTTAACCAAAACAAAACCTCCCCCTCAGTTATCAATTTAAGGATTTTGGAAAATCATTCTCCCCTCGATGGAAAAGTTAAGTATTATTTCCGCGGTTGAATAATGAAGCTTCCAATTTTCTCTCTTATATATTTCATTGTTTCGATTATTAAAAATATGAATTTATATAGCCTCAAATACTATATATTTTTATCTTTATCAATTTTATTGTTTATACAGCTGGTTATATATTACACTAACTGGTCTTCTGTGCTTCATTACGAAGTCTAATAATTAATGTTCTTTATTTTATTTGATGGGTACAACAAATCTTTAATTAGAAATTGACTTCTACAAAAACAATTCCGTTTTCCTTGCCCATTGTTGGTTCCATATAAGTTTCAACCTTCTGCGCCTATTTTTTTTTCTCTTCCACATGCGCACAAACATGCACTTATTTACACCTATATCATCAAAAGCACTCATCATATTTTTATGAAATTGGGATGGTTTGTCGAAAGGGTACTTTTGTTCTTTAGCACCCCCCCCCCCCCCCCCCCATATATCCCTTTGTGTTAATAGTTATTTAGACAAAGGAACGTTTACAGAGTAGCATACATTCTTTAGTCTAAATTACTATTAAGACGAAGAGATAGTTATTCAAATGTACCTTGGGACAAAGGAATATCACACTTTTGTATATAATTGTGATCATATCCCTTAGTCTAATCAACTATTAAGATAAAGGAATATTAAATATAAAACTGCACCAGAAGTCTCAATGTCTTGGAGAGACAAACACACTAACCTTTGAGACTTTTGTAGAGCAGACTATTGTTTAGAACTAAGGGGGTGGGTGGGGGGGGGGGTGCTAAAGTAAAACAGTGCCGTCGAAAGTAACCTGAGATGGCCCCAGATTAATTTCAACCATCTGCTAAACTGATACATTAATATATTTAGTTAATGTAAAAAATCAAAAAAATATTGACAGCTTTAAAAAACGGTGGAAAAATTAAATAAATGTAACAATAAATAGGTTTTAATCGTTTAAAATCATTAAAGTACACAGAATAGAATGCGAGGAAGCTATGTGCCACACTAATTGGCAGACTATTTATTTTATCTATTCACGGCAGCAAAATTAAGCATTACTTAACTGTTTTTAGGCTGGAAAGTACTATCTCGCTGATTTGTCATAAAAATATTAAAAGCAGGCATCAGGAAAGTAGTTAAAACAGTCAGGAAAATACTTTCTCTGCCTAGGCAGGGAAATATTTCCCTGCCTAGGCAGAGAAAGTAACAGTGTTTACCAGTGTGTGCCATAACCTCTTATTTTGTTTGTCGTTTAGTTTTATTTAATCTGTGTTATTTTAATTTAGTTTCAAATTTGATTAATTTCAAAGCAGTGTTATATTATTAATGTATTAATAATATTATTATTATTTACAAGTTTAAAAATGATAAACTGAAAAAGTATTCTAATTGTAGGTCTTTGAATAATAAATCTCGAGTAAGAAGTGGCAACACTTGAGCGCGACTTGTTTATTGGTTTGAGTTTGTTGACAATTTATCTCAAACTAACTCTTACCTAAGCTTCAATTTTTTATCTGCATAGCGTGAGTAGATAAAATATTGTATGCAACAAGGCAGCAAAGGAAACATTTCTGCCTCGTTTATTCATTGCCAATATTTATTAAAAATAAATATATATTTATTCATTGTCAAATAGGTAAATTACCTATTTTATGGTTAATTATGATAGCCTGTCCTCGCCTTCGGCTCGGAGACTAACTTAATCATTCGTCGGAAAAATTCCATTTTGCTGCCTTGTTACATAAATAACTATTTCAAAAACCACTTCTTCGGAATCAGGGGACCTCAAAACGTGTAAATCCATCTAAATCTCAAAATCAAATTTCTGTGACATCATAATAACTTCTCTTTATATGAGAAAGTAGGAAGGAAACTGCAAAATGTTATAGTTCTAGGGCAACTGGTTTTAAAGATATTGACATCGTCAAATTCTGTATATAAAGTGGCCGCAATCAATATATAGTGGGTTGTAAAAAGCTTACTGTATATAATATTATATTAAAGTTCTCTGCCATATTACTTTCTCCTTTATACATATAAACTTCATATATAAGAAAGTAAAAAAAAACAGAAATTCTTTCTTTTTTGAAGGGTTTCTGGAATCTACTGTAGCTTGTCTTGTTTTCAGTAATAAAGAATTTTGTATATATGTATATATATATATATATATATATATATCACCAGCTCCCTTCCTCCCCCTGAAAAAAAAATATATATTCTTCTTTTGATGTGATTTTTGCAAGATGTTTTCACAAGATTGCTTTGAAAGTGAACGACAACAAAAAAAAATCAAAGGAAAGAAGTGTCACAGCTGAGTCCAATAACTCTTCACACAGGATTCTGTCAAATATTTTTTCATACTTAAATTCTTTCAAAGCCTCCTAGAGCCCCCCTCCCCTTGTTATTAAAACCGAAAGCTAGTTTTGGATATTAAAACTCATTTTGTGGAGAGGCTTCAGTTTTTGTTATTCAATTGATATTAACTCCACTTGCTCTGCTATTCTTCACATATAAATCAACTTTTATCAGGTTTAAAGTTAAATTTGAACACTATATTTAACAATTATGAGGAAAACATTTTTAAAAAATATGTGGAAAATAATGAAAAAATAAGAAAAATGAAAACATGAGGTGGACATCAATCCTTTTTAACAAGTTTTATATAAGGAAAAACTATGAAAATCTTGGACATCAACCGTTCTTCCCTACAATCATTAGGTCGACTACCTATCTTCAGTATAGCTTTCAATTTTTTGCCTCTTTAATTTTTACTTGACTCAGGTCATTTTTAGGCAAACTTTATACACATTGAGTACTACATTTCGTAGTACTCTTGGATGCCTAACAGATGGCGCTATAATCTCGAAATCCATCAAAATGTGACAAACCCTTTTTCCCCTGGACCCTTCTTATATTATGATTATGTATGGGGTAAGAATTTTCAATAATCCTTATAAAAATAAAAATATAATAATTGAAGAATAAATTAAAAAATAAAATAAAATAAAACTACCTTAACTTAATGTACAACTAAATTTATTAGATTACTTAATGTGAAACCTCGAGCCTCCTGTTTCAAGGTTTTCCTTCTTGGAGGCTCTTTGATTTTCCAAACGTATGGGTATCTTTATATTTAAGAACCTGTAGTATACAATTACTGAATTATGTATATTTTTTGTTTTTTATTTTGATGTTATGTAATATGTTCTGAATCAATAAATTACTTATTATTATTATTATTATTACATAGTTAAGAATTGTTGGCCATTTAAATTATGGATGGCGGTGATATATAATTTCACTAAACCAATATATTCTTGCTTTATATTAGCCGAATACTGCCAAATTAACGGTTTAGAGGTCAACACATCAAAAACGAAAGTAGTAATCTTTAAACAAGGCAAGCCCCCCCGAGTAGAACCAAAATTTTATTATAAGGATGAAAGAGTCGAAATAGTGAAAAAATTTAACTACTTAGGGATCGAGTTTTCATCGTCTGGCTCTTTTGATTCAGCTACCAAGGCGGCGCTTTCCAAAGGAAATATAGCATTGGGATCTATGTCTACCTTTCTTGCAAAAATAAAATCTAACTCGTGGGAATCCCGTATGAGACTACTTGACTCTCTGGTACTAAACTCTGTACTCTACTGCGCTGCGGTCTGGGCGCCTAAATACCACGAACAAGTAGAAAAATGTCAGACTACGTTTTTGAAGACTACGCTTTGCCTTCCCCGAACTACCCCTAGCTTTGCTGTTAGACTTGAAACGGGCTCACTTCATATGTCATATAAAATATTTAAATTACTCTATAATTGGCTAATAAAAATCTTTAGTATGGAAGAAGGGCGTTACCCACTTATATGTTTGAGAAGATTACGAAGTTTGTGTCTTCAGTACCCTTCGTCTAACCTTCATCTTAACTGGTACTATCATATTAAACATTTCTTCGATAAATTTCACCACACAGATTTATGGAAGGATGCCGATTACAACTCACTATTAAGTTTTAAACAAGCTGTCCTGGCCAAGTATGCAGACTACTTGCATGCTTCAGATATGAAAAACTGCATGCAATCAAATTTTTCCAACATTTATAAAAACCTACCATTATCAAAAAGCCCCCAACCTTACTTGCTTCTTGACAATTGTCTCCGCGTAACTCGGATAATCTCCCAAGTCAGAATGTCCAGTAAATTCTATCTAAAAATATCTCACAAATCCCAAACTATAGTTTTTCAACCCGATGCGTGCCAATTATGTGGGTTGACACCATTAGATTTCGTGGATCATTTGCTGTTTCGATGTCCACCTCTCTACAACCTCCGTGAAAAGCACATACAAGATATACACCAGTACGAAAATGTGGTCGAGGCTTTAAATAGTAATGATGTTAGATGGTTGAATAGGCTATATCGATTTTTTGTTGCAATTTTGTCATTCCAGTAAGATTATGTATACGTTCAAGTAAAAAAAAGAAAAAAATAATAAATGGATAATGTTGTTAAATATAAATTAAAAAAAGTTATTGTATTTAAATTAATTATTAATCTCTATTTATGCTATAATTCTAGTTTATTTTTTATTCGAATACTTAAAAATTATGCTATACATTGATTAATATGAAAACATTTTAATCTTTTTCTATCAATTAGCCCTATTTTTGTAACATTGCTTGTAAAATTGCTTGTCAAGTCTATTTTTGTTGTTATATTTGTTGTTGTTTTTTGTAAAAAGAAAAAATCCTTTATTCATTCATTTTAATTTATTAATTTAACAATTTTAGTTTATTTATTTATTTATTTATTAATTAATTAATTTATTAATTTATTTATTTATTTTTTTTTTTTTTAATTTTTATTATTTTTTTTTTTAATTCTTATTATTTATTTTATTTTATTTATGTTTTATTTTATTTTATTTTTTTATTAATCATTTCAGTGTATGTTATTCTGTTAATAAATTAACTAATTATGCTAAGAGATGAAGATAAACAATAAAAAAAGGAAGAAATAGAAAGAGAAAATAAAGAAAAAATGGAAAACAAGCTATTGATAACTGCACAATTAATTTTAATGTACAATTTCATTATATTTGCATTTATTGTAACACTTATACAGAAGTATATGTAAATTTCTGTTGTAAATAAATAAATATACTACTACTACTACTATATTCTTGCTTTATTAATCATTTTAATGTTTCTTAACGGTAGTTTTATAAATCAATTAAATAAAAAAAAATACATTAAACATAACACACACTTTAGCGAAGTACGAGAACAATACAGCTAGTAATTTAATATAAACAAGTAAGGCGCGCTTCACGTAAGTACGTGGGGCGATAATCGCTGCTTTCTGTACATTATAGTTAGAAAGAAATAAACTTATTTATTTTATCTAAATTTCTTGTTTTTCCCCTCCCCCACTTTATTTATAAATTAAGATATTGAAAATTAAATAGTTCAAACAACAACAAAAAACACACAACAAAAACAAAAACAACAATTATCATTCAAACTATAAAGAAGTTGAGTGAATGAATTTAAAGTCAAATTTCAATGATGCTAACCCATAAAATAATAAATTATTGGTTGTTTGACTGAGATTTTTTAGTGCCACTTCATAATTATAACTAGAAAGGCTAATAAACAAGTAAGGCGCGCTTGACCTAAGTACGTGGGGCGATAATCGCCGGTTTCTGTACATAAAAGTTAAAATTATCAAGTGTAATATAATTACACTAATTATAATAGTAATATTCTTTTCTACTCTTCAAGACCTTTAAATTGATGTATAGCATGTTATGGTAACTAAAACTATGTTTTTTCACCCGCCATATTGGCCGCCATCTTAAAAATTTTAATAATTGGATATTTTTTTTTTCTACACTTCAAGACCATTTAATAACATGTCATAGTTACTAAGAACTTTTTTTAGTCGCCCGCCACCGCCATATTGGCCGCCATCTTGAAAATTTTACGTGTGAAATTTGAATAGTTGCATATTCTTTTTCTTCATTTCAAGACCTTTAAATTGATATATAATATGTCATGGTGACTTAAAACTTTTTTTTTAGTCGCCCGCCATATTGGCCGCCATCTTGAAAATATTAAGTGTGAAAAATCAAAATGTGTCCAGTTGTCTCAAATGCCTAGATGCACCTGTGTGCCGAATTTCATGTTCCCAGCTATAGTAGTTTATGAATTGAAACAAGCAACAGACAGACAGAGCCGTTATATTATAAGGTTTCTTTTTTTACTTTGTACTGAAACCTAAAAACAGTATAATATAATATTACATTTTATTATTTATTATATCGTATTATAATTTAAGATACTTTATTATTCAATGGTTAGTATGATTTACAATAAAATAAGCTGGTTTTACATGATTTTTTAGAAGAATCAAACTTACATAGAAATTATCCCAAGCCGAAGATGAGACGCTAATTCTCAATTATATGTAACGTAAACATCATTTATATAATCGAGTAGTGTCCCGACGGTGACGACTCACCTCAAATCATTTGTTATTGCTAAGCTAAGGCAACCTTATTTATTCCAATAAAAATAAATGATTGTTTTGTTATGTTGGTTTTCAAACAGATATATCGACTGTGTACCTGCAAAACCTCGTAACCCCATAAACTAAATTTTTCAGGAGAAGCAAAAAACGTTGTTTTAAATAAGTTTAATTTTATATTTTTTTTTATATTTATTTTGATTTTAATTAATTTAACTTAAATGTATCCCACAACTAGTTAAAGACTTACAATGCATAGGGGGTAACGAGGTTTTGAAACCTTGTCATATACGAGGTTTTTTGTACACTTTAATTAAAGGGTGAATACGAAGTATTTAGGAACGCAGCAGCGTTCCGCCCCGCCAAGTCAAAAAGACAAAATTTCACAAAAGCTGCCAGTGTATATATACTGTAGGTGACAAACTAGGGTTTTTGAGGGTCTGCAGCGTGGAATACGTACAAGCTGCCTAAATGATTTTTTAATATCTTTGAAGGCCGTGTCCTGTTGATCAAAATAAAAAATAAAGTCGAAATCGGTCAAGTAGAAGTAGAAAAAAATAGTTTTGATGACTTCTTATTCTTATTCTTCCTTCATTTTACGTTGACGCACCTACAGCGTAAAATACTGAACCGATTTTAATGAATTAGAGCTTTTTGTATTCTTCTAGGGCTCTAGTCAGGCCCGTCGAGAGGGGGCGGCAGGTGCGGCTGATGCCGGGGGGCCTGGACCTCCCCTAAAGGGCCCCGCTTCTCAAGCCCCAACACCCAATCACGCCAATATTTATGATTGAAATATAAAATAATTATATTCGTAATAATAATTAAAAATAATATTAGTTAACATTAAAGTTGTCAGCCAGGTGTGGTGATTAAGTTTGAGAGAGAATTTCCCGGTACCGAGACTGAGAAGCGAAACATTACTAACCCGTATCCCGATGGGTAAAAATCCACAGAGAACCCAAAAAAATCGCTTCAAAGTTGAAGTTTTTTATGTTTAAATTGACAGTGTGATTAGAAACTTGAGTGATCCATACCAAGCAGTCAACAAAATCAATGGTTAATGATTTGTTCAGTTTTATTTGGACATATCCAAAGTTGAAAAAATATTAAATACACCACCATTCATTTTCAACCATGCATGGTTGAAAAATCCGGCATGCTAGCCAGAAAGGCACTACAATGGTTTCTTCAGTCATAAAAATTCATATTTCCTACTAGTAGGTTTTGGAGGCCCCCTGGAAACTTTTAGGGGCCCTTCTATTTCACTTCCAGGGGCCCCCGCGCGGCGGGGTCTGCGGGGCCCTTATTGCAGCCACTGTTTCCTACTTCCTACAATACTAGTTGGATACCCGTGCTTCGCTACGAAGTGTTATTTCAATTTGATAAGTTTACAAACTACCGTCAAGAGACTGACTTTTACTATGCGAGAATATCTAGATTCTATCCCTCCCACTTATTTCTATATCCCCTCCTCTTTGATAAGATAATTTACAAATATCCCAAATTTACCCCCCTCCTAAATGACAATATGACAAAACTGTACATAACAACAATTACTGTACTCTTAAAGAGCTTTTCAACGATATGCATCATGAAGGGTATTAATTACTTTGACCCCATATTCATCACTTGAGTTGTACCCCGTACCCCTGTGTACCAAAATTTAAATTTCGAAAATTCATGTAGACAGTGACCTTCCCATTGCTTTGAAGGTCAAGTGTAAAAATTTTCATCGAGATCAGACAAGAACTGTAGATTTGTATAAAGAACATACACACATACGTTGACTTTTAGATGTATTTTTCCATTTTACCCCCTTAAATGTACATAACAACAAGTACTGTACTCTTAAAGAGCTTTTCAACGATATGCATCATGAAGGGTATTAATTACTTTGACCCCATATTCATCACTTGAGTTGTACCCCGTACCCCTGTGTACCAAAATTTAAATTTCGAAAATTCATGTAGACCGTGACCTCCCCATTGCTTTGAAGGTCAAGTGTGAAAATATTCATCGAGATCGGACCAAAACTGTAGATTTGTATATAGAACATACACATATACCTTGACGGCTAAACTTCAGTATATGGGGCTCTTTCTGATAACACGTTATCTCTCTGTCGACCTCTTTCAAGACTTAATATATCGATATATCTTGTCTGTTAAACTCTTTTATATTTCGATTTGGAACTCTACCTGGTCTATATGCAGGAGGGTTGTTTTTCTTTAGAAATGAGCGCTCCGCGAAGCGGTGTGGAGCAGCGATTAAAATTTCTAGGGCAAAAAAAAATTAAGGTTAACAAAATTAAATTTAAACCCAAAACAAACACATTTCCGTTAAAACGTGTAAAATTACGCAAATCACACATTATTTGGATATATTGAAATATGGCGTCAATTATAACAATCGATTGTAGCGATTTACGATGTATAGCATAGTAGGGGCTCCATATACTGTAGTTCTCCTTTTAACTTAAAATACCATTTGATTTAACTTGTTTTTACAAACTAAGTCTTTTATTAATTTAAACTTATATAAAAAAAATATTTTTTTCACTTACCACAGTACAACGAGGTTAAACCAATAATGCGAACAAAATGATTAAAAAATGAAATAATTTAAACATATTTTATTTCGGTTAAACTAAAAACATATTTAAAATATAATATTACCATGAAGAATACTTATTATTTATAATATTTTTATTTTAAATAATTTTTTATAATAAATTTTAGATTATTTAATTTTGATACGGTGGTAGTGTGGTAGCCCTGAAAAAGGAGAGTCACTGCGACGTTGCGGTTTCCCATAGTTTTAGAGTGTCGGCCATACTGTTTTTACTTCTCTAATTAGGTCAACAGTAATTTTAGTCGAATCTTACTTTAAATTCACTTTTTAATCGAGGAAAAGTATTTTAAATCTTTATATTTGTACAGTGTGTTATAATTCAAATGTTTCTTTTTGATATCTATACGTTTTTCATTCGAAAAGTACATCTTTCGTGTATGTCGTTTATATTTTATTCATTATCGGCTGTTCTGTGTTAAAAATCTTGTCTTTGGAGATAGATCGATTTGTTATTCAATGTAATATCGACAATAATATCTTTGAAAGTTAATTCTACGTATATTTATAACAGCATTTAGAGAATATAATGGAATATGAAGATATACATAGGATGGATTGAAAGAACGAAGCGAAGCTATAAAGGTAGATTGATTCTTTCTATTTACCTATTAAGTTAAATTGAATAATTTATGTTTAGTTATAATAAACAATCTTATTACACAACGATTATGGTAAGAGGTAATTTTATATAAATTCACACTATTGTTTTTTTGTTTAGTTATTTCCTTAGAATTAAAAGCTATTCATAAAGTGACAATTTTTGTTTTATTATTTTTTTTAATATAGGAGGGAATTATCTTATAGACTACGTAACATTCCCATCCCCTTAATCTTCCTTCTCGCTTATTTTCTGTTACATTCTTTGTTTGTTTTACTTTTTCTTCGTAATCATTATTTTATGTTTTACTAGCTGGATACCCGTTCTTTGCTACGGAGTGTTATTTTAATTTGATAAGTTTGTAAACTACCATCAAGAAACATTTCAATAATTTTACTATGAGAGAATATCTACATTTTATCCCTTTCACTAATTTCTATACCCCTCTTTTTGATAAGATAATTTGCAAATATCCTAAATTTAGCCCCCTCCTAAAAAGAAAACAAGGGATTCTACTGTACTCTATTCAAGGCAGCGGCCGCGCTCCGGCCGCTTTTGGGGGGTTTGTCGAGCGAAGCGAGTAGGGGGCAGAGCCCCCTAGTAATATATAAAATAAAATTGTATAAAACGTAAATGAACGTAAACAACATTTTACAGTTATAGGACTTTTTGTGTCCAGATTGTGTTTTAGCTGAGGACTAAGAAATTATAAATGTTTTCAAACAATTTTGTCTAATTTTAGGTCATAATTATGACTCATATACCCACATTAATTTAAGTCATAATTGGGTTTTTATCATTACTGCGGTAAAATAGTGTATTTTTCAAAATGAGTTTGTTTTACTTCGGTTTATCAGTAGTATGTCTGCAGTTATCAGTAATAGGAGTTTATTAGTAGTAATTACAATAAATATAAAATAGAACTTATTATAAGAGTTGAAAAATTCAATACACAAGTTATTAGTGTAAAGTCCCAAAATGACGAATAAAAACGAGTAAAAAGAGGGGGCCCATATAGGTCTAGCCGTGGGGCCCGCTACGGCTCTCGACGGGCCTGGCTCTAGTGCATCCCCCCCCCCCCCCCCCCCTTACAACCCCTCAACTCATTCCTACGCTGAATGTGGAGTGAGAAACCAAGCCTAGCGATTAGCGAACAGTCTAAAATGGGTAGAAACCATGTAAGCGTCATGCAAAGTAGTGAGCCTGACGATTATACAGAGGTACACCAGTGTGTTGTGTTGTAGTTTCGTGCTTGTCACATGACGTTTAAATTACTTCTATTTACGAGTTCATCTTTTAAACCTTTTGAACTTAGTATTATAGGTTTAGTTCAACCTTACTCTCTTGAGTTCACGGGGAAGTTATTTGTTTATTAATATATATTTCTGTTTTTCTACCTTTACAGTTCGACGTTTCCAACTTATTCACTAATGTACCAATAGATCAATGCAAAGAGTTACTCAGATCGCTTATAATTAAATCCAAATTAGATATAACTGCAAAACCTTTTTTTCTATTTATTCCAAAAAGATGAACTTGAATCCCTGATTAATGTAACATAAAACCAAAACTATCTGGTTTTTAATGATAAGTTTTATAAATCCGAAACAGGCCTAGCCATGGGTTCTCCACTCAGTCCACTCCTAGCCGACCTGTTCATGAACCACATCAAACAGCAAATATTTATACCCAATAAAAATATAATATACTGGTATAGATACGTAGACGACATATCACACAAGCGAGGTGATTAACTTGAATCTATCACAATGTTCTATACTAAAGCTAATGGGTTAGTAGGGATTAGTACAAGGCATAAATAATTTAACATATATAAACCTAAACATTCCTAACAATGATTTTATTTTTTTATGTTTTCTATGCTTCTACTATCAGAAAGTTCTTTCAATGTTATAGGTCTCGTAGTTCTCTAATCTCCATAGACCTTGTCAAGGTCTTAACTTCACTTCTATTTGACTCTAATGTGTGGGAATAATCAGTTTAGAGAATCCTTCTTTAGGAACCGTACAAAAAGTCATGAAATCCACCAAAAACCACTTGTGTGGTAAAAAAAAAAAAAAACACCCCGCCAAGTCTGTGGTCCAAAAAAGTTGTGAAATCAACTTTCTGTCCCGCCAAGTGATGTTAGCACTTTCTCCTGACCCAACACTATCAACTTAGATGCTTATTATCAGCTTCTTCTCCTTGGCGGTGTGCCTGCAGTACTACTCAAAGTTAACTGGTTGTATTCCACGCATCCTCTGCAAAGAAAGTAGTAGTTGCATGGGGTCATTCCTTGAAAGCTTAATTTGTATATTACTTTTTTCTACTTTATTTGCTTTTTGATAATGGGAAAAGATTTACAGCAATGATCATTGTGGCATCGAGAAGAAGGCTCTTCTCGATGCCACTATTAACAACACTGTTAAAAGGCTTTCCTCATCAATATGCGCCTGCATATATTAGATCTAGTTGTCTAGAACTAAGACTATGAGGTGAACAACTATCTTTCCACACAAACCTCATGTGGCAAGCATGAAGGTGAAACATGAAATTGTATTGGAGTTTGAAGAATATTAAAATTCCAGTTTCTGGAAATGGCAAGGCACACCGCCAAGGAGAAGAAGCTGATAAGCATCTAAGTTGACAGTGTTGGGTCAGAAGAAAGTGCCAACATTACTTGGCGGGACAGAAAGTTGATTTCACAACTTTTTTGGACCACAGACTTGGCGGGGTGTTTTTTTACCACACAAGTGGTTTTTGGTCAGATTACAATAATATCTATAACAAATAATTGCTTAAGGCTTACTAGCTTTTACACATAGGTAGATATTAATAATATCTCAAAATTTTGAGGGTTACGAGGTATTGCAGGTACACAGTCGATATGTACTAACTTATCTAAATATAATATATCTAACTAGGCATCGCGTGGCTCTATCATTGAAGCGAGCGTATAGTAATAAATATGTATTGAATATTGAAAAAAAAGATTATTGTGAATCATGATGAGTTGATAGATAATGGGTCTGGTAGTAGTGCAGCGGCTAGTAGTAAGGGAACCACCCCGCATTCTTACTATTCCACTAACCACACATCTCTATTTCAATATTTATAATTTGTATCTCTTTGCTACAAACAAACTACTGCATGTATCAAATTGAAATTTTGCATGCCTGTTTCAATTGTGCATCAGATGGTGTCTATGAAGTTTTATTAAAATCGTTACGTTAGAACGTAAGATATCGGTAAAAAGGTTGTTTTCTCTATTTTAAACGTTTAGGCCCGCTTTAATAGGTTTAGCGATCTTTATTAATTCATAGCGGTGTCGCTGTTGGTTTTACTAAAAAATGTTATTTGAAAAAAATGTTCGTCTCATCGAATAGATGATGATAGAATCTTTTCCCGTCCTGAAATTCCAATTTAATTTTTGAACCTCTCGTTTACGCGAGCGTTGCGCGCGAACTCTTGGACGGATCCCGCTGTCCAACGAACTTAGCCTGAGTATTAGTAAGAGGATCATGTATACCAAATTTCAACTAAATCGGTCAACTTTTACTCAAGTTATCGTCACACGCGTGAACGTTACTGACAGACAGACAGACAGACAGACACGGAGCATATTTCGTTGAATGTAGGAAGCTCGCTACGCTCGCTTCAATTAATTTACTTCATTTTGTTGAGAAAAAAATTATAAGCACTCAATCTATATTTAGATCAAATGAAATATTGCAACACTGTAATGACCACGTTAGTCATATACAGTTCTGACCGGGTTTGTACGTTGTGCTGTGTGCATCGTGTACCTCACATTGAAATAAAACTCTTCAATTTTTAAGTTTTTGGTAGTTTTCATACTACGGAAAGTTAAATTTTAATTTAAATCAAATTATAATTCTCTCACACAAATACACTCCTGTGCCGGGAGTGTATTTTTCACTGTCTGTTTCCCGTAGTTAATAATAATTATAATTTGATTAAAATAAAAAAAAAAATAAAACTCTTTTAAAATCGGTTTTTCTTTAAAACTTTGTTTGTTCCTTTAACATAAAACCCTTCAGATTTTTATTTTTTCTAACTAAAAAATTAAGCCCATTGCCACGGGCTTAGCACCTCGTATTAATCGATTTCGATTTTATGTAAATACTAGGCATCGCGTGGCTCTATCATTGAAGCGAGCGTATTGCAATGAAATACTGAATATTGAAATTTATTAATCATGATGAATGTCATAGTTGAAGATAAGTGGAGGAGGGTAGTGTAGGCTAGAGTGGGGGTACTCGGTACAAAGCTTTACTTCCGAAACAAACCTATACACTATACGACAATAACAATCTTCACCACCCGCGGTAGCTTTTAAACAATTATTATAAATGTATCTCGTCACTACGCAAAGAATTTTGCTTGTATCAAGTTGAAATTTTGCATACCTGTTTCAATTGTGCATTAGATGGTGTATATAAAGTTTTATTAAAATCGTTTCGTTAGAACGTAAGATATCGGTAAAAAGGTTGTTTTCTCTATTATAAACGTTTAGGTCCGCTTTAATAGTTTTAGCGATCTTTATTAAGTCATAGCGGTGTCGCTGTTGGTTTTAGTAAAAAATATTATTTGAAAAAAATGTTCGTCTCATCGAATAGATGATGATAGAATCTTTTCCCGTCCTGAAATTCCAATTTAATTTTTGTACCTCTCGTTTACGCGAGCGTTGCGCGCGAACTCATGGACGGATCACGCTGTCCAACGAACTTAGCCTGAGTATTAGTAAGAGGAACATGTATACCAAATTTCAACTAAATCGGTCAACTTTTACTCAAGTTATCGTCACACGCGTGAACGTTACTGACAGACAGACAGACAGACAGACAGACAGACAGACAGACAGACAGACAGACAGACAGACACGGAGCATATTTCGTTGAATGTAGGAAGCTCGCTACGCTCGCTTCAATAATAATAAATTAGTTTGCATTGTAATAGTACATTACGCGTCTAGTGCGTAATGTAAAAGTAGGATTTTGCATGCGAGTGACAACGAGGGTAGTAAAACCTCACGAGCAAAGCAAAATGCAGTTTTCCCACGAGTTGCGTACTTTATTTACGATTGTTGTATTTTAATAAATGAATACAGAAAATAATATTTAATAAACTTCCTGTATGTAAGTTCGTATTTCTCTTTTGATAAAGATTACATTAATTTATTAGTTGTATTTTGTGCCGAATTAATTATTTCGGGAGGCGTATTATTCTCCTCATTTTCGTCATAATGACATAAATCAATAATTGTTTTTCACTAAAAACTAGATATAAACAGATACTTTAATTTAACAAACAGTAAATTAGTTTTGTCAAATATAAACAAACTCGCTAATCGTGGGTTAAGGTGAAGAATTCTTCTTTTTTACAGCACTAGGGTGGAAAAAAAAAGGAATTATGAAACACGCATGCTCAATGTATACAATGTAAATAAACAATCCCTTTCTAAGCGTCTGAACACAGATAAAATGTTTATATTTCGTATCAATCGTAGATAAAATATTACTAAACGAAAGGAAGGATCAAAAGAATCGTTCTTTATAGTTATCATTCGGAAGTAAAAATAATAATAAAAATGTAAATAGACTGCCAATTAGTGTGGCACATAGCTTCCTAACTTCCTATCATGTACTTTATTGTTATGTTTATTGTGTAAAAACTATTAATAGTTTTAGCGATCTTTAACACTTCATAGCGGTGTCGCTGTTGGTTTTACTGAAAAAATGTATCTGAAAAAAATGTTTGTCTCATTGAATAGATGAAGTTATATTTTTTCCCCGACCCAAAATTCCAATTTTAAATTTGAAGTTCACGTTTACGCGAGCGTTGCTCGTGAACGCTTGGACGGATAACGTTGTCCAACGAACTCGTCCTGGGCATTGGTAAAATGAACATGTCTACCAAATTTCATCAAAATCGGTTGACATTAACTCAAGTTATCGTCGCACGTTTCATAATTCGCGGACAGACAGACAGACACGAGACCAAAAATGTTCCCTGATGTCTGAAACGGATTTCTGTCATGGAATTTTTAAAATCGGAGGCATAAAAGTTTTTCGTTCTCAAAAGTGAACACAATGCTTCCGTTACCTTCGTTAAACTCGAAAGCAAAATTAATTTACTAATAATAATGAAATATCTTTAAATATCCTTTGAAACATAAATTATTCATACAATTACAAATTATTTAATTACATTTTTGTATAAAAAGAAAAAATGTAGGTATGATTGAAAAATAGGAAAAATCTAATTAAAAATCGAGACAATAATAAGAGGATTAACGAGGCACGAGTTAATCCAGTTAAACCCAGCTCGGAGCTGCAAGAAATAGAACCAGCTGGAAAAATAATGGAAAATCGAGAAAAGTAGCACTTTATAAACGAACAAGGGAAAATTAAATAATTTACTTCTAAACGGAAAATGAACAACCAATGGCAAGAAAATAGAAAATTAAATTATTTTTTTAATTACTCAAGAGGAAGATTAATTAAATAATAATTAATATTATTATCATTGAGGAAATAGAAAAGAGAAAAAATTCGCTTGAAATCGAACTTGGAATTTTTGTTTTTACGCCACCAATGCTCTAATTTTATCGATTTACTGAGAATGACTGTCTAAGTAGAGATTTATAAATCCTGGTTTTTTCTATTATCTATCTATCACTCTTCCCCTTGTACCAAAAGGTGGGTTCACCAAGGTTTTCAGCAAATTTTGCTGTACGGAAAGTTAGTTCGGAAAAAATCCGAAAGTTATTTTATTTGTTTTGACATATCCCATAGTATTTGCAATCTTCATTTTGACGGGTCTCAAATTTGTGATAGAGCAAACAACAACCAATGAAACACAGCAAAACACAACAACAACAAACACAACAATGACAGCAAACAGGAAACAACAACAACAATGAAACACAGCAACAACAGGAACAATGAACAACAGCAACAACAAACAACAAACGTCATCATCACGTCGTTCATTGTTTGTGAACAATGAATGACAGCAAAACAGGAAATATCGATTATATTATTTATCGATTATATTATTTCAAATATATCGATGGCACGCTTTTTTGGTGTTGAGGAGATCCGTTGTACAAAGATTTGTCTTTGTATAGGTTTAAGATCAGCTCTCTAGATGGTTGTCATTTATGTGAAGTAAATATATTCGGAACTATTTTTTTTTCACTAACATTATATATTATATAACAATAACAATTATATTATCAACATTACATATACGATTCAACAGAAAATTTAAAAACGTAGTATATAAAAAGTTCTTTTTATCTTGAAATTATTAAAGATATATATATGAAATTTAAAGTAGAAGAACGTAGTTTTCTGGCCCCGTAAACCCCATATCTCTATCTATTACAGATGCAGAGCAATACTATAAGTATTCATAAAAGTGCGTTTTTTTTGCCCACCCTGTATATACTTATACACACAGTAGAGTCTCGCTAATCCGAGTTGGATGGGACCGGCACTAGCTCGGATTACCAATAAACTCGGATTATTGGATTATTTACGAAAAATGTGAATTTGGAATTATACTTTTTAACTATTTATGAAAAATAACACATTCATATTTTATTTTCATTAGGTTTTCAAATAATTTCACTTTAACAACCCACAGTTACGCATCTAACTCCCGTACAATTGTTTTCAGTGACACACCATTATCTAAACGCAACAACGCATCGATTTTATCAGCTAAAGCAAGTTCGGAATGTTTTTGTTTACTCATTATTAAAATGTTACGCGATGCTTTAGGTTTAAAGATCTGACTTAAAACTGAAGAAGAAGAAACAAATGAACAGGCTTGCTTGAATTTGAATGTAAACACAGGTGCTCAGATAGGAAAGGAATTCTATGAAATCATACGGAGCCATCTCTACTAACACTGCCCTGTCCTAATTGTGTTTAATTCAGGGATGCTTGCTCCCCCTTCTTCTTTCCATCAACTCTCTTTTGTCTCGGATTATTGGAAACTCAGATTATTGGAGCTCGGACTATCGAGACTCTACTGGATAAAAAACATTCATGAAGCCAGGAAGACGTTTCTGAGTGTTTTCCCCCTCCCTTCCTTCCTTTTGCACTTAGCAGTGTTCCGTTGAGGTTATAAACAAAGTCAAATTTATTATTAACAAAATTACAAGGTAAAAAGGAGTAATTTGAAATAGGAATGTAATGTGTATTCTTCCACGTTCTTTTTTGTTAATTCTACAATTTTTTGTTATTGCAATAATTATACTGTTAAAACAATAATATGCTATTTTTAGGGTCCGTAGGCAAAACCAAGGACCCTTATATTTTCCTGCGTGTGTCTGTCCGTCCGTCCTCTCGCGTGCTCTCACGAAACATAGTAAAATACACACTTGCAAACACACTAAGCAAACTATAAAACATAGTAAAATATAATACTAACTTATGGTTGTAAAATGAAGAACAAGTGTGTATTTAATATCTACTATGTAAATGGATGAATCAAAAAATGAAATCAAACATATAAACAAGAGGGAAGAGGACGGGAAGGTTTCATTCAGGTTAGCTTTGACGCGAGAAAGCTGGTTTGGAAACAACTTTTCTCGCGTCATGTTGTGACAGCCTATAGATTATTCTAAAGCGCGTATAAAACAGGCTATGAACCTACAACCTACCTAAGGTGGGTTCAGAGCAAGCGTTTTTACGCGCTTCTAATCTATGACAGTCATAACATGAGTTGAGAAAAGTTTGTTTGGAACCAACTTTCTTAGGTTCGAATAAATCCTTTCCATCCTCTACCCTCTTGCATATTTTTTCTTTCCTTTTTGCAAGTCATCCTTTCATGCATAGTGAATATTAAAATATACACTTGTTTTTCATTTTCAACGCACCCTTTTAGAAAGTTAGTATAGTATTTTAATAATATATTCGGCTTTGTTAATTACCAGAACGGAATACTGCGCAAGTGCACAAGAAAGGAAGGGAGGGGGGGAAACACGTAATAATGTTTCCACATATCGTGAATTTGTTTTATCTATATAGCCTAAAACGCACGTAAAAAAAACGCATGTCATGTACCTTTATAAGAAATTAGAGCATTGTGGAGTCAAAAGTTCAATTATTGGTGTGAGATGTACTTTTTATCTTTATTTTTCCTTTATTAATTTAAATATAATAATTATAAATAAAGATCTACAAATCTTTAAGACTGATTACAAACTAATGTTGGCATCACTTGTCTTAAACACGTCCTTACACCCTTCCTATGTCCTCTGTAATGTTTTCAAAAACCAAAATGACATTTGTGACTGATTTTGAAGCCTTTAGTTAACACCTTTGAAATCAAAAACAAAAATGTATCGATTGCATGTATGACTAGTATCGATTACAATAATATAGGTACGATTGTATTTATTACTAGTATCGAATACAATAATATAGGTACGATTGTATTTATTACTAGTATCGATTACAATAATATAGGTACGATTGTATGTATGACTACTTAGTATCGATTACAACTAGGCATCGCGTGGCTCTATCATTGAAGCGAGCGTATAGTAATAAATATGTATTGAATATTGAAAAAATAGATAATCATGAAGAGTTGATAGATAATGGGTATAGTCGTAGTGCAGCGGCTAGTAGTAAGGGAACCACTCCGCATTCTTACTATTCCTCTAACCTCACATCTCCTTTTCAATTATTATAAAATGTATTTCTTTGCTACAAAAAAAAACTACAGCATGTATCAAATTGGAATGTTGCATGCCTGTTTCAATTGTGCATTAGATAGTGTATATTGTATATGAAGTTTTATTAAAATCGTAAGAAGCTCGCTTCAATAATCTAGGTATGATTGTATGTATGACTAGTATCGATATGTGTCACATTACAAATTCGACTATCGATTATAGACTGTTGCTTTTTTCAGTCTTTTTGTTTGTATTTTTCTTATTCTTTTATTATATAATGTATTTATTCGATTTCTTTTATATTTACTGTTTAAGGGATATAATAATTTACGAACACAAAAGCTACTGTCCCTTTATCATAAAAGTAATAATTCATTTTTTGGAACTATGTAATATTCGAGATAATCGATTCTTTTGATTTTCGATGAGACAGGTATTTGACACAAGTTGACATCGATTGATGTGAAGAAAAAGAGGATGAAAAGAAATAATGAGATGTAATACGGGTAAAAAGAAAAATATTACCTTTGGTCCTCGATATCACTCGATTGTAAACTGACGTAGTTTTAAAAATTTCAAATTAAATCCAATGCGAACAAAACAATGGAAATTCGCTTTAAAAACGAAAAGCATTCAGCCTTCACGCTAGGTTATCTGAACTGGAACGATGCGGTAAAGTTAAGGGCCAAAGAATTGTTAAAGTGGGCTTTGTTATAGCATTCGTTTTTTAAGCTCTTCAGAATAAGCGATTCAGTCATTGGAACCTCAGAGTAAGGAAGGGGTAGAGGGAACAATCCGATTTGAGTGGTTCATTATGCTACCCCTCTATACTAAACCTCCCAAGCGAGCTCAATCCGAACTAAAGTGATCTCGTGGTCACTGGTCCTTGTCTTATTGGTCTATTCCTTGTCCTTCCGTTCCCATAGACGCTTGTCAACAAATCCTTATCAGTAGCAGTTATTTGATACCCCACTCAAAGAAGATTGCTATTGGTTATCTAGGAACTGTTACACGTTTATTAACGACGTTACTGCCTTTAGATAATTAATAAGGTTAACAACAAACATTAAAGTACATATTTATGAAGAAAACTGTATTAAAAATAAAAATATTAAATGTCGTAAGAAAATATCACTTATTAAAAAATACAGTTATATAATTCACTTATATAATTTCACTTATATAAAATATTACTTCATAGCAGTGTCGGTGTTCATTTTACTAAAAAATGTATTTTAAAAAGTTGTCTGTCTCATTAAATAGATGAAGTTAGAATTTTTTCCCCATCCTAAAATTCCAATTTTAAATTTGAAGCTTACGTTTACGCGAGCGTTGCGCGTGAACGCTGGGGCGGATAACGTTACCTAACAAACTCATCCTGAGCATTGGTAAAATAACATGTGTTGTGTACCAATTCCAAAAATTTCTCTACACCCATATTGGAGAGCCGTATTTCGTACAGAAACCTAAAATGATGGTTTAAAGTTATAATTTTTGATTGAATGGAGTGTGGTGTTTTGACATATATTTAACTATAGTTTCACCAGAAAAACCACTAAGGGTGCTTAAACTCACACTCTGGGCATGTCAGGATCGAGTTCAGGTGTTTCCATGAAACTCGATCCAGACACGATCCCAGAATTGAGTGTATTTTTTTTTGTGTTGCCATTAGCTTTTCAACTATACAGCCATACAAGTATTAATGTTTTTTTATTTGCTCGTTTTCCTATCAATTTAAATTTTTATTTGTTCACTATTTAGAAAATTGTATATTTCACGAAACACAAGGATATTATTGCTTCGAAGAATGCTTTTATAAAGAACTGGTTGTTTTATTTTATCTGAGATGCTGTGGAGCAATCTCTCCCTACTATCTCTGTACTTTGTACACTTCATAATTAAATGCTCTAGATCTCCGACTTCATTACATCTGTCACACATATCTGAGGAGCTTCTTCAGATCATCTTTAGATACTTGGGGCAGATTCCGTGGTTGCACCTTAGTCTATTTATCACGCTCACCAAGTTCTTTCCTTTTACCTCTGCGAACCATGGTTTGGACCTCAGGGTGGGTTCTATTCTTCTATAATTCCGTGTTCTGTTATCACCTTTGAATTCATCTATCCATTTTTTTTAACTCGATGTTTAGCTTGATTTATTGAGTCCATTATTGTTAATTTGTACTTTAAGTTTTCACTTTCGTAATCCCCCTCCCTCGCTAAAGTATCAGCCATGCCATTCGGTGTTATTCCTATATTGAGTGTATCGTGCCTGGATTAAAATCGCATTCAATCCGTATTAAATCTATGTTTTCATGGACAATCTGGATCCAAAAACTGTATTCAATCCGTATTGAAACATCATAGAAACGTAGTAATTGAGTAGTGAAGCTACTGCATAGTGGTCACCTCCAAGAGAATGATACAATATGTCAAGAGAGTAGGGGCAGAATCCTCTAATATAAACTAAACTATTATTTATTGTTTTGTAAATTCATTTTGTTGAGAGGTTGAAAATGATAATTTAATAAAGGCTCTCCAATATGGGTGTAGAGAAAAGGTACAATAATCAGATTAAACCGTAAATTTAGGAGCCGTATTGTTGCATACGATACAAAGCATTTGAAAATGGTATTTCCGTTTTAGTCGTGTATTAAATTATTTGTTATTAACTTGCCTCTTAGTTAGAGTGCTTGGTCAAAAGTTTAAAATATAACTTAACTTTTAGTAGAAACAAAACAGGCAAGTATAGTGTCGGCTTGTTGGAAAGTCCAATTTTATAAAATTCTTTTCAGTAACCCTTAATCAAATGACCATTCCTCATACCAGTTCCGTCCCCTACCTGGAGCTATACTTAGGTCGTTGTTTAATATGGGAACATCGTACTAAACATTAACGCCAAACATTTAATGCTCTCTATAAACTTTTACACAGACTCTTACACAACACATCTCAACAATGGGCCTACATTAGGGTGGGTCGAAAAAAACTTTTTTGGAAATCTAAAAACATGTAGTGATAAAAACTTGTTACTATGCTAGAAACGAAAGATCCCAAAGTTTCTATTAGGCAGTCCCAAGGCAGTCTATTACGTACTGCTTTCTTCCACTTAATGACTATGTATGTAATTTCATAAAAAAAAAAATAATATCACAATTTAAATTAAATTATTAATTTTTTTTTTATAAGCTATACATATGACGATTACGAAATGAACTAAAAAATGAGAAAATATTAAGTTTCTTTTTCGTAAACTTGGCATTTAACTACGGCGGAATTTATTTTTTGCTAATTTTTTCGAAAAACTTATGTATGTCATCACTTACAGGCTAAACTAAACAACTTAATTATTTAAACTATGTAGTTTCCACAAGCACTAAATGTCTATAATATATATTTAACAGTAAATCTACACTCATAATATATTTTAATACCAAAAAATAATACGAAACACCACAACATCGCTATTTTATAAGAACTTCACATACATCAAACTTCAAAGCGACGGGGCGTGACCTAGCACTTGTTCAAATGAGTCCAAATTTTGGGATCTTTCGTTTCTAGCATAGTAACAAGTTTTTATCACTACATGTTTTTAGATTTCCAAAAAAAGTTTTTTTCGACCCACCCTAGCCTACATGGACATACGGCATAGAACTCTGGGGTTGCACCAAACCTTCCAATTCCTATCGCATCCAATCACTCCAATCCAGGATCCTGAGAAATAAATTAACTGTAAAAAAAAAAAAATTAAAAACAAACTTTTATCTTGAGCCATCCGCAATATTGGGTTTAGAGTGAAGGCATTTTATTTTTCGTATTCTTCTCAGAAAACCCTTTCATGTGATATCCATATCATGGGCATGCTTAAATAATAACTAGTCCTCCATCTTGGGCTGTCCACCATATTAGATTTAGAATGACGTCACTTAACTAACCATGCATTATCATCTAAACTAAACGTGTATGCAACATTAAAATTCAATCGGTTGAGGATAACTGCTTTAAAATTCAGTTGCAAGATTTGACCCGAACATACAAACATTGCACCCTCGCGATTATTAACTCCCTGGGCTGCGCCTCGGGAGCGAACGTTCTGGTTCCCTCGGCTTAAATAACTATATCTACGTGAGTTTTTATATTTTATTTTTATTTTACGCATCACTACAAACTAGAACTACTTCTATGCAGTATATATAATAGTATATTATGTTACTAGGCTGTGAAGTGGGTTTTTTCTTTACCGCGGCAATTACATTTACTGTCGAGCGGAGCGAGACAGTAAATATTGCCAAGGTAAAGAAAAAATACTTCACAGTCGCGTAGCATATGCTATTTTTTCTGAGGTAGCAGACAATGAAAAAACATTAAATATTAATCACTAATCAATGTATAATAATAACAAATATTAGTACATTCTTAAGACTTCAAAAAAGAAACCTTAAAAAGAGGTTACACTATAAGAAAAGATAAATAAAACGCATTGACATCTAGCGGATTTTAATCGTACTAGAAGCATTTCTACAAAGACTGCAGCACTACTAACGGAAGTTTTGACAACTACCCGCCGGAAAATAAAAATCTTTTAGTTCCTAGGACGTAAAAGATTTTTTCTTTACAGCTAGGAGTAATGAAAAGATTTTTTAAGTCCACGTAATGAAAAAATGGATTTTAGCTATGTTTTTTAGGCTTTAAAGTTACTATTTCACAGCCTACCACGGAAAAAATACATTTTGTTACTCGGATTTTGTTCATATTCTTTCATTGCGTTTTCTTCACTGCATATACAACTTATGTGCCTTCAGGGTGTTATCGTTATTAATATATTATCACCCTACAACAAAGTTTTTATCGTGTTTTGGGGTAAGTTGGTCCTCTTCCGTCCCTAAAAAAAGTGGGAAAAAAACTTTTTATTCACAACTAAAATTGTATATTCGTAACGAGCGACTGAGTGTATTATTTAGCATTGTTTTACTATTTTTTTTTTTTTTTAAGTAAAATTATTGATTTATAAAAAACAATACATACTTAATGAGAAAGGAGTGTATAGAATAAAACAAAAACAATCCAGAAACAAAAAAAAAAGCAATTCAATAGAAAAACCAGTGCAAATACAATTTTCAATTTTCTTTTCCTAACAATGAAATAAAATAAGCGGGTAAAAACAAATAAAATTTCTGTAAGGTTATAAAAATGGTCGTATTTTCCATTATTTCTAATACAGAACTTTTCTGCAAGTTTCGTTTTGAAATTAATAAGAAGTTTAAAATTGTTTTTGGTTTTATATAAATTTAAGACGTTGTTGGTTAATTTTAATTATTATTTTCGTAATCTATATTTAGGACCGTAGGATTATCATTGAAAACGTGTAAGATTAATTATTCGAGGCATTTCTAATTAAGCCTGGGATTATATTTAAGCAGATAATTTATAATTCGACGAAGATAAAGTTTAATGGTTTTATCTAGGTCCTAAAAAACCCCAGAGGTGATTATAAACCCTCATAGATTTTAATCATTATTAAATAAAACCCCAAAAAATAAATTTATAGCTTATTGGTTTTACGTGATAGAGAAAGCTAATGGTGTTATGTAAGGTTAGATGGAGGTTATTACGGAAATTTATGATGTTTTCCGTCGATATATTGTCACAAAGGATTATATCAATACCAGTTAACTGGCTGGTACTGGATCCATGTTATGGATAGCTCTACAATCAAGCCTAGAACATAACATAATATTTGACATAATGTTAACATATTATGTCATATTTGATTCATTCATATTGTTCTGCATTTAGATTTCAATTGTTAGTGTTCTATTGTAAATATATATATATTTTTTTTTAGTTTTTCTATAAATATATAAACACTGATGGATGCCCAGCACACACGAAACTATTAACAAAAATTGGCCAACAAAACAATCAGATTAACTTTCTCGTATTATCTAGATGCCAGAAACTTTTTGTTGTCGATTTTCAACAAAATCAGAATTATTTTTACTGGTCTTATATTACTTTGCTTTGTAAGTTTCATCGCACATTTCCGTTTCCCCAATTTTGAACCACTTCCCGCGATTCAATCTTCCCCAAATTTTGCACATAGATAAAACTAAGGTGAAGAATACAGAAACCAAAAAAAAAGAAATGGCGTCAAATTTATTTGCTTTTTAAGTTTCATCGCACACCTGTTACCCCAATGTTTAACCACTTACCGTCATTCAATCTTCCCCAAATTTTGCACATTGATACAACTAAGGTGAGGAATGCAGAAACCAAAAAAAAAAAAAAAAAAAAAAATGGCGTCAAATTTATTTGCTTTTCAAGTTTCATCGCACACCTATTATCCCAATTTTGAACAACTTACCGTCATTCAATCTTCCCCAAATTTTGCACATAGATACAACTAAGGTGAAGAATACAGGAACCAAAAATAATAATAATAAAAAAAAAAATGGCGTCAAATTTATTTGCTTTTCAAGTTTCATCGCACACCTATTACCCCAATTTTGAACCACTTACCGTCATTTAATCTTCCCCAAATTTTGCACATAGATACAACTAAGGTGAAGAATACAGAAACCAAAAAAAAAAAAAAAAAATGGTGTCAAATTTATTTGCTTTTCAAGTTTCATCGCACACCTATTACCCCAATGTTGAACCACTTACCTTCATTCAATCTTCCCCAAATTTTGCACATAGATACAACTAAGGTAAACAATACAGAAACAAAAAAAATAATAAAAAAAAAAATAAATAAAACTAAAAAATTGAAAATAAGACCAGTTTTGAAAAATGGCATTTTTATATTAATTATTATCAATATCTTAGAAACTAGATTTTTCCCGGGAAAACGGCTTATATCGTTGGATTCGTAATTAAATGGACTAGAGATTCTTTTTTTTAAGTTTATTATTATTGAACAGTATATCAAATTTTATCATAAAAATAACTTCTCCTCGGCCGGGAATCGAACCCGGCTACTCTCCGTCTGTGTTTAAAACTATTTTCTCAGAAATTAGATTTTTTTCCCGGGAAAACGGCTTTTACCTTTTGATTCGTATTTAAATGGACTACATTTTAGAATTCTTTAGGAACCGTTTTCGAGAAATATTTGTATCGGTAGTTGTCTCTGTGTTTTGGTGGTACATCACAATTGTGTCAATGAATAATTATTCTAGTGATAAATTTGTGTTATTTCATCACTATTATTACAAAGAAATATGATATGGTTCTGTTTTCAAAAAATGTCAACCGCCAATTACTCATTGCTAAAAAAGAGATCCAACTTTCAGATTAAAAATTTAGAAGAAGGTACGATTGTTACCCACAAACAAAATTACACAGATAAAAAAGATTACCCCCGAAAAAAGCAAATAAGTGGGTTGTTTTTAGGGTCCGTAACCAAAAACGAGCCCTTATACATTCTTGACATTATCAGTCTGTCTGTGGAACGGACAGATCTCCGAGAGTCACCAACATAAAAATTTGAAACTTTATAATTATTATGTTATGTAATAATTTAAAAACAGGAAAATTATTGGGAAGCCCAAAAACATCATTCCTCAAAAACTAGGGGACACATTTTAGGGGGGGGGGGGATGCTTAGGGCTTAGTGTACATCTTTAATTCCTTAAAATGTTGTCTTGATAACTATTATTTATGTTTCAGGTCACGCACATATCACGGATTTCAACATCGCCACTGTTCTACCTGGAGGACAACTCGCCACTTCCATGTCTGGAACAAAACCTTACATAGGTAACTTACAAAACATTGCTTGTATTTGTTTTGACCGATAAATTTCTGCATATCAGACATAATGATATTCAGTACACACTTAAACCAACAATCACAAAACCGCAATACCATATCATGCACGTGCCAAAATATGTTGACTTCCTAGTAGTTCCTAGAGTCTCATTATTTGTTTTGGGATCTGAAATTGGTTTTTATCTAAATAATAAACCCATAATTTAAGTTCGCCACCACAATTTTCAGAAATAATCTCATCAGAATTGCTTGTGCCAATTTTATTTCAATATATCTAATAAAGAATTAGCAGAGTAGGTGCACCAATGTTAAATTTAAGTTACAAATAAATTCTCTTGAAAAGGTGAAGTCGCGAAAATTTAGGATTGGCGGTATCCTGTTATAACACTTTGTAACAGAGAATTAAACAGCAAAATATATCAGACGGTCTTTTATAAACCTCTTATAACAGTCTGGGTAAATATGTGCTTGAACACCCACACATTTTTCTAATTGTCCGATTGACTTTTAGAGCGTTCTTTTTAACTGTTCCATTTTAGGTCATTGATGCCGATATTTTGAAAATATCGATATATTGAACCAAGAAATATCGATATTTTTTAGATCTTTTGATATATCGACAATATCGATATATTGAACCAAGAAATCTCGATATTTTTTAGATCTTTTGATATATCGACAATATCGATATTTCTTTGAAGAAACATAGAAAAATCGAAAATATCGAAAAGATGACTTAAGAACATAAGCTCTCTCGCAGAAGATAGAAAAAGGTTCTGCCTCATAAAGAAAAAACGTCGACTTTTTTTGTCGTCAGGTAGGATTGGAGGTTCGCAATGTCAATATTTCGATACATCGAAGATATCGATATTCTCTTTCGATATTTCGGCTAACATCGATGTCGATTTATAGAAACATTTTCGATAATTTCTTTCGATATCCCAACCCTATTTACAATTATTTAACTTTTTTTTTTTTATTTAATAATTTAACAACTTTTGACCTGGGATTATTTCGGTAAAGTCAATAGTTTTTTTTTAAAATATACATAAATCAACCTGTTTGGATACGTAGTGCGGGTCTCTGTCACCTAGGTTAGTTTTAATGTTTAATTCTTCCCGTGGCCGACAGAGGTCGCCTCGTTCCTTTCGCCGCCGGCATTGGACGGCCTACCCTTGCAGTCGAGCTTGAGCCTTCTTTCTGTCCACATGTCACACGGTTGACTTATGTTATGTGCGTTTTCTATCAATAATAAAACATCTACAGTCCACTTATGTTAACTAAATGTGCGTTAATTTCTTTCGAATTTCAACCTTCGTAACACAAACATTTTTGGTCACTTCGGGCCTGGATACATTCCACACAGTGCTTAGTTTCGTTTTCAAAGAACTATTTCAAATGCGTATTTCTAAATCTTTCTATGTGTTTCGTACAAATTTATTATTATAGTCATTCATTACGTCTTATTACAGTCATTTTTACGTTATCAAAACTATTTAAACTAACATATTGACAGTTCGTAGTTCTTAGTGCGATATTTTATACGTATCTCTTGTCTCTTGCACAAGATAGTATTTTTTATAAGTCGGTTACGCGTGATTTGTTGCATCCGGCAACATAGCAAGCAAACTATAAAGCGCGGGAACTGGACTCGCCCCACTCTCCTTCACATCACACCTGACGTACGGGACGGAGCTCGTGGCTGCAGACCTCTTCCCCCCTGGCTTCTCGCTTATCACTCACTACCCCTCAGCTGTTAAACTACAAAGGCGGTATCTACCAACTCCATTCCTTAACCTTTCATTTCATTCATTTAAACCTTATCACTTTTTTCTTTTTATTGCCTTCATTTATTTATTTACTTTTTTTATTATGTTTAATCGTGTTCATTTTCTATGACACTCTCTTCTTTTAATTTCTTTTTATAAATTGAATGATAAATAATTATTTTACTTTAAAGTTATCAAGTTTTGTTACGTCTTTTTGCCTATGCGTCTTTTATATTTCATATAGGATTTATTTTATTATTAATTATTACGACTTTCAAATTCTACTATTTTTGTTATTTTTTTATTTGCGTTATAATTTAAATAGGTATATCATTTTTATAAAAAATGCCTGCGAAACGGGATAAACAATCCAAATCGAATCCGGTTGAGATCGACAAAAGAAATGTTGTTGAATCTCGTCTGGACAGGATAGATGCATATATTAATCATTATGACCCTTCGATGGGGGTAAATCAGTTACGTAGTCGCTTAACTATCCTCGAAGGGTGCTGGAAGCAATTCGAGGAGATCGCGGATTACACCGACGCCGATTTAGCTCGAAGAGAGGCTTTCGAAGACAAGTATTGTGACGTAACTGCTAAAATTAATAACTTACTCGACATAGAAAAAAATAATGACGAGTCTACGAAAGGAAATTCCTCCCCGCAACGGCGGGATGCACACTTATATGATTCCATCCGACTTCCCAAGATTGACTTAATTAAATTTAATGGCAATTATGAAACCTGGATACAATTCCATGATACATTTAACACCTTAATTAATTCTAATAATTCACTATCAAAAATTCAGAAATTTCACTACTTGAGATCAACTCTCAAAGACGAGGCCGCTCAAATAATTCAAAATTTAGAGACGACCTCTGAAAATTATGATGCGGCTTGGGGACTTTTAAAATCTAGGTACGAGAACCGTCGACTTATAATATCAAAACACGTGCGCTCTCTTTTCGATATTCCTAAGGCAGAAAAACAGTCTGCAAAAGCTATTCGTACACTATTACAACATTTTACCAAACATCTAGCTGCACTCAAGGCGTTAAAACAGCCTACGGAATCTTGGGACACTCTTATAGTGCACCTAGTTTCTGCAAAATTAGATTTTTATACATTGAGAGATTGGGAAAACTCTCTCACCACTGAGGAACTGCCAACTATCAGGGACCTCGAGGAGTTCCTTAATCGTAAGGTACAGGTTCTTGAAACTCTCGAGACTAGTCAGTCAACTCCCTCCAAAATCCCTAACCGAAATTCGACGAATAAAAATCAGACTTTAAAACCTCTTCACACGCCTCAGTGTAATACGTCATCACAGGAATTTAAACCTAAACGCCAATGCATAATATGTGCAGAACTTCATCCAATATACTTTTGTAATACCTTTAAAGCAATGTCTCTTCAGGACAAGCTTAACGAAGTTAAGAAACACAGACTATGTAACAATTGTTTACTTCCGGGGCACGTAGTAAACACTTGTAGAGCTTCAAACTGCCGATCCTGTCAAAAACCCCACAATTCTTTACTATGCTCTAAAAGTACCTCCAACAATCAGTCAACAGATACAAAGCCTAAGCACACAACCTTGTCTGCTACGGCTACGCAAGTTAATCATGCGTGCTCACAACCTACGTTAGTGCTCTTATCGACTGCCTTAATCGAAATAACCGATCGTTATGGCAATGCGATTACTGCCCGAGCTCTACTCGACTCGGCTTCACAGTCAAATTTCGTAACCGAGTCTCTTGCCCAAAGACTTGGCCTCAAACGAAATCGTATAAATTATGACGTCACCGGAATTGATAGCTGCGAAACCCGAATCTCTTCTTCTATTCAGGCAAACATTAAATCCAAGATTAACAATTTCAAAACTACTCTCGATTTCCTTGTTATTTCTAAAATTTCCCAAGACATTCCTCAAGTTCCGATTGATATTTCAAGAATTAATATTCCACCATCAGTACTACTCGCCGATCCTCAATATCATCAGCCAGGCAAAATCGACCTCCTCATTGGAGCGGGATTATTCTATGAAATTCTTCATGTTGGACAAATTCGACTTTCAAACCAATCTGCGATACTTCAAAAAACTTCGTTCGGCTGGGTCGTGTCTGGTCGCACGACTCCTAAAAAAAGACTGCCTGCAGAGAATAACACCGTGTGTCACCTCAGTACTGATCAAGAGCCTCGATTAGAGTCTCAAATGCAACGGTTTTGGGAAATTGAGGACTCTCATCTTTCAACGTCAAGCCTCACGCCTGAGGAAAGAGAATGCGAAGAACACTTTTTGCGAACTATACAACGAGACGACAACGGTCGTTTTTTAGTTACACTACCATGCAATGAAAATATCTCAAAGATCGGCTTGACTCGTGAAACTGCATTAAAGCGTTTTAATTATCTAATAAATAAGCTCGATAAAAATCCTGTTGTCAAATCGCGATACGAGGATTTTATGAGTGAATATCTGCGACTAGGACATATGCAAAAAATACCCCTTAAAGATCTTTATCCCGATGATAATCGCATTATCTACTATATCCCACATCATGCAGTACATAAAGAAAATAGTTCAACCACTAAATTGCGAGTGGTTTTCGACGCTTCAGCTAAAAGTTCGTCCGGAATTTCTCTTAACGATGCATTAATGGTCGGCCCTGTCGTTCAAGAGGACTTATTTTCGATTTCACTGCGTTTCCGAAAACACAAAATAGTCATTACTGCTGATGTATCAAAAATGTACCGCCAAATGAGGCTCTCTGAAAAACAATACGATCTTCACCGTATATTTTGGTGGAATGAAACTTGCGATTCCATTGAAGAATACCAACTTACGACACTTACATACGGAACGGCGCCAGCATCTTTTGTAGCCACGCGCTGCTTAAAGAAACTAAGCCAAGACGAACGTTCACGTTTTCTGATTGCATCCGTCATTCTTGACAAGGACTTTTACGTTGATGATATGCTCACTGGGTTTCCTTCAGTTAACGAAACTTTAACTGCTATAGATGAGTTAAATCGTATTTTTGCGTCTGCTGGTATGGAATTAAGAAAATGGTCTTCTAATTCTGATGAAGTTATTTCCCATATCCCTGTGGAACACAGAGAGGTCAGTAAGCCTCTTGAATTCGATACCGATGGAGTTATCAAGACTCTAGGTCTAGCTTGGAACGCCCAGCAAGACCATTTCGTTTATAAAATATCAGTTGATTTCGAGCGCCGTATCACAAAACGTACGGCACTTGGAGAAATAAGTAGATTGTTCGATCCTCTCGGTCTCGTTTCTCCTGTGGTTATTCGTGCGAAGATTTTTATGCAGCGAACATGGTCCCTGAAGGTAACTTGGGATGAGTCGCTTCCAAGTGATTTACATACTGCGTGGAGTCAATTTCGTAAAGATCTGTTACACCTTAATTCATTAAACATACCTCGGAATGTTGCTCCTCATGATAATATAGTTTCATATGAAATCCAGGGATTCTGTGATGCGTCAGAATCTGCTTTCGGGGCCTGTATTTACCTACGCTGCATTACTGGTGATGGAATTATCTCATCTCGTCTCGTTTGCGCCAAGTCACGGGTAGCTCCCCTGAAACAAACAACAATACCACGACTCGAACTCTGTGGAGCCCTCTTGCTCGCAGAATTATACGAAAAAACAATTAATTCATTAAACTTACCTAGTTATACATACCACCTCTGGACAGATTCAACCATCGTGCTTGGATGGTTAAGTACGACAAAGCGCCTCAAAACTTTCGTTTCGAACAGAGTTCTACAAATACTTGATTTAACTGATGTTGAACATTGGCATCACGTGCGAACAGACAGCAATCCGGCTGATTGCCTATCGAGAGGTATATCTACCTCAGAACTTATTACATCCGATTTGTGGTGGTGTGGTCCCCACTGGCTTTCATTGCCGAAGGAACAATGGCCAGAAGAATCCCTCAAAGTATTATCTGATCTTCCTGAAACCAAACCAGATAAAGTAGTTGCTCTTGTTATTTCCGATGACTTCGATCTTCTCAAACGGTTTTCCAAACTTCATACCTTACTTCATGTTACATCTTATTGTTTGCGCTTTCTGAAAAATTGCAGGAATCCTCATTCAAAAATAACTGGCCCTTTAACATCCATGGAGATTACAGAATCTCTGCATAGGTGGGTAAAATTAGTTCAGCTTACAACTTTTAAATCTGAAATAGCTGCTCTCATTGATAAAAAGGCATTAAAACCTAAGAGCAAGCTAAGACAGCTTAATCCATTTCTTGACGAAGAACAGTTATTGAGGGTGGGCGGTCGCCTGTCACGCTCCAACCTCACTTACGGACAGAAGCATCCTCTTGTATTGCCTTCGAATAACGTTTTCACTGATTTAATCATCAACGCGGAACATCTTCGGCTGCTACATGCAGGACCACAGGCCCTCTTATCATCCCTTCGAAGACACTTCTGGCCACTTCGTGGTAAGGACCAAGTCAGAAGAATATGTCATAAATGCATGGTCTGTTTTCGTGCCAAACCTCAAGATATTTCACAACTCATGGGAGATCTACCTCCACATCGAGTTGAACCTTCCCGTCCCTTCCTACGAACAGGAGTAGACTTTTGTGGTCCATTTCATATTCGGGAATGCAAGCGCAAAAATTCTAGACTGACAAAGGCTTACGTTGCAGTATTCATTTGTTTCAGTACAAAAGCTGTCCATGTTGAACTAGTTAGTGATCTTAGTACAGAAGCTTTCCTTGCGGCTCTTAAACGTTTTATGGGGCGTAGAGGTAAGCCCTCACATTTATACTCCGATAACGCAACAAACTTCGTAGGGTCTCGAAATCAACTAAAAGAACTGCGTGATCTATTTCTTAGTTCCTCACATGTAACAAAACTTGATAATTTTTTAGTTGATGATAATATAAAATGGATCCATGCCCCACCTCGGTCACCCCACCATGGCGGCTTGTATGAGGCCGCTGTTAAATCCCTAAAATACCACCTGAAAAGGATTGTTGGTAATTCGAACCTCACTAATGAGGAATTCAATACAATTCTCATTCAAACTGAAGGGTGCTTAAATTCACGACCTATCACAGCCCTTTCCTCTGACCCTTCCGACTTATCCCCTTTAACCCCCGCTCATTTTCTTATCGGAGAAGAAATTACTGCGACCGTAGAACCTGACTTGCAACCTCTGAAGATAGGTAGATTATCACGCTGGCAGTTAGTCCAAAGACTGTATCAGCAATTCTGGAAACGCTGGTCATCTGAGTACCTCGGAAGTCTCCAGCATCGTTCCAAGTGGCATTCAGCGTCGCCCAATATAAAAAATGGTCAGCTGGTACTTCTGAAAGAAGACAATCTCCCTCCGCTTAAATGGAGGCTTGGACGAGTTACAGAACTTCATCCCGGCCAAGATGGGCTTGTCCGAGTCGTCTCCGTCCTCACATCCGGCGGAGTCAAGAATAGATCAATCGCCAAGATTTGTCCTCTGCCAATAGAGGATGAACCAAGCAATAATTAATTCAAGCGTCTTTTTTTTTAACTATAATTGTATTTCAATTTTATAATTTCATTTCAAGTTCAATTTAATTTATCATTTTATTTTATTTTTTGTTTTTTCAATTGTATTTTGTTTTGCGATTGCTATAATTTTTATGTATGTTAGTTTTTTAATTGTTGAAAGGTGGACCTTCCAAGGTGGGCGGTATGTTTGGATACGTAGTGCGGGTCTCTGTCACCTAGGTTAGTCTTAATGTTTAATTCTTCCCGTGGCCGACAGAGGTCGCCTCGTTCCTTTCGCCGCCGGCATTGGACGGCCTACCCTTGCAGTCGAGCTTGAGCCTTCTTTCTGTCCACATGTCACACGGTTGACTTATGTTATGTGCGTTTTCTATCAATAATAAAACATCTACAGTCCACTTATGTTAACTAAATGTGCGTTAATTTCTTTCGAATTTCAACCTTCGTAACACAAACACAACCCATGTACATAAGGGACTTGTTGCCAACTTAAGGGAACTTAAAAAATTGGGTTTTTAAGGGTGGGAGATTCAATCAGGATAGCTAAAAACCTTCAAAATGGTTGAATTAACACATAATAAAACACAATAATAGTAATATTAATTTACAAAATAAGAAATATAAATCAAATTATTTCGTATCGTTTCGATTACACGATGTCGAAACCCATGATAAATTGGTAATTTTTGTCGTAAACAAAAGTAAATTCTTTTTTTAATTCCAGCACATAATAAACATTTAGAACACATGTCATCCTAAACTGATTATAATATTAAGGGAATATTGGTATATTCGACTATTAATCATAAACAATATAATAATATTATATACAAAAGTGTGATTCCTGGGTCTTTTCTGTTAATCCCCCCCCCACGCCTTCCGGGCGCTTTATCGCATATACAGGGCTGCACCATTTAACTTTCATGGGGCATTCCGATTTTCCACAACTGTCTATTGTACAGAAATCTAAAAAACAATGTGCTAGGTAGATCACCTCATTTCTTATTGGCATACATACATAAATAAACACATTTTCCAAGAAAGTAAAAGGTTAAAAAAAAACACACAACTTACGGCTTGAAATTCATATTTGTTATTGGAAAGACAGTGCATAAAGTTGACAGCTAGTGACAATGCCATGTCATGGCTAGATGGACAAAGACGAGTCAGGTGCAATACATACGCCCCCGCCTTTGTAAATATTGGACACCAACTCTCGACGCAAATAAGCTTATATTACACTAAAACGTATTAGACTGATAGGTTTCCTCTTAAAACTATAATGAGATAATAGCAATATCTACACTTCATTGTTTTGGTGAAAAAGGTCAAAAAAAGTGTTTCATTCATATGTTTATTTCAATAAATATAAGGATATTTTATCAGTATTGTATTGTCTTGGACAGAGGTCGGAAAAAGTAGTTATATATGTATACCGATAAATAATAAGGTGACCAACCTAGAGAGTGGTTTTTCAGCTTCATGTACACTAGACAGTTGTGAAAAATTGAAATGCCCCATAAAAGTTAAGGGTGCAACCCTGTATATGCGAAAAAACGCCCAAAAGTCGTGGGGGGGGGGGGGACTAACAGAAAAGACCCTGATTCCTTTGTCCTAATATTCATTAGACTAAATATCCCTTTGTCGTAATAATTATTTAAACAAAAGAAATATACAGGAGATATAGGTAAATGCCTTAGTTAAACTACCTATTAAGGCAAAGGAATATTTAGTCCAGTTTGCTTTGAGACGAAGGAATGTCACCCTTTTATATTAAAAAATGTGTGATATTCTTTTGTCCGAAAGTTCAATAGATGAAATGTGGTGTTTGAATTTGAAGAGCTCTGACTTTAACGCTAAAACTAGACTGATTACTTTTTGAACCCTTCCTCTCGGGTCAGTTGATATATATCTCGAGTGTATCGCCTCTTATATCGATACATTTAATCCAGTAATAATATTGTTTATAATGGCCGAAGGAAATTTTTACGAGTTTAATTAAACGATGTTTTTTTTTAACAATAAAACAATTATTTATGGAGATTTTCGAGTGGTTTTGTGTGTTAATCCAATTCCGTAGTTTTTAGCTTTCCTGAGTGAATCCCCCACCCAAAAACCCCCTAGTTCCCCCATTTCACGTATGTACGTTAGTAGATATTTTATATGTATTTAAAAAAACTATTGAATTCACCGAAATAGTACCAGGTCGAATGTTGTTAAATTGTAAAAAGGAACAGATTAAAAAAAAAACCTGAAGTCACTCGGACATTTTTATGTATGTGGGTGTTCAAGTGCATATTTACCACAGTGTGTTATAAATTAATAACGAATGCAACTAAAGGTGGACCAAGAAGTCATGGAAATCTGAGGAGTGCGCTAGTGTCGTTTATTTGGTGTCATGTAAAGTCAGTTTTTAATAAAATATACCACTGTCAAAAAACACAGTGTTGTTCTTTTGCTATTAATAATTTTATTTTTGATAACTTCTATATTTTGTTAATATTTTTTGCAACAGGCAACACTGAACCTGATAAGAAATCACTAATAATAATATACGATAATCATAATAATATTCTTTAAATCTAAATAAATTTTCTTCTATATTAATCTATTTTTTTCTTCCTCATTTCTGAGTTTGATTTGGATTTAGGACAGTTGTGACTATAATTCGTACTGTATAAAAACAAGCAAAACAGGAAACCTAACAGATTGGAAACCTTCCTGTTCTTATCCGTGAGATTTGACATAACTGCGCATGTCATACAAACTAGAAATGGGCATTGTCTTTGCACCCGACTGTACTGACTTAGGCAATACTCGGTAGTTCCGACTTTAAACGAAGCTAAGCTTTCAGTTTCTCCCGTGTTCATGACTTCTTGGTCGACCTTGTATATATTGTTCTGCTTCCAATGATGCAACTTTTTAACTATGTATAGCGCCAGAGGTGTTCGCCTGCGTGGTAGACGAATGCTACGGATATACCTACCCGGTTGACTGGTGGTCCCTAGGAGTCACCATGTACGAAATACTGGCCAGGAGTCGTCCCTATGAGATCAGAGCACAGACGTCCATAAGTGAAGTTCGTATGATACTCACACAACCACTCAAATTCAGCTCCCACTGGTCACCAGAAATGACCGACCTACTGTCCAGGGTAAGTCAACATTTCTAAAACAAATAATAATAATAACAATAACAATAATAAATTCTTAAATCCAACGCTTTTCAACTAAAAAAAACATATAGGTATGTTACCAAAATATCTACAAATACAATCTTATAAACAATAACAACAAACGCAGCATCCGGAGAGAACATTTTTTCTCTCAATTTAGTGCTAATTTATTTATTTTATTTTTACTTTCTTTTCATTTTACTTCCGAGCTTACCGAAGGTAACGGAAGCTATGAGGTCTTTCTGAAGAACAAAAATATTTTAGGTCTCCGATTTCAAAAATTCCAAGACAGAAATCCGTTTCAGACATCAAGGGACCATTTTCTGTTTCGTGACTATCTGTCACTCAATTTTTGCGAACTAAAATATCTCAAAAACTACACGGGGCTAGTTGGGCTAGTATTACAATTAGTCTATTGTTGGTGCTATATAAGCTTCCACCTTCTCCACCCATTTGTTTCTCTTTTTCATGCGCACAAACATACATTTATTTACACTAAATTAATTAGGGGCTATCTGAGGCCTACTTTCGACAAACCATCCAAACTTCATTAAAATCAGATAAGTACTTTTGAAGCTATAGGTGTAAATAAATGTATGTTTGTGCGCATGTAGAAGAGAAACAAATGAGCGCAGAAAGTTGAAACTTATATGGGACCAAGAATGAGCTAATTATGACCTACCATACAAATTTCATTAAAATTCGGACGTGTAGTTTTTAAGATGTGTTGGTTCGCAAAAATTGAGTGACAGACCGACAGACAGACACGGAACCAAAAATGTTCCCTGATGTCTGAAACGGATTTCTGACTTGAAATTTTTGAAATCGGAGACATAAAATATATTCGTTCTTCAGAGCGATCACATAGCTTCCGTTACCTTCGGTAAGTTCGGAAGCAAAAGTTTTGTAAACAAAGAAATGTGTAAAATTGTCAAATTGTCAAATTGTCAAATTGTCAAATGTCAAATTGTCAAATGTCAAATTGTCAAATTGTCAAATTGTCACATTGTCAAATGTAAAATTGTGCGAAGGTTCAAGGCAGCGCACGCATTTTGACGAGCGAAGTGAGTAGGGGGCAGAGCCTCCAAGTTTGTTATTAAAAATCAATTATTACTCTATTAAAATAAAATCATAAAAAATTTGAATAAGACTTGAAGTAAAGGGTTCGTACAGGTTTGGAAGCGGTTCCGCGAAAAAGATAGTTCGGAACCAACTTTTTTGCGGATCTTCTAGAAGAAGGCCATAGATAATAGGTCGAGTGGAGATCCGCTAGCTATGAACCCACCTCAATTCTGACAGACACTTCACTAGTGTCAATCTATGATTCTTCATTCCATTTAATGTCCCTTTGATCTTTCTTTCAAGAAATAATTTATTTTTATGAACAAAATAATTTTATATAATAAGTATTTATACATGTGAGACACATTTTACATTTAAAGGGAAACATAAAAATGAAAGAGGAAAACTCGAGTTATATATGAATGTCTCAGTTTTCCCTGTCAGAGCGATATGTTTAAACAAAGCATCTGTTTTTTTTTCTTTGTTTGTCAATCAAAGAAGACAAATTAAAAAGAAAATTGTGAAAATATATGCTTTTCTTTTATTACATTACGTTTATTTCCATTTTCATTACTAAAATTAAAATACCTAATAAAAGAGTAAAGAAACCAGGAAAATCCTCTTAGCCATACATTTATAAAAAATATAATAAATTGAAGAGTGGAAGAATTCTCTAAATATAATTTTCAATCTAAAATTTGGAGTTGTTTGTTTGAATTTATAGACTATTACTAAAGTATTTTTGACTCTTTAAATTATTTATAATTAGCTAGATTCCCGTGCTTCGCTACAAAGTCTATTATTTCTTATGTATTTTTATAAAATGATGTATTTATTTCTTTGTTATTACTTTTTTTTTTTTTTTTTTTCCTCACCTTCTCCGAAGGTATATAGGAAAAATATTGTTTTCATCCAAAACATTTGTTCAGGATTTCAACGGAATTATCCGTTTTAGGGGTTTTTAAGACCTCCTGAGTGGTTTTCAGCATGACGTATATGCACACACATACATACATACAGATGCGTCTGTATGTATGTGTGTATGTTATCATCGTAGTGCCAAACAGAGTTGAAACTTGGCAGAAAAGTCAGTCCCTACCTGTAGTGGCGCCGCCCGGAAAATCAACTTTTTCCGCCATCTTGAACCCAGTTTGCTGAGTCAGCAAATATTTAAAAGAGAAATCGTAAAAAGTCGAAAATGGTCCTGATCGAGTTGAAATTTGGCACGAATGTACCTCTCTGTATGACAAACAAGCCCACCAAATTTCATTTTTAAGTTATCAATTTTTGAATTTTGAAACATTGACGATTAATAATATCTACTGAAAGTATAAATACGTTTTTGACATATAGCTTATCGTTGGTACCGGAATAAATTAAGGAACAAATATATTAAAAAAAAAAGATGAAATTCCATTAATTAATTTAGGAGTTATAAGCGAATATAAGTATTTATTGATGCGATAATTTTAATGACGTCAAAGTTTGATTACATCTTTCAAAATACCACTAAAATTGAAATAATTAAATAAAATATATTGAAAATAATGTATTTTTATTTTTGAAATATGATAATAAAAAAAATCACTCAGTTCAAAACGGTCACCCATTCATGTATTGACCATTCCCAGTGCTGCTTCCTCTTGCTGCGAAGCAGCAGGAGAGTCCACTTTAGTGGCCTCTAAAGTGAGGAAAAGTTCCAAGGTACCCTGTACCAGATTTTTAGTTATTTATATTTATTTATTTGACATGGAGCGCAGGCATTTAGAAAATAAAAAATATTAGCACCAGATTGTACTGACTTCGGCAATAGTCGGGAATTCCGATTTTAAACGAAGCTAAGCTTACAGATTTTCTTTAGTGCCATGACTTCATGGTCGACCATTTGTACAAACAAACCATAACCATGTATACCACCATAATAAACCACATACCACATACAAACCATAATATGTATGGAACTCATTAGGGGAAAACATCAAGAGGTATTAGTGTAAGTATCATATTTGATAACTTAATAGACTGTTTTTATTAGGGTTGAGATATAGATGTCGATATATCGATATATCGGACCAAAAAATATACATAATTTATATCGATGATGATCTTTCGATATACCCACAAAATCATTTTTTTTTTTTTCAAGAAACATCGAAAACATGACTCTAGAACACGAAACCTTTCTCAGAAGACTTTAGGAAAAATCGTCGACCTTTTTTTGGTCGTCGGGTTGGATTGGAAGTTCTCGATATCAATATATCGATAATATCGACATTTTCGTTCGATATCACATCCCTTGTTTTTACAGCTAATTATAGTAAGCCATAGTGACGTGTGGCTTAAATCATTTGTCATCTCAGCTCTGACATAAATGAATCGAGAGTAGCACGAGGGATCGATACAACGCTACTTTGCTGTAATGTACATGGCTCACTAATGATCATATACTAGCTTCGGTGGTTACTTTGTACAGCTGTATGTGTAAAGTAGCTGCAACTCTCTACCAAGGCAAGTGGAAATGAGACTAATAAGACCATTAATTGGTAGGTTCCAACAAGTGGTTCGTGCTACAGTCTAACTACTATTCATTATAATGGAGTTCCGGTGGTGACCACTGTCTCAAAGGATGTACGTCATGACGTTTCGCTCCTAATACTAGAAGCATCTTCAGGAGTGTTCAATGGAGGAGCAAGCACTTCATTATAATTCCAACCACTGAAGCCTAGAACTTTGATTCTATTCACTATTTTAAATATTCACATTCTGAACACCCAAAATGGGTCGTAAAACTGTCCCTATTGGATATGCTATGGACGTGCAACGGATTAGAGTCGGTCTAAGGCCCAAATCACTTGAGTGGCTTATGGCATTAGGGTGGCGATGGCGTGGCTGTGGCGTGGTTTGTGCCACCTCTAATGTGTTAACTAATGGCCTAATGTACACTGGCATGGCGTGGCAGAGGGTGGCAAATAACGCCTCCACCACGCCACTCGTGGCTTATTGAAGTGGCAAGCCATTCATTTATTTCTCTGTTCTTCCTTTGTTTTCTATCTTATCTTTATATGTTTTTTTTGTTTTTAAGATAAATAATAAGTAAGTAATTTAGCAATTTATTGGTTACAAAAATATTTTAACACACACTTTAATTGTATTTTACTAATACCTAAATATAAATATACAAAACAAAAACCAAGTTATTTTTTACAGCATAAAAAGTAGGTATTAAACTAATACAGGTAAAATATATGATTATATAAATGCAAATTAATAAAGAAATAAAAATGTTTATATAATACGCAACAACATTTATGTTTGAAAAATCAAAGAGCCTCCTAGAAAAAAAACCTTGAAACAGGAGGCTGGAAACAAAATAAGATAAAAGATGCTAGAATTTTGTAATAGCATTCTTGAGACATCCAGTAATAATTCTAAAAACGATCTGGGTACTCGTTTAGCACCTGCATTACGTTGAACGCTCCACCAGTTTCCTTTCTCTAACCAAACAGAATGCACCCAAAACTTCCTTCTCGAAATTTGCATATTGGCATAATTAATTATATCCGACAAATCATTCTCGTCGTCATCTGAGGAAGAAGACGTTGCCCTGGACTCCATGTAGCAGTGAACTAAACCACTTGAACGCCATACGTGTGAGGGTAAAACGCACCACGACCGATCCTCGCCAGTCCCACACCAGAGCCACGCCAGTCCCACACCAGAGCCCAGGCCAGTGCCATACACTATTCGTGTGTGAAGTTGACCTTATGTTAACTTTCTACAATCCATGGGATGTGCCTATGGGATATCCTTTCTTTATTGGATGTGCTATAGACTTGCTACAGATATAATAGGGGTCAGCCTTAAGCCCCGTTTCTATTCTAACAAGTTGCAGGCACATGTTCCGCAACATGTCCCCGGCACATGTTGCAGGACATATTTCTGTCTTTAAGCCTCGTTTCCATTACTACCGCAACATGTTGCAGACTGTTTCCATTTCAACAAACTCCTGGCACTTGTGCCGGCAACACGTTGCGGGAAAAATTTGTATGTGGAAACGGGGCTTTAGGTGTTAACTTTTTACCATCCACGAGATGTGCCTGAAGAAGGATATCTTTACGACCAAGTTGTGCTACTAAGGTATTAAGAACGCAATAATTGATATCCACCTGATTTTGAATGTTATTAAACAGCTGATTTGATGTTTTATTTAGTTGCTGAGCGTGGCACCAGGTGAGAGACTGAGCAGCCTGCAGGAGCTCAAGCAACTTTCCTACTTTAAGAAGACTGACTTCGAAGCCATCCTCGACAAACAGATGAAACCACCTTTCAACCCACCGGTAACCACCCTTATCAATATGAATATATATAATTTTTTTTATATATTACTATGTAGGTTTGATGCAGAGATAATAAACAATGAAGATAGCCAACTTCCCTTTTAACTTGGTGCGTAGGCTTTTACTCTTTTTAACTGGATCCTCGAGGGCGCCACTGTATAATCTAAACTGTTAGGAGAAGGTTTTGCCCCACTCTAACCTTAGCAAGGCTCGGACAAAAGGGAAGTTAATAAACAGCTTGGTTTTCCGGTGAAATCCGCTTCACGAAGGGGATGAAGTCCGACGTTTTGCTTCCACTGCTGGAAGCATCTTCAGGGGTGTGGTGCATCGTGGTGTTGACTCGAAGCAAACTCAGGATATACAGACGACTGGAGAGAAGAAAGGCGTATTTATACTGGTTTCCTGGACCTTAGATTGTACCTGGGTGTTCCATTACTCGGGGTGAACCTTTGTCGGGATGCAGCACTCACGCAGGTGCTGCCTTCGTCGGTGTTCAAAGGTCGGTTCGTTTGTTTCAAAGGAACATCGACGAAGGCAGCACCTGCGTGATTGCATCATCCCGACAAAGATTCACTCCGAGTAATGGAACACCCTGCTGCCAGCTCCAGTCATCGGTATATCCTGTGTTGGCATAGAGTCAACACCACGATGCACCACACCCCTGAAGATGCTTCCAGCAGTGGAAGTGAAACGTCAGACTTCATCCCCTTCGTGACGCGGATTTCACCGGAAAACCAAGCTGTTTACTAACTTCCCTTTTTTCCGAGCATTGCTAAGGTTAGAGTGGAGCAGAACCTTCCCCCTAACAGTTTAGATTATACAGTGGCGCCCTCGAGGATCTAGTGAAAAAGAGGAAATATTTCCAATGTTACATGTAAAAAATATTCCAATCCAGATAGGTTTCGATCAAGAAGAAGACACAAGTGCCTTAAAACATGCGGCCATTAGAGACAACTATATAACGCATGGGTAAATTTAGTTACAAGTTGGAAAAATTGCGATAGCGTTATTAATTGCATTATTTGAATGAAGGAGGCAGTGTAGCACCCCAACCAATACTAGTTAGACATGGCTTGGAAATCTATATTTAGATAATTATATAAACAGTGTTTACGGTATTAAAGGAAGGTTGCGGTATTAAAGGAAGGTTACACCACTTTGTTATTATGTTTTATTATTGAAATTATGAGTTTGATCTTGTGTAAATTAATACGTTTTAAGTAGATATATATAATATTTATTCTAATTTATCTTATGTGTACCCTTTTATACATATGTATTCATCAAGTAGGTATGTGGATCCTTGTTAGGGTAACTTACCCTTACAAGGATCGACCTACCTACTTGATAATATTTATCATTATATCAATGCACTAAATAGAATATGCCTTTTGTCACCAACAACAGTAAAAAGGAAATGGGAACAACAAAGTAATATCTCTATTCCTTAAAATTAATAATTCACACATTTTTCATTTCACATTCATTTCAATATTCATTTTGAAAATCAAAGAATACAAAATTACCAATACATAAAAAAAAAAAATATGCTTTAAGTCATACCTACAGTCATTTCATGATGACCTCCACTAAGCATGATATTTTCACTATCACTAGAGTTTGTCTAAACGAATTTTGGCATTATATAATTAGTTTCGTTCGTTCTCCAACTCTGGTAAAGTTATTTATTATACAAGTTAGAAGTCTGACAAACTTCTATCATTTGAAAATTCCATATTGGTTAGAAATTACAGAAGAAGATTATTAATTATGAAACTCAAATAATCGTAAAAACTTTATCGATGTAAGAACTTAATCCTTCCAACTTAATCAGAGTGGAGACTAGTATGTGTGTTTCGTCGAAAAAGATAAGAAAAAGATATTTGGTAATAACGTTTCCCCCAACTGAGGATTGAGAAGATAAAATAAATGTTACCCACTTCTACTTCTGAAAGCTTGATTAGCTTGTTCCCGTTTTATGAGGGAAGTTTTGGCAAAGACGTTACCTTCTCTCTTTACGATACGACGTAAAGAAATTTTAAACAGCACCTGATAAAGTTCTGTGACGTCGCTTCGGTATAGATACATTACTTTGAACGGAGAAAAATTCCAAGAATTTAAAGGGTACGATCGATGTGTGCCGGGTAAAATCCCATCTCTCGACACAGGTAGTCCACCCACCTCGGATCCTCTGAAGGACTAATCGTAGTCAGTATTCGCATATATACTCATTATAAAGCAATTTGAAGTTACTTTGAACAAACTCCTCAGAGTGATACGGCGATCATTAGCAAATCTCAGTGTATAGAAGAATCCGTAGAATGTTCTCGTTTGAACAGAATCAAAATTGAGTCAGAAAATACACTTTAATTTGTTAATATTTGGAATAAAAAAACAAACTACACAACTAGTTGTGGAACAAGGAAGAAAAGAACCACTTATTCGAATCGATAAATTGAACAACTTCTTTTGGCCCTGCGCTTAGTTCAGCCGCTTCAATCACCATTAATTTATAATCGAAGCGAATTCGGTGTAATCAATATGAGCCAAGTAAATCAAAGTGCCTAGGCGTGGGATCGAACGTATGACCTCGAGCTTGATTCATAGATGGTCAAGCAGGAATGACCAATGCCTTTATAGTCCAGGAGATAGCGTGCAAAAAAGTGTCTGACTAACATCAAGCTAGAATTTTGTATACAAGTCAATCTTTTAGCGCCTTTTAAGAATATGTGGTCGGCAAGATTCATCTGCGGGACATAGCTTGGCAATAGGCGTTTGAAAAAAACAAAAATTAGATAGTAGACCAAAAAACAAGTCGATATTATTTTCACACTTAATAGGTTAGTTATTCAAATATTACTAAAAATCAACGTGTTCACCTGTCAACGGACAAACTAACAGCAACTTGATTTTCGGTCTACTAACTAATTCTGTACTCAGGATCATGAAAATCACATTGTCCACCATAATTGGTGAGACATGACCGCACTCCACCAATTTGTTTTTTTTTTTTTCAAACGCCTATTGCCAAGCTATGTCCCGCAGACGAACTTAGCCGACCACATAATCTTAAAAGGCGCTAAAAGATTGACTTGTATACAAAAGTCAGACACTTTTTAAAAGTTAGTCAGACACTTTTTTGCACGCTATCTCCTGGACTATTAGGATGTTGAGTCTGTTTTAATCATGAATAAACATTATCTGTACCTTGGGGCCTTGGGTGCTCGTGTAGAAGAGCTTTTGGCTCTCTTATCAATAAAGTTAAACAGTGTCATCTTAATGACTTGGAAATATATAAAAAAATAAATAAAAAACAAGTTGCTCGTCAGCAGGCCAAGTCACGGTAGTGGAGTAAAAGAAACTCGCTTTTTCGGAGGGTCATCTAATGTATCAGAGGTTAGCAGGTGTGTCAGTTTCACTCTATCGACATTGATGACTGTTGGTTTACCATGCGGGAGAATTTCAACTGTCTTGTCATGACGTTTTAATACTTGAAACGGGCCTTCTTTATGGGGAATCAAAGGCTAGCGCACCGCATCAACGGGTACAAAAACATGTGTAGCTTGAGCTAAATCAGCATGTACAAATATTTTGGGTTTTTTGTGTCTTGTCACTGGCTTTGGTTTTAATTGTTTGTAACCACTCGGCTAGCTGGTTTGCGAAACCGTCCTGTGGTATTTGATATGGTTTGTTGTTAAAAAATTGTCCTGGAAGTCGTAACTGTCTGCCAAACGCAACCTCTGCAGTGCTGGTCTTTAAGTCTGGCATGTACGTTGTGCGTAGACCTAATAAGACCATTGGCAACACGTTAGTCCGTTTCTGTGGTGAATGGCACTTGAGGGCTGCCTTCAGAGTTTAGTGGTAGAGTGTGATGTTTTGAATTTTTTGTTAGGTGGAATTACAGATAAGTCGGCTCCACAATCAATTAAAAAGTCAAGGTTAGATTTTTGTCTGCTATGAAGAGGCGGATTTTGAGAGAACTGGTCACGGTGGCCGTTGCTTGTGACCGGTCTTTTAGTTTACCATTTTGAAGTTGCATGGTTGGCTGAATTTTGTTGCCTGTTGACCACATTGTGTATGGTAATAGCATAGTAGTAGTCTAAAGTCTAATACTTCGTACTAGAACGGGTAGAACGAACCACTTGTTCGAACCTTACAATTAGGCCATCTTTTAGGCCCTTTTTACGCCCCGTGGTGTACAGTTCTAGGTACTTCACACATCATACATTTGTAAGCGAGTATGGTGTGGTCATTAGTCATTAGTAAAGCTATATAAGCGAGCGTCAAAGAGTGGGGGAAGAGTGCCCCATAGGGGGTGTCTCTCGCCCTGCTCCGTCCTCGAACCATAGATACAAATCACATCATCATGACACGGATCAGACCCACATCAATCCCACATTAAATAGTGTGGGAAGAGTGCCTCATAGGGGGTGTCCCTCGCCCTGCACCAAGGATCTTATATAAAGCGGATAGAGGGTTGAGGCAAAAAAGTGACCCTATGAAGATATGTAAAATATTAGCTCCAATGGAACAAATTAACTTCCTCTTGGTTATAGGTTACCAAGAATTTGTTTATAATGTCAGGTTATAACCTGTTAAAAAAGGTAATTTGTCCCAGTTCAAAGGTCGTGGAGAATGCGCAGTATGATTTTTTCTCCAATTTCTCTTACCTTCATGGGGTCACTTTTTTGCCTTAAACCCCTTCTTAACATTACATCCGCTTTATATAAGATCCTTGCCCTGCACCGTCCGCGAATCATAGATGCAATTCAGAGTATCAAGGCCGGGGATCGCTTCGACTTATTGATAGCTGAGCGAGTGCCTTAAGCCACTCAGCCACCCTGGCTCCTTGGTAATAGCATATGTCCGAATTATATCTTGGGTCTGAAGGAGATCTATGTGTTGGTGTTTGTGAACTTCGTTGATTCGAATGTCTTCTGTGATTTGAGTAATTTCTAGACCTGGAATATCGTCTATAATGATATCTTGAGAGATTTCTGTATCTGGAGCTGAAAATATGATAATGTAAATATGCTACTTCATTTTTTAGTGTTATTAAATCTTCGAAGTAATTATTTGTTGCACTCACTATATCAGTAGATGATTCGGGTCCTGATGATGAAGGGTTAGAAATAAAGTTTATTGAATTTGAATTATGAACTTTGTGTATACGATCTGCCATTACTTGCGAAGTAGTTAAATTTTCAGTACTGATTAATAAAATTGATTGGGTTTGTGGAGGTAAATGTTTTAGCCAAAGTGATTTTAGTACGTCATCGTTGATTTTATTGTTAGCTAGTTCTTTCATTTGTCGGAGTAAGTGAGAAGGTTTTTTATCGCCTAATTCAATTTCTGTAAGTAGTCGTCTCATCTTTTTATCGGAACTGTCGGAGAAAGCTGCAATTAAATGTTGTTTAATAGTTTCATATTTATTTAGAACTGGTGGTTGGGAAATAACATCTGAAACGTGGTCCAATATTTCGCTGTCTAATGATTTAATGACGTAATAAAATTTAGTTGAATCCGAAGTTATATTACCATTTTGAAAATTTGCTTTAGTATGATGAAACCACAGCTCCAGTTTGTTATTCCAAAAAGGTGGTAATTTTACTGCTGCTGTTGCTACTTCCGAGTTATCTTCATTGTCAATATCTAATAGAGAATTTTTCATCATGTTGAGGTTGAGATATTAACTGAATTTAAATATTGATAACACTCTAGAAATTTTGAAATTGTAAACACTTTTAAATAAATTATTTTATAACAAAATAAGAATGATTAAATGGTTTTACTTTTTTAGATGATTGATTTTTTTTTTTAATTTAATTTTTGATGTATTTTTTAAATATCAATTTTGATTTATATTATTTTGCTTCCGAGCTTACCGAAGGTAACGGAAGCTATGTGATCGTTCTGAAGAACGAAAAAATTTTAGGTGTCCGATTTAAAAAATTCCAAGACAGAAATCCGTTTCAGACATCGGGGAACATTTTTGGTTCCGTGTCTGTCTGTCGGTCTGTCGGTCTGTCGGTCTGTCGGTCTGTCGGTCTGTCGGTCTGTCGTTCAATTTTTGCGAACCACCATATCTTCAAAACTACACGTCCAATTTTAATGAAATTTGGGTGGTAGGTCATAATTAGCCCATTGTTGGTCCCATATAAGTTTCAACCTTCTGCGCTTATTTGTTTGTCATCCACATGCCCACAAACATACATTTATTTACAGCCATATCTTTAAGAGTAATCATCTGATTTTTATGAAATTTGTATGGTTTGTCGAAAGTAGCCTGCAGATAACACCTGCCAAATTTCAACCTTCTGCGCACTTTAAATCGTGCTAAATTAATATGTCTTATATTATAAAGCCGCATGGCTAACTGACTCACTGACTGACATTAATGTTTACCCACTTCCAGAAGAGCTAGAGACTTGTGGTTTGTGCCATTCGACGCTTTACGTCCATATTGTGGACCAAAATAATTATACAAAGTTCACTTTTCCCCCTCCTTCCCCCCTTAAAAAAATAAAAATGGGTGACTTGATTTTTAAGCTGGTTTGGGGGCTTATTGCGGCTAAACGATAAGTCGTATTAGAAAATGGGTAGCACAAGTGGTGACTGATTTTAAAAGATTTACAACATTAGTCCTATGAGTTTTTGTCGTATCATCATCGGTTGTACCCTAGATGGTGATAATTTTGTTATTTTTTGGTTTTATTTTTTTCCATTTTTGTCTTTGAATGGCCATAGTTTCTTTAATAGTTGGCCGATTTTATTTCTGATTGCGGCGATTGAATCTCACACTAATGCTCTTTAAATTGAGTATATTTTATTTCATTAGTTCATCCTACTTGCTGAGAACATGCGAGTAAACTTTTTCCCGTGCGCCGTGTCACGTGACCACTTTTTTTGGTTTTTAATATTGTGTCGTATATCATTTTAAAGCCCTTGATATGTACATTAAAGCTATTTTATTTGTTGATTTTTTAAAAATTTTGTACATATACTTTTGTACCGATTTATAATTTTGTTGTAGGTTAAAGGGTTTAAATACTTTTTTGAAATTAGGTTTTTTATTTATATGTATTTATTAGTTAAGTGAATGCCCTTTTGTATTGTTTGTTTTTTAAAAATATAACTTTGGTACCTCAGAGTACAGGGGTACACATGTTAAAGTTAATCTTCTATAATATGATGTATATCGTTGAAAAGCTCTTGCATAGTAGATTAATTTTTGTTATATTCTATTTTGTGTTATTTTTAGTTTTGAGGGGGGTAAAATAAAAAAAAACTGTTTATACAGCGGTTTCTACGATTTGGTTGCAGTTTTATATTTGTTTATTAATTTAATTATATGTGCTCTAACTTTTGGTGCTTGTTGGAGGCTTTGTTTCTCCAACAAATGTTTAAATTTCTTCAACTTTATTAAATATTTACTGGAACAGTGCCGCGCCGTTCCAACTTTTTGATTATGTTTATCGAGGTATTTTTCTTAATTTGGTCTTTTCTTTGCGAGGAAGCTATGTGCCACATTAATTGGCAGAGTATTTTTACATGTTTAAGAAATGTTTGATCACGTCGGGGTCACCACTTTATAGCTACACTAAATCACAATATTATTAAAAGTTTGAATGCTAATAATCAACTGAATATATATCTTTGAGAACTGTGTCATCTTAATGACTTAAAAATATATAAATAATAAATTAAAAAATAAATGAAATACAAGTTGCTTGTCATAGTCCCTGCAGATTTATAAGCCCTTTTGCAGGCTTAAGACTTGTTACATCAGAGTTAGATATGGATTAGATAATATATGTTAAGTTGGAAATTCGGGTTCGATTCCCTGTCTCTCATCTATATTCGGTGCTCATCCATTATCTACCCTCACAATCATTGTTGTATGTCGGTCTAAAGTGCCCTAATGACTACTTTTCCCCGTCTTACAATACTAGTGCTATAACTTTCATTATTATTTTTTAAATTATGGTTCTATTGTGTATTTCAGAGGGACCATTTGAACTGTGATCCAACGTTCGAGCTGGAGGAGATGATCGTGGAGGCCAAGCCATTGCACAAGAAGAAGAAACGACTTGCTAAACAGAGGTCACTCAAGGGATCTCTTGGACTCGACACTACGGTCAGCTTTCTTTACTTTTGTAGATTACTTACTTTAATTTTGTACGTTACATTACATTTTGCTTACTTAAAAATTTTTTAATGATACTTACTATCATATTGAAGCTTTTCCAGCCCTTGCGATTTATGTCAGGTCCTTAACTTGCCACTTTTTAACGTGCTGGTTCAATGCTGACTTCCAGGGCCGTTTTAGACATTCACTGCGCCCTGGGCACCCAGTCACGATATGGCCCTCCCCCGGAGAATTTTTTAAAATTGAAGTGCAAAAAGATGAGTTTTAAGGATTTCTGAGGGCAAGTTTGTCCTTACAGGATAAGATGTTTGGAGGGGACGAAATTTGAAGTTTAACTAAGACAGGCTAAAAAAAAAAAAAAAATTAGTTGTCTTGTAGCTGGTAAGTTTCATTAAAAAACCTTCTTTTACACCAGGGAGCGAGGGGCTATTTACGCCACTGATTCAAATTAATCTTTATATATAAAACTAAGAGTGACAGTGACTGACTGACTGATCACTAATGCTCCTACTTCCCATTGACATAGAGATTTGAAATTTGGTACATAGATAGAGTGTACCATAAATAGAAAAGTGCGGCCATTTTGATTTTAATATATGGCCACCATATTGAATTATAGCCACCATCTTGGATTTAATAACACTCTATGATCTCAGCTTCCAGAGGACCTAGAGACCTGAAATTTGGTACATACTCATAGTAGCTAAAAAAGGAATTTGAAGATACTTTCACTTTAACATATGGCCGCCATCTTGAATTTAATCAGATACTTTTAGCTTAGCTTTCAGTGAATTTAATGATCTTAAATTTTGTACATAGACTCATTGTACCTAAAATTTAAAATTGAAGGTAGTATAAAATAGAATAATTGAAAATACATAAAAAAAATAATATAACCTACTTGTACTAAAATTCGAAATTATGTAACATTTAAGATAGTTAATTTATATGGTTTTAATTATTTTTTACACACAGCTCCAACTTCGAGACAGATGAGGTGTGCGAAGCGCACCGATCCGGCTTGTATTTATATAAAGGCGTATTTGGAGTAAGAAAGTCGTCACATTGTAAAGTCTAGGAGGCAGTGAAACGTATCATGTCAGCCATTTCACTCTGCTGATATATCTACTTAAACATTAGAGTAATGACCTGCGGGAAAGTTGCGGGCTTATAGAAGAATAGAACGCCCAACAACTAGAGCTACCGAGCCATTTATCATTCCTTTCTCAATACAAACTCGACTCGGTCCAAACCTGAATTTCAAACTTCCCAACCTTCCTCCTCCCAAAATCATTAATAATAACTCTGTGGATTTATCGATTATGAATTAAAATTAGATTAAATAGAGCAAGCTTCAGTCAAAAGTAATAATAGTCTGCCAATTAGTGAGGACACATAAGCTTCCCCATGCCAAATTTCGCATTGTTTTGCTTTTTCAACCTATTATTGTCAAATTTATTGTATTTAAAAATTAAATAATGGGTCGTAAAGCATTTTGAATTACAACTTATTAAAATAAGCTCGTTTTTAGAACGTGAGGAAGCTATGAGCGAACCCTAATTAACTGAACTTTATTAAACTTTAACTTAAAGCTTTATATAACATGTTGCCATAACTTTTTAACAAAACAATATATTAATTAATATATGTATATAAATATATATATATATATATATATATATATACATATATATATATATATATATATATATATATATATATATATATATATATATATATATATATATATAATATTACACTAACCTTTAAGGATTCCTCTTAAAACATAACTTTATTTAATTTTCTGTTATTTTCTATCACGGTAATCCACCTCTCTCTACAATAATGCAATACATTTGTCTATTAAAATTTTTATATAAAATTACATTTTGATTATTACTACCTTCCTTATTACATCCGGCAAGTAGGCTTCTAATTGATTTTTAATAACAAATTGTACATTATTAAATACCAGCTGGATACCCGTGTGCTTCGCTACGGTGTGTTATTTTAATTTGATAAATTTATAAAGTGCCATCAAGAAACATTTAAATTATTTTACCTCCAGCGGGAAGAAAAAGTGAATTTTCCTCCCTAGTTTACAGGGAGGAAAGTAGCCCATTCCACCCGGTCGGGCTCAACAGGGAGAAATGAGAAAAGAGGGAATCATGAACGCTCATGATTCCCTCCAGTGTTGTCTTAAATAAAGCACAAGTAAATAAGGTTGGTGCTAATACACATTTCATTTATTAACTGTTGTTTAATGTCTAAATCTATAATGACATCTTCACACATGTCATGTAACCTCCACAACGGTTGCCATAGAGATTTATCAGTAAAAGAAACAAACAAGTTAAAAGTGGAAACATAATTTCTAAATGTAGATTAACTAATCAATATTTAAATACATCAGTTGTCAACACCATTCAATACACGGCTCAGCTTCCAGCTGATTCTCCCATTTAATTTTAGCATTGAAATTTAAATAATTATTATCTATAATTTAATTTTAACGTGATAAACTTATTTAGAGAATTGTTAATATCATATCTAACTATATTTTTTAAAAAATAAATATAAACCTATGTATTTTTTGTTGAATAACGTAATTTAAAATTGAAATCTTTCCATATTTTTTCTCCCTTCTGGAGGTAAAATCTTGTACGTACCTTGGTAGTAAAAATCACTTGCACCCTCGAGATAATTATCTCCCTCGGCTCCGCCTCGGGAGTGAACGTTATGGTTCCCTCGGCTTCGCCTCAGGAACCAACTTCATCGCTCAGGGCGCAATCAATTTCTTTCCTCCTTGGTGCGTAAATAACTATTACTATGCGAGAATATCTAGATTCTATCCCTCCCACTTATTTCTATAACCCCTCCTCTTTGATAAGATACTTTGCAAATATCCCAAATTTACCCCCCTCTTAAATGAAAATATAAACCAAAATTTAAATTTCGAAAATTCATGTAGATAGTGCTTTCCCTTGCTTTCAAGGTCAAGTGTGCAAATTTTGATGATTTGTATAAAGAACACACAAACACATATACATATCTATATATATAGATATAGATATAAAGTGTCATTTTACCCCCTCCTAAATGAAAATATGACAAAAATCTACATAACAAAAATTAATTTCTCTTAAAAAGCTTTTTGACTGTATGCTTAATGAATAGGGTATCTATTACTTTAACATTTGTACCCCGTACCTCTGTGTACCAAAATTTTAATTTCGAAATCTCATGTAGGCAGTGACCTTCACCTTGTTTTGAAGGAAAATTGTGTAAATATTCATCAAATAGGGATAAAACAGATTAGTATAAAAGACGTACAGATTAGTATAGTAGAAGAGAGTAGATTTGTATAAAAGACATACCCTCGTAGAGACACTCTTCTTTTTATATAAGACAACCTGAATACCCGTGCTTTGCTACGGAGCGTTATTTTAATTTGATAAGTTTATAAACTACCATTACAAAACATTTAAATTATTTTACTATGCCCCTCCTCTTTGATAAGATAATTTGCAAATATCCCAAATTTGCCCCCATCTTAAATAAAAATATGACAAAACTGTACATAACAACAATTACTGTACTCTTAAAGAGCTTTTCAACGATATGCATCATGAAGGGTATTCATTAATTTTACCCCTTATACATTTTTTGTACCCCGTATCCCGTGTACCAAAATTTTGAAACATACTCACACACACATACATAGTTGACTTTTATATATATATAGATATAAATATAAATTTCCATTTCACCCTCCTCCTAAAATGAAAATATCACAAAAATGTACATAACAACAATTACTTTTCTCTTAAAAAGCTTTTCGACGACATGCATCATGAATAGGGTATCTATTACTTTAACATTTGTACCCCGTACCTCTGTGTACCAAAATTTTGATTTCGTAAACTCATGTAGTCAGTGACCTTCACCTTGTTTTGAAGGAATAGTGTGTAAATATTCATCAAATTGGGATACAACTATAGATTAGTATAAATGACACCCTCATAGAGACACTCTTCTTTTTATATAAGACAACCTGGATACCCGTGCTTTCCTACGGAGCGTTATTTTAATTTGATAAGTTTATAAACTACCATTACAAAACATTTAAATTATTTTATCTACGATTGATAAGAAATATAAACATTATATCTCTGTTTAGATGCGTAGAAAGTGATTATTTACGTACTTGTATTCATTGCGCATGCGCGTCTCATGGTTCTGAAGAATTCCTCTTCATTACCACGCTAGCGCGGTAAAGAAGAGGAATTCTTCAGCTTTACGTACGATTAGCGAGTTTGTTTACATTTAACAAAACTAATTTGCTATTCTTTTATTAAAGTAACTGTTTACATCGAGTTTTTAGTGAAAAACAATGAATGAATCAAGTGGCTTTGACGAAAATGTAGAGAATAATACTCCTCCAGAAATAATTAATTCGGCACAAAATACAACTCAAGATTAATGCCATCTTTATCAAGAGAAGAGATACGAACTTACATACAGCAAGTTTATTTTTTTCTGTATTTATTATTTAAATCTAACAATCGTAGATAAAGTACGGTACGCAACTCGTGCGATAACGGCATTTTGCATTGCTCGTGTGGTTATACTACCCTCGCTGTCGCTCGGGTGCAAACTCCACACTCGTATGCAAAATGCTACTTCCCGCACTCGACGCGTAATGTACTATTACTTACCGAGAATATCTAGGTTTTATCCCTCCCACTTATTTCTATCTATGCCTCCTCCTCTTTGATAAGATAATTTGCAAATATCCCAAATTTGCACCCATCTTAAATAAAAATATGACAAAACTGTACATTACAACAATTACTATACTGTTGACTTTTATATATATAGATTTTTTAACTTCTATATAAATATAAAATGTTAGTGACTTTACAAATCGAATTTTTGTTCCATCAAAATACTTTCTCTTTTTATATGAGAAAGTAAAAAATAGTAGAACAATGGTTGAAATAGTTATTAAATCAAATATGAAAATACAATGAAGTAAATAAAACTTTAATAATAAGCTTGTGCTAATATGACCTCCATCCTGCATATAGAAGTAATTAATATGAGACGCAATGCAAAGCATTTAGTATTTGTAAAGGTAGATAATATTGCATTCAATGTGTTTACATTTTGGTCGAAATAGCCCACAAAATGGTCTCATATTAATATCAACCTATTGTGTACATTCAATATTAAATGTGACCCCGCTAGGAGTTGAAAGAGGTCCAATTAACTATTTTCAATTTAATACAGTGGTCACATATTATATTATAGCCTCGTACACAACAAACGCGCATTCGCAAACATCAGGGTTTGCAAACAACCGTAAACATTGGTGTCTACACCGTACGCGAACGTTTATCCTTATTCCCGGTTATTCTATATTATTTTTTTTAATACAGTATACAGTACATCACAAGTACTAAAACTATATTGCAATTGCATTTAACTTTGTAAAAAATGGTTCCATCAAAATTCAGTATAAGAACCGGCTAATTTATTATCATTTGTGAGTTAGTAAAAAAAGACAAATAGGTGTAAAAGAGGACGAAGATTGTAGATGTCGATTTTTTTTTAATTTCTCATATAAAGAGATAAATTTTGAGATCTTGATGGATTAACACGTTTTGAGGTCCCCTGAGTCCAAAAAAATGGTTTTTAAAAAAATGTCTGTCTGCCTGTCATATATGCACGCGCGTGGAGCCTAAAATACTGGAACGATTTTGACGAGATTTGGCATACTCGTTCAGAAAAATCATACCCCGCGGCGAAATCGAGAAATGATTTTCAGCTGCAATTATGGGGGCGCTACCCCCCAAAATAACTCTGAAAAAAATTATTTCTCGAAAACAAATGTCGAAAATAAAATGTAGTCCATTTAAATACGAATCTAATGATATAAGCCGTTTTAAAATAGCTTTAAACGCGGACGCAGAGAGACCGGGTACGATTCCCAGCCAAGGTAACTTATTTTTATGATTATTTTGATAATATTTTTATGAACTCGTGTATGAGAAAGTTTGTCTCAGTTGTCTCGGGCCGATTTTTCTCTAAGGAACTTAATTTTGGCTGATGTGAGAATTGCTGGAAACGTTTATTTTAAAAAAAACTAACGTCGAATGTCTACGACAGACTTCGATTTTTTAGTTGAGGCAGTCGATTTTAACAAAGAATTTTACTTCTTTACTTTTTTTTAATAGTAGTTTTCTGTAGAAAAAATATAGAAGTACTCAAAATTCAGAATAGACCAATTTTAGGCTGTAATAGTATTTTACTTAAAATTAGAATAGACAATAAAGAGATAAGTTTAACTTCTATTTATAGATCTGCCGAAATTAAGATTGAAAATTATTTAGATAATTTAAACACATTTCTTATTGATAATAATACGGCGAATCATTTTTTAATTGGAGACATCAATCTAAATATACTAGAAGATTCTGTAATTAAAACTGAATATTTAAATTTAATGAGCCAACACGGATTTATCAGCTGTGTAAATAAAATTACAAGACAAGAAAGAGGTTTTGGCTCGTGCATCGACCACATAATGATAAAATATAATAATAAACAACAATTGAAATCTTTTATTATTCATAATAAAGTCTCTGACCACTACCCGACTGGGCTATCCATAAAATTAAAAAACAAAAATACAACAAATGCGGTACAAAAGTATATCAAAATAACAAAAACAGATACTAACAAATTAGACAATATAGTAAGACAAATAGATTGGACTGACCTTTACACAATGACAAACTCACAACAAGCGACGGAAACATTTATTAGCACACTACAAGAGAAAATAAATACATGCACTCAAACGAAAACAATACGTATAACTTGTAAAAATAGAAGATTAAAACCGTGGATAACCGGTGCATTAGTCGTCTCGACCAGGGTGCGAGACAAGATGCGAAAAACTTTGCATAAACAACCGTTTAATACAAATCTAAAGAATACATTTATTAAGTATAAAAACCTATTAACAAAGTTAATAAGAAAAACAAAAAATAATTATTTTAGAAATAAACTACCGGAAAGCAACAAAGACTCAGCCCAAGTATGGAAAACAGTAAATCAGTGTTTAAACCGAAAAAGAAATTCAAATAATACAATAACCAAACTGGAAAATAAAAATGTAATTTACGAGTCAACAGAAAATATAGCGAATGAATTAAATAAATATTTTGCAAATGTAGGTTCTGAACTAGCCAATGAGATAATATCGAATCGGACTGACGATAACTTGACGAACAATGACTTGATAGAAAATATACACGTGAAAAATCAACTTAACACATTTACTAAAGTGACTGAAAAAGAGATCGATACTTATATATCGCAACTTAAATCTGATACATCTCCTGGAATAGACAAAATAACATCGCAATATCTTAAAAATTCAAAAATTAATTTAACCAAGCCTTTAACTTTTATAAGCAATATGTGTCTTGAACAGGGTGTATTTCCAGACGTGTTAAAGCAAGCAGTAATAACGCCCCTTTACAAACAAGATGACAAGACTGACCCTTCCAACTACCGACCAATATCAATAGTATCCAATATTTCAAAAATTATAGAAAAATGTGTCAAAAATCGAATAGTTCGTCACTTAGAAACAAACAGTATTATATCGGAAAAACAATATGGATACATAAAAAATAAAAATACTTCCGACGCTGTATATAGACTTACCGATCTAATAACAAATGACTTGGACTCGGGAACAAAAAGTTTGGCTATTTTCATCGACTTGAAAAAAGCTTTCGACACAGTATCTCACGAAATATTGTTAAAAAAAATATACAAAATAGGAATTAGAGGTACTTGTTACAACTTATTAAAAAGCTACCTGACAAATAGAAAGCAACAAGTAAAAATCGATGGACACATCAGTGAATCCATGACTGCGAACTTTGGAACCCCGCAAGGTACCGTTATGGCGCCTTGGCTTTTTCTTATCTATATCAATAGTTTACTTTACCTAACAGACACATACTCAGACATCATTTGCTTTGTTGATGATACACTTTTATACTTCAGAGACACAACTTGGGATAAAGTGTTTCAAAGGGCATCACAGGGAATTTCTAAAATTAAAAACTGGTTTGACAGAAATTTACTTACTCTAAACTTAAAAAAAACTAAATACATGTGCTTCTCACTCGACATAAGAGGACAGCCCCCCGATACTAAAACACTGACAATACACAAGACAGACTGTAAGCATTATCACAGAACAATACCGCACAACAACACTGACCTCTCACACCAAGTACCCTACGCGTGCTATTGTAGCATGAATATAGACCGACTTGATAATATTACATATTTAGGAGTTATTATTGATAATCACGTAAACTGGAAAAGTCACATAAATTGGGTAATAACAAAAATAAGGAAAACTATGCATATTTTCCTAAGAATACGAGGTTTTGCAAGTATACAAATATTAAAAGTGCTTTACCATGCGTTCACAGAATCAATTCTAAGTTACTGTATACTTGCCTGGGGCAGCGCTTCTACAACTCACATAGACCAAGTTAGAATCGCACAAAAAGCCATTATAAAAATATGTCTAAAAAAACCAAGACGACACCCGACTAACAAAACCTTCTCGGACTTCAATGTCTTACCTCTCGACTTACTTTTTAAACAAGCAGTGTTAATTAATTTCTTTAAAAATGGAATTAAACTAACAAGACATAACGACTACTCGACCAGATCACACACTCAAGGCAAATTACTGACTCCATTCTGCAAAACTAACAAAAAACAGAAACATGCTTCATATTTGGGACCACTTTATTACAACCAACTACCGCACTCACTTCAACAGGTAAAATCATTAAATTTGTTTAAAAACAATTTAAAGAAATATATGTTTAATATCATCTAATACAATATTTATCACAAATAAATAAAAAATCTAAAATTAAAATAAAATTTATCGAACAACAATCCGGGACATACCCAAAATTACAAAATAGAGACACTATAAAAAAAAAAAAAAAAAAAAAAAAAAAAAAGCATAAGTATATATTATTTTTACATATATATACCTACATTTATATATTGCATGTAAAAACTGTATGTAATATTTTATTATTATTACTTTAATTATTGTTATAATTTTTCAATTAATTAATTAATTTTTATTTTTACTTTAAATTAATTTTATTTTTTTATTTTTATTATTATTATTAAAATATACATTTGTTTTAAGAGACGGGGCCCTCGCTCTAGGTGATTAACACTTATTGAGGGCCCTCACCTTGTATTTATATTGTAAATATCTACTTGTTAATCATGAGGTGGAAATAAACAATTATTATTATTAAAAAAAAAAAAAAAAAAAAAAAAAAAAAAAAAAAAAAAAAAAAAAAAAAAAAAAAAAAAAACTTCTGAGCTTACCGAAGGTAACGGAAGCTATGTGATCGTTCTGAAGAACGAAAATATTTTATGTCTTCGATTTCAAAAATTCCAAGATATAAATCCGTTTCAAACATCAGGGATCATGTTTGCCGTCCACACCGGACGAACATTCCCGTTTGCAAACACGATGCGCGTCCGGTGTGAACGCATTTTAAGAAGTTAATGGGATTTTTTTTAATCCTCCCACCATTTTTTTAGGGTTTCGTTAATAAAACCAAAAAAAATACCGGCTTATAGTTTCGTTCGTCATTCTGTACGGTTCCAATAACTTTTGAATCAAAAGAGATATAAATATGAAACATTCCAGTATTAAAGAAAGTTTTGATGCGCACGAAGGAAAAAGATATGGGGAACTCAAAATTATTAGTTGTTCATATCCAAAATGGCGGATAATTCATGTCACGTGATTTTTTTTTTTTTTTTTTAATTTTGAGTGGGGTATAAAATGAAAGGTATTGTACAGTAGATTACAAAAATATTAAACACTTGTGGAGAGTAATTAATTTTATCTACGATTGATACGAAATATAAACATTATATCTTTGTTTAGATGCGTAGAAAGTGATTATTTACGTACTTGTATTCATTGGGCATGCGCGTCTCATAGTTCTGAATAATTCCTCTTCTTTACCGCACTAGTGCGGTAAAGAAGAGGAATTATTCAGCTTTACGCACGATTAGTGAGTTTGTTTACATTTAACAAAACTAATTTGGTGTTCTTTTATTAAAGTAACTGTTTATATCGAGTTTTTAGTGAAAAACAATGAGTGAATCAAGTGACAGACGAAAATGTGGAGAATAATACTCCTCCAGAAATAATTAATTCGGCAAAAAATACAACTAATGAATTAATGCCATCTTTATCAAGAGAGAGATACGAACTTACATACAGCAAGTTTATTTGTTTCTGTATTTATTATTTAAATCTAACAATCGTAGAGAAAGTACGGTACGCAACTCGTGCGAAAACGGCATTTTGCATTGCTCGTGTGGTTTTACCACCCTCGCTATCGCTCGGGTGCAAACTCCACACTCGCATGCAAAATGCTACTTTCCGCACTCGACGCGTAATGTACTATTCCTTGCCATTTTATAAAAAAAAAACATCATAATTTTGCTTGCTTAACTAATTTCCTGACTTCACGCACAACAAATTTCTTATTTGTTTGTATAACATTATATAAATTTATAAGTATATTTCATACTTATGTTAAAATTCGTCTAATGAATAGCAAACTCTAATGTTCTGTATTCATAGATCAGCTAGAACATACTTTAATAGAGCAAGAATAGCAAACTCATTAATGTTCTGTATTCGCTGATCAGCTAGAACATACTTTATTAGAGTAAGAATATAGCAAACTCATTAATGTTCTGTATTCATAGATCAGCTAGAACATACTTTATTAGAGCAAGAATAGCAAACTCATTAATGTTCTGTATTCATAGATCAGCAAGCGTGCTAAATTAATAGGTACTTCATTTGATTGTTACTCCTCTATGTATTTTTAGAATATAAATGACATAAACTAAATATCTATTAAGACAAAGTGATGTTTCGTCCAATGTACTTCGGGACAATGGAATACCACACTTCTGTTTTTATAAGGGGAGTAACAGTCTAAAGAAGAACATTCCGTACTTCTTCTTTAGATTGTTACTCCTCTCTGTTTTCTTTATAAGGGGAGTAACAATCAAAAGAAGTGCCAATTTGTTAAAAAAAACTGATCAAATTCTATCTTTATTTAATCTTATTCAATGTGAGTAAGTACTAAAAAGGTATTTGGTAAGAAGTAAGTGACTTAGAGGTTACATGGTCGGAACAAATCTTAAGTCTAAATAAAAGCCAGAGGGAAAATAAGTTCCAGGTGATGGTTTGCTTGGTAAAGCCCACGGGAAATAGAAAACAGTAAAACATCTCACAAGGAAAACCCATTTCCTTGCACGCTTTTCTTTATTTAAACTTTTATCTTATTACTTCTTGAAGCTCGCTACATATTAAAGTAAACAGCTATTACAATTGATTTGAAAAAAAATCGATAGATTTTAAGAGAATTAGAAATGTAGGGTGTTTGACTATTCCATGCATTTTCTAAAGAATTTGATTGTAAGTGAAAATGAAAAACAAAATTTCTCAACTATAGCATTTTAATTTAAGACTAGCCTTCATCCCACGCTTCTCGCGGGGCTCACGCTACGAATCAGTGGCTGTGTTGTTTGCTAGTACTAATATTCTGCATTACCATGTAGACCTAACCAAATGAAATTCCAAAGTAGTTTAGTTCCAAAGAGGTCAAAAGTCAAAATACATATTTGTTCTATCCTTCATTACATTATTACGATTAAAATAGCGGCTGTTTAATGGCTATTTATTATACGCCAAAATTTCTCTTTTAAAGCCATTGCAAAGGCTTCAAAAAAATGTTAATGCGAATTTTATCTACGAAATATCAAAAGAAAGGATGAGTTCGTTGGCCAGAATTTTTGGAGTTCATTTTGGTCCTATATAAGTTTCAATCTCCTGCGCTCATTTGTTTCTTTTCTACATGCGCACAAACATACATTTATTTACACCTAAATCTTCAAAAGTACTTTCCTGAATTTTATGAAATTTTTATGACTTGTCCGGAAATAGCCTGGATATAGTCCCAGATTAATTAAAACCGTCTACACTTTTAAAATTTTGATAAATTGATACTTTAATTAATGTAAAAAATAAAATCAATTTTGAAAAGTTTAAATAACTGGTGGGAAATTGAATAAATTAGACGATGATGCGGGATGTAAAAGCATAAAATCATTAATGTATACGAAAAAATACGTGAAGAAGCTATGTGCCACACTAATTTGCACATTATTCTTAATATGTAATATATATTATAATATATTAAGAATAATATATTACTTGTAAACAAGGAAACAAAACTTTATATTCATATTTACAAACAAAACTTTATATTTATATTTACGAACAAAACTTTATATTTATATTTACGAACAAAACTTTATATTTATATTTACGAACAAAACTTTTTATTCATATTTACGAACAAAACTTTATATTCATATTTACGAACAAAGCTTTATATTTATATTTACGAACAGAACTTTATATTAACAAACAAAACTTTATATTCATATTTACGAACAAAACTTTATATTTGTATTTACGAACAAAACTTTATATTTATATTTACTAACAAAACTTTATATTTATCGTAGGTTTTTTGTGGGTCGTTGAAGGGTTCTTTTTGAATAAAATTGTTTCGGTCACACTTTTGTCATTAATATTTGGCTATATTTCGCCCCTCTCCGAGGCATAGACGTGCCTGAAAAAATTTATTTATAAATTTTTTTCGTTCTTCGATTAGGTTTTTTATTTGACGGTTGAGGTTCTTGATGATGTTTTCTTCGTTGTTTTCTTCCATCTTCTACTCTATTAGCTATCTTAACTGGCTAATTTAATTAAGTGGTCTGTTTTATTTGTCCCTTTTTCATATAAATCGTAGGTTTTTTGTGGGTCGTTGAAGGGTTCTTTTTGAATCAATTTTATTTAAAAAGAACCCTTCAACGACCCACAAAAAACCTACGATTTATATGAAAAAGGGACAAATAAAACAGACCACATTTATATTTATATTAACGAACAAAACTTTATATTCATATTTACGAACAAAACTTTGTATTAATTCATTTCGAAATCAAAAATTATCCTAAAATGTAGGAATTCTGATCAAGGTATTCCTTGATTCCTCATATAAGTTATATGAGGAACTAGTATATAAAGCAGTACATTTGATGATGGTGAATATTTTCTAGAAAGCTTTAGGTAAAGAATTGAAATAGAAAGTAATTTGAAAGCATCTATTAGTGTGACAGGTTTTCTTTCATTGAGATGAAAGATTTTCTGTGGGATGTATTTTGCTGCGAGAGTATCTGGATCTGTGAGTGCCTACTGATGCGGAAGTTTAAAAGCATCTCACTCGATTAAACTTAAGTCCAACTTTAAATCAACTTAAGTCTGGTATAATGTAACAGTTCAAGTTGCAATGCTAAGTAGAATTAGTTTATTTCTATTCGCTTCACTTACTTCAAAGTGACCAATAAGAATAAGGCATTAACAGATGGAGTCGAATTGTTCCAATTCTTGTTTTCTTATATTGTGCGTATTATCTATATTCTATGTTGCATTCATTTATTACAATAACGTATTTGTTTAAGCGTTTTGTCAATCATATGAGGTCAGTGATAATATCAGTTCATTTTTCTCTCATTAGCCAGTTATGGCAGCACCGTCTCCCAGTCACCAATGTTTGAGCCACATTTTACTTTCTTATATATACGTATTATAAATAAAGAGAAAGTATTGCCATGCCACAACAAATCTATTTTAAAATGTTGATGGATTTACCTCAGAGCAAGGAAGGGGTAGAGGGAACAATACTATAGAATCTGGGTCTCAAAAAGTGGTTTATTATGCTCCCCCCTATACTAACACTTTCAAGCGGCAGTTTGGTAAAACAATATCGATAACTCGATATTTATCTGATATCAGCTGATAATAATAAGTGATATTATCTTACGACAGTTTTCTTCATAAATATATACTTTAATGTTTGTTGTTAACCTTATTAATTATCTAAAGGCAGTAACGTCGTTAATAAACGTGTAACAGTTCCTAGATAACCAATAGCAATCTTCTTTGAGTGGGGTATCAAATAAATGCTACTGATAAGGATTTGTTGACAACCGTCAGTGGGGACGGAACAAGGATCTTATAAAATAGGGATTGAGCACTAAGCATATCTCCTGGGTTAAGAAGTGTCGCCAAGAACTTGGAAAAAATCTACATCAAACTACCAATGTGCGTGCGCATTAGTAGGACGAATTTCTTCCCGACTGTTATCCATTGTTTAATTTTGAATGAAAGGTTACGTTACAATCTAACATTTTTTTTTTATTTTAATAGTTTTTAATGAAATATTTTATTGATTTAAGGGTTTTTATTTCAATTTACAGTTTTAATTTAATATATTAAATAAATTTAGCTATTAGAATAGTTATTAATAACCGAATAATTAATATTAATTAATTAATTTGGAAACGGGTTATTTCTATTGCAGAATTAGATTTTCACAAATTTTAACAACTTACCTTTGTAACTGCAACAAAATTGTAAACAGTAAACAAAATTGCTTAAATATAGTCCAAAATCACTAAAAAATAAATTAATTGTTCACAAGAGAAAACAAAACATAAATCAAGGGAGAAATCACAAACTTCCACACAAGGAGAATATGAACTAGCGTTGGGACAACCGACTAGAAAAAACAACCGAATGAATAAGTCGATTCGGGAAAAAACAGTCGATTGAATTCAATCGACTGAAAACAGTCTCATAGCGGGTATAGGATATACGAATAAATATATAGACCGAGACTGAACCCGCAAGTCGAATGTTTCAATCGAATGGTTTTTTTTTTATATAGGAGTAGTACGGTGGAGGCCGTAAAGGGCTCAGAGCTGAGGGGGGGTGAGAGTGAGAAGGCGCTTGACACTCGTTATCTCGTCCCAAACTACAGCCTGCTACGACATCGTTTTCATTCGAATGAAAAAATATAGACTGAGACTGAATCCAGTCGACTTTTTCATTCGAATGTTTCATTCGGATGTTTTTTGGTTTTAGGTAGGGGAAAGGAACGACGGTGAAGGGCTCAGAGCGGAGGAGGGGTGAGATGGCGCATGACACTCGTTATCTCGTTATACACACGTCTACATATACACGTCCGAATTACAACTAATACAAATCCAAACTATAGACTGATATCATTCGAATGAAAACTAGATATCCACAACCGAATGAATGAATATTTTAAAACAACCGTTTAGTCGACTTTTTTCAATCGATTGGTTCCCAACGCTATATGAAACGCGAGGGAAGAAAAAAAACATAACCTGATCGAATTTTTAAGAATTTTTCCCATTCTTCTTGATCTTCTACAGTTATAACCATACGGGAAGGTAATCTATCCTACTAGATTTTCCAAGTTCTTGGCGAAACTTTTTTTGCCTCGTGCTCAATTCCTATTTTATAAGATCATTGGGGGCGAAAGAACAAGGACCAGTGACCACGTGATCACTTTAGTTCGGATCTAGCTCGCTTGAAAGTGTTAGTATAGGGGGGGGGGAGCATAATGAACCACTTTTCAAACCTCATTGCTCCCTTCATGCTCTGAGGGATTTACTCGTTTTAAAGTTTTTCGGATAAAAAATGTTCATTTTTTAGAACGCTCACATAGCTTCTGTTAACTTCGATAAGCTCGGAAGCAAAATCAAAACAATTTTGACAGAATTAAAATAAAAGGAAAAACTTAAATATATTAGACATTAATTGGCTTAACATAGACATTAAAAGCTTATAAATTATTGAAGTTCACGAGGATGTCCTCGTGCAAGGATTGCATGAGGACTTTAACCACAGCCTTGGCTGATTTAATCTTATGTGAAAAAAAAATAGATTAATACTAATTATTGTAAAACTATTGTAGATTAATAAATGGTTCATTCATTCATTCATTCACGAGGATGTTATTTGCCACACTAATTTGCAGATTATTTTTAAATACAGTAGTTGTTAAAAAGTTTAATTTGAACCATTCCAATTTTGTTCCTCCGTAATTTGTTTGCCTGGAGTTCGTTCCAACTGGACCACAACCACTGAGTACCTCTCTACTCTCTACCAAACCTTTATTCACATTCAAAGGGCTTAAAAAGGGTAGAACCCTGAAAGTTATTCAAACTTTAGATACAATAGGTGCTGCTTCCAAGCGGCAAAATACTAAACTTTTTAATTGTTATCAATCATTATCAATCAGCTATAAGAGTGAACCATAGTTCTGTTTAAATGAAAATCATGTTGAGAATATTTGAAAATTTGATGATAAAGGAGAGATGGAAGAAAAGTTAAGTTGTCTACTCTAGTTAATGGTTAATATTGATCCAAGTTAGTTTCAATTGACAGTTATAAAGTTGCAGACTGGAATCTCTCAGCAACTTTTCCCAATCGAGTTGCTAAACTTCTCTTACAAGTGAACATGGTCAAACTTATCTCCGAACTTTAGGCCTCTCTTCGTTCCCTTTTAAAACTAAACTGGTTCCAAACATAATTACATTCTAACTCTTATATTAATTGGTACCTTTTGTCCAATATCTACGCAGGGTTGAGGTAGTGTATCTGGGGCATCATGTATAGAAATGAAGAAACTAACAAAGATGCATACATAATTAAAGTGTTTCCTGTATATTGATATAAATTTCATTATTTATGGATTCTTTTTCATCTCATACTATCTCGAAAAACAAGATACGCTACATCGAAGCCCTCTTAATCTACGACAGATGCATACGCCCAAAATTCGCAAAATCGACCTGTATATAGGTGTGTCTTAAAATAGAGGACTGAATATGGAAAATGTATTAAGAGAAAACTTATGAAATGAAGAAGAATCCATAATTGGTGCATTTTTTTTATCAATATGCAGAAAAGACTTTAATTATATGTGCCAGTTTTTTTCATTTCTATACATGATGCCCCAGATACGCTACCTCAACCTTATGCAGTATACTGGTAGGCTTTGACATCTCATGGTCTCAACCACTCGACAACACGGATCCCTACAATAATGATAAGAGCATTCTGGTAGGTTTTGACATCTCATGGTCTTAAACACTCGGCTACAGTGATCCATACAATAATTATAAGAGCATTCTGGTAAGCTGTGACATCTCATGGTCTCAACCACTCGACAACACGGATCCCTACAATAATGATAAGAGCATTCTGGTAGGTTTTGACATCTCATGGTCTTAAACACTCGGCTACAGTGATCCATACAATAATTATAAGAGCATTCTGGTAAGCTGTGACATCTCATGGTCTCATCTACTCGGCTACACCCATCTCTACGATAATTATAAGAGCATTCTGGTAGGCTATGACATCACATTGTCTCAATCACTCGGTAACAGCGATCCCTACAATAATGATAAGAGCATTCTAGTAGGCTATGACACCTCATGGTCTCAACCACACGACAACACCGATCCCTAAAATAATGATAAGAGCATTCTAGTAGGCTATGACATCACATTGTCTCAACCACACGACAACACCGATCCCTAAAATAATGATAAGAGCATTCTAGTAGGCTATGACACCTCATGGTCTCAACCACACGCCAACACCGATCCCTAAAATAATGATAAGAGCATTCTAGTAGGCTATGACATCTCTTTGTCTCAATCACTCAGCAACACCGTTCCTTAGAATAATGATAAGAGCATTCTAGTAGGCCATGAAATCTCATTGTCTCAATCACTCGGCAACACCGATTCCTATACTAATGATAAGAGCAATCTGGTAGGCTATGACATCTCATGGTCTCAACCACTCGGCTACACCGATATCTACAATAATTATAAGAGCATTTTGATAGGCTATGACATCTTATGGTCTCAAGCACTTGGCTACACTGATTCCTGCAATAATTATAAGGGCATTCAGCTATACCATGGCCTTTCATTTCCAACACTTGTTTTCACCTTTTTCTAGAAATGCCCATGTTATTCAGGATGAACTTTTTAAGTTTTAGTTTGTTTTTAAATAGATTTTATATCGTTTGTTCTTATTGATACTATTATTATGTAAGCAAATAAACTCAGTGTTGTTCTATTGTGTGTTTTACAGGAAGCCAACGAGATGGAATGTCAGCTGGCGAACTACATCCACTACAACCGAGAGAAGGAACTGATGAGGAAGGAGATGGAAACCAAGGAAAACGAATGGGAACAGGAACTTATAGAGGCAATGAACGCTTCTTCAAATTCAACGTAAATATTGGATTATGTGTATTCTCTTTCAGTATGAATGTTGTGGCCCCCCTGTTCACCACCAACACGGCACTGAGGAAACTTCAAACTGCACGTCATCACTTCTTCTTCTTCCTTCTATTCTTTACTCTTTATCAGTTCTTCAATCATCATCTTCTTTCTGCATCACAGGAATTCACTGTATCAAATGCTTTATTAGTTCTTTGGCTCATAGCACGGAATGATGGTTGATGGGAAACTCTACAGTTTAATTGATTTCATTATGTGTCGATAAGGGGAGCTTGGTAACTCTTATAGAAGAGCAGTTGCTCTTTGCTTTTGGAGTAGCTTATGGAGTGACACTCTAACCCCGTGTCCTCCATTAAACATACATTAGTATAAGCTTTTGGCAAGCCAATTCTCTCCACAGGCTGTTGCCCCCACAGAGTTACTTAGTTAGTTAGGTATGGGTTGACAAGGCTTGACGCTTCTCGCCACTGTAGAAACGATCTATTGCGCCAAAACACTGTAATTATACTGATTCCCAGTCCATACTAATACTCTTAACAAAGCTAAGGATATATTTGGGAGCTGTTTTCCGTAAAGCCTGGGTCACATTAGGCTGGTTGCCAGCCGCGAATTGATGAAGCCACTGCTGTCAGCCATTGATCAGCTTAGTGGGACCACAAAATTCGCAGCTGGTGCCGCCAGCCGGCGAGTAATTGGTAGTGGCTGGTGAACTTGAACGTGTTCAACTTTTGGTAGCCAGGCAGCGGACTCAGGCTTTAGTCATTTGGTACTAACATAGCAATTCCGAGAATTGCGACAGAATGAGTTGCATTTTGTGTGGCTGCTTTTGCAGTTGCCCAATATATGCTCAGCAATTTTTAATGCTATAGAGCATAGGCAGTAGCATTTCACAGTTGCCCGAAATATGCTCAGCACTTTTTACTGCTTTAGAGCATAGGCGGCAGCATTTTGCATTTGCCCAAAATATGCTCAGCACTTTTTTCTGCTTTAGAGCATAGGCGGCAGCATTTTGCATTTGCCCAAAATATGCTCAGCACTTTTTACTGCTTTAGAACACAGGCAGCTGTAACCCAATATTGTTTTGAATATTTCTTCGGCTGTCTGATATTTAAGAGACCACTTAAGTCTTAAATAGTTTCTATGTGATTTCAGAAACTTTTTTGCACGTTATCTTCTAGGTTGTTATTGATCAATTTAAAATATATTTATGAACTAATTTCTTCTTTTGTATTATTCAATTTCATAATAATATTCGAGTTTCCTGTAGCCACATTCTAATCATCTCTTTTTCACTCTTTCACTCTTTAAAAATTTATAAATTTCTATTTTTAGTTGTGGTTCTAAACATAGCTTAGATGTTACTTCAAGCATGAGATTCTGTTTCATTTAGCTTTTTTAGGGTTTCGTAGAGCATCCTCGAAACCAGAAATCAATTTTTGGTGTAGGGTTGGGACTTCGATTCCGATATATCGAAAATATCGATATATCGGGCCAAAAAATATCGATATTTTTTTTTAATATCGAAAATCGGAAGTCGGTGACCTTTTTTTCTCTTTTCTATTACTCAGCAGGGGTTAAAGCCGGGCGACCTTTTTTTTGAGAAAAAAACTTCTATTTATCGAGGTTCGGAATATCGATATTTTCACTAATATCGATGTTGAACCAATCGATGTCAATATATCGAATATATCGATATTTTCTTTCGATATCCAAACCCTATTTTGGTGTTGAGGGTGATGTGTCTGTCCGTCGTACATTGGTTCATATCCCCAGAACGGTTCACGCTGGAGATGGGAAATTTATTAATATATTGGCGTAACTTTTTGACCCACACATAGGAAAAATATAAAATAATTAAACATTTAATATGCGCAATGCACAAAAATGTACAAAGGTCTAATTTTTTTTATAATTTTCGAAGTGGGTATCAAATGAAAGCTACTAAAGAGTATATGACAAATATATATGACTGTTTATGACTATTGTATTTGTACCACTAATATTGCGCTTTTAGCGCCAAAATTTCACCCCCAAAAAAATGCTTATAGCCTAGTAATCTACGAAACTGTAAAATGTACTTGAATGCAAGTACTTCTCTGCGATTTTTTATAATTGTTAGTAGAAGATTCATAATTCGAAATGCGTTTCTTGCATCAGGGAACATTATTATTCAGATGTCTGTCGTCGGTCTTTCCATAAATTGTTTTGTAAAAGCCCATATTTTGATACATTCTTGTCCGCTTTTTAATAAATTTAGATGGTCGCATATTAATTTCAACCTTCGACACTCTTTGAACATAAATTTAGCGACAAGAAAGAATAATAATAATCTCAATGCTTTAAAAGACATTTGATTGTATTGCATCAGTGTAGAATATAATTGCCAATTTATATAGTAGACAAATATTTATATAGTAGACAAATATTTATATAGTAGACAAATATTTATATAGTAGACAAATATTTATATAGTAGACAAATATTTATATAGTAGACAAATATTTATATAGTAGACAAATATTTATATAGTAGACAAATATTTATATAGTAGACAAATATTTATATAGTAGACAAATATTTATATAGTAGACAAATATTTATATAGTAGACAAGCATATAGTCGAAGCATGAAGCATGTTTTTTTTAAGCCAATATGACTCTAACCATATTATTTATAAAAAAAAAAAAAATCACTAATTAATTTAGATTTAATCAATTTTGCTTCAAATTAGAAAAAAATGTTTTGTTAGCTACAATGCAAAAACGTAGAATTTATTTTAAAAAAAAATATATATACAGGGTGTCCCATATAAGGTGTAACACAGAGAAACCTGATGTTCTACATCACATTTCTGACAAAAAATGTTATATAACATAATGGTTGATCGACTTTCGTTTTCGAGATATATCGATTTTTCAATTATCTCATTTTCTGGTTACTTTTTCCCATTAAAAACGTTATAGCGTAAAATCTAAGAAAGATATAAAGACGGGGTTTTCACCATTCAAAAGGTGAGGAAATTTGCTTTAAAAATGTTATGCTGCTTGCCCATAATACCCATATTAAATTTATTTTATATTTTATATACTTCAAAATACAATGTTTTGGTTAATAAGAAATTTCGCACCCCCGCTATAGAAGTGACACAACTCAAATTTTCAACTTTTTGAGAAATGCCACTTTAAAAAGTAGCAAAACTGAATTTGGCAATAAAACAAAAATTAACAATTTTAAAGCTACAATTTCAATTTTATAATATTAGTTACACCTTACTAATTGTGTTAATGATATAAAACATCTAAATTTTAAGATGTAATGAGCCCAGAGATAAAAAGTGTCACTTTTAAATTATTGTTGTGAGATCAAACTTTTTGACTTGTGACACTTTTAATATCCTTATATGAGAGAGAATACAGGGTAAATGAACTATAAACAGTAAAAAAAAATCCTTTTAGTCAAAGAACATAGTACTTTTACTCTTTACAAAACAAAAGAAAAAAGAAAACTTTTATGATAAGAAAATGTATGAATGCATTAAAATCAATCAATTTTTTAAAATATCAATCAGCAAATTAAATAAAAATAGACTGACTAAAACGGACCCAGTATAACACGGAAACGTGTCTTAACGGAAAAAAAATACGGGAACGGCAAGAAATTATAGGCAGGAATATTAAGGTGAACTGTTTAAGACGGAACCACTAAGCCATTGTGTTGTATTCGAGTTCGAAGTAAAACGAATAAAAAAAAAAACCAGACGGGTAAAGGATGATAAAGGTGATGAAAAGGCATATCTAGGAATGAGTGAGAGAATGATTTTTGTAATGTTAATATGGCATGATAAAGTAAGTAGTTTCCTAAAATAAACATAATAACAGTGTAGGCTTGGTACTAGCTTAAATAGCGTAAAAAGTGATTTTTAAGCATGTTATTTTAAAAAAAAAAAATCCGGGAGGGGACCCCCGGACCCCCCACCAAAACATATTACCCTGGGAACTGCCACTGAATATTACCTATGTTTTGGTTATTGCTAAATATAACATTCTCTCTAAATCATGTTTTAGGGTATTTTTATTGTTTGATTAGAGTCTCCTTTTTATCTTAGCCTGGTGTAAGATATAAGGAAGGCAAGAAGGGTTTGGCTTAGTCATTCCTCTAGGGGCACCATTGAAACCTACGATATTCTATTTAGCTGACCCTAGTCACTCTTTAATACATTAAATAACTAACACTAAACCTATAATGCTTAGCTAGCTCATAACTAAACACCATTACGATTCAATTTTTTATTGAATATTAATCTCATCTACATTTATTATGTGTGGAAATACTAACAAATATTTATTTATTTATACAAAAAACAAATAATATAATACAAAATTGATCTTGCCTTATAGTCCAAAAGTGGCAGAATTCCAATTTCAATAAATAGCAATTTACCAATAAGCGACGCAATTCAAAATAAGTTTTATTAATTTACGCAAATCATCTTATAGAAGTGACTTAACTCTAAATAAAACATCCAACTATTTTTATAAAAAATTATAAGAAACGACACAACTCGAAAAGAGACGTTTTAATACGTGTAACTCTCTCGATGGTTCGGTGACAACTGTTTGAATTCCAGATGTGTCATTTTTAATGCTGGTCACTGCCGCGAAGTTGATTGAGTTAAAAGTGACACTTCAGCTATCTAGCGGATACTATTAGTAGGACAAATGTAATTTTTTTTGTAGATATAAAGCCCGCCTTGTTTGATTTAAAAATGGCAAAAGTCGAAAATTGAAAATTTTTGACTTGTGTCACTTCTGAAGCGGGGGTGCGATTTGTGGTCAACGTTCTTGGTAGCATAACGTTTAAAATGAAAAATTGGATAATATAGTATAGAAAAGTGTACATAATTGTTTACAAAAACTCAAAGTAGCCCCCCACTCCCCCCGTTGCTGTTAATGGATCTTCTGCACTGCCGAATTATACTACCAGTTGCCCATCTCACTCCTTGGGGTTTCAATTTGATAGCATCAAACGCTAAATTTGTTCGCTGAGCAAGGTCCTCTCTTGTGTTCAGCAATTGGCTGTACACTTCAATTTTCAACTCTCCCCACAGGTAGTAGTCTAATGGAGTGAGATCGGGTGAACGAGGTGGCAAATTCACAACCCCACCCCGCGATCGGGGTGGGGTTGTGGACACTATGGAATGACAACAATTATCCAAGACGGTAGATCGGTATCTACCGTCTTGGATAATTGTTGTCATTCCATAGTTCGCCGCTGCAGAAGGTGCATTAACAGCAACGGTGAGAGGGGGGGGGGGGCTACTTTGAGTTTTGTAAACAATTATGTACACTTTTCTATACTAGGCATCGCGTGGCTCTATCATTGAAGCGAGCGTATGGCAATGAAATACTGAATATTGAAATTTATTAATCATGATGAATGTCATAGTTGAAGATAAGTGGAAGAGGGGTAGGGAAGAGTGGGGGTACTCGGTACAAAGCTTTACTTCCTAAACAAACCATACACTATAATACGACTATAACAATCTTCACCACCCGCGGTAGCTTTTAAACAATTATTATAAATGTATCTCGTCACTACGCAAAGAATTTTGCTTGTATCAAGTTGAAATTTTGCATACCTGTTTCAATTGTGCATTAGATGGTGTATATGAAGTTTTATTAAAATCGTTTCGTTAGAACGTAAGATATCGGTAAAAAGGTTGTTTTCTCTATTATAAACGTTTAGGTCCGCTTTAATAGTTTTAGCGATCTTTATTAAGTCATAGCGGTGTCGCTGTTGGTTTTAGTAAAAAATTTTATTTGAAAAAAATGTTCGTCTCATCGAGTAGATGATGATAGAATCTTTTCCCGTCCTTAAATTCCAATTTAATTTTTGTACCTCTCGTTTACGCGAGCGTTGCGCGCGAACTCATGGACGGATCACGCTGTCCAACGAACTTAGCCTGAGTATTAGTAAGAGGAACATGTATACCAAATTTCAACTAAATCGGTCAACTTTTACTCAAGTTATCGTCACACGCGTAAACGTTACTGACAGACAGACAGACAGACAGACAGACACGGAGCATATTTCGTTATATGTAGGAAGCTCGCTACGCTCGCTTCAACTATACTAGGCATCGCGTGGCTCTATCATTGAAGCGAGCGTATAGTAATAAATATGTATTGAATATTGAAAAAAAAGATTATTGTGAATCATGATGAGTTGATAGATAATGGGTCTGGTAGTAGTGCAGCGGCTAGTAGTAAGGGAACCACCCCGCATTCTTACTATTCCACTAACCACACATCTCTATTTCAATATTTATAATTTGTATCTCTTTGCTACAAACAAACTACTGCATGTATCAAATTGAAATTTTGCATGCCTGTTTCAATTGTGCATCAGATGGTGTCTATGAAGTTTTATTAAAATCGTTACGTTAGAACGTAAGATATCGGTAAAAAGGTTGTTTTCTCTATTTTAAACGTTTAGGCCCGCTTTAATAGTTTTAGCGATCTTTATTAATTCATAGCGGTGACGCTGTTGGTTTTACTAAAAAATGTTATTTGAAAAAAATGTTCGTCTCATCGAATAGATGATGATAGAATCTTTTCCCGTCCTGAAATTCCAATTTAATTTTTGAACCTCTCGTTTACGCGAGCGTTGCGCGCGAACTCTTGGACGGATCACGCTGTCCAACGAACTTAGCCTGAGTATTAGTAAGAGGATCATGTATACCAAATTTCAACTAAATCGGTCAACTTTTACTCAAGTTATCGTCACACGCGTGAACGTTACTGACAGACAGACAGACAAACAGACAGACAGACAGACAGACAGACAGACACGGAGCATATTTCGTTGAATGTAGGAAGCTCGCTACGCTCGCTTCAATTATCCAATTTTTCATTTTTTTAATACAAGAAGTGATATTTTTTTATTTGTTGTTACCTTTTCTATTTTTTCACCAAGTCTAAGGGTCATTTAAAGTCATGGAAAACTGATAAACTTGTCATTTATTACCTCATTTTCATCCAAATAAGTTTGAAAACTTGAAGCAAACTTATTAACAAGTTATATCATTTTAAAGCTTATTAAACGGGCCAGTTTTACATGAGGTCAAATTTATTCATTTACAATACAAATTAAAAAGTTATGCTACCAAGAACGTTGACCACAAATTTCTTATAAACCAAAACATTGTATTTAGAAGTATATAATAGTACACTAGGCATCGCGTGGCTCTATCATTGAAGCGAGCGTATAGTAATAAATGTGTATTGAATATTGAAAAAAAAGATTATTGTGAATCATGATGAGTTGATAGATAATGGGTCTGGTAGTAGTGCAGCGGCTAGTAGTAAGGGAACCGCCCCGCATTCTTACTATTCCTCTAACCACAATCTCTATTTCAATATTTATAATTTGTATCTCTTTGCTACAAACAAACTACTGCATGTATCAAATTGAAATTTTGCATGCCTGTTTCAATTGTGCATCAGATGGTGTCTATGAAGTTTTATTAAAATCGTTACGTTAGAACGTAAGATATCGGTAAAAAGGTTGTTTTCTCTATTTTAAACGTTTAGGCCCGCTTTAATAGTTTTAGCGATCTTTATTAATTCATAGCGGTGTCGCTGTTGGTTTTACTAAAAAATGTTATTTGAAAAAAATGTTCGTCTCATCGAATAGATGATGATAGAATCTTTTCCCGTCCTGAAATTCCAATTTAATTTTTGAACCTCTCGTTTACGCGAGCGTTGCGCGCGAACTCTTGGACGGATCACGCTGTCCAATGAACTTAGCCTGAGTATTAGTAAGAGGATCATGTATACCTAATTTCAACTAAATCGGTCAACTTTTACTCAAGTTATCGTCACACGCGTGAACGTTACTGACAGACAGACAGACAGACAGACAGACACGGAGCATATTTCGTTGAATGTAGGAAGCTCGCTACGCTCGCTTCAATTACGCGTCGAGTGCGGAAAGTAGCATTTTGCATGCGAGTGTGGAGTTTGCACCCGAGCGACAGCGAGGGTTGTAAAACCACACGAGCAATGCAAAATGCCGTTTTCGCACGAGTTGCGTACCGTACTTTATCTACGATTGTTAGATTTAAATTATAAATACAGAAAAAAATAAACTTGCTGTATGTAAGTTCGTATCTCTCTCTTGATAAAGATGGGATTAATTCTTGAGTTGTATTTTTTGCCGAATTAATTATTTCTGGAGGAGTATTATTCTCCACATTTTCGTCAAAGTCACTTGATTCACTAATTGTTTTTCACTAAAAACTCGATATAAACAGTTATTTTAATAAAAGAACTGCAAATTAGTTTTGTTAAATGTAAACAAACTTGCTAATCGTGCGTAAAGCTGAAGAATTCCTCTTCTTTACCGCACACTGTGTGGTAAAGAAGAGGAATTGTTCAGTTCTATGAGACGCGCATGCGCAATGAATGCAAGTACGTAAATAATCACTTTCTACGCATCTAAACAAAGATATAATGTTTATATTTCTTATCAATCGTAGATAAAATTAATTTAATATGGGTATTATGGGCAAGCAGCATAACATTTTTAAAGCAAATTTCCTCACCTTTTGAATGGTGAAACCCCCGTCTTTATATCTTTTTTAGATTTTACGCTATAACGTTTTTAATGGGAAAAAGTAACCAGAAAATGAGATAATTGAATAATCGATTTATCTCGAAAACGAAGGTAGATCAACCATTATGTTATATAACATTTTTTGTCAGAAATGTGATGTAGAACATCAGGTGTTTCTGTGTTACACCTTATGTGGGACACCCTGTATATGATAATAATGTTTGAGTTACACACGGGAGCTTTTATTTATAAAATTATGTTTAATTAAACTAAATTAAAGACCAATTCATGCCATTTTAAGGACCTAAAGTCGTCTATGGGGTTACCTCAAAAGCCGGCAGAATGAGTAATTTTCTTTTCGCATTTTTCTCAAATCGCACCACTTATATGAGGTGGCAAAGTTGAAATTCGGTTTTCAACAACGGACACCCACAAAATCTTAAAGAAAAAAATGACTATGGTATATTTCCCCCTCCAAAATACCATTTGACTGGACTAATACCCAACAGTAAAATGCAATGAAGATGGACAATACAGCAACTTTGAACTTGCCATTATAATGGGCCACGTTACGTTAACTCGAAAATGGAATGAGGATATAGACGACACAGATTGGTTATGGTTTTTCCTTTTTCCACTGCATATTTACATTGTTGATTGCCTCTAAAATATGTTTTGACTCGTGTTGCAGGTCAGATAGCGGTTTGTTGACTTTGCCGGAGGGCCAATGGGAGCGTCGGAGGTCCTCTTGTAAGTTGACTTGCGTCTCAAGTCTTTCTGTACAGACTCGACTTGCCGCAACTCCGCGACCCAGCCCTGAGACGGCACCGAAATCCTCGCAACTGGGAACCATGTCGACCGAATCTGAAGTAGAGATGCAACCTCCACCCATCCCTGTTCCTCTTATCAATATACCCGATAATTAAATAGTCATTTTAATTATGTATCAAATTAAAACTGTAATGCAGTAGAATCTCATTATAACGGACCTCATTATAACGGACCTCATTATAACGGACCTTATTATAACGGACCTTATTATAACGTACCCAATTTTTTTTTAATACGGCGCATCAGCCAAGAATAGGCTATTAGCGCCTTGCCATTTCCCCAGCGTCTCTCCACATGCCACGATAAGCCTTGCTTACCCGTGCTGTGAAGGTTGACTTTTACGCTCCCACATAAACTCCCCCCATATCAGGTACACTGAGACGGGGGATCTGGAAGCCTAGGCAGAAGATCTCCTTTGCTTGTCTCGGTGGGAAGTCTTTCAAAAGCATAATATCTACTCATTATATGCTGCGGCAGCAACGTAGCTTTGTCTTGTTATTTGGTCCTTTTGTTGCTTAACCTGTTTGCTGTGGTAATCACAGCAGATGACAACGGAACCTAAGACAAGTGTCTAAATGAAAAAACAAAATAATAATTTAGATAAACCCTAAAACTAAATGGTCTCGCCCTCCTGGACTTTGACCGGCAAAGCCCAGTGTTCCCCCCGCGAGCGGGAGAAACAAATGACCGCGGCGGGCTAGGGCGAGACCGACTTCACTAATTACGTTAATGACCCCACCATCCCAGACCAGGAGCCTGTCAACGGGAAAGCATATGACCGTGACAGGCAAAGGTGGGGCCGTTAATTATCCTCTTCTATATGCATGAAACTAAACCTAACTATATACAAATAAATAAAACTTACTATCTACACTGGAGACACCACCATCCAGGACCTCGACCAGCGGGATCCAACGTACCCTATTATCCCTTTAAGGATCAGGCAAAAATAATAAAAAATGTTACAGTGGATTGGTGGTTTCCGCGGTTTACCAGCTGACCATCTCTACACGTGTGTTTTGGATGACATGTCTGCAGTTTTTATTTTATTGTGGCTCATAGAAGCAATTTCTTAGAGCGAATTTTTGTCAAAATACTTATTATATACCAGTTTTGATTTAATATTGAATTTTTATAAGAAATAATTAGCGCTCTCGAGTTATTTGCAGATTTTTAGCTTGAGTTGTGAAAATTTAATAAATTACGTTGTCTTAGAGGTTTGGTAGTTCATTCCGTTAACCACCTACTTTAAGGTGGTTAAGGATGTAAACCACCAAACCTTACAAGCAATATAATTTGTTTCAAGGTCATCAGAAGTACAAATCCCAAATTGATTGGAGGCATCTCCTAGAAACCACCTAAATACATTGATTTTTTTTATTTTTTTATGGGAGGGAGGGCTAGAATTTTTTCAAAAATAATTTTCTGGGGCCATTCTTGATCCCACAGATGAGATTTGCAACTCTATTTTTAGAAATTAGAAAAAAACAGTAGTGCGCCATTCGGAGCAAAAGGGGGTGGTTTTCCAGGCAAACCTCCAATCCTTAAAGGGTTATAACGGACCTTATACGCCGGGGAAGTGTGACGTCACTTACGTAAAAAAGTGTGTGTTGTTAGGTCAGCTGGCTCATAACATTGGATATACGACTGAGTTTTATTAGTGCTATTTTATTTTATTATTATTTTTTAATCAATTATTTGTTTTATCATCTATAATGTATACATTTATTGGCTTATTAATGATGTTACTGATACATGATAAGGTTAAAAACAGTTGAAAAAGCTTTTAATAGAGTAAAAAGAGCACATCTGTGAGTAAGTTATTTTACATCTTCTTTGAGTTATTTGTGAGAATTATTTGTTTTATCATCTAAAATGTATACATTTATTGGCTTATTAATGATGTTACTGATATATGATAAGGTTAAAAACAGTTAAAAAAGCTTTTAATAGAGTAAAAAGAGCACATCTGTAAGTAAGATATTTTACATCTTATTTGAGTTATTTGTGAGAATTATTTGTTTTATCATCTATAATGTATACATTTGTTGGCTTATTAATGATGTTACTTTATATATGATAAGGTTAAAAACAGTTAAAAAGGTTTTAATAGAATGAAAAGAGGAAAAAACTGTAAAATGCTCACAGAACTCTAGTAAACAATGGTTTGTTATGAGCCAGAAAAGATAACCTGATGAAAAATCGTGGAGGGCGCATGACGTCACAGCAACCTTTGTCACTTTTACGTAACCTCTCTGACGCGACGTATTACAACGGATGTTGCTTATAACAGACAGATAAACAAATTATAATACATTTAATAATAAATGTTGCATATTTTTATCTGGCTATATTATTATAAACCTCAGAGCAAGGAAGGGGTAGAGGGAGCAATGCGATTTGAAAAGTGGTTCATTATGCTCCCCCCCTATACTAAACCTCCCAAGCGAGCTCAATCCCAACTAAAGTGATCACGTTGTCACTGGTCCTTGTCAACAAATCCTTATCAGTAGCATTTATTTGATACTCCACTCAAAGAAGATTGCTATTGGTTATCTAGGAACTGTTATACGATTATTAACGATGTTACTGCCTTTAGATAATTAATAAGGTTAACAATAAACATTAAAGTACATATTTATCAAGAAAACTGTATTAAAAATAAAAAATATTAAATGTCGTAAGAAAATATCACTTATTCTTATCAGCTGATATCAGATAAATTTCGAGTTTTTATCGAGATATCGATACTGCTTCATGGGGTGTAGCATAATGAACCACTTTTTGAGACCCAGATTCTATAGTATTGTTCCCTCTACCCCTTCCTTGCTCTAAGTTATAAACCCTTACCTCCGTCACTTATTTACTGAAGAAATAACATGTAAACAAACCCAGCAGAAAATTAAAAGATTTTCAAGCAAATAAATGCTTACGTTCATTTGCTTTATGTCAACATGTTGTCGTTCAAAAGATGAATGCAGTGTAAAACTCATGCTGCTTTTATCTGTTGTAAAATAATCAAGTTTTATGTGCAAACTAACGTACTTTCATTAATGTTGCACGCTTTTGCATTATTATTTGAAATAATTATTTGTTTTAAACTGGTCTTTCATTAAAACGGATAACCTTAAGTCTCTAATTGTCCGTTATAGTGAGGTTATACTGTAGCCAATTAACGATATAGGGAGTTACTTTAGATAACAATTAAATATGTATATTAAAAAAGAAATTGAAAAATTCATTCCTTGAAAGAGGAATGAAAGTTATCTTGAATTATCAAAAAAAAAAAAATTAGAGAAGTATTAAAACAAACATCCTTTTAAAAACTTAGTACAGAATAGAAAGAAAAGCGTGAAGAATAAATTATTTTAATTCAAAAATAAATTAGGCTTTCAAACAATCGTATGTTCCAGTGTATTTTTGTTACCTAATTGTTTTTTTTGTATTTTTCAAAGTTATAGCCAATCAGACCAGTTTTTATAATGAAATAATATATAATATATAATATATACATATATACAGTAGAACCTCGTTAATCCAAACCTTGGTAATCCCAACGCCACCGATGTACAAAGAACCATGCAACAAAGGAATTTCATCGAAAACACTGAGGAAATTAGTGATTGTTTTCTTAAAATCTATTAGTTTATCAAATATTAATAAAAATGACTGCAGATAATGATGTTTTACACTGCAATGTGTAGTATAATTAATCTGTAAATTTGTGCGAAAAAAAAATCGAGACTACTTCCGTTAATCGTTTGGGGCACATGAAAAAAGCTTAACTTTAACTTTCGGGAACATCCGGACGGCGGTAAAGTCCAAATAATATATACCTTCATGATGTAAGTCTTTGGAAAGCTCCTTAGAAGTAAAGTAATTGTTGTTATATACACTTTTGTCATCGTTTTATTTAAGAGGGGGGTAAAATGGAAAAAAAAGGAAAAATGAAAAGGCCGTGCGATAGAAGGCTATCTGCGACAAAGTTCCGAGGGAACTTTTTTTATATGAATGGCTTGGGGCTCATGAGAAAAACTTAATTCCAACTTTGCGGAACTGTCCAGAAGGTGAAGGGGGAAGGGAACTCATCCCTTTTTTCGTTTATCTCCGCTTCCTCTTTTTGCTGGTTGATTTCTGCTGATAAATTTACTGCTGATTCTGCTTCACACTAAGGTCACACTGCTTCACTGCTTCCCACTTTCTGCTTCTCACTAAGGTACTTTGGTCTTTTTCGCTGGTTGACGTTGAAGGCAAAAGTATGACTTGGGAGGGAAAGTCAAAGTCAGTATCTTCAAGGAAATCATCTTCAGCGTCTACGAGTCGATTGCTACGATTTCCTCCACCGCAGTGTTTGCAAGCAAATAAGCATGGGAGACGCCTTCCTGCATCTGCAATTATTTATTTTATAGCCGCATAGGCAATGAGTTTCAAGAGTCTTTCCGGGACCATTTGTACCCAAAGTACTAAATGTACACTAATGATTTTATAATCGTGTTTGTGACATCAAATAAAGCACGTATACCAATTTTAATTCATATCGGATCAAAAATAATAATATTTTTATCATTTTTAATCTAAAAGCATTTTTTCCTGTTTTTCCATTTTATCCCTCTCGTAAATAAAAATATGTCAAAAGTGTACATACCAATTACTGTATTCTCCAAGAGCTTTGGAACGACATGCATCATGAAGGTTATATACTATTTTGACTTTTGTACCCCTTAACACTTCCTCCTTCCGGACGTTCCCGCAAAGTTGAAGCTAAGCTTTTCTCAAGTGCCCCAAATCCATGAAAAAAAAAGCACTCTCGAATTTTTGACGCAGACATACTTTTAACGCAAGAGATTGACTGTACTATTTAATTTTTATTTAGATTATAATATTATCCTACAGTTGACCGATAAAGTGGTAATTATCGCACTCAAAATAGTACGCAAAACAGCACATTCCTGCACTTACTACATTACCGCACTCGTTTTACTTTACCGCACTCCAGTATTCCAACTTACGAACACAAAGAACTTAAATCTAAATAAAGATTATATAATCCAAATTATAATAATAACATTGACAACTAATGATTATTTTTTAACTAACTACATGATTTAAACACTAAATATCAAGTATAAAAATGTTTAAATATAAAAAAGTAAAGATCTAAAAATCTAACAACAGACACAACAATCTAAAAAAAATAATCAAATGTAATGAGTAAATGTTATGATGAAAAATAATAACAGCGCTTTGTCATGTTTGCTGAATCAGGCAAAAAAAAAAGGCAACACTGGCTATAAACAGAACAGCTGTTCTTGTTTATAGCCAGTGTTGCCTTTTTTTGCCTGATTCAGCAAACATGACAAAGCGCTGTTATTATTTTTCATAATAAACCTTTTATCTACGATTGATACGAAATATAAACATTATATCTATGTTTAGATGCGTAGAAAGTGATTATTTACGTACTTATATTCATTGCGCATGCGCGTCTCATGGTTCTGAAGAATTCCTCTTCTTTACCACGCTAGCGCGGTAAAGAAGAGGAATTCTTCAGCTTTACGCACGATTAGCGAGTTTGTTTACATTTAACAAAACTAATTTTCTATTCTTTTATTAAAGTAACTGTTTATATCGAGTTTTTAGTGAAAAACAATGAGTGAATCAAGTGGCTTTGACGAAAATGTAGAGAATAATACTCCTCCAGAAATAATTAATTCGGCAAAAAATACAACTCAAGATTAATGCCATCTTTATCAAGAGAAGAGATACGAACTTACATACAGCAAGTTTTATTTGTTCCTGTATTTATTATTTAAATCTAACAATCGTAGATAAAGTACGGTACGCAACTCGTGCATAAACGGCATTTTGCATTGCTCGTGGGGTTTTACTACCCTCGCTGTCGCTCGGGTGCAAACTCCACACTCGCATGCAAAATGCTACTTTCCGCACTCGACGCGTAATGTACTATTACATGATGATGAACACTCTATTATTTTATATTTGATTTACAGATTAAAAACTAACTGTAGGAAAGATATAATGTGCAACTCGAGCTTTAAGTGTCTTCGCTGCACTCGAGAAACCATTTCGCCATCGCCTGCTGCTCGAGCGTAAATATTTCTCTCTAGTGCAGCAAAGTCACTTTGCTGCACTAGTTGCACAAATAACTATTATCCTTTTTAGCTCAAATATTTCTTTCATTAATACGTTTTGACAGCATCATATTCGATAATCCGAACCACCCTAGTCCAAATTAGTTCGAATTAACGAGGTTCTACTGTACTTAAAAATATGAAAAAAATAAATAAATAAATAAAAGAAGGATCAACAATATATTTTTCAAATAAAACATATTAACTTCAATCTATCAAAATTGTAGTGAATTATAATTATTTATAGTTCTGTAGATAATAAATAATATAATTAGAAAAGTCCATTTTTAAAGTTAGATTTCAAAATAATTATTATTATTTATGGATATTAATAAATATATATAATTAAATTGTAAAAATTTAAATATTTAAAAAAACAAAATGTTTCCTAAGAAAAACATAATTTATATTATGTTATACACACAGAACCACTTATATATATTTTATCTAATATATATTGTAAATAATTTGAAGATTAATGTTATTATATATATATATATATATATATATATATATATATATATATATATATATATATATATATATATATTTATATATATTAAATATTTAACTATAAATAATACAAATAAAATCAATATTTTAATTATATGAAAATTAATTTTTATTTAAATAAGTAAAGAATGTACGAATGAAATAAAAATAAAATATAACAAATATTTTAATAACAATGAAAGTAAACCAAAATTAATAAAATAAATAAATTCAACACATAGAACTTCGTACATAAAATATGGCGCACGTATCTAAAGAAATATATATATATATATATATATATATATATATATATATATATATATATATATATATATATATATATATATATATATATATATATATATATAAATTATATTATATTATAATCTATTTTTGTATATGAAATGATGTGAAAAAATAGTGTAAGAGATAAAAAAAAAAAAATGTTTTATTGGAAAAAATAAATATAAAAAATATGCAGAAAATTATATTACCATTTTAAAAAAGTGTACGAGCTGTCTAGTTCCAAATCCAGACAAACTGACTCTTTCACGGCGTTCAGCACAAAGAACTGTGCTGAATATCAAATTTATATTTGACTATCAACTGAATTAATTATTAATAATTTAAAAAATTGTATCCTTTAACTTATTGATCCTGATGAAAAGTGTGGACACCTCTTTAAAATCCTAACAGGATTAAATACAAAAGAATTTAAAATCAAATTGTGTTGGGTTTGTCTGGTATTGGAATTAGACACCTCGTAATATATTATATGTCAATATTATATTTGTTAAAACAAAATAAAGAAATACATTTGGTTTTATTAAAAAATTAATATTTTTTTTTTTTAAAGTGTTTCTTTTACTTCCTCATATGAAAAGAAAGTATTGTGATAGCGCGAAAGTTCGATGTGTGATTTAATGGATTTACACGTTTCGAGGTCCCCTGAGTCCAAAAAAGTAGTTTTTAATAAATATCAGTCGATCGTCCGTCTGTGCAGACGTCTGGAGCCTAAACTACTGGGCCGAAAAATCATACCCCACGGGAAAATTGAGAAATGAATTTTAGCTCCAAATTTGGGGGCGCTACCCCCCGAAAACTCTGAAAGAAATTATTTCCCGAAAACGGTTCAGACGCTTTTGATTAAAATATTCTAAAATGTTGTCCATTTAAATATACAAATCTAATGATATAACCCAATTTAAATCAAATTATAATTATCATTAACTACGGGAGACATACAGACAAAAATAGACTCCAGCACCGGGACTTGAACAACTGGCCTCCTATATATCCGTTACAGGCTCTCTTACCAACTGAGCTATACTGGAGAATGATCTTTCTCTGTCGTTACCGATACCAAGTCCCGAATCCAAGCTTTCAATCTTTTCTACAAGTCTAGTAAGCCAAATATTCACGGCAATAGAACTAGACCGAGAATTAACGCTTATAATTATAAATACTCAATTAGTACCTGTACCTAGTACAATCAATTAGAAATTCAAATTTTTAAGTTGTAGGTTGTATTCTTACTACGGAAAGATTAAATTTGAATTAAGTCGGTCTAGTTCTATTGCTGTGAATATTGGCTTGCTAGACTTGTAGAAAAGATTGAAAGCTTGGATTCGGGACTTGGTATCGGTATCGACAGAGAAAATCATTCTCCAGTATAGCTCAGTTGGTAAGACCGCTTGTAACGGATATATAGGAGGCCCGTGGTTCAAGTCCCGGTACTGGGCTAAGTAATTATGAATTCATATAAACTATTTCAAAAACAAAGATGTCACACCATGAAATTTGATTTAGATTTTTGCCACATTTGAAGTCTGTCAATTATTGTGGCACATAGCTTCCTCTTGTCTTATTTCGTATACTTGTACTTTTAAATTTTGATAAAATGTTCAAAAATAAATAAATGTTCCTGTGAAAACTAATAAATGGAAAACACACATAAATGGGCTAAATAATTATAAACTCATATAAGATATAGTTTGTCTGAGTTGTCTTGGACCTTATTATTTTATAAAGGTTTTGGAAACGAAACTATTTAGGTTTTTAATTTAATCGCTTGCCCCTACATAATAATAAGAAACATAGCCACTGATCCTGAGCATGAGCCCCTCGCAGAATACTGCGGGATTTAAATTTAGTATGAGTATGTATATGAAAAAGTAATGTGGGAGGGATTTTCCTTGTTTTCCTAATCATTTTCCTTATATAAATTAGAAAATTGAGAAAGCGATGTGTCGGCAATAATATAATACTAATTACTTAACTTATTTCTACTTAGTTAAAATTAATTTATTTTGTTGTAGGATATTTTTTGTATTTATTTTAAATCAACTTGATACTATCAATATAAATTAAGTTTTATTTGCAAGAATATAAATTAAATGACGTAACAAACTCTGATTACATCATAACTAATCCCGTATCAAATTATATTTCACCGAGACAACCAACAAGGAAAAAAGAAACGCAAGTAAAACTATATTATACAACAGAATAAGTCTCAAGGAAACAGAAATAACATTAATACTACAATCACAGTACGTAAGTAACAAAACGTCTATTATATATATATATATATATATATATATATATATATATATATATATATATATATATATATATATATATATATATATATATATATATATATATATATATATATATATATATATAAATACATATATATATGTTTGTATGTATGTATTGATGCATTAATTCAATATTATTAAGTATACGAATATAATATTGTAATTAATATAGAATAGAGTAATTAGATAGCGTATGTAACTCACAACAAAGTATGAAACGGATAATAGAAGTAGTAATAGTGATATTGATGTTATTGTTTACATGGCAGGAGCAACGTTAAGAACAGTGGCGTACGCAGGGGGGGGGCCCAAGGGGCCCTGCCCCCCCCCCCCCCCCCCCCCCCCCCCCGAAATGATTACATAACTTGAACCCGCCATACATTTAATACCAAACAAACATACTAATGACAGATGCATTCATATTTTCTGATAACAGGAATTAATTAAGTATTATATTAGGGTGTGTATATACACTAAATTATCACAAAATGCCAGTTCCGCCTGGATTTTTCCGATAGAATTAAAATTTATTAAACACTATTCCGACCTGATAGTCGGCTGGGCCCGGATTTTACCTGCCGATGGGTTTGAAAACGTTGTACACTATACCGGCCTGATTGTCGGCTGGGCCCGGATTTTTGCCGATGGAGTTGAAAACTTTAAACACTATACCGGCCCGATTGTAGGCTGGGCCCGGATTTTTGCTGCCGATGGAGTTGGAAATGTTGTACACTATACCGGCCTGATTGTCGGCTGGGCCCGGATTTTTGCTGCAGATGGAGTTGAAAACGTTAAACATTATACCGGCCCGATTCTCGGCTGGGCCTGGATTTTTGCTGCTGATAGAGTTGAAAATTTTGTACACTATACCAGCCCGATTGTCGGCAGGGTCCGGTTTATTGCCGATGGAGTTGAAAACGTTGTACACTATACCGGCCGGATTGTCGACTGGGCCCGGATTTTCGCCGATGGAATTAAAAACACTAACCCGATTGTCGTCTGGGCCAATATTTTTTTCGATGGAATTAGATTCATTGAATTAAATTAGGATGCATAAATTAAATCGGTCCAATTCCCGGGTCGGCTAGATTTTTTCCGATGGCGCTTAAAATTAAACTTGATCAACCCGATTGTCGGCAGGACCCGGATGTTTGCCGATGGAATTAAATGCATTAAATTGAACTTGGATTCCTAAACTAAATCAGTCTAACTGCTTTCCGGGCCCGGAAAGGCAGTTTGGAGCACGTTTTTGTTTCCAAGCTTACCAAAGAGAACGGAAGATATGTGATAGCTCTAAAGAACGTACAATTTTTATGTCTTAGATTTAAAAATAAAATAAAAAAAAACAGAAATCCGTTTACGACCTCTGCCTGCCACTCAATTTTTGTGGAACATAATTTATCAATTTTATGACCCAACATGTCTTAAATACTATTGGTCCTATTTTAATGAAATTTTTATGGTAAGTCATAATTAGCCAGGTCATAACATTGCTGGTCTCAAATAAGTTTCAATCTTTTGCATTCATTTGTTTCTCTTCACGCACAAACACACATTTATTTACCCCTATATCTTCAAAAGTAATCATCTGATTTTTATGAAATTTTAATTGTTTGTTTAAAGTAAACTGCAGTTAGCACCAGATTAATTTCAACCTTCTGCGCTCTTAAAATGTTGCTAAATTGATACTTTAATTCATGCATATAGCTTCCTCGCGTCCAATTTCGTATAATTTAATGATTTTATGGTTTCACATCCTTTTATTTTCATATTTATTTAATTTTCCCTTCGTTTTTAAATGAGTCAAAATTTATTTGATTTTTAACATGTTTTAAAGTATCAATTTAGCAAAATTTGAAGAGCGCAGACGGTTGAAATTAATCTGGGGATCTGTTAGCTACTTTCGATCAGCTTTATAACAAATCATATGAGTAGGTACTTTTAAAGACATAGGTGTAAATAAATGTATGTGTGTGCACCTGTGGAAGAAAAGCAAAAGGGTGCTCAAGGATGATGGAACTTATATGGGACCAACGGTGGGCTAATTATGACCATCGTTAAAGTATATGATATTGTACGCGAGGAAGCTATGTGCCACCCTATTTACTGAGGTGAAATTGTTTTGTATTGATTGCAACATGTAATTTAAAACCCAATTCATTGAGTTTTTATAAAGTTTACAGCCTCTATGTAATTTTTATAGGTGTGTCAATTTGTTAGGTGTTATCTTATAGGCTTTTAATTATATTCAAAATAAGGTTAGAAATTGAAATTGTTGTGCTAAAGGGGAGGGGAGATTACAGTTATAATAAATTATGGGGTATGCTAAACCCGCATATCGTCACTCAAGAAAGTTGGCCCCCCCCCCCGAAATTTTTTTCTGCGTAAGCTACTGGTTAAGAAGTAGTCGAGTTTCGTTGGTAAAACCAAGAAAAGAAACCCTTATAGTTTCAATCCTTTGTCTGTCAGTCTATGCTTGACTGTCTGTCACTCTGTACAGTTCCAATAACTTTTGAATCGAAAGAGATAAAAACATGAAACTTTCCAGTATTAAAGATCATTTCCACGCGTTCACACGAAAAATATAGCGGACTCAAAATTATCAGCTGGTCAAATTCAAAATGGTGGATAATTCAAGTCACACGAAAAAAAAAATGAAATAATTAAATTATAAAATATAAAAGCGAATTATAATATAAAATACCTAATTACTAATTAGTAACTGATCCCGACTAATGAAGAAGTGTTTTCTACTAAGTTTTTATTAGCATGCTTTCTTGTTTGTTTGTTTGTTTGTCCAGTACAAATCTTGAAATCTATTTTTAACTAACTTCCCGAGTAGCTAGACATTTGAAACTTTTACAATAGCTCAGAACACGATGACAATGCGTTATTTTAATACTTTTAGCCATCTTTCAGCAGAATTTAATTCGTTTTCAGCAAATTCTGCATTATGCAAAATTAGTTCGGAAAAACCTGCAAGTATGGAAAAAATCCGAAAGTTATTTTGTTTGTTTTGATATGTCCCATATTTATAATCTTCATTTTGACGGGTTTCAAATTTGAGATTTTTATTAAGAGATTAACATTGAATGACAGCGAAAAAGGAAAAGTAAACAAAGAAATAAATTAATTGACGCGTGACAATCCGGTTTGTTTACACTTGTGTCCTAGGTATCGGTTTAATTTTTCTGCATCTGTACCTACTTCTTTACTTGTACACATTTTTCTTTTTCTTCTCTTACTGTCCCAACACGGGGGAATGTCAATGGCACGGTTTAGATTCGGTGTTGGCGAGATCCGTTGTACAAAGATTTGTCCTTTTATAGGTTTAAGATCAGCTCTCTAGATGGTTGTCATAAATGTGAAGTAAATAAATTCGAAACTATTATTTTTTTCACTAACATTATATTATAGCAATGACAATTATATTATCAACATTACATATGATTCAACAGAAAATTTAAAAACGTAGTATATTAAAAGTTCTTTTAATCGTTTACTTTTTTTCAATATGATTATACATTTATTAAATGAGTAGATTTAAAAATATAATTAATTAAAAACGTTCTGTAGGCTTTAGACAAAACCTACGATTTACCTTTTTGTTTGTTTACATTAGATAACTGATCAAATTAGTTATCATTTTTCTCAATACATAGTTGGAAGCACCACTTGTTATTGTTTGAACCAATTTTTGTTTTGTATTCCCTTTGCTTTCTTAAATGTTCTTGAGGCTTAAGACGAAACCTACGAGTTACCTTCTTGATTGTTTACATTGGATAAAATGTCAAATTAGTTACCATTTCTCTCACTAGTGCTTGAAAGCACCACTTGTAGTCTCCAATGTTTAAACCACTATTTATATTTACTTTGCTTGTTATACACGTTCTTAAGCACATTTCTTTGAGAGAAATAGAAATTAAGATGGTTTCTTAGAGAGAAATATAAGAATGTGTGAATTATAGTAAGGTGGGAGGTTCGCAAAGCTTTGAAGACGTAACAATATTTAGATAAGTAAATGTATTTAGCCTGATAAAGAGGTATGGTGGGGGTAGAGACAAGGACGAGTTCTAACTCCACCTTAGTTTGTTCTGTTGGTAAAACTGGCAGTATAGACTACAGACCAGTACAAAGCAAAACTCAGTCCACCCACCTCACTAGTTAATACGCAGTCAACTCGCCGGCACTATTGCATCACTCGCTAACTAAACAAAAAGGTAATAATTTGTTATTGCAAATCTAGTAATAATAGTTATTTTTAGTATTTAATTATATATGTTTGTATATATTACTGGAATACTAGCTAAAATGATATTGCTTCCGATCTTACCGAAGGTAACGGAAGCTATGTGATCGTTCTGAAGAACGAAAAATTTTTAGGTCTCTGAGTTCAAAAATTCCAAGACAGAAATCCGTTTCAGACATCAGGGAACATTTTTGGTTCCGTGTCTGTCTGTCGGTCTGTCGTTCAATTTTTGCGAACCAACCTATTTTAAAAACTACACGTCCAATTTTAATGAAATTTTGGTAGTAGGTCATAATAAGACCATTGTTGGTCCCATATAAGTTTCAACCGTCTGCGCCTAATTGTTTCTCTTCCATATGCGCACAAATATACAATTATTTACACCTTCAAAAGTACTTATCTGATTTGAATGAAACTTTTATAGTCTATCAAAAGTAACCCTCAGATAGTCCCAGATTAATTTGAACCGTCTGCGCTCTTTAACTTTTGATAAATTGATACTTTAATTCGTGTAAAAAATCAAAACAATTTTGATTAAAAAAAAAAATGGGGGAAACAATTAAACCAATTAGACAATAATGGCTTGTAAAAGGATAAAATCAATAAAGTACGTGGATAGGATGCGAGGAAGCTATGTGCCACACCAATTGGCAGTCTATTTACCAGCTAATTACTACAACTAATACGCACCCTACTTTACCTCCTCGACAAGTAACCACTACATCATAGGCTGCCAAACTTAGTAACATAATCGCTCTCTTATTCCAAATCTGTGTTTCACAGTAATTTCTCTCTGTGTAATACTGTAATACTAATCTGTATATTACTGTCTATTAATGTGCTAGTGTCTCACTCTTAACTCATTAGTAGGTACTATTTAAGCACTTTAGTCAACAACAACATCGCATAGTATCAAATTAATATTATATCAAAGTATACAACTATGCCCCTCTGTCCCCCCCCCCCCCCCAAAGAAAAAAAAAAAATCTGTCCGAGACAACTCAGACAAACTTTCTCATGTAAGAGTTTATAATTACTTAGCCCAGGTTTTTCCATTTATTAGTTTTCGAGTATTCATTAGTACGATTAATTATTATTGAACATTTGATCAAAATATATCATAAAAATAACTCCTCTTCTGCGGAAAATCGAACCCGGCCTTTCTCCGTCCACGTTTAATGCTATTTTCTCAAAAACTAGATTTTTCCTGGGAAAGCGACTTATATCTTAAGATTTTTTTTTTCAAAATGGACTACATTTTAGATTTTTTTTAATCAAAATTTTTGGAACTGCTTTAGAGAAAACTATTTTTTAAAAGTTTTTTCATAAGCTTTGGGGGGTAGCGCCCCCAAATTTGGAGCTAAAATTCTAGAATAAGAAAATTGGAATTATTTTTTTCTTGGAGTTAAAAAAGATCAATAATTTTACGAAGTATAAAATAATTCTCCAAATTTATCTAGTGCTTGTAAATAGGTTCCCAAAGTTGGCGATATCTCCCCCCTTCCTTCTGGGGACAATGAGATGGAAAAGGTGGTGATAAAAAGTGTAGATAAATTTAGGAGGCTATAAGATCTAACTATGGTTTACAAATTTAGTAATAAAAGTGGAAAATTTAAAATAAATAAATAAATAAAGTAAAAGTAAAATAGTGGGCGGCATTAATTTTATTATTTTACAATTATAATTTGTTATCTCTCTCCTGTGACTGGATTGATAGAGATAACTCTTATTGTTAGAGATAACCCTTATGGAGCACTTAAGTGCTTTATTAATGGAAATGACTCAAGTGGGGAGTAATGAAAGAGAAGGACGCTTTCAGTTCAAATATGTATTTTGGTTTCATTTTATTATCAATTCAATATTGTGCCTGCATCCTTGAAAATTACCTAATTTGCCCCCCCCCCCCCCCTCCACCTAATTTTTAATTTCTCATATAAAGAGAAAGTACTGTGATAGCGCAAAAATGGATTAATAGGTTTTGAGGTCCCCTGTCGAAAAAAGTGGTTTTTAAATAATAATGTCTGTCTGAAAGTTTGTAGTCTGTCTGTAGACGCCTGGAATCTAAATTACTGGGCCGATTTTGACGAAATTTGGCATACATGTTTAGAAAAGTCATACACCGAGACGATATCGTTGAATAATTTTAGCTCCAAATTTAAGGCCACTAGTCCCTAAAAACTCTGAAAAACGTGAAAAATTATTTTGATTAATAAATTCTAAAACGTAGTCCATTTATACGAATCTAATGGTATAAGCCGATTTCCCGGGGGAAAATTAGATCCTGAGAAAATAGTTTTAAATGTGAATGGAGAAAGACTGTGTTCGATTCCCCGCCTAGGAAAAGTTATTTTTATGATAAATTTTGATAAAATTATCAATAATAATTAAATGTTTAAATGTAACCATGAAAACTAATAAATGGAAAACACTGGGACTAAGTAATTTTGAACTCAAATAAGAGAAAGTTTGTCTGACCGTTTCCCGACTGTTTTCTCGGACCGTTCTTTTATGAAGGTTTTGGAAACAAAACAATTTAAGTTTTTAATTTTTATTGCTTGCCCCTAAATTATACAGTAGATCCTCCATAAGAAGTGTCTCAAGGGGATTAAGGAAACAGTCTTGTAATCGAGGTGCTCTTTTTGTTGAGGGACGTGTTATCAAGGTTATTTTGGCTATCAGTGGTGTTATCGAGGTTAATGTTGTCTTGTTAGAGGTCGACCCATTCCTGTATAGAGTCGCGTTATAGAGGTTGACTTCTCAAAACGACTTGTTATAGAGGTTCTGAGTTCCGTTGTGAATTGGAAAAAAATCCATGTTATTGAGGTTGTTTGGATAATAATAGTCGCGTTATAGAGGTTAATTTAACATTATGTGTTATGGCAATCTCAAGGGGATTTGAAAATTTCACTTGTAATTGAGGTTGTCGTGTCATTGAGGGTCGTGAAAGCGAGGTTCTACTGTAATAGGAAACATAGCCACTGTTCTCTAGCATGAGCCCCTCGCAGAATACTGTTGAATTTGAATTAGCATCTGTAAGTCATCTAACAATATGAACGGTTTCTGTCGAAGCTATCAAACGCAACTCTTCTCCATGATGGAGCATTCCTCTAGTCGTCCCACAAACAATAAAGTCATTATAATACAAGAGATTTTTTTAAAGAAACTTATGATTACATACAAGTTTACTCAAATTTAAGGTTAGGTTTCTTATTTAAAGAATTCCCATTGTTTTTTTCCCATTGGTTTACTTATTTCACTGTGTTCAATTATAGACATCGGACGCTCAACTTGGATATGAAACATCTATTTTATCATCTGATACACTGACATTAATGTCTAAACTCAAGTTTATTGTAAAATTATGTCCTTGACTTGAAGGCTTTGAGCATTATTATTTTCTTTTAAAAAATAGGAAGTGAAGTAATTATTTTATCACATTGTGATGACAAGTGATTATTGTTTTGTTTAATTATAGTCTAGCCTTGCATATAAACTGACATATATGTCGTCTAATCTACTTTAACATTAAACATTTTATGTTTGTACATACATATGTTTCATTTGCCTATTTCTTTATATCTCATTTTTCCATTTTATAAAAAAAAAAAAAAAAAAAAAAAAAAAAAAAATCTATTCACAATTCTGTCTGTCTGTTAAGCTGAGCATTAATTCAATAAAGTTGGTAATTAAGTCGATCTTAGTTACCACTTTAGTAGCAATTAAGTTGATCCTAGTTTGCAAATTTAGTAGATGCTGGTAATTAGCATCTACTAAATTTAAAAGCTAGGATTTAGTAGATCCTAGTTACCATTTTAGTAGATCCTAGTTACCAATTTAGTAGATCCTAGTCACCAATTTAGTAGATCCTAGTTACCAATTTAGTAGATCCTAGTTACCAATTTAGTAGATCCTAGTTACCAATTTAGTAGATCCTAGTTACCATTTTAGTAGATCCTAGTTACCAATTTAGTAGATCCTAGTCACCAATTTAGTAGATCCTAGTTACCAATTTAGTAGATCCTAGTTACCAATTTAGTAGATCCTAGTTACCAATTTAGTAGATCCTAGTTACCAATTTAGTAGATCCTAGTTACCAATTTAGTAGATCCTAGTTACCAATTTAGTAGATCCTAGTTACCAATTTAGTAGATCCTAGTTACCAATTTTGTAGATCCTAGTTACCAATTTTGTAGATCCTAGTTACCAATTTTGTAGATCCTAGTTACCAATTTAGTAGATCCTTGTTACCAATTTAGTAGATCCTAGTTACCAATTTAGTATATTTTAATTACTAATTTAGTAAACCCTCGTTGCGAGTTTAGAAGTAATTAAGTCGATCATAGTTACCCATTTAATTTAGTAACAATTACGCAGACCACACACTAAAAGAACTAATAATTTAAAAAAATCGGTTCGACAAACTCAGAAAAATCTTTTTCATATGCGTATTAAGACTGAATTTTAATCCAATAATATCTGGTTTTAATTAATAATTATTAAAGATATTTAAAAGTGTTTAACATGTGATTGTTTATATATTATTTTAGATTTATTGGCTAAAAAAATGCCTTGCATCACCTACTTATATTGAGATTAGGTTCGTATTTAAATACTCTAAATTATTTTTTTATAATCATCATCGTAATAGTCGAGGAGATAGCGTGCAAAAAAGTGTCTGACTAACATCAAGCTAGAATTTGGTTTACAAGTCAATCTTTTAGCGCCTTTTAAGAATATGTGGTCAGCTAAGTTCGTCTGCGGGACATAGCTTGGCAATAGGCGTTTGAAAAAAACAAACCAGTGGAGAGCGGCCATGTCTCACCAATTATGGTGGACAATGTGATTTTCATGATCCTGAGTGCAGAATTAGTTAGTAGACCAAAAATCAAGTCGATGTTATTTCCACTCTTGATAGGTTAGTTATTCAAATATTACTAAAAATCAACGGTGTCACCTGTCAGCGGACAAACTAACATCAACTTGATTTTCGGTCAACTAACTAATTCTGTACTCAGGATCATGAAAATCACATTGTCCACCATAATTGGTGAGACATGGCCGCTCTCCACCGGTTTGTTTTTTTCAAACGCCTATTGCCAAGCTATGTCCCGCAGACGAACTTAGCCGATCACATATTCTTAAAAGGCGCTAAAAGATTGACTTGTATACAAAATTCTAGCTTGATGTTAGTCAGACACATTTTTGCACGCTATCTCCTGGACTATAAGGGGTGATGTCCCCAAATTTAGAGCTTAAATTCTTTTTTCGAATTCACCATTGAACTTGTATGTCAAATTCCAAATTTGATCAGAAGTTTTGGTTACTCGATTCTGCACAGACTACAGACGGAATTTTTTTGAGTCTAAAGGGACTAACAACGTGTAAATTTATTAAAATCTCAAATTCTTTATTTTACGCTATCCCAGTACTTTCTTTCTCTATGTATACTGCCTATTGAGAAAGTAAAAATAAAAATAATTTATTTATATTTAAAATGCAAAAATATTTACTAGGTACCCTTTTTATTTAGCTCTTGTTTATGTTTAAAATTACATAATCCTAATCGACTTAATGATTAAGTCAGTACCCAGCAGGAAGTAAAGCATGTTAATTAATTTCTTATCTATTGAAAGTTATCCGGCGGATTAAAACAATATTTATAGATTATAAAACTTAACTAGGCTTACTTCGTTGATAAAACTTTTTAACTTCCTCCAGACATGTTTTTCTATTAATGACATTTCTACAGTGGCGTAGGAACGGGGGGGGCTATCGGGCTTGAGCCCCCCCCGTCAGGTTTGAAGGGGCTATAAAATTACAATTAAAATAAAAATTAGTACATGGGTTTATTTCTAAAACTGCTTAAAATGCTGTTTTTGAACGTTTATTTTCCAAAATTTTCCCGGGGGAGGACCCCCGGACCCCCCTCCTATAGCGGGGGGGGGGGAGAGAGAGGGTAGGTTGTAGTCTGGCACCTTAATTTCTAGAAATCGAGCACTAATAAAGAGTATGTACCCCCCCCCCCCCTTAGTGGAAGTGCCGAGCCACCCCCGTCAAAAATGAATTCCTACGCCACTGCATTTCTAAACTATAATTTACGATCCAATGAAAAAAACTCCGAAGTGATTATCATTGAGTAAAGTAAAGAATTGAATTAAATTTGTGTTTTATTTTATTTTATTTTTTTTTTATTTTTTTTTTTTTGAGGTGCTTAACCATCAGTCATTAGCTCCTCTACAACTTCCAAATGCAAATCTATAATAAGTTTTGAGATATATTCATTAAATAGTATATGCAATAATTAGATTTAAGTACAAGATAGTATAATATAATAAGATAATAATATAATAAAAATAATTGATTTAAGATCTAATATTGTTATAGAATATTATCAGAAATAATGATATTATATATATATATATATATATATATATATATATATATATATATATATATATATATATATGTGTGTGTGTGTGTGTGTGTGTGTGTGTGTGTATTATATACAATATTTAGAGGTCTGTCATGTAGTCATTTTCGTTAAGGTATGCAAATAGATTTTTAATATTTTGTTCGTCGTTTCCTAAAATGTCTGGCAAAGCTGGAGGTATACAGTGAGTTGTGCGGGATTGCTGTAGTCTAGTACAGTCAATTAATATATGTCTTACGGTTAGTGCGTCATCACAAAGTCTACATTTTGGATGGTCCGTATTCCTTGAAAAAAGATAACTGTGTGTTAGTCGAGTATGTCCTAGTCTAAGTCTACATAGTGCTGTTTCCTCATGTCTGTTTTTCCTGTAGGATGTTTTCCACATGGCTATGTCTGGTTTAATAACTTTTAATTTGTTGTTTTCTGTATTGTCCCATAATTGTTGCCATTCCCCGTTTAGTTTTATCTGGAAGATTCTGTCAAGGTCTTTTATTGAAATGGGTGTCTCTGTTTCTGTACCGTCTAGTATTGCGTCCTTAGCCAGTCTGTCAACTTCTTCATTTCCTGGGATGCCTGAGTGCCCAGGCACCCAGCAAAACTTAACGTTTAAATTATTTTGTGTTATCATTTCACGTATTTCTATGACCAAATTTGTGTTTTATATTTAAATATTTTCATAGGAATCATTAGCTATTGTGTAATATTTTTTCTGTTCGAGTTTTATTTGCTTTGAGGAAATTCACAAACACTTTTTAGAAACAGAATTTTATAAAAAATAATAAAAGTACGCTAAAGGTGGTTGGAGGTAGTTAAAGGGGGTCAGAGATAGTTAGAGTCGGCTAGAGGTGGTTAGAGGTGGTTAGCGGGGGTTAGAGGTGGTTAGAGGTTGTAAGAGGCAGTTAAAGATGGTTAGAGTTGGTTAAAGGAAGTTAGAGTTGGTTAGAGGTGGTTAAAGGTAGAAAGGTAGTTAGAGGGGGTTAGAGGTAGTTAGAGGTAGTTAGAGGTGGTTAAAGGTAGTTAGAGGTAGTTAGAAGTGGTTAGAGGTAGTTAGAGGTGGTTAAAGGTAGTTAGAGGTTGTTAGAGGTAGTTAGAGGTGGTTAGAGGCAGTTAAAGGTAGTTAGAGGTGGTTAAAGGTAGTTAGAGGTGGTTAGAGGTGGTTAAAGGTAGTTAGAGGTGGTTAAAGGTAGTAAGGGGTGGTTAGAGGTATTTAGAGGTGGTTAGAGGCAGTTAAAGGTAGTTAGAGGTGGTTAGAGGTGGTTATATAAATTATATAGAGCTTATGATTAGATGAAACAATTTATTTTAAGTTTAAATTAATGTAAGTGCCTGGGTCATTTCTTATTTAAGAAGAATGTATTATGCAGGGTGGCACAAAAGTATGGAAACCCCAGAATTATTCGTCAGAAATGCATTTTTTTAAATAAAAAAGTTCTATACATAAGTTTCAGGATTTTTACCTAGCAATTCTATGGCGACCTTGGATTTGAACTTTACCTTGACCTTCAAGGTCATTTTTAAAGTTAACTTTGTTATTTCAAATTTGAACCCCTATTATTTTATTGCGGATTTGAAAAGAGCTGGACATTTTGCTGTAAATATGACCTTGGCCATGTCTTTGACCATGACCTACAAGGTCATTCCAAGATTAAAATTGTTTTTCCAATGAGAACTTCTACTTTTTATAGCGGATTGCGAAATAGCTGAATTTTACTTTCAAGCACGTCCTACACCCAGGGTCGACCATGTCCTTGACTACGACCTTTATGTTCATTTCAACCCTACCCCCTTTTTTTACGTTTTAATTTTTATTTTGTCCTTAAAGGTCGTGGTAATGGACGTGGTCGTTGTTCAAGGACAAAAAAATAAAAAATAATAAATAAGAAAAAGGGGGTGGGGGAAAATTTGAAATGACCTTAAAGGTCATGGTCGACAAGGACGAGGTGTAGGCCATGGTCAACCGTGGGTGTAGGTCGTGGTTGAAGGTAAAATTTAGCTATTTCGCAATCCGCCATAAAAAGTAGAAGTTTTCTTTAAAAAACAATTTTGACCTTGGAATGACCATGAACTTCAGGTCATGGTCATTCCAAGGTCAAAATTGTATCACTGAAAGACTCTGTTGCGCAAGATCTATAAACCATCACACTACCTTGTCTTACGAGATGTTTGAGTGTTCTATCATTGCAGTCAGACTAATCACGGGGCAGATTCAGAAACTATCACGCCAGATTCTAGATACTGATGGGCTTATTGTTTATTTAACAATAGGTTTGTTCCAACCAAGCAGTGTACCTATCGCGGGATCGTCACGGGCATGCGCAATGGATAAAAGCCGTTCCAACCCGACTTGTGACAGTGCTTCGTACCGACCTGACTGTTCACCCAAACTGTTTTACCCCACGCAGGGATCGTTTGCATACTGTTTTTCTGTACGGTCCAAACTATCCTGTGGCAATACCAAGTACTGGTTTGTTTGTCATGCGTAGTTATTTCAATCGTCACACATGTCGACAGGAAGGTTCCTAAACTGATTGAATGTTTTTAATACGGTGCAAATTATTGTCCTAAACCCGATCCAACCTGACATGATTTTATTACAATACAATGTTAGCGCATGCGTATAGAAACCTGTCCAAAACGATTCCTGAACGATCCGTTGGACGATACAAAGGACGGTACTAATAGGGGGGTTCGAACAAACCTTATATAGCCGGATCCGCTCGCTGAGAGCCCACCTTTAGAGGCAACACTGTTTCAGCAACCTTCCCGTCTTCACCAGCTAATCATATCAGTGTTGTCAGGGCCGTCCCTAGGGGTTTAGGCGCCCGGGTCAAAGGCATCATTGGCGCCCCCCCCCCCCCCTTATTGCCAAATTCACCTAGTAGTTAAGAAGGGGGCCTGGCAGCGCCCCCTAGCCGTGGCGCCCGGGTCAGCTTGACCCGGTTGACCCCCCCTAGGGACGGCCCTGAGTGTTGTCAGCAACACTTTAGAGTCCAATGTAAAGGATCGAAAGCACCTCTATAAAGTGAAAAAGTTTTTCCAGGTTATCTTGGGCAGACCTGTTATTTTCAATTAGCTAAACAACCTAATCATGTAATTGTTTTGCAGGTGAATATCTGATATCGTAGTGATGGAGAATGTGACAGTGCCTCCTCTGTCGAAGGACACGGTCTCATCTGTAGGTGAAGCTGTCAAGACTGGAATGCATCATAAATGGGGTCATCATCATCACCATTGGGGAAAACATCAATGGGGTCATATGAAACGTGGAGGTTTACTAGCTGCAGGTGCTTTTATAGCTGTTCCCACCTTCGGAGGTTATCTTAACTCAGTCTACGCAGCTGCTAAAGATAAAGAAGACCCTTGGGTTAAAGTAAGTGTTAAATATTAACATAAAAAAAAATAATTAACATAAGAAACAAAATTTTGAATCATATCAAATATAAAAACATAATCACAATAATTGCATCATCATGGTGTAACCTTCTACTTTACCTTTAACACTGTTACATATTGAAAAAATGAATGTGATCGTAATGAATCCTCCGGTCCTATCTCTTAAAAAAAAATAAAAATAATGTCGCTTGGTGAACTACCTAAAACGAAAATGAAAAACTCAGAAAGCAAGTTTAAGGTCTGAGTGGAAAAAAAACCTTAAAAACACTAGATTCAGGCAATTTCCTCTGTAATCAGTTTGTTTCTCCCCATCTTTGAATAGAAATAGACGTGGATTCGTGGGTAATTGAAGCGAGCGTAAGTGAGCTTCTTACATTCAACAAACTATGCATCTTGTCTGTCTGTCTGTATGTAACGTTTACGTGTCATAGCTGATGTCTTACTAAACATTGTTCACCTTAATTCGGTTATTTCAGAGTTTGAAGATGCCAAGCTGGTGCTTACCCGAGCCAATGTTCAGTCCAATATGGACGGCATGTTACTCCAGCATGGGTCTCGCTTCCTTCTTAGTCTGGAGACATGGCGGCGGATTTTCCGGTATTGCCTTTATTAGTTATAAGAATTAATTATAATAATAATTTCAAACTATAATGATATTTAAGCCTGGTTTACACGATCCAAGTATACTTGGTCCAAGTCACTTTGATCAATTCCACTTGGTCCAAGTGTTTGTGGAATTATGAAGTAAGGTTTACACGATCCAAGTATACTTGGTCCAAGTCACTTTGATCAATTCCACTTGGTCCAAGTGTTTGTGGAATTATGAAGTAAGGTTTACACGATCCAAGTATACTTGGTCCAAGTGTTTGTGGAATTATGAAGTAAGGTTTACACGATCCAAGTATACTTGGTCCAAGTGTTTGTGGAATTATGAAGTAAGGTTTACACGATCCAAGTATACTTGGTCCAAGTGTTTGTGGAATTATGAAGTAAGGTTTACACGATCAAAGTATACTTGGTCCAAGTCACTTTGATCAATTCCACTTGGTCCAAGTGTTTGTGGAATTATGAAGTAAGGTTTACACGATCCAAGTATACTTGGTCCAAGTCACTTTGATCAATTCCACTTGGTCCAAGTGTTTGTGGAATTATGAAGTAAGGTTTACACGATCCAAGTATACTTGGTCCAAGTGTTTGTGGAATTATGAAGTAAGGTTTACACGATCCAAGTATACTTGGTCCAAGTGTTTGTGGAATTATGAAGTAAGGTTTACACGATCCAAGTATACTTGGTCCAAGTGTTTGTGGAATTATGAAGTAAGGTTTACACGATCCAAGTATACTTGGTCCAAGTGTTTGTGGAATTATGAAGTAAGGTTTACACGATCAAAGTATACTTGGTCCAAGTAGTGGAATTTTGATAGACTATAAAGAAAGTAGAGGTTAAGATAAATTGTGTGAAATGTTTTTCCTTTAAAATTTAGAGGGTTGAATTATTGTACTTATTAAGTTTTAAAACAGTGGTGATATATCACCTTCGGGTTAACCAAACCCAGCTCAACCTCACGTCTGTCATATTTTGTCAGCTCGATCTCATAATTTGTCAGATGGGCGCCATTTTTGTTTTTATATTTGGGAGGAGAGTGTATGAGAGCTTGAGATTTTGTAATAGGTAATAGGTCGGGCCATGACCTATAACCATACACTCATACACTCTCAATTTTGATTTTCCGAGCGGCATAACTAGAAGTAAGGACTGATTTTACTGCTAAGTTTCAACTCTCTAGGTTAAATACCCTGGGGGCTACAATGATAACACATACGTACATGCACACATACATACAGGCGTCATGCTGAAAACCACTCAGAAGGACTTAAAAACATCCAAAACGGATAATTCAGTTGAAATCTCGAAAGAAATAAAAAATGTGTGAAAACAATACTTTTCCTACACTAAGTGAGGAAAAGTAAAAAAGATTAGCGTGGGAAATTTAAAAAAGCGGTAAGTACATAAAATGAAAGAATAACAGCAGAGAGAAAATCACGAAGTGTAACAAAGCATAACTGTTACAATTTGATTTGAAGATAAAATAATTAGGATGAACATTCGCAGTGTTAAATACAAAAGTACGTAATATCAGAGAAAATACCGCGTAACAAATATGACAAAACATTATGATGTTTGTCTTCTCTATCTTATTTCATATTACTCTCAGTTTTAAATGCTTATCTTTCTAATTAACTATCATATTTTAATTTGTATGTTATATGTGGTTATCGCTTTATTTCCTTTCTCTTATCATCTTATCTATATCTATCTATATGAAAGCCAAATATCACACACACCTCAGAGTTCAGAGCAAGGAAGGGGTAGAGGGAACAATACTATAGAATTTAGGTCTCACAAAGTAGTTCATTATGCTCTCCCCCGATACTAAACCTCCCAAGCGGCAGTTTTGTCAAACAATATCGATATCTCGATAAAAAAAATCGAAATTTATCTGATATCAGCTGATAAGAATAAGTGGTATTTTCTTATAACATTTAACATTTTTTATTTTTAATACAGTTTTCTTTATAAATATGTACTTTTGTTAACCTTATTATAATTATCTAAAGGCAGTAACATCCTTAATAAACATGTAACAGTTCATAGATAACCAATAGCAATTTTCTTTGAGTGGGGTATCAAACAAATGCTACTGATTGATAAGGATTTGTTGAAAAGCGTCTATGGGGACTGAAGAACAAGGTATAGACCAATAAGACAAGGACCAGTGATCACGTGATCACTTTACTTCGGATTGAGCTCGCTTGGGAGGTTTAGTATCGGGGGAGAGAATAATGAACCACTTTTCAAATCGGATTGTTCCCTCTACCCCTTCCTTGCTCTGAGACTCACACACTGTGGCGCACCAATGGGGAGGGGGGGACTGAAGAAATTTAGATGTTAGGTCATAATTAGCCCATTGTTAGTCCCATATAAGTTTCAATCTACTGCGCTTGTTTTTTTCTCTTTCACATGCTCACAAATATACATTTATTTACATCTACATACATCTTCAAAAGTACTTATCTGATCTTAATGAAATTGTAATGGTTTGTCGAAAGTAGCCCGCAGATAGCCCCAGATTAATTTTAACACGTCTGCGCTCTTTCAAATTTTGCTAAATGGATACTTTAATATATGAAATTAATAAAATAAATATTATAGTTTAATATAAACACAGAAGGGAAACAAGCAGAGGACGAAGTGAAGGTTTCATACAGGTTTAGCGGCTCCGCTAAAATGTTGGAACCAACTTTTTTTGCGGCGCCGCTAAAGCTGTGCCATAGATGAATTCCTTGGGGCCTCCGCAATCACGGATCCGCTTGCTATGAACCCACCTTAATGTATATGTGATGATGTTTATATTTGTTATTTAGGAAAGGCGCAGATACCTCTACTGCTATATGGAAGTCAGTTAGCACTAAACCTGTCCTGGATACCTGTCTGCTACAAGACAAAGTCACTTAAAAAGGTAAATGAACTCATCAAGTTAAGCCCTATTAACCTTGAACTTAAATACTTTGCAATCTTCATAACATTTAACTTAATATTATTTTAAGACTCTCTGTCAAAAATCTCTTATTTATGACGCTGTTTTCATTAATTATCTTATACTACTTTAATTCCTACATTCTTAGAATAAATTAACTTACTATAATATTATTTACTACGTATCCATGATATTTAAATACGGGTTGAATACAGATTTTGGATCCAAAGTGTTCATAAGTAAGCTATATTCAATACGGATAGAATACGATTTAGATCCAGATACGATACACTAAATTCTGGGATCTTATCTGGATCGAGTTACATCAAGGATAGTGTATACAGGATGTCTAGATTCGGGAAGCGGGACGTGCCCCTTTAATGTGTGACGTCACATAATACCTTTACTACATCCCTACAAAGCAACTCCCTATACCCGTGCAACCTCGGCTTCCTTTATTATACTGTTCAGCAAAAAAAAAACCTCAAACTGAAAATGTCCTTTTCTTAAGTATTTTAGTGTGCTGAATCCGAATCTGAAGTCAACATTTCTCCAATATGTACAGTTTTCTTGGAAAATGCGCCTAAAGTTCAGAAAAATTGTGTTTTTTGAGGTTTTCGACACCATTTTTCGCCAAAAAAAAATTGTAAAAAAAAAATGATCGGGTATTTATCTTGAAACAAGGGAGAATACGTATGTATCTAAAGTAAAAAAAAAAAAAAAAAAATAGCTGACCTTACTTTTTCAAGAAAATTGAAAAATTAGAAATTTAAAACTCGATATTTTCCAATATTGAGTCTTTGTATTTCTATTGCTTTTTCAGCTATATAAGAAATGATTTTGATTTGTGATTTTTCCCTGACATTATTCTAGAGAATTACAATATATATATATATGTAACCGAGGGGGGGGGGGGGGGGGGGGGCGATAAGACACATTTAGAGAGGGGGGATAGTAAAAAAAAATTGGGCAAAACTTTTATTAACTTTTTGCAATCAAATATTATGATATGCTAAAAAACAACATCCTCCCCCCCCCCCCCCCCCCCCCCAATGTTTCTTGTGATTTCTTTATCATTTCAGTTGTAGTAATAAGATCATAAGAGTCTGTCGTCTGTCGTCTGTGCAGACGCCTGGAGCCTAACTACTGGGCCGATTTTGACGAAATTTGGCATACATGTATAGAAAATTCATACCCCGAGGTGAAATCGAGAAATGAATTTTAGCTCCAAATTTGGGGGTGCTACCCCCCAAAAACTCTGAAAAAACATGAAAAAAAATTATTTCTCGAAAACGGTTCCGACGATTTTGATTAAAAAATTCTATAATATAGCCCATTTAAATACGAATCTAATGATATAAGCCGTTTTCCCGGGGAAAGTCTAGTTCCGGAAAAAATAGGTTAAAACGCGGACGGAGAGAGCCCGGGTTCGATTCCCCGCCCGGGAGAAGTTATTTTTATGGTATATTTTGAAGAAATGCTCAGTAAAAATTATAAGTACATACGAAAACTAATAAAAGGGAAACACAGAAAAAACAAAACAGTCATTCTGCTTCTTGTTACCAAATCAATTTTTATATTATAAATATATGGAATATAACACTGGTTTCTTTGCCGTTTTATTTCTAAACAGGTTGCTTTATGAATTTGCAGTTTTTTTTTGTTTTTTTTTTAAGTTTTTTCCGTCTTAGTGGTACCAGACCTCCTTAGTGGTACCTGTCTTAGTAGGTATTGGAGTACCTACCTACATTTTATTTTATTTTTATGACTTCCAGACGTTTCTGAGCTGTTGTATTGATAGGCAAATGTTCAATATGATATTATAGTTTGAAATAAAAAATTAAATTAAAATCATTTTTAAGCTACCCTATTCCCTTAAATTAAGTTAGTATGAATTTAAAAATGTAATCTTATTGTGTTATTTTAGAATAAAAGCTATGACAAACGATAATACTATGAAGGGTCGAAACGTTAATATTGTTACACCTAATCCACCCAGAAACAAAACTATTTGAAATAGAAATGTATAATGTATAAATCTCAAGGTTTTGCTGGCTTTCAATATTATGTACATACTTAATACTTAGTAACATTATTTAAGAGACACTTAACTTTTACAGTAGGTATGAATTTTTCTTAAACAGCCGTGGACAGTTTAAATTCAAGTATTTTAAAAAAGTTAATTCTAAAAGTGGACAATAAAAATGATGACAAGTTGTTTATGAGAGAGGTGATGTAGCTGGTTAGGGTGTAGGGGGCTTTATGTGACGTCAGAGCAATCTCCCACCACTCTACCCCTACCCCCACCCTACCGAAACTAGGTATCCTCTATACACCGTCCTTGGAGTTACATGGAATGGAAACACCTGAACTCGATCCTGACATGCGCAGAGTGTGGGTGTGAGCGCTCCTAGTGAGTTTCTCTAGGAACTGTAGGCAAATTGGTAAAAAAAAACATAACCTTTATGTGTCCTCTTCAGTGTTGTTTTTCAAGACCCTTTAAAAACAAACATAACATATATCTGGTTATAAAAGGTGAAGGTTACAACATTATTTATAACTATAGAATTTTCTTTGGCGTCTTAAGGGGTATTAAAATAAAAAATCGGTCCGAGACAACTCAGACAAACTTTCTCATATAATACGAGTTCACAATTATTACTTAGCCCTGTGTTTTCCATTTATTAGTTTTCGTATGTAAATTTAATTCTTATTGAACATTTCATTTAAATTTATCATAAAAATAACTTCTTTTGGGCGGGGAATTGAACCTGGGCTCTCTCCGTCCGCGTTTTAAGCTATTTCCTCAGGAACTATATTTTTCCCGGGAAACCAGGTTATATCGTTGGATTCGTATTTAAATGGACTACAGTTTAGAATTTTTAATCAAAATCGCCGGAAAGTTTCGAGAAATAATTTTTTTTTTCACGTTTTGTCAGAGTTTTGGGGGTATCGCCCCCAAATTTGGAGCTAAAATTAATTTCTCGATTTCGCCTCGGGGTATGATTTTTTTTTAACATGTACGCCAAATTTATGAACAAAAATGCCAGTTTAGGTTCCAGACGTCTGCACAGACGACAGATAAACAGACATTTTTTAAAAAACCACTTTTTTGGACTTAAAAGACCTCAAAACGTGTAAATCCATCAAAATCGAATTTTCGCGCCATCACAATACTTTCTCTTTATATGAGAAAGTTAAAAGCTAACACATTTGCTTTGCTTTATATTTATTTATTTGGTAATGTACATTTCAAACCTGCATATTTGGGTGTTTCTTTGTTTTTTAATTTATTAATCAAGTCCTTAAATAAATTACTAATTAGTAGCTCGTCACTTTACACGAGTCATGATGATGCAGTGCTCTTTGAGTCATGAATCATTATTTTTTTATTCATCATCATGGTTGTTTTTAATACATTTTTTTTTTTTTTCTATAAAATTTTTAATTTACAGGGCCGTCCCTAGGGGGGGTCAACCGGGTCAAGCTAACCCGGGCGCCACGTCTAGGGGGCACCGCCAGGCCCCCTTCTTAAAGTAGTGGGTGAATTTGGCAATAAGGGGGGGGGCGCCAAAGGTGCCTTTGACCCGGGCGCCTAAACCCCTAGGGACGGCCCTTTTAATAACTTTGGGATTTCTCAATATTGTTCTATGAAACCAAGCCTACAACATGCGCAACATGATTGTACTCACCTCTGAAAAAAAAAAATCTATTTCGTTAAGCCAGTTTTGAGCCTATAAAGACGGACTGGTGGCGACAGACACCGATACATACACGACAAAAATTTAGGTCCGAATTTGTTGGTTTGCAGGATGTATGAAATGAAAAAGTATGTAACAATTTTTCACTTCTGACAAATGTACAGACAAAAGTTTAATTTTATATATATAGTATATACTAGATATAATTCAAACCATTTAAACTACGGGAGACAGAAACTCTGGCTCCGGGATATGAACCACGGGCCTCCATATTTCCAGTTAACTAAGCTAAGCCAGATACAAACTTCATTATATATATAGGTTGTTCCAAAAGTCTCCCCCCCCCCATCTTAAATTTTGAACGGTTTGAGATAAATTAATGAAACTTGGGGGATCTCCACCATGCAATCGCCCACTGGGGGCAACCACCCACTTGGCCTCCAGGCCACCCAACTTCAAAATTTCTAATTGGAATGTATATTTTTGATAGCATATTTGGTTTCTACGGTGAAAAATAAACTTTTACTTGAAACTATCTTTTCTATCTCCAATATTTTGCCCCCTGTGGGGGGCAAAGATAGCAAAATAACCCTTCCGAAATAGTTAAAAAATAACACTTAGATCGTTATAAAATCTAAACGGTTAGAAATAAAGCAATGAAATTTGGGTGGTCTGTACCATGTAAAGGGAAGTGTGTATTCATCCACTCGCGTACTAGGGGCAACCACTATTTTGCCCCCAGGTGCTGAAATCTACCATTGTTATACCTTTGCCCCCCTATAGGGGGCAAAATATTGGAGATAAAAGAAAGTTTGAAATAAAATATTTTTATTTTTCGCTGTAGAATCTAAATCTGCTATCAAAAATATACAATCTAGGTAAAAATTTTGAAGTTAGGTGGCCAAGGGGCAAAATGGGTGGTTGCCCCTAGTAAGCGAGTGGATGAATACACACTTCCCTTTACATGGTACGGATCCCCTAAGTTTTATTAGTTTATCTCTAACCGTTAAGATTTTACAACGTATTATCGGAAGGGTTATTTTGCTATCTTTGCCCCCCTATACGGGGCAAAATCTTGGTAATAGAAAAAAGTTTCAAGTATAAGTTTATTATTTTTCCCCATAGAATCCAAATATGCTATCAAAAATATACATTCCAATTTGAAATTTTGAAGTTGGGTGGCCTGGGGGCAAAGTGGGTGGTTGCCCCTAGAGGGCGATTGCATGAAAACAAACTTCCCTTTGTATGGTAAAGATCCCCAAGTTTCATAAATTTATCTCAAACCGTACAAAAGATAAGAGGGTGGGGGGAGACTATTGGACCACCCTGTGTATATATTATATATATTAATATGATTTTGTTTTGTTGACAGTTGTCGCTAATGTCAGTAGGAACATTAGTTCTAGCAGGAGCCGCTACAGCTTCGTTCCACAAAGTACAGCCAGCTGCTTCGTACGTAATGACGCCGTACCTACTATGGCTCGTTTACGAGACTTGCCTTACCATCAGTATGTACCTAAACAACAAAGAGACCCAACAGGACTAACATACAAACCAGTATTAACTCCCTTCTAATATAATATATATGTATATTTTTAAATTGTTATAATTATTATTAAATAAAGAATTTTGTTTCGTTGATTATTTTATAAACAATTATTTCTTCAAGATTACACTACAATGGGTAAATCTGCACTATTTGGCCCACTAATTTCCAAATGTCCGATTTACTTGCAATTTTTTTTTTAAACTGACCCTTTTTACATATTGAAAACGATTCCTATTGTATACCGTCTCGGTAAATTCAATAGTATTTTTTTTTTTTTAAAAAATACGTAAAAGTGTCATTTTCTTAAGGACATGATGAAAAGTTATGTTAAAAGTACAAATCTTAACCTAAACTAACCATAACCTTCCCTTATTTTTCTTAGGAAGTGACACTTTAAGTATTTTTTTGGCTAAAGTTAGTGATAATTAAGCGAATTTTGTACTTGGATTTGGACATCTACCTGGTCTATACGCAGCAGGGTTGTTTTTCTTCAGAAAATTAGCAAAGCACCGCGAAGCGGCCGTTGAAAATACTTCGTTTCTGTAAACAGCGCTGTACGCTGTACACTTCACTTTTACGTATTTTTTTAAAAGAAAAACTATTGAATTTACCGAGATGGTACAACCGGAATCGTTTTAAATATGTAAAAAGGAAGAATTTAAAAAAAATTGCAATCAAATTATGATTATTATTAACTACGGGAAACAGACGGAGAAAAATACACTCCAGCGCCGGGATTTGAACCACGGGCCTCTATATTTCCAGTATAGCGCTCTACCAACTAAGCTACGCAGGAGAATGATTTTCTCTGACGTTAATGATGCCTTGTCCCGAATTTAAGCTTTCAATTTTCCAAAAATCTTATAAGTCAACATTAATGACATAGAACTAGACCGAGAAATAACGCTTATAATTATAAAGTACCCAATTAGTACCTGTACCTAGTACAATCAATTAGAAATTCATATTTTACGATTTTGGCCCGTATAGAGATATAATATAGAGGCCCATGTTTCAAATCCCGGCGCTGGAGTGTATTTTTCTCTGTCTGTTTCCCGTAGTTAATAATAATTATAATTTGATTTAAATTAAAATCACTGTCTAAATGAATACTACCAAAATCTTAAAATATGAAAAAAAAATTGCATGTAAATCGGACAATTAGAAATTGATGGGTCAAATAGTGTAGATTTACACTAAAATGTGCAAACATTTCTAATTCTTCCTGTAACTGAATGGAAGAATATTCATGGGTCAAGTATGTGCACTTTTTAAAGTCGAGAAGTCGAGTGCCAATTAGTGTAGCACATAAATATCCTCGCGTGTTATCACACATATACATACTTTAATGATGTTATGTTTTTAGAACCCGCATTCATTATTGTCTAATTTTTCAAATTGTTTGCTTCCGAGCTTACCGAAGGTAACGGAAGCTATGTGATCGTTCTGAAGAACGAACCTTTTTTAGGTCTCCGATTTCAAAAATTCCAAGACAGAAATCCGTTTCAGATGTCATTAAGCAACGTTGAATTTTTGGACCATCATCATAGTATGTACTTTCTCTCTATTTATATCACTATTGTAAAAATAAATATTGAAAGCCAATTGACTCTGATAAATTCCCTCCTCAAAAATAAGAATGTCTTAATAATTCTGAGTGGTTAGAATGCACCTGGAATCATCAAGTTGAAGCCAACCCTTCTCCGTAATAATTCCAAGTCTGTAATTGAACATTATTTTGTCCTCCTTTGTGTTTCGAATACTTCACGTCAGAGAGGTTACGTAAGGTGACGAAGGTTGCTGTGAGGTCAGGCCTCCATCACGATATTTTGTCAGGTTATCTTTTATTTTATCATAAATTAATTAAATGTATCTTATATTAAATTATTTTTATTAAATCATTAGCATTATATAATATTTTACATAATACAAGTATGTATGTATATATTATATTATATACATACATACACTTACAAACATACATACATATATTCGACTTATATACAAACATCATACCTTTTTTTTTCTTGCTTTCTTTCATTAATTATTAAAATGCCATACATCTACATAAACTTTCTGCATCCTATTCCACTCTTTTCTATCATTGGCAACCCTTTGACCACGTGACTCCTCCACAAAACTTTTCTCATTTCTTCGTCCCATTATTTGTTTTGTCTTCCTCTGCTCCTTTTTAACTCCAGTGGGTGCCAATTCATTAATACCTTGGTCCATCGGTCGTCTTCAGGCCCGCCCAAACGAATTCCGGGCCCCTAGGCAAATATTATGTGAGGGCCCCTTTCGGTCTCAACAATTCCCCCCCCCCCCCACGTCAATCCCAAATATGAGTGTTTGCCTTAACCATATCACCTTCTTTTGAGTGATTTTTTTTACTTTAAATCTATTCACATAAATACAAGTAGACTGCTGTTGTATAGAGTATCCGAAAGGAAAAATTTTCTTATTTTTGGGTTTTCGAAAAAAAGTCTTCTTTATAAAAACTCCGGCTTATTCTTAAACCTCTAAAAATGACAAAATTTTCTTGATTTTTTATACAGGATGTTCTGGTTTTTTAAAACTTTAAAATATATGACTAAGAGTAAAATACCCTTATTTTTGATGGTATCGAAAAATATTATTAATAAAAGTGGTTCAGAATTGCAAAAAACGTATAAATATTAAATATTAATTTATTTTAAGAATTATTAAATCACTCTTCTTTGGCCTCTGAGCTACTGTTCTGATGGTCATATTCTTCATCAGAAGTCTCTTGGTGAAAACGTTTTCTTGTCGTCTTCCTCTTCTCAGAAAACTCTCTGTGGCTGGCCATAGGGTCGGCTACAAGTTTAGCTTCTTCAATTATGGAACTAAATTTGTTTCTTAAACTAATCATTTCTTCCATGAGGTTGTCAATATAAGAAACTTCCTTGTCTAGAGTCACTTCTATTAGTTGCAATACTTTGTTACGGTGGCCTGAGTTTTTGGCCTGAGCCGGGCCCCTGCGAGGCCTTAAGCAAGGCTTTAAGCTTACACTAGACTTTGCTGGGCATGAGCTTACTTTGGCCAACGAGGTAAAATACCTAGGTATTACCTTAGACCAAAAACTAACTTGGATAAGGTAGTAGAAAAGGCTACGATAACCTTCTGGTAACTTAGACGAGCAGTAGGGAAGACATAGGGACTGTCCCCGAAAATCCTCAAGTGGCTGTACACCGCAGTTATTAGACCTAGGATTCATTACGGATCCCTAGTGTGGTGGCCTAAGACTGAGGTTGCCAGCTCGGCTAAGGGGCTTAGCAAGGTCCAGAGGTTAGCCTGCCGTAGTATAACAGGGGCCATAAGGACTACACCTACGGCAGCCTTGGAAGCCTTAGTAGGAGTCCCCCCTCTCCAGCTATGGATCAGAGGAGAAGCCATCGCCTCGTATGTCAGACTAAGGGACAATGGACAATGGCTAGGTGAAAGGTCCGTTATAGGACACTTGGACATAGGAAGGTTCGCTGAACTTAAGGTCCCACTTACGGGGATCAGAACTAAAGGAGTGGACCATCAGCTTAAGCTGAAAAGGAGATATGAGGTAGAAATCCCACCCAGAGCCGATTGGGAATCAGGAGATATTAAATTTGATACAGAGACTCTGGTGGCATACACGGACGGCTCAAAGAATGAGAATGGTATGTCAGGTGCGGGACTTTACTTAGAAAGGTCCGGCACCCAAGAGAGTTTCCCACTAGGAATATTTACCACAGTCTTCCAGGCTGAAGTCTACGCCATCCTAGAGGTGGCAAGAAGGCGAGAGTTGGTAGAGGCGAGAACTAAAAAAGTAGTAGTATGCTCGGATAGTCAAGCAGCACTTAAAGCACTCTGCGCTCCCAGTGCAGACTCAACACTGGTCAAAGAATGCCAAGAGGCCTTAGAGACGCTTGCAGAGTTAAAGAAGGTTACTCTGCTTTGGGTTCCTGGACAAACAGGGGTTCCAGGAAATGAAAACGCAGATGAAATAGCAAAAAGGGGTGCCTCCATGCCATTCTGCGGACCGGAGCCCGCTATTGACTGGTCCAGAGGGCAAACCAAATCGGCCATCAAAAAGTGGATCTGGGAGGAAGCAGGGAAGGCGTGGACAAGAACTGAAGGATGCAGGCAGACCAAGATGATGCTGCCTAAGCTAGATAAAGGGAAAACCAGATGGCTCATGGGACTGAGTAGACCCAACCTAAGAAAAATGGTGGGGGTCTTAACAGGTCATTGTCAACTAAATAGACATCTGGCACTATTAAAGATTGAAGAGGATCCCACATGTCCAGTGTGTAGCGAAGAAGAGGAAACAGCCTACCACCTGGTGGGAACTTGCGAAGGACATGGGAGACTACGCTTTCACACCTTAGGATCAGGGATAATCAGAGAGGAGCAACTTGTCACACTTAAGTGGCAGGATATCCTCTCCTTTATCACCCAAACTAGGAGACTTGAGGGTAAGACTGAGGTGGTTCGATGGGCATGAAAAACCAGGGGTTGGCATAAAGGACCCGAGTGCGGTCTAGTTGCTAGGCTTGGCATCCCCGCCCCCTTACTACTACTACTACTACACTAGACTTGTAAGATGAAATAGAGAGGATTAGACTGCAAGCCTATAAACTTACACAAGACTTGTATGATTGAATATAGAGGTAGAGGATTAGACTGCAAGCCTATAAACTTACACAAGACTTGTATGATTGAATATAGAGGTAGAGGATTAGACTGCAAGCCTATAAACTTACACAAGACTTGTATGATTGAATATAGAGGTAGAGGATTAGACTGCAAAGCTTTAAGCTTGCACAAACTTGTTAGATAGAATAGAGAGGGATACACTGCCAGGCTTTAAGCTTACACTAGACTTTTAAGATGAAATTGAGAGGATTAGACTGCAAGGCATAAGCTTACACTAGACTTGTAAAAAATGGAATAGAGAGTGATAGACCTCAAGGTGATAAGCTTACTCTAGACATTAAATAAGGCACGAGGAAACATTCTTTTGTAACACACATCATAGTTGTTATTTTAAAGATATTTTTTGTTATGTACCAAGATCATGTGCCTTTTCAAACTGGACTTTTAGCTGGTTTTATAGTCACATTAAAAGCACTGAAAAGCCTTTATTTTCTTATGTACGATGTTAATATGAATTTTTGATCTCCCTTCCTTACGGATTTATAGTCACAATGAGAGCACTGAAAAGCCTTTATTATCCTATGTACCGAGGGAATATGACAATTCAAGAATCCCTCCTGTAGGTTGTATAATCACAATGGGAGCACTGAAAAGCCTTTATTGTCTTATGTACTGAGGCAACATGCCAATTCAGAGTACCCCTTCTGTAGGTTGTATGGTCACAATGAGGGCATGGGAAATGATTTAGTTTCCTATGCACTGAGTCAATATGCATTTTCAAAAGAAACTTCTTCTTGGTTTTATGGTCACAATAGTGGCACTGAAAAGCTTTTATTTCCATATGTACCATGTTAATATGAATTTTCATACTACTCTTCCAGTTAGTTTTGAAGTGACAATGAGGGCACTGAAATGCATTTTTCTTATGTATAGAGTTAATGTGAACTTTTAAATAACTCTTGGAGTTGCATTTATAGTTGCAATGAGGGCATTGAAAAGACTTCAGTTTCTTATGTACTCCGTCAATATGCGTTTTTAAATAACACTTCCAGTAGGTTTCATAGGTACAATGAGGGCATTGATAATTCTTCAGTTTGTTATGAACTGAGTCAATATGCATTTTCAACCGGTACTTTGCATTGGTTTTATGGTCACAATGGGAGCACTGAAAAGCCTTTATTTTCTTATGTACCGAGTCAATATGAAATGTCAAACGACTCTTCCTGCTGGTTTTATAGTCACAATGAGGGCACTGAAAATTCTTTGTTTTCATATGTACGATGTTAATATGAGTTTTCAGATCTCCCTTTCTTTTAGATTTATATTTGCAATAATAGCACTGAAAATCGTTTATTTTCCTATGTACAAAGTCAATATGCATTTTCAGACTACTTTTCCAGTTAGTTTTGTAGTGACAATGAGGGCACTGATATGCATTTTTCTTATGTATTGAGTCAATGTGTTTGTTTACATTACTCTTACAGTTGCTTTTATAGTTGCAATGAGGGCATTGAAAAGACTTCAGTTTATTATGTACTCCGTCAATATGCGATTTTAAATGACACTTCTTATAGGTTTTACGGTCACAATGATGGCATTGAAAATTCTTCAGTTTCTTATGGACTGAGTCAATATGCATTTCTAACTGATACTTCGTATCGGTTTTACGGTCACAATGAGGGCATTGAAATGCCTTAATTCTCATATGTTTTTGTAGACTATTCCTGTTGGTTTTGCTATTGCAGTGGGCAAATTGAAGTGTCTTTTTTGTCTTATGAGCTGAGTCAATGCCAGTTTTCAGACTTCCATTGCTTGAACCTAAAAAAAAAAAATATTAAAAAATTAAAAAGGAATTTAGAAAATAAAGACAATACAAATCATATAAGCGGTTTTCTCCAAGTAAAACATTTTAATATAATATCCTAGATTTCTATAAATAATTTTTATTTCCTCTCTTTCTGCTGGGATTTCATTATTTAATATGTAATTACTGACTGAGTTTCAAATAATTATGTAGATTATCAAATGCAAATTAAACAAAAAAATAGGGTTTTTCCATTTTTTTAGGAAAAACGGATTTTCATCTTTGAGGTTTATTGTTAATTTATACGTTGTTTTATCACATTCAACGTTTATAACTATAAAAACAAGGATAATTAACCATTGACAACAAGGCTGATTTTTTTTTTACTCCCAATTTTTTTATACTATCCCAATATAAATTTGACTTTAGGTAGGTCTAAATCTCAGATGTGTTGACTTTTCTAGACCAACATTGGCATTAGAGTCTAAATGGACGATACAATGCTTACAGTAATGAAATAGTAAAGGAGAAGTAAGTTATTTTAATATTTTCGATTGTAAATTTGAGAATTGGCAAGGAGAAGGATGTTCACAAAACAATATTTTAACCCTGTCTTAGGTCATTCTGAAGCAAATTTATTTTGAATCTTTACATTTCGCATAATTTTGTGTTTTAGGTAATAAGGTATTAGTTAAATGTTTTTCCATATTTACACAATATTGTGATTTAAAAGTTTAGATTAAACTAGTTAAGTTCTAGTTAAGTTTTTCGAGTAAGTTAAAGTTCTTCTAAAGTAAGTTCTAAGTTCCTAATTTTCCCTGGAGAGGGAGGTGTCCAGTAATTATTAGAAAATATCAAGTTCACAAAAAATTATAATTTATTTTTGGAACGAAGTTCCGAATGGCACGATCTGGAGCCCGGGAGTTAATGCGAAAAAAACGACCAAAATCACCGTCACAAAATAACCGTCACGCAAAATCCGTCACAAAATCTACAGATGACGATAACTTGAGTAAAAGCTCACCGAGTTAGTTGAAACTTGGCATACATGTTCATTTTACCAATGCCCAGGCTGAGTTCGCCGGAAAACGTTAGCCACCCAAGCGTTCACGCGCAACGCTTGCGTAAACATAAGCTTTAAAAGACGGGAAAAAGTGTTATTAAGGAAGCCTGATACTTGACTTGTTTTGATTATTTTTGTTATACATGTCAAAAATGTCACTTTGTTTTGTAAATAAATAAAATATAATCATGTAAAATTTCACCCTGATACAAGCAGAAGCTGTAGAGTAGGGAAGAGATATTGCAAGAGATATACAATAGAGATATTTTAAATTAATTGGCCGGGTAGGTAGAAAACAGTCCTATTTCAATCCAAACTCCTTTAACAAACATACTCTTTCACAATAAACTCATCATGATCAACTTTTTTCTTATATTTAATAAACATTTATAGTAAGACGCTTGCTTTAATTATACAAATAATGATTTTCTTTTAATTTTTCCTTAACTCTGCCAGGTACAAACAGTTCGTTACTTTTAATTTTGTCTCTTTTCTAACTCCGCCATGTATAAGTAGTTAGTAATGCATACGTACTTAGTACTGTGATTTTAAAATTTATATTTAATGAAAAGTGTAAGGAACTTCGTTCCTACCGAGTGTCCCACGACACCAAACGTATTTTTTTTCTCTTTTTAAATGATCTAAAAGACCGTAATCATTAGAGCAGTGATATTAGATGTAAAACAGGTAATACTGATTCTACATTACCTGATCTATTATCTATATCTGTAGTATCTCTGAGAGGTGAAGCAGGTTCAGATTTAACAAACCACTCCTTGCTATCTATATCAACTTCATATGTTTCTTTGGGTAAATCTACAACATAATTAGAGAAGCAAAATTATATTTATAAAAATCCTCTTTATATTTAAAAAAAAATAATAGAGAAATAGATAAAACCTTCCTATAAACATTATAATTAAATAAGAGACAGACCTATTAGATATTTTTGTCAAATAAAAAAATTGATAAATAAAAATAATAATAAAATAAATAATTAAATAATAATAAAATAAATAAAAAAAATGATTGCTTTGAAACTCTCAACAATTTAAAGTGTACACAATATGTGATTCCCCGAGAATGTTCTTAAAGGTAGAAAAGCTGATAAAATTAAAAAGAGAATTTAGAGATAGAATTTGTAATTAGCTCTGTGATGGGGTTCTTGATAATACGATAGGATTCAAACATAATGAATCGTTTATATCACTTGTTTAACAAAATAAATCACAAGTTTTAAGTTTTTGGTAGTATTCATACAACAGAAAGTTTAAATTTTAATTTAAACCAAATATAAAATATATAGAAAAAAATAAAATATATATATAGAGGCCTGTGGTTCAAATCCCAGCGCTGGAGTGTATTTTTCTCTGTCTGTTTCCTGTAGTTAATAATAATTATAATTTGATTTAAATTAAAATTTAATCTTTCCGTAGTATGAATACTACCAAAATCGTAAATTATGAATTATAATTATTATTAACAACGGGAGACAGACAGAGAAAAATAGACTCCAGCGCCGGGATCCCGGCGCTGGAGTGAGGGGTTTACAAGCTACAGGTATGTAGCTATGTTAAAGGAAGTATGAGTACAGAACATTACAAAACATGAATAATGACTAAACTTAGGTTATACAATTTTTACCAGAAAAGGGAGACTTCAGTTTCTTATGTACTCCGTCAATATGCGTTTTTAAATTACACTTCCTGTAGGTTTCATAGGTACAATGAGGGCATCGATAATTCTTCAGTTTGTTATGAACTGAGTCAATATGCATTTTCAACCGGTACTTTGCATTGGTTTTATAGTCACAATGGGAGCACTGAAAAGCCTTTATTTTCTTATGTACCGAGTCAATATGAAATGTCAAACGACTCTTCCTGCTGGTTTTATAGTCACAATGAGGGCACTGAAAAGCCTTTATTTTCATATGTATGATGTTAATATGAGTTTTCAGATCTCCCTTTCTTTTAGATTTATAGTTGCAATAATAGCACTGAAAATCGTTTATTTTCCTATGTACAAAGTCAATATGCATTTTCAGACTACTTTTCCAGTTAGTTTTGTAGTGACAATAAGGGCACTGATATGCATTTTTCTTATGTATTGAGTCAATGTGTTTTTTTACATTACTCTTACAGTTGCTTTTATAGTTGCAATGAGGGCATTGAAAAGACTTCAGTTTATTATGTACTCCGTCAATATGCGATTTTAAATGACACTTCTTATAGGTTTTACGGTCACAATGATGGCATTGAAAATTCTTCAGTTTCTTATGGACTGAGTCAATATGCATTTCTAACTGATACTTCGTATCGGTTTTACGGTCACAATGAGGGCATTGAAATGCCTTAATTCTCATATGTTTTTTTAGACTATTCTTCCTGTTGGTTTTGCTATTGCAGTGGGCAAATTGAAATGTCTTTTTTGTCTTATGAGCTGAGTCAATGCCAGTTTTCAGACTTTCATTGCTTGAACCTAAAACAAAAAAATATTAAAAAATTAAAAAGGAATTTAGAAAATAAAGACAATACAAATCATATAAGCGGTTTTCTCCAAGTAAAACATTTTAATATAATATCCTAGATTTCTATAAATAATTTTTATTTCCTCTCTTTCTGCTGGGATTTCATTATTTAATATGTAATTACTGACTGAGTTTCAAATAATTATGTAGATTATCAAATGCAAATTAAACAAAAAATAGGGTTTATGGATTTTTATCTATGAGGTTTATTGTAAATTTATACGTTGTTTTATCACATTCAACGTTCATAACTATAAAAACAAGGATAATTAACCATTGACAACAAGGCTGATTTTTATTTTACTCCCATTTTTTTTTATACTATCCCAATATAAATTTCTCATGCCCCAATAAATTGCAAATGACATTTCAGAAACTATAAATATATAATCAAAAACAACACTGTAAACAATAGAACAGATACTAATAACTTCAGCTCATATTTTATAGTACATTACGGGTCAAGTGCGGAAAGTAGCATTTTGCATGCGAGTGTGGAGTTTGCACCCGAGCAACAGCGAGGGTAGTAAAACCACACAAGCAATGCAAAATGCCGTTTTAATATTGTTAGATTTAAATAATAAATACAGAAAAAAATAAACTTGCTGTATGTAAGCAAGTCGTCGTGTTGTTTCTTCTCTTGATAAAGATGGCATTAATCTTGAGTTGTATTTTTTGCCGAATTAATTATTTCTGTAGGAGTATTATTCTCTACATTTTCGTCAAAGCCACTTGATTCATTCATTGTTTTTCACTAAGAACTCGATATAAACAGTTACTTTAATAAAAGAATAGCAAATTAGTTTTGTTAAATGTAAACAAACTAGCTAATCGTGCGTAAAGCTGAAGAATTCCTCTTCTTTACCGTGCTAGTGTGGTAGAGAAGAGGAATTCTTCAGAACTATGAGACGTGCATGCGCAATGAATACAAGTACATAAAGAATCACTTTCTACGCATATAAACAAAGATATAATGTTTATATTTTGTATCAATCGTAGATAAAATAATTTACTATTGTAAATAATATAATAAAACATTTCTTCTTTGGGCTTACAGGATGATGTAATAAAAAATTAATATTTAATTATATTAATTTATTGGCAATAGTTTGCCTAATTCTGGGCATCATCAGGCCTATATTACTGACAAATTACAAATTTAATCACTATTAAATTTTAAAAAATGATAATTAATTTAAAAAACAATAAATTAGAAACAGAATAAATTGATTAAAATTATAACAAATGTTCATAAACAATGGTCTACCTTATGTCTGTATTTAATATTGTGGTACGTACTACGTACACTTTATCACATTTGTTTGAAGTGAAGGAGTAACAATTAACTACACTTCACAACACTCAAGTGTTCGACAGTTACTAAAGGTCGACCAAGAAGTCATGGAAATCTGAGGAGTGCGCTAGTGTCGTTGTTTTGATGTCATGTATAGTCAGTTTTTAATAAAATAGAGCACTGTCAAGAAACACAGTGTTGTTCTTTTGTTATTAATAATTTTATTTTTGATAACTTCTATTTTTACTACGTTTTTATTAGCTTGCATTCTTGTTTGTTTGATTGTTTGTTTGTCCGGTACAAATCTGGCAATCGATTTCAAACTAACTTCCCGAATAGCTAGACATTTGAAACTTTTAGCATAGCTCAGAACATGATGACAATGCATTATTTTAACACTTTTAGCCATCTTTCAGCAGAATTTAATTAGTTTTCAGCAAATTTCGCTGTGTGGAAAGTTAGTTCGGAAAAAATCCGCAAGTTATTTTATTTGTTTTGCCATATCCAATATTTACGCAATCTTCATTTTGACGGGTCTCAAATTTGTTATAGATAAACATTGAATGACAGCAAAACAGGAAATATCGATTATATTATTTATCGATTATATTATTTCAAATATATCGATGACACGCTTTGGTGTTGGGGAGATCAGTTTTACAAAGATTTATCCTTTTATAGGTTTAATCAGCTCTCTAGATGGTTGTCATTTATGTGAAGTAAATAAATTCGGAACTATTTTTTTTCTCACTAACATTATATACTAGGCATCGCGTGGCTCTATCATTGAAGCGAGCGTATTGCAATAAAATACTGAATATTAAAATTTGTTATTCATGATGAATGTCATAGTTGAAGATGAGTGGAAGAGGGCAGTGTGAGGGTACTCGGTACAAAGCTTTACATCCTAAACAAACCTACACACAATACGACTATAAGAATCTTAACCACCCGTCATAGCTTTTAAACTAATATTATAAATGTATCACTTCATTACTCAAATACTACTGCTTGTATCAAGTTGAAATTTTACATACTTGTTTCAATTGCACTTTAGACGATGTATATGAAGTTTTATTAAAATCGTTACGTTAGAACGTCGTAAGATATCGGTAAAAAGGTTGTTTTCTCTATTTTAAACGTTTAGGTCCGCTTTAATAGTTTTAGCGATCTTTATTAATTCATAGCAGTGTCGTTGTTGGTTTTACTAAAAAATGTTATTTGAAAAAAATGTTCGTCTCATCAAATAGGTGATGATAGAATTTTTTCCTGTCCTGAAATTCCAATTTTAAATTTGAAGCTCACGTTACACGAGCATTGCGCGCGAACTGTTGGACGGATCAAGCTGTCCAACGAATTTAGCCTGAGTAGTAAGAGGAACATGTATACCAAATTTCAACTAAATCGGTCAACTTTTACTCAAGTTATCGTCACACGCATAAACGTTACTGACAGACAGACAGACAGACAGACAAGATGCATATTTCGTTGAATGTAAGAAGCTCGCTTACGCTCGCTTCAATTATATAACAATAACAACTATATTATCAACACTACATACTATTCAACAGAAAATTTAAAAACGTAGTATATAAAAAGTTATTTTTATCTTGAAATTATTTTAAAATATTTTTTACAATAAGCAACACTGTACCTGATAAGAAATCACTAATAATATACGATAATATATTTATATAATATGTATTATTATTTATTGATTATTTATAATAATATTCTTTAAATCTAAATTGATTCTTTTTTTCTTCCTCTTTATTTCTGAGTTTGATTTGTTACTTTTTTATTTCTGTTTTATTCGTTAATTTTTTTTATTTCTGGATTTTAGTTGTTACTCTTTTGAGACTTATTTTTGTACTATTACCTCTTTCGGAGTGTTTTTTTTTTTGCAATTTTTTCTTTGCAATTTTTTCTTTGGTACATTAAATTTCCTGGTATTAATACAAACATGGATAATAACGCGAATTCAAAATATAAAAATAATGAGATTCTAAGATAAGTTTCACTGGTTAATTTATTTATAAAAAATATAATGGGGGAAAAACCAACTAGAAATTCACTAATATTAATTTGATTAATTGTCATGGAGAGCAATTTTTTTTTTTAATAACAAATACATATTAGGTTTGTTCCAACCCGGTTATTTGTAGGGTCCTTTGCATTTGCATCATCCCGTGGATCGTACAAAAATCATTTAGGATAGTTGTGACTATAATTCGTACTGTAAAAAAAAAACAGGAAACCTAACAGATTGGAAACCTTCCTGTTGTTATTCATAAGATTTGACATAACTGCGCATGTCATACAAACTAGAAATGGGTATTGTCTTAGCACCCGACTGTACTGGCTTCGGCAATACTCGGAACTTTAAACAAAGCTAAGCTTTCAGTTTCTCCCGTGTTCATGACTCCTTGGTTGACCTTTAGCATGTCTGATAGTTTCACTCTTCTAATTACATCATCCCTAAATACCCAAGAATAAAATAACAAAGCAACTTGAGTTATCTTTTTAATTTAAAGTTTCATGGTCTTCATTTTTCCAAATGGCAAACCCTTAAAATGATGCAATATTCCATTTACCTACAAACACCAACTGTTTACAGTGACATATCGTTCCTATTTATGACTTAAACAAGGATATCAATTTTTCAGAAACGTCAGAACATCTATAATTTTGAGTTTTACTTTTGACTGATCCTCGATATCATTATTTTTTTTAATTTATTGTGTTTTAAGTTGAGCCATCAGAGGATTGACTTTAGGTAGATCTAAATCCCAGACGTGTTGACTTTTCTTGACCAACATTGGCATTAGAGTCTAAATGGACGATACAATGCTCTGACAGCACATAGAGAATGTTCAGTAATGAAGTAGTAAAGGAGGGGAAAGTAAGTTATTTTATTATTTTACAATTGTACATTTGAGGATGAAGAAATTGTTACTAATGGCAAGGAGAAGGATGTTCAATAAACAGTATTTCAACCTCAACCCTGTCTTAGGTCATTCTGAAGCAAATTTATTTTCAATCTTTACATTTCGCATAATTTTGTGTTTTAGGTAATAAGGTTAAATGTTTTTCCATATTTACACAATATTGTGATGGTTAAAAGTTTAGATTAACTAAAGTTCTTCGAGTAAGTTAAAGTTCTTCTAAAGTAAGTTCTAAGCTCCTAATTTTCCCTGGAGAGGGAGGTGTCCAGTAATTATTAGAAAATATTAGCGTTGGGACAACCGACTAGAAAAAACAACCGAATGAATAAGTCGATTCGGGAAAAAACAGTCTCATAGCGGGTATAGGATATACGAATAAAGATATAGACCGAGACTGAACCGGCAAGTCGAATGTTTCAATCGAATGGTTTGTTTTTTTATATAGGAGTAGTAGGGTGGAGGCCGTAAAGGCCTCAGAGCTAACGAGGGATGAGAGTGAGAAGGCGCTTGACACTCGTTATCTCGTCCCAAACTACAGCCTGCTACGACATCGTTTTCATTCGAATGAAAAAATATAGACTGAGACTGAATCCAGTCGAATTTTTCATTCGGATGTTTTTTGGTTTTGGGTAGGGGAAAGGAACGACGGTGAAGGGCTCAGAGCTGAGGAGGAGTGAGAAGGCGCATGACACTCGTTATCTCATTATACATATACACGTCCGAATTACAACTAATACAACTTCAAACTATAGACTGGTATCAGTCGAATGAAAACTAGATATCCACAACTGAATGAATGAATATTTTAAAACAACCGTTTAGTTGACTTTTTTCAATCGATTGGTTCCCAACGCTAGAAAATATCAAGTTCACAAAAATTATAATTTCTTTTTTTCTTTTTTTAAATGTTCTAAAAGACCGTAATCATTAGAGCAGTGATATTAGATGTAAAACAGGTAATACTGATTCTACATTACCTGATCTATTATCTATATCTGTAGTATCTCTGAGAGGTGAAGCAGGTTCAGATTTAACAAACCACTCCTTGCTATCTATATCAACTTCATTTGTTTCTTTGGGTAAATCTACAACATAATTAGAGAAGCAAAATTATATTTATAAAAATCCTCTTTATATTTAAAAAAAAATAATAGAGAAATAGATAAAACCTTCCTATAAACATTATAATTAAATAAGAGACAGACCTATTAGATATTTTTGTCAAATAAAAAAATTGATAAATAAAAATAATAATAAAATAAATAATTAAATAATAATAAAATAAATAAAAAAAAATGATTGCTTTGAAACTCTCAACAATTTAAAGTGTACACAATATGTGATTCCCCGAGAATGTTCTTAAAGGTAGAAAAGCTGATAAAATTAAAAAGAGAATTTAGAGATAGAATTTGTAATTAGCTCTGTGATGGGGTTCTTGATAATACGATAGGATTCAAACATAATGAATCGTTTATATCACTTGTTTAACAAAATAAATCACAAGTTTTAAGTTTTTGGTAGTATTCATACAACAGAAAGTTTAAATTTTAATTTAAACCAAATATAAAATATATAGAAAAAAATAAAATATATATCAAAAATATATATATAGAGGCCTGTGGTTCAAATCCCAGCGCTGGAGTGTATTTTTCTCTGTCTGTTTCCTGTAGTTAATAATAATTATAATTTGATTTAAATTAAAATTTAATCTTTCCGTAGTATGAATACTACCAAAATCGTAAATTATGAATTATAATTATTATTAACAACGGGAGACAGACAGAGAAAAATAGACTCCAGCGCCGGGATCCCGGCGCTGGAGTGAGGGGTTTACAAGCTACAGGTATGTAGCTATGTTAAAGGAAGTATGAGTACAGAACATTACAAAACATGAATAATGACTAAACTTAGGTTATACAATTTTTACCAGAAAAGGGAGACTTCAGTTTCTTATGTACTCCGCCAATATGCGTTTTTAAATTACACTTCCTGTAGGTTTCATAGGTACAATGAGGGCATTGATAATTCTTCAGTTTGTTATGAACTGAGTCAATATGCATTTTCAACCGGTACTTTGCATTGGTTTTATGGTCACAATGGGAGCACTGAAAAGCCTTTATTTTCTTATGTACCGAGTCAATATGAAATGTCAAACGACTCTTCCTGCTGGTTTTATAGTCACAATGAGGGCACTGAAAATTCTTTATTTTCATATGTACGATGTTAATATGAGTTTTCAGATCTCCCTTTCTTTTAGATTTATAGTTGCAATAATAACACTGAAAATCGTTTATTTTCCTATGTACAAAGTCAATATGCATTTTCAGACTACTTTTCCAGTTAGTTTTGTAGTGACAATGAGGGCACTGATATGCATTTTTCTTATGTATTGAGTCGATGTGTTTGTTTACATTACTCTTACAGTTGCTTTTATAGTTGCAATGAGGGCATTGAAAAGACTTCAGTTTATTATGTACTCCGTCAATATGCGATTTTAAATGACACTTCTTATAGGTTTTACGGTCACAATGATGGCATTGAAAATTCTTCAGTTTCTTATGGACTGAGTCAATATGCATGTCTAACTGATACTTCGTATCGTTTCTACGGTCACAATGAGGGCATTGAAATGCCTTAACTCTCATATGTTTTTTTAGACTATTCTTCCTATTGATTTTGTTGATTTTGCTATTGCAGTGGGCAAATTGAAATGTCTTTTTTGTCTTATGAGCTGAGTCAATGCCAGTTTTCAGACCTTCATTGCTTGAACCTAAAAAAAAAATATTAAAAAATTAAAAAGGAATTTAGAAAATAAAGACAATACAAATCATATAAGCGGTTTTCTCCAAGTAAAACATTTTAATATAATATCCTAGATTTCAATAAATAATTTTTAATTTCTCTCTTTCTGCTGGGATTTCATTATTTAATATGTAATAACTGACTGAGTTTCAAATAATTATCTAGATTATCAAAACGTCTGAAGATCTATAATTTAGAGTTTAACTTTTGACTGATCCTCTATATCATTATCTTTTTAATTTATTGTGTTTTAAGTTGAGCCATCGGAGGATTGACTTTAGGTAGGTCTAAATCCTACATTTGAGGATGAAGAAATTGTTACTAATGGCAAGGAGAAGGATGTTCAATAAATAGTATTTCAACCTCAACCCAGTCTTAGGTCATTCTGAAGCAAATTTATTTTGAATCTTTACATTTCGCATAATTTTGTGTTTTAGGTAATAAGGTATTAGTTAAATGTTTTTCCATATTTACACAATATTGTGATTTAAAAGTTTTGATTAACTAAAGTTCTTCGAGTAAGTTAAAGTTCTTCTAAAGTAAGTTCTAAGTTCCTAATTTTCCCTGGAGAGGGAGGTGTCCAGTAATTATTAGAAAATATCAAGTTCACAAAAAATTATAATTTATTTTTTTCTCTTTTTAAATGATCTAAAAGACCGTAATCATTAGAGCAGTGATATTAGATGTAAAACAGGTAATACTGATTCTACATTACCTGATCTATTGTCTATATCTGTAGTATCTCTGAGAGGTGATGTGACTTTAGATTTATCAAACCACTCCTTGCTATCTATATCAACTTCATTTGTTTCTTTGGGTAAATCTACAACATTATTACAGAAGCAAAATTATATTTATAAAAATCCTCTTTATATTTAAAAAATAGAGAAATAGATAAAAACCTTCCTATAAACATTATAATTAAATAAGAGACAGACCTATTAGATATTTTTGTCAAATAAAAAAATTGATAAATAAAATAAATAAAAATAATAATCAAATAAATAATAAATAATCAAATAATCAAATAATAATAATAATAATAAATAATAATAATAATAAATAATAAAATTGATTGCTTTGAAACTCTCAACAATTTAAAGTGTACACAATATGTGATTCCCCGAGAATGTTCTTAAAGGTAGAAAATCCCTTTTCACGTAGTAATTAGTTTCCATTCAAGCAGGGCTGAGCCCCAGAAGATGAAATAATCTATATCTTATCTTATAATCTTTTTCACTTATTCATGCGCCCATCCAGAGACACACTGTATATTAGAAAATATTTTTGAAGAATTAAGCCGAGTGCACAAAAATATCAAAAGTTTATATTATTTTCCCCCTTTTCTAAAAAGACTAAACACAGGTAATACTGATTCTGAGTTACCTGGATTTGTGTCTACATCTGTGGAATCCCTGACAGGTGAAGCAGGTTCTGCTTTTACAAGCCCTTCCTCACTATCCTGGGGTAAACCTGCAACATAATTCAAGAAAAACATTTATATTTTTGAATGAGCATAGTGAGTTCTACATTGCAGAGACTTGGAGTAGTTTTGTAGATGAGGCAAGTAGTTATTTCCCAGGACATTAAGCTGAAATGTCATTATGATGAAATTCAGCGTACAGCCACCTGTTACTTCTGGAACCTTGGTTGAGGAAATGGAGGATAAAGATTAACAAACAGAAAAGTGTGCACGTCACCTTTGCTCTTCGTCATGGCACCTGTCCCCCAGTCATCCTTAATCAAGTTCCTATTCCTCAGTCTAACTCCGTCCGATACCTTGGCCTTACCCTTGACCCACGATTAACATGGCAACTACACACCAAAACAAAACGTACTGACATCACACGACGATTCAAGTTACTGCTAGGTCTTCTGGATCATAGGTCTAAGATTTCTCTAAGTAACAAGCTTCGCATCTATAACGTAGTCCTAAAGCCAACTTGGACCTACGGTTTGGAAGTGTGGGGCAGCACCAAACCCTCCAATTTCCGTCGTCTCCAAATCCTACAGTCAAAAATCCTCAGAAAAATAACCGATGCTCCTTACTATGTCTAGAACCTCACTCTCCATGAAGACCTCAATGTTCCATTTGTCCGAAATCTGTGCATATCCCAATACAGAAAATTCCATGAATCCTTATCTCATCATCCTAATCCTCTTGTACAACTCTTATCTTCCCAGCAAATCCCAGGTAACCCTCCAAGACGTCTGAAGAGGCAGTGGCCTAGAGATCAACTCCTATAAAATATTTATTGATTTGAAATATTATAATTATAACTATCTATTTTCAACTCTTATTTAATATAATATTAATCTACTTTATCATTATTTAATTAATTTGTATTACAATTAATTTATGATATTTAAGCCAAGTAAGTGTAGTCAGTGGACTTCTTCTGCTTCACGTTGCTCCCTCCATGTAAACAATAACAACATTATCACTTGTTGCAATGTAAATTTTGAAGTAGTGTTAATCAATAAAATATTAAAAAAAAAAAAAAGACTATGAAACCATTATTACAAAATGTCTATTCTTTACCGGCATTCTCAGAGTACCCTAACAAGGGAGGTAAGGTGGTGAAAGAGGGTCAATCTAAACCCTTAAATATTCAGCTCAAACTGTTCCGAGAGTACCTTAGCTTCTACAGGGTGTACAGAATAACTATTCCTAATTTTCAGAAATTACAGGGGGCACTTAAATAATTTATTTTTAAATAATTTATTAGTAAACTAGAGTCTGGATATTTCTCGGAGTCAAGATAAACTAGAAATAATTAAAAACAATCTCAATTACAACAGGAAAGAGTAGTTACTTATAATTTTTTTTTTTACATTAATTAAAGTATCTGCGGGTTACTTTCGATAATCTATAAAAGTTTCATACAAATCAGATAAGTACTTTTGAGCTATAAGTGTAAAAAATGTGAGCTATAAACTGTAAAAAATGTGAGCTATAAATGTAAAAAATGTTTATGCACATGTGGAAGAGAAACAATAAGCGCAGAAGGTTGAAACTTATATGGGACCAACAATGGGCTAATTATGACCTACCACCCAAATTTAATTAAAATTGGACGTGTAGTTATTAAGATATGTTGGTTCGCAAAAATTGAACGACAGACCGACAGACAGACACAAAATCAAATATGTTCCCTGATGTCTGAAACGGATTTCTGTCTTGGAATTTTTGAATTCGGAGACATAGAAAATTTTGTTCTTCAGAATGATCACATAGCTTGCCTTACCTTCGGTAAGCTCGGAAGGTAGGTAGGCCAAATAGTGCTTATTTACCGAAAGTCTATAGACCAAGCATGAAATTGAAGAAGAACATACAGGGAAAGAAGGGTCACACATATATTAAGCCTAGGTATGCCAGGATTCTATTATTTCACAGGTGGTAAATTTGGAAGAGTATTAACTGATTTGCGACATGTGGCTAAAGTGAATTTTACGGTGACATCAAATTTTGTACTTTGAATTGGACATCTACCTGGGTATATGCAGCCGGATTGCTTTTCCTCAGAAAATGAGAGGAGCACTGCAAAGCGGTGCGGAGTGACTGATGAAAATTCTAGGACAAAAAATTAATATTGTACATAGATTCAGCAAACAGCACCGTACAATTCACTTTTACCGCGACATGTAAATATAATGTAATGTGATATTTCCATGTACAGTAGAACCTCACTTACACAACCCTCAATTACAAGTTCAATTTTCAAATCCCCTTGAGATTGCCATTACACATAATGTTAAATTAACCTCTATAACGTGACTATTATTATCCAAACAACCTCAATAACATGGATTTTTTCCAATTCACAACGTAACTCAGAACCTCTATAACAAGTGGTTTTGAGAAGTCAACCTGTATAACACGACTCTGTATAGGAATGGGTCGACCTTGAACAAGTCTAGACTTCCATTAACCTCGATAACATGACTGATAGCCAAAATAACCTTGATAACACGACCCTCAACAAAAAGAGCACCTTGATAACAAGACTATTTCCCTGGTCCCCTTGAGACACTTCTTATCGAGGTTCTACTGTAGTTACAAGGCTTAAGGTTTGTCTTGCTGTAATGCTTCCAACAACTCTAATTGTACACTTTAGAAATAGTCTCCCGACCTCAACAAGTGTCAAGAGTGTGATCTTCTAAAAGTGCCAACAGGTTGTTATTGTTGTTAAGCAGAGGTAAGAAATGTTTTCAATTTAATTACAAGGCATTGGAATTACACCAACTCCACACATTTTTGCTTAAGTTATGATACTTTCTAGTATTAGGTATTGGTTATTAAACTGAAACTGGTCTATATCTATAGAGCTATATGAGATAAAAGATACCTGGAGCAATATGTGAAGAGACGGAGTTGTATATGATGACAGCTGTCTCGTCAAATATCTTAATATCTTCCTCAAACATCTCCATCTCTCGCCGGTATTAACTAGTATATACTAGACTATAATCCTCTACCACAACCTAATAATAACAGACGCAAACTATTACTTACAGCAACCATTGCAGTAATAGTATGTATGTAAACACTTTTCACTATTAGATACAAAGTTTTTGCTAGGTTTGCAATGAAAACTAATGAATAAAACAAGAATCAAGCCTATTTTTATACAAGTCAATAAAACTATACGATACGAACACGAACCAATGATAATCTATAACAGTGAATAGTGATTAGAGATTAGATTACACTTACACTGGATTACACGATGGGGAGTTAGGACCAGCCCTATACAACTCCCAGGGTGGGGGTTTGCCCAAGTTTGGCGCGATGGTACTGCTACAAGAACCCGACGGCCAAAAGTGGAAGTAATAGAGTAAACAATCAACGGTCAAGTGTCAAGTCCCAACGGCCAATTCCTCCAGTCTACCAGTTCTACTTCTACGCATTTTTCACAGCGTGTAGTTTTTGATTACCTGTTGAAATATGGTTCACTTTTGTGATGTGCATGGCTGCTTAAGCAGAGAACCTGATGTATAATGCTTTAGTTGGCCTAAGGATAAAGCAAGGTTAGTTATAATTTTTTGGTAAATCTTAAAGTAATGTTTCACTCGAATGTACTGTTTTGACAAAGAGCAATACTCTCTCAAATGTATAAATCATACCTATACAATCTCTCAAATGTATAAATTATACAAATTTACTGTTTTAGTATTTACGCATTAATTGATACTGCTGGATTTTGTTGATTTAGATATTATAACTTTTGTTCTCCATGGGGCTGGGATTTGAACACTGTCTCCCACGAGTTAATTGTTGTTGAAATTACGATTTTTTTTTATCTAAGATGCATACTTTCAGTGTTGATATGTTGAAACAATATATTAGTTGCATTATTTGTTCATATATATTTCTTAAACTTGTACTGAATTTAGTTCTTACTCTAATTTATATAGTGAGAGAATTATGTTTATGAGATACTGTCATATAAATCACAGCATTTAAGTTTTCGCTAAATTTATTAGCATTATATGAGCATAAAAAATATTGAGATTATAAAACCTCCATTCCCACTAATATCATTTGAACTGTCTTTCATATTTTGACATTTTTACAGGTGTGAAATATGGGAAAAGTTCTGCCAGAATCCCAAGTTGAAGAAGGTGAAGAAGCAAATTTGTGCTAAACATTTTGATTTAAAGTACTTCATTGATGGAAGCAGATCTAAACCACTTTTACGTCCAACAAACCCTATTTCAACATTAGATCCTCCTACAACAACTTTGATCGCATTATGTGAGTATAGCAAGTACTTATTTCTAATTTGTTTCACACCTGGATGATTTTCATACTCTGAAATTTCCTTGCACTTTAGTAAATTTTAACCCTTTACGGGGCAAGGTCATTTTCAGTGGTTCGTTTTATTAATATTTATAACTGAGCACCCCAAAGACCCACAAAACAATAATTTAAAGTTAATTTTGTTACCGTTGTTGCTATTATTGATATTCTGAATGTATCATATTTGATACATTACCTCAAATGCGTAGAATAACTGTTCTGCAACAATGTATCATTTTTGATACATAACCCTTTCCCTAACAATAATTTTATGCGGATTTTGTATCATATTTGATACATTTCTGGAAAGTCACAAATGCTACTGGATATGAAAAAAAGCTTTTATTTAATATAAAATCGTGTTAAAATTGATGAAAAATATTAATCATGTCAAATGTTATTTATTTAAAAATAATAAACTAAAAACTATTTATATTTTATATATAATACAATATATAAAATACAATACGGTGCAATGTAACATATTTGATACATTAAAATTAAACTTTTTTTACAAGACAAGGTAACTATTTAGCAAACAAATAATGAAACCATACATTAACCCATTTAAGTTTATGTTTTCTTCACAAATACATCCAATACTAACATAAAAATGGGTGTAAAAAATAAATAACTAACTTGGTATGCGTGGTCTATATTTCCCCTTCATTTCATGTTGACAACTAAAGGCTTATGTTTCTCTTAATGACCACTAGATGCCAGATAGAACTAGAATAACTTAGAATATGCATCATATTATATAAAGAACCTTGTTTCCACCAAAAAATCCCTTTTTTTATTTTTACTAATATATATACATATAGTGTATGATATTTGTTACACGGCCCAGTAAAGGGTTAATTGCTTGAAGCATTGCTTGTAATTATATTGGTGCTGATGTGTTATAGGTGGGGCAGCTGTTTTGAGTGGAACTACTGACGATACTTATATGGAAGTGGAAGCTGCCGAAACTAACCATTTTAATAATTTCATTAAATTGCTACTAACAAATATTCACTGACATAAATTTTTGTAAATAGATTTTCTTTTTTATGACAACAATATTTTTAATGCTTAACTATGCATTAAAACATTGTATTTAGCCTTATTGTACCTTTTATGTGAATAAAGCAGGCTTTTTTTATTCTACTTCTTATTTTCTTTTATTTTTTTTTAATATTTATTCTTCAACCCTTCCAAATATTTTTAATAAGATTTATTTTAGATGATGTTTATTTTTCATTTTAATACAAAGTGAATGTATTGACTCATTAAAATATATTCTTAAAATATGTTCTGATGTAATGAAATTTTCATTTTTGAGCAATATGAAAAATCAAGAAAATTTACACATGTTCAAAAATTCAATTTGCTGAATGAATTTTTATTTTTCTATAATTATCAAGGTTGATAATTTAATATACTTAATATTTCAAGGCACTTAAATATTATGTGCATATGTACATTTAATTCCTTTAAAGTAGTGGGTAAAAAAATGGATTAATATTTCAAATATGAAAAGTAAGGAGGAAATAAAATACTTAATACTTTTGATTTGAAATTCCCGGTCTTTTTGCCGAGAATTAGTACTTCATTTTCCCGTCGGGTTCTTGGAGCGCTTCTGTCCGTTTCCCCCACTATAACCTTGTCAAAGGGTCTTAAAGAGGGGAGACGACTATCTCTATATATTATTTATCTATGGGTCCGATACATCAGTGACATCGATCTATTCGATGTTTCAGGAAAACATCGATGTTGTCCGATACATCGAAAGATCAATATCGATGTTTAGGATAGAGATAGGAATGGAAGGGAAGGGAAGGTTACCATAATAAAATAACCTACTACTTGCCCGTACCTTTTATTTTTATTTCATTACAGATGTGTTGTTTGTTTTGTTTTCTTCTTCAGTTTCATTTCATCACTTTCACCCTTCTTTCTTTTGACTTTGTATCTTTAAAAATTGTTTAGTTTTATTACTGTCGTGGTTTCTTACTATGTACTTACTTTAAGTGTTGAGTGGATTCTAGTTTAGTTAATACTAATCAGTAAATAGCGGTGAGTGCTATGTCCGTTGACGAGGATATAAAGTGTTTCGACGAGACTGCAGCCCTTATATACAGCTCCGTCTCTTCACATGTTGCTCCAGGTAACTGTTATCTCAAATCAAACTTGCCTAATCTAGAACTCAAAGGTACGGTTTCAGCTTAATTACAAACCTCCTGAAACAAATGGTTTTATAAAACTAAAATAAATCGGAAAAATTAGATATAGGTGGGGCAGGGGAGTGTAGATCTGCCCCTCTTATAAATAACATATTCGTTATCATTTTAGTTTCAGTTTGAACCTTGACCTTTTACGTTCGTATGCGATGGTGATGGGTACCCCATCCTTCTGCAGTGCTTGCACTGGTTAGTAACACCTGCTAGTGTAGCGGTAGTAGTCCTTTTGAGCATACACTCGTTTTCTGGCAAATTCCCGTCAGAGCTACTTCGTCGATTTGACTAACGTTTAGTAAGGGAGGTACTAATTTGCGGGTCAGGTCAACCCGCAAAGTATTTTGCGGGTCAGAATGTATTCACCACTGATATTACTAAGGAATTATTACGGGTCGTAGTATGATTTTGCGGGTCAGATAAAATCCTTGCGGGTTGGCATGAAATAGCGGTTCTAACAAGCTGAAACTTCGTGAGTATACGTAATTAAACAGCCGCTAGATAATTAATTAACTTTCGTAAAGCTCCTTATTGTGATTACGAAGATATAATGTACTGCGGGTCGTAGTATAATTTTGCGGGTCAGATAAATCCTTGCGGGTTGGCCAGAAATAACGGTTCTAACAAGCTGAAACTTCGTGAGTATACGTAATTAAACTGCCGCTAGATAATTAATTAACTTTCGTAAAGCTCCTTATTGTGATTGCGAAGATATAATGTACTGCGGGTAGTAGTATGATTTTGCGGGTCAGATAAATCCTTGCGGGTTGGCCAGAAATAACGGTTCTAACAAGCTGAAACTTCGTGAGTATACGTAATTAAACTGCCGCTAGATAATTAATTAACTTTCGTAAAGCTCCTTATTGAGATTACGAAGATATAATGTACTGCGGGTAGTAGTATAATTTTCGGGTCAGATAAATCCTTGCGGGTTGGCATGAAATAACGGTTCTAACAAGCTGAAACTTCGTGAGTATACGTAATTAAACTGCCGCTAGATAATTAATTAACTTTCGTGAAGCTCCTTATTGTGATTGCGAAGATATAATGTACTGCGGGTCGTAGTATGATTTTGCGGGTCAGATAAATCCTTGCGGGTTGGCCAGAAATAACGGTTCTAACAAGCTGAAACTTCGTGAGTATACGTAATTAAACTGCCGCTAGATAATTAATTACTTTTCGTAAAGCTCCTTATTGTGATTACGAAGATATAATGTACTGCGGGTGGTAGTATAATTTTGCGGGTCAGATAAATCCTTGCGGGTTGGCCAGAAATAACGGTTCTAACAAGCTGAAACTTAGTGAGTATACGTAATTAAACTGCCGCTAGATAATTAATTAACTTTCGTAAAGCTCCTTATTGTGATTGCGAAGATATAATGTACTGCGGGTCGTAGTATGATTTTGCGGGTCAGATAAATCCTTGCGGGTTGGCCAGAAATAACGGTTCTAACAAGTTGAAACTTCGTGAGTATACGTAATTAAACTGCCGCTAGATAATTAATTAACTTTCGTAAAGCTCCTTATTGTGATTGCGAAGATATAATGTCCTGCGGGTAGTAGTATGATTTTGCGGGTCAGATAAATCCTTGCGGGTTGGCTAGAAATAATAGAAGTATCAAGTTGAAACTTGGTAATTATACGTAACTAAACAAGAACATATTAATAAATACACTTTACACCCTCTCCTTAATCTTATTGACGAAATAAATAAAAATTGGGGCAAGGTAAATCCTTGCGGGTTGGCTAGAAATAATAGTGGTATCAAGCTGAAACTTGGTAATTTTACGTAACTAAAAAAATACTAACTAGTAAATAAACTTTACACCCTCTCCTTAATCTTATTGGCAAAATAAATAAAAAATGGGGCAAGGTAAATCCTAGCGGGTTGGCATGAAATAATAGAAGTATCAAGTTGAAACTTGGTAATTATACGTATCTAAACAAGAACATATTAATAAATATATAAAGTATTTCACTAATAAAGCAAATTTATTATGGTCTAGTGCAATCTCTAATTTCATATGGCATTATTGCTTGGGGGTCTGCCCCTCCATCCACCTTAGCTCCTCTAGAACAATCACAAAAAGCAATTATAAAAACTATACTAAAAAAACCTATACTGTATTCCACTAGAAAACTTTTCCAAGACTTCCCTGTACTAACAATATCGCAACTATACAAAAAACATGTATTACTATACTTTTTTAAAATCACTAAACCTGTTACAAATCACCCATACCAGACACGATACAAAACAAGTAAACAAATTAAAAACCAATCCTACCACTCTAATCTACTTCAAAACCACGCTAGCACAGTAGCCTATAAATATTTTAACCAACTACCAAAACGAGCCAGAGACTTACATGAGTATGAAAAGTATAAAAAAGAAGTAGTAAAATGGCTCTCATCGAATGCGAATAAAAATAATACTTAAGAAAATATTGTATATATGTATGTGTATTTAGTATAGATGTCTGAACTTTTATTCTTATCCTTATTGTTATGTATATAATAAATTGTAATAATAAATAAATAAAATAAATAAAATAAATAAAATAAATAAAATAAATAAAATAAATAAAATAAATAAAATAAATAAAATAAATAAAATAAATAAAATAAATAAAATAAATAAAAAAAATAAAATAAATAAAATAAATAAAATAAATAAAATAAATAAAATAAATAAAATAAATAAAATAAATAAAATAAATAAAATAAATAAAATAAATAAAATAAATAAAATAAATAAAATAAAATAAATAGAATAAATAGAATAAATAGAATAAATAGAATAAATAGAATAAATAGAATAAATAAATAAAATAAAATAAATAGAATAAATAGAATAAATAGAATAAATAGAATAAATAGAATAAATAGAATAAATAGAATAAATAGAATAAATAGAATAAATAGAATAAATAAAATAAATAAAATAAATCAAATAAATCAAATAAATTAAATAAATTAAATATATAATATAAATTAAATAAATTAAATAAATATTCAAAATTATATCTATATATAGTTATTAATTATAGTTATTAGTTTATAATATGTATCAGTATTGTATAAAAGCATATTTTATAAAAATACTACTAAAAACTAAATAATTTCTACCAACTTGTATAATATATAAAAAGCACCTCGTATAAATTAGTCTTAAATAGCTGAGTCGCGCTCAAGCGACTGCTTTTGCGGCCAGCTAAACAAATTAAATATATATTCTGCCATGGAAATTGTAAATTATATTAACATTTATTTTTATGTATGGATATCTTTTGTAATTTGTATTAAATAAATAAATAAAATACACTTTACACCCTCTCCATAATCTTATTGACGAAATAAAGAAAAATTGGGGCAAGGTAAATCCTTGCGGGTTGGCTAGAAATTATAGTGGTATCAAGTTGAAACTTGGTAATTATGCGTAACTAAACAAGAACTTATTAATAAATACACTTTACACCCTCTCCATAATCTCATTGACGAAATAAAGAAAAATTGGGCATGAAATAATATATTATTTCTAGCCAACCCGCAAGGATTTACCTTGCCCCAATTTTTATTTATTTCGTCAATAAGATTAAGGAGAGGGTGTAAAGTTTATTTACTAGTTAGTATTTGTATAGTTACGCATAATTACCAAGTTTCAACTTGATACTTCTATTATTTCTTGCCAACCCGCAAGGATTTACCATGCCCCAATTTTTCTTTATTTCGTCAATAAGGTTATGGAGAGGGTGTAAAGTGTATTTATTAATATGTTCTTGTTTAGTTACGTATAATTACCAAGTTTCAACTTGATACTTCTATTATTTCATGCCAACCCGCAAGGATTTACCTTGCCCCAATTTTTCTTTATTTCGTCAATAAGATTATGGAGAGGGTGTAAAGTGTATTTATTAATATGTTCTTGTTTAGTTACGCATAATTACCAAGTTTCAACTTGATACATCTATTATTTCATGCCAACCCGCAAGGATTTACCTTGCCCCAATTTTTCTTTATTTCGTCAATAAGGTTATGGAGAGGTTGTAAAGTGTATTAATTAATATGTTCTTGTTTAGTTACGTATAATTACCAAGTTTCAACTTGATACATCTATTATTTCTAGCCAACCCGCAAGGATTTACTTTGCCCCAATTTTTCTTTATTTCGTCAATAAGGTTATGGAGAGGTTGTAAAGTGTATTTATTAATATGTTCTTGTTTAGTTACGTATAATTACCAAGTTTCAACTTGATACATCTATTATTTCATGCCAACCCGCAAGGATTTACCTTGCCCCAATTTTTCTTTATTTCGTCAATAAGATTATGGAGAGGGTGTAAAGTGTATTTATTAATATGTTCTTGTTTAGTTACGTATAATTACCAAGTTTCAACTTGATACTTCTATTATTTCATGCCAACCCGCTAGGATTTACCTTGCCCCATTTTTTATTTATTTTGTCAATAAGATTAAGGAGAGGGTGTAAAGTTTATTTACTAGTTAGTATTTCTTTAGTTACGTAAAATTACCAAGTTTCAGCTTGATACCACTATTATTTCTAGCCAACCCGCAAGGATTTACCTTGCCCCAATTTTTATTTATTTCGTCAATAAGATTAAGGAGAGGGTGTAAAGTGTATTTATTAATATGTTCTTGTTTAGTTACGTATAATTACCAAGTTTCAACTTGATACTTCTATTATTTCTAGCCAACCCGCAAGGATTTATCTGACCCGCAAAATCATACTACTACCCGCAGGACATTATATCTTCGCAATCACAATAAGGAGCTTTACGAAAGTTAATTAATTATCTAGCGGCAGTTTAATTACGTATACTCACGAAGTTTCAACTTGTTAGAACCGTTATTTCTGGCCAACCCGCAAGGATTTATCTGACCCGCAAAATCATACTACGACCTGCAGTACATTATATCTTCGCAATCACAATAAGGAGCTTCAAGAAAGTTAATTAATTATCTAGCGGCAGTTTAATTACGTATACTCACGAAGTTTCAGCTTGTTAGAACCGTTATTTCTGGCCAACCCGCAAGGATTTATCTGACCCGCAAAATCATACTACGACCCGCAGTACATTATATCTTCGCAATCACAATAAGGAGCTTCAAGAAAGTTAATTAATTATCTAGCGGCAGTTTAATTACGTATACTCACGAAGTTTCAGCTTGTTAGAACCGTTATTTCTGGCCAACCCGCAAGGATTTATCTGACCCGCAAAATCATACTACGACCCGCAGTACATTATATCTTCGCATTCACAATAAGGAGCTTCAAGAAAGTTAATTAATTATCTAGCGGCAGTTTAATTACGTATACTCACGAAGTTTCAGCTTGTTAGAACCGTTATTTCTGGCCAACCCGCAAGGATTTATCTGACCCGCAAAATCATACTACGACCCGCAGTACATTATATCTTCGCAATCACAATAAGGAGCTTCAAGAAAGTTAATTAATTATCTAGCGGCAGTTTAATTACGTATACTCACGAAGTTTCAGCTTGTTAGAACCGTTATTTCTGGCCAACCCGCAAAATCATACTACGACCCGCAGTACATTATATCTTCGCAATCACAATAAGGAGCTTCAAGAAAGTTAATTAATTATCTAGCGGCAGTTTAATTACGTATACTCACGAAGTTTCAGCTTGTTAGAACCGTTATTTCTGGCCAACCCGCAAGGATTTATCTGACCCGCAAAATCATACTACGACCCGCAGTACATTATATCTTCGCAATCACAATAAGGAGCTTCAAGAAAGTTAATTAATTATCTAGCGGCAGTTTAATTACGTATACTCACGAAGTTTCAGCTTGTTAGAACCGTTATTTCTGGCCAACCCGCAAGGATTTATCTGACCCGCAAAATCATACTACGACCCGCAGTACATTATATCTTCGCAATCACAATAAGGAGCTTCAAGAAAGTTAATTAATTATCTAGCGGCAGTTTAATTACGTATACTCACGAAGTTTCAGCTTGTTAGAACCGTTATTTCTGGCCAACCCGCAAGGATTTATCTGACCCGCAAAATCATACTACGACCCGCAGTACATTATATCTTCGCAATCACAATAAGGAGCTTCAAGAAAGTTAATTAATTATCTAGCGGCAGTTTAATTACGTATACTCACGAAGTTTCAGCTTGTTAGAACCGTTATTTCTGGCCAACCCGCAAGGATTTATCTGACCCGCAAAATTATACTACGACCCGCAGTACATTATATCTTCGCAATCACAATAAGGAGCTTCAAGAAAGTTAATTAATTATCTAGCGGCAGTTTAATTACGTATACTCACGAAGTTTCAGCTTGTTAGAACCGTTATTTCTGGCCAACCCGCAAGGATTTATCTGACCCGCAAAATCATACTACTACCCGCAGTACATTATATCTTCGTAATCACAATAAGGAGCTTCAAGAAAGTTAATTAATTATCTAGCGGCAGTTTAATTACGTATACTCACGAAGTTTCAGCTTGTTAGAACCGTTATTTCTGGCCAACCCGCAAGGATTTATCTGACCCGCAAAATTATACTACGACCCGCAGTACATTATATCTTCGTAATCTCAATAAGGAGCTTTACGAAAGTTAATTAATTATCTAGCGGCTGTTTAATTACGTATACTCACGAAGTTTCAGCTTGTTAGAACCGTTATTTCATGCCAACCCGCAAGGATTTTATCTGACCCGCAAAATCATACTACGACCCGTAATAATTTCATAGTAATATCAGTGGTGAATACATTCTGACCCGCAAAATACTTTGCGGGTTGACCTGACCCGCAAATTAGTACCTCCCGTTTAGTAATAAACGTAGAGAATTAATTGGTCGGCGAATGAGCCTATAGCCTGGGATAATGGACCTGGGGTAAGGACAATAGGCCTAGGGGTAAGGGGCAATGGGCTCAATTTCAGATTCTTCTGATGTTCCTACTAACCTATTTGTCATCAAATGATTGTATATCTCACTAAAAGATTTAATAATGAGTTCTTAATAGTGTAGATAAAGAGCCTCTATTGAACTCTCCCAGGAAGCGCTAGGGTAGTAAATCTAAGATTAGTAACCTATTCCACTAATTGGATCTAGTACTTCAACCTATCTCTCCCAGGCAGCGCTAGGAGTATCAAGTCTAAATATTTAAGTTTATTTTCCATATTAGTTAATCATACTTAAATTGTATTTTGCAATCATATGAATTATATCATTAACCTCTTCTTTAAATATTTAATTTTTTAATGAATCCATATATATTACTTATCATTTATGTTATATTTAATAATTAACCAGTCATCACTCTCGGTGATAAACTATAGAGAAAATTTGTATATATAGGGCACTTATTAATGTTAATTTTTACAATTTTTATGTTGTCACGTATTGGTTAAGTATGTTTGATTTATATTGTAATAATAATTTTTTAATTTATTTATTGGATTGATTAATACGAAAGTGGTTGGTTTCAATTAATATTATTATATAAGTCTTTAAATTTCTATGAGTTGACGCCCTCTCAATGGAGGTAGAGGTGATTTCACACCAAATGAATTAATTAGTAAGTAAACATTTTTAGTAATGATTGATTGATTAATTAATTAGAGGTTTTTTTGTTTTTTGGAAAAAATAAAAATTAAAATAAAATAAAAATAATGTGGAACTTGTTAATATTACATATAAAATAATAAACTAATCAAGTAATTGTATTAGCAATTATGATGTTTTAGAATTAACATGATTGTAATTGTATGTAATATATTTGTGTTTAGATAATATATTCGACTGAGGATGACTCTGATTGAGTCGAAACGTCTCATTTAACAAATAGCAATGGTTCTTATTTAAGAAAAAAACCTTCCCACACCTTAAACATCCATCTGATCTTCCTCTCATTAGTTTTCTAAGTCACCCATCTTTAAACACAGTACCACTCTCGTTGTGGTACTGGAATACATATAAGCCCTTTATTTTCTTCTGCTGATGACATCTTGTAGCGGTTTATTTTCATACCGCTGCATTAGAGCCTTTGTTATTGGTTGATGGACGCATCTCCCAATACCTTTGGCTCTGTGAATGTTGACCTCTAGATCTGGGGACGCTTAGATCTAGTGGTAGGAGAAAGTTTATGCCTGTTGTTTATATGGTGATAGTGATAAGGTATGTTTCTTTAGCGTGGTTCAAGGTTGGTGTGGTTGGCACGTGCCGGATCAGTCGGTGTGAGTCGAGTGTTGTGGTAGGTCGCGGGAGGTGCCTCGATATAGCTTGATCGAGCCGTCTCCGTGATCATGAAACACTTAGTTTTGTTCAGAGTAAAGTTATGATATAGATTTTTTCTTTTGCTTGAGCAAGATCGTCAACCTTTTAGTTTTTTTTGGAGTTTAGTTTTTGCTGGAGCATAATTAAATTTATTTATTTTGCGTGGTCGCAACCTTCCTTGCTTTTCTTTTATAAAAGTAGTTTTCTTTTAAATAAAAAGTTTTGTTTCTCACGACGAGGACTTTGGGTTTCGTTATTTCTTCCCAGATTATAAAATAACGTGGCGCTCAAAAATTAATTGTAGCTCCTTGAAACAATAACCCTCTCCCATCTCCACTGAGCTAGGGCAAAAATAAAAATCAATTGTATGCCGAAGATGGTGAGGCGACAATGTTTAGCCAAAACCAAGCTGTTGGTCTCCTGATCAAATATTGAAGGTAAACCCTTCTTTAATTCCTTAACAAATATAAATGTTCTATGAACTCAGCTTAATTCTATAATTTCCTTTGTCTAATTATGTTGTAGGTATACCCACAGAAACATATGAAGTTGTTAAAGATAGCAAGGAGTGGATTGATAAAACTGAAGCTGCTTCACCTGTCAGGGATATCACAGATGTAGACAATAAACCAGGTAACTCTATTATATTATGTGTGTTTACAATTTCCCTCTTTAAAATTTTAATTTCTCTACAATGTTTTCTACTTCTTTGTTAACTAATGAGATATTCTATGATCTATTTTGTATTGATTTCAATACTAATGTCCACAGGAGAGCCGAAAAACTGTAGCTCAAATTCTACAGGTGCTAGAGCAATGATTTTTTTTTCAGTAGATTTTTATTACACTCAAAATTAGTTAGAACTACTGAAAACGTGAATTTTTTTTGATATTTTAGCTGCTAAATGGAGTTAAAAAGTGGAGTTGTCCGCTTTTGAAACAAAAACAAGGTTTTGTCCGTTTTTGAAGCAAAATGACATTGAAAATAATGGTTAGAATAATAATATTGGAGAAATAAATTCTTTTTCTCGTTTTTCAGAGTTCTTAGGGGGTAGTGCCCCCAAATTTAGAGCTAAAATTGATTTCTCGATTTCCCGTCGGGGTATCATTTTTCTAAACATGAATGACAAAATGGTAGGAGTAGGTATTCAGATTCTAAAGCCCGCAGTGCAACATAGGAACAAGTTAGTAAAATGCAGCCTCCTGATTGTAGAGGTGGGTAATAACAGTTATTTGGCGAGAACATGTTCTTACTGTTCTGTTATCAGGCAATAACATGTTCCAATAATATGTTATTTGAAGAACAGGTAACAGCTCCCTTTCGGGCTGCCGAGGGGGGGGTAGCTTTCGATGCCGACGAGATATAAGACGACCGGGGGGGGGGGGTATTTTAAAAGTTAAAGAAAACACAAAAGCATTTTAAAATATGAATTTTTGTACTTGTTAATACCAACGTAATAAATTATACAATGAAGTTAATATATATACGGTTCTCTAAATTAGTAGAAAAATGAATTTCTCAATTTCACCCCGATTATATGATTTTTCTGGACGTTTATGTAAAATGTCATCGAACTCTTCTTATTACCTTAGGCTCCATGCGTCTGAATTTCTTTTTGAAACCGATAAGTAGGTAGGTATCAATTATAAACATAATTGATGATACGTCAGAAATAGTTGCAGTAATGTGACTTCGTGTAAAGGTATAATATAATTACATATAATGAAAGTTGTTAGAGGAAAATCGGTTCAGTAGAACTGGAGATAAGTGTGAGATCAGCTTAGATACGCGGAAGTGGAAAGGCGGGCCACCTCAAAAGGGTGAAGGGGTGTGGGACAAACTCTCTGGATAGGATAGGTAAGATGAGGCAAAGAGGGGTTAGAGTTAACACTAACGTAACTCAGATTGGCGGATAGATAGACAGGGATAGCCCTTAGCCATAAGGTTAAGGTAAGGAGTAAAGGACATTGGCCTTGGAATGGAAATCGGGTCATGCAAGTGCAAGTTAGAACCGAGACCGAGCTCTACCCTGCAAAAGCAAAATCGTTGTCCTTTATAATAAAATTATTTAAACTTAAATAACAGAAACAGGTCAGAGAACAGAACAGTAGAGAAGTGTTATAATCAGAGACGGGAAAAAGTCATAAACGTCATAGTCATATGATTTTGTCATAAAATAGCCATTTTTCGAATAAACGTCATAAAATGGGGGTTTCTTGGGATAAACGTCATAGAATGGCCGTTTTTGTCAAATGTTTAGCAAAAAGTTTGTTTTTTTTGTTAAAGCAAATTTTTATATTGAACTTTCGTGGTCCGGTTCCAGGTAAAAGTGCAGTTCAAACAAAAAACCCTTACACCAGTTTAGTGAAAGGCCTGGGCTCCTAATTCCCTGACCACTTTCGGACTTAACTAATGCGCTTATGCATACCTGCAACTAGAGAGGCACCGAGGGTCATCCCTAATTCCAAACAAGGGCTCCTGATCGGCTCCTTCTTGGAACAAATCTTCCAATTAGAATCCAGGAAGGTCAAGATAGATTCTCCAATCAGCCAATAGTAAACCCATTGGGTTGGGCAGTTTCCTGATTAGCTGTTCCAGAACTTATGATTTTGTATATATTCATGGTAAGGGATTAGAATGTTTAATTGCTCATTTGATTTCTTACTCAAATGATGATTTCTTACTCTGTTACTTGTTTTTTTTTTACTTGTTCTTTTCACTTGGGTTTCGTTGGTAAAACCAAAAAAGGAAACCCTTATAGTTTCGTTCATGTGTCTGTCTATCTGTCAGTCGGTAAAGTTCCAATAACTGTTGAATCAAAAGAGATAGAAACATGAAACATTCCAATATTAAAGATCGTTTTGACGCACACACAGGAAAAATATTGTGAACTCAAAATAATCAGCTGTTCAAATTCAAAATGGCGGATAACTCACGTCACGCGATTTTTTTTTTTTTTTAAATTTTAAGTGGGGTATCAAATGAAAGGTATTGAAGGGAAGATACAAAACTATATAACACTTGTGGAAAGCGTTTAATTTTCAACGCCATTTTGTCAAAAAACATCATCATTTTGCGTGTACCCCCCCCCCCCCCCCCCCCCCTCCCCTTAAAAGTATAATGTCCGCTGTTTCTTAAAATATGCAAAATGTGCTTTCTGCTGGGCCATAGAAAAATAAGAATAGCAATTCAATATGAATTACTGGGAATCCAAGATGGCGGCTAATTCCTGTCACGGGGGATTTTAATTTTTTTTTAATTTTGAGTGAGGTATATAATGAAAGGTAGAGGAGTAGATTACAAAAATATATAACACGTGTGGAAAGTGTTTAATTTTTCATGCCATTTTGTTAAAAAAACATCAAAATTTGAATCATGAATGGGAACACGCCCAGGCCATAGCTGCCCGACTAAAGGGCAAAGAAGTTAGGAAATTGCCTGAAGGGCGAAAAGCAAATGAATTGTCATGCATGAAATTTGCTCCCAGCTCATCTGCATGAAATATTGAAATCTTTCTTTTGAACTGTTACCCTCCAAAATAACGCTAATTTTCGCTAAAAAAGCTAAATTTTCACAGTGAAAATAAACGTCATAAAACAAACGATTTTCTAAAATAGAGGTCATAAAACAGGATAATAAAAGTCATAAAAGTCATAGAATAAAGGTCATGAAATGGAAAAATAAAAGTCATAAACGTCCCGTCTCTGGTTATAATATAACAGCTCATTGCCAGGGCCGTAACTACAACCGGGGGCCCCCAATCCTACGGCCCTATTTGAATTTCAATGGGCAAAACGAAATAATGTGAATTTTAAAAGCCGTTTATCAAAAAAATTCGTTTCAGGAAAGAATAATTATGGACTATTATTAAACGGTTCTTTTAAAACTAGGGGGCCCCTAGACATTTACAGAAAAATATTCAATATTTTCACATACCAGGGGCCCCATGACAAACTTAGTTCACCAGTAAGTTTTTTGAGGACTATTACACAGTGAACTGACAAAAAACTCTGATGCTTATACTCAATATAATGTTCACCTTTATCAGAGTTTTTTCCTTAAACTGTTACGAAGAGATCGTATAAGTTATATATGTAGCCTAGTTATGTAGTAGCCTAACTAAAGTAACCAGGAGGTAGGTGAGGATTTAGCTATAGAATAGAGGCTAAATTAGACATTTTCAATTTTGGGTAATGTGCAAAATAAAATACTATAATGTGGGTAAACTTGACCTCTAGAATGCATTAAAACACGTTTTGGGGCGTTATTTTTCAAAAAAATTCCGGTGGAGGACCCCCCGAACCCCCCTTTTTCTGGGGGGGGGGGGTACTCTAGACACCGCGAAGGGCCCCCAGAATAATGTGCCCCAGGGCCCCCAAGATTGTAGTTACGGCCCTGCTCATTGCATCTTGTTCTTGTTCTCGAAATGAAATGTTATTGATTCTGTTCTGTTCTAGGATAACAAGAACAGTAGAGAAGTGTTATCATATAACAATAACAGATAACAGCTCATTGCATCTTGTTCTTGTTCTCGAAATGAAATGTTATTGATTCTGTTCTAGGATAACAATAACAGGAAGATCTGTTCTGTTATCCTGAGCTGTTATAATGTGAACTGTTATTCGAGAACAGGTATTTTCCAATAACATGTTCTTCTAAGCTGTTCTGTTCTTTTCGACCCACCTCTACCTGATTGGCTGTTTTGGTTAAGTCCACTTTTGAAGCAAAACGTGTGTTGACTTGTCCGTATTTGAAACAAAACTATAAATATTATTGCATTTTTACCCCTTTTCTGGTCATTTTTGATGCAAATGGACAGCAGAATCTGATGCAGCAGCCAAAAATCTATAAGAAACAATCGATAACTGAAATTCGGGAAAAATGTCGAATGTCCGTCTTTGATACTAGGCTCCTCAAATATACATTTTCTTTTCTCTGTTGTAGATTTACCAAAAGAAACATATGAAGTTGATATAGATAGCAAGGAGTGGTTTGTTAAATCTGAACCTGCTTCACCTGTCAAAGATACTACAGATATAGATAATAGATCAGGTAACTTAGAACCAGTAAAATCTGTGTTTTTAATGATAAAGTTGGGAGTATAATCTTGTTAAAGATAAGGGAATATTTGGCATGTTTTTTAAAAAGTTATAATTTTTTATTTCTTTCAAACATTTGCAAATATATAATCTTCAAAAATATATAAGGGGTTTTTATAACTGTAGTGTATTTTATTGTTGAGGATGCTTAATTAGTAGCATGTAGGTAATGCATGAAACGTGAACGGGATTTTACAAAGTAACACGATAAGATAGATAACAGAAAAGATAGTGTAGCCAACTTTGAAACATTACGACACCTCTAAAATAACTGCAGTTCATTTGTACCGTTGGAGAAAAGTTATGCTAAATTGTTGATGCTTTTGACTCCCTTGTTATTATTATTGATTAGGCTTTGTGTTTTTTCTCCAGGTTTGCAGATAGAATGTGAGCAGAGTCTAAAAATGTTCATTAAAACTGAAGATACTTCACCTGCGAGGTATTCTCAACAGGTAGTGGCATCGATAAGTCTTCCAGGTAACACATAAATTATTCCTTAAGTGTGCATTACAGTAGAGTCTCGCTAATCCGGGTTTGACGGGACCGGACCCAGTCTGGATTACCGAAAGTCCGGATTAAACGGAATCAGTTTTAAAATGTCTGTAAAACGTTTTAGTAGGGTAAAACTATTAAAATCGATGATTTTATCGTAAAAATTACTTTTATTAGTCTCCAAAACATGCTTGTACAACGTAGGTGATATACCAGTCAGAATATCAAATGAATTAAAATAAAACGACAATCTATTATGCACAGAGCTGGATTTACATATTTGGTGGCCAGGGGCCCAAGAAAAATTGCCGCCCCCCCCCCCCCCCCCTCCAAAAAAAAGCACATAGTATTTATATTACAAGTTTTATTTTAAAATTAGTCATAATTTAACAGTAACTTTGTTTGTAGGAAATAAATAGTTAAAGTGTAGTTATAATATAATTTTAAAAAACGGCCAGTCATGCACCATGACTTAATTAGCGAATTTTCAAAGCAATCTGTGTATTATTGCCTTATGATAATACAGGAAAATTTTGGTAAAATTGGTACATAGGGGTACCGGGTACAAAAGTCAAAATAGTATTTACCCTTCAAGATGCATGTCGTTGGAAAGCTCTAAGAGAACAGTAATTGTTGTACACTTTTGTCATATTTTCATATAAGAGGGGGGTAAAATGGAAAAAACACGTTTTATGCTATTTTTGACACTAAATTGTCAAAATTTGACCTCTAAATGGACTCCAAAAATTCTGGCCAACGAACTCAGCCTTTCTTTTGATATTATTGACAATTTAAAATTTGTTAGGATTTTTTAGGTGTATCCTAGGGTGAGATATGGTCTGGAGTGACACATACATACATAAGAAAAAGTGTTAAATTTCAGGAATCGATGAAGAATGGTATTTCATTTCCATGGAGAAAATTTTCAAAAATTCGCATTTAAAATTTTTGAACCCATTGCAATAGCTTAATTTTGCTGAATACCTTTGTTGAGAAATTTGTTTATTGAAATTTCTTACGTCTTGCTTTAACAATAGGAATTCGACTTGAATTTAAATGTCATAAATGACATTTAAATTCAAGTCGAATTAAATTCGAAGCTTCAATTCTTTATTTTTTGATCACTTCATTTTGACATTCTGAAAAGCACGACTTTTTGCGTATTTTTGTAAATATCTCGCTTCCTTTAGCTCGGAGACCAATTGATGATCTGATCAAAATTGAAGATTATAAAATTTCACACATGAAACATTTGTTTATTTTTTACTTAGAACGAACCTTTTGGATAATAAAGTTTCCGCATAAGGCGTAAAAAATAATTGTATTACATAGATAATTGTCAATTAACGTTGGCGGAGCTGAAGGGTTTGCTTGGAGATAATGCTCCTACCGATGCGACTATACAAGCAAAATTGATTGAAAAGTATGGCAAGAATATTGTTATTACGATTCAGTGTTATCAGCGATAGGTTCTGCGGATGTCTTCTCTTATAATTGCTGCATCAGCTTCAACTATTCGTGGACGTTCTTCTTCTTGATTCAATTTTTTATTTTCATACCAAGCGTTAGAAAGAATAGTCGCATGAGTATCGAGGAAGCTAATCATTGTCATTTTTTTTTTTTTTTTTTGGTTTCGTTGTAATAACAATATTGTTGCCATACTTTCCAACCAATGTTGCTTCTATTGTCGCATCCGTAGGAGCATCATCTTCAAGTTATAAAACATAGACAATTATCTATGTAATTTTTTTTTTTTTTTTTTTTTTTTTTACGTCTTGTGCGGAAACTTTGGAGCACTTTATTATCCAAAAGGTTCGTTCTACGTAAAAAATAAACATCATGTTTCATGAGTGAAATTTTATAATCTTCATTTTGATCTGATCGTCAATTGGTCTCTGAGATAGAGGAAGCGAGATGTTTACATAAATACGTAAAAAGTCTTGCAAAAACAAACACTACTCAAGTTATAATAAGCTAGGGTTTTGCTGATCCGTTCGTTGTACGTAAATAATGAAAGATAGCTTTTCTGTGGGAAATTTAATAATCTATTTTTTTAAAAATCTCCTTAATTTGTCTCCGAGACTTAGGAAGCGAGATATTCATAAAAATACGTAAAAAATGGTGCGACAACGGATACTAGATATTCATAGATATTCTTCATCGTATATTCCGTAAACCGTCCATTGCACGTAAATATTTAATGAGTTTTTTTTGTGGGAAATTTTGTTATCTTTAATTTTGCTAACCACCTTGATTGGTGACATAGCCATAGGAAGCGAGATATTAGCAAAATACCGATTTTTTTTACCTTTGCCCTTGAATATCAATTAACGCGACCACGATCATATTGCCGATTTTCAATATCTTTTTCAGAACGTCAAAATGAAGTGATCAAAAAATATATTGAAGCTCCGAATTTTTTGGAACAGAAAACCTAAAATGACTGGACTATCAAGAAAGCAAAAGAAAAGTGTTTTTTGCAGTTAATAAGTATTTAATGTTTATATTATAAACTGCTGACTGCTGGGAATGCTTTAAATTGTTTAAAAACATAGTTTTATGTCTGGTTTTACCTTTAAAGATTACGCTGTATAAAAATAGAGTAAAGTTGGCCTAAACTGCAGTTCTAATCTAACTGGTGTACGTAAGTGAATAACTAGCGGTGATGAGTTATAAATCACTAACCGTTCTATGCCCAAATCTAAAATCCACTTAAACACTAATAAATAAAAACTTATGCCTCCTGACCTGCACTTGCGCTCATACTCAACTGTACAATTAGACAATTAGGATAAAAAAGTTCAATTAGTGAATAAATAAATATTATACTTTTTGTTGCTTTTTGTTGCTCTCACGCATTAGAAGTGAAACTTAAGTTCTAGAATGCATTGCTCTCTTTCATTTTTTGAATTAAGAAATGGTTATGGGAAATTTAATTGAAAAAAAATATTGCTACGCCAAGGCAACCACATTTATTCCAATAAAAATAAATGTTAGTTTTGATTTGCTGGTCTTTAAATAGATATAATACAATTAATCTGTAAAAATGTTACACTTGGACGAGTCTCGAATCGCAAATCTCGTTACACGATTTCACTATACGAAATGATTCACTCTACCGCCGCCAAAGAAGTTTCACTTCAAAAATATGTTTTATGATTTTTGTTTTATTTTTCTTTCTGCCGCCTTTTGCCATCTTCGAAAATTTGCCGCCAGGGGCCCGGGCCCCCATGGCCCCTGCGTAAATCCAGCCCTGATTATGCAGGTGGCAGGTATAAAAGGGACTTCCTGAGAAGAACTTCCTGTGTTCTGATATGAAATTCGAGGAGCAATAATCATTTCACAAAAAGTTGAGACATTAGACATTGGCAGCTTGGTGAGATTTCTTGGAACTGCGTTGAGCCGCCGCTGTATGTTTCTTAAAACCCTCTACCCATCTCAGTCACATAAAATTGAATTTATTGGAATACACTACCTTTATATCTTCTGCCCCTTACATTTCTATGGATCGAAAGAGATTTATTGATGTTCTTACTTATTCCTAATTATTCTAAATCTGCTTATTTTTAACAATAATACCGGGTATTCCTCGTGTTAGAACGTTGGAATATACACCTGTAAACTATACTAGGAACAATTTTATATATTTTTAATAGACAATAAAAGTAGAAATTCCAATTATGTATCTTAATTATTCATAAATCTGAACAGGCCCTGGTTCCAATTTGTACATAGTTTTTGGCCTGTCCGGATTAAACGGATGTCCAGACTAGCACGGTCCGGATAAGCGAGACTTTACTGTACTTTGTAACTTACTCGACCTTGAAACCTGAATTTTGTTTAATTGATGAATTTTATGTCAATAATTTTATGATGAATTTTAGTATGTAGACAAACATAATAACCAAAAAACACACAAGCGTTTATCCCAAGTGTCTGAAATAAAGAACTCACTATATTATCATTTATTAAAAAAAAAGTACAGCAGAAAAAGAGGAAATTTAGAAATTTCTTCATAGAAATTAAGAATTGTATAATTAAATGTACTACTTGAAGAACCTTTTCTCTAATATGATATGTATTGGCTTTATTTCCAACATTCATTTTGACTTGTTAATATATTTTTTAGGTCCAGCTAATGAACAGCCAAAGACAGGAACTGGAAAAGACAGTTTCCTCTTTTGTCAATATACTGGACAAGTACAGTCTGGACTCCAAATCCATAATGGCGATGGTGATGAGGAATCCGATGCTACTCAGTATCTTCATTGTGAGCCCAAAACTGATTCCGAATGTCATAGTAAAAAGGACGTCGCCTCGTGTTGGGTATTTCAGTGCGCCCACTGTAAATACAAAACTGACAGAAAGTGTAATCTGAAAGAACATATTGACTCGGTACACAAGAAATTAAAGGGATTTCAATGTCCCCACTGTGAATATAGCTACAAGAGGCAGAGACTTCTAAAAGTCCATATCGATTCGGTACATAAGAAAATTAGGGCCCTTCAGTGCCCTCATTGTGATTATAAATCCAACTGGGAGAAAAGTTTGAAAATTCATATCGACTCGATACATAACAAAATATGGGCGTTTCAGTGTGCCCACTGTGAATACAAAACTAACTGGAAGAACTGTCTGAAAGATCATATCGAATCCGTCCATAAGAAAAATAGAGCATTTCAATGCCCTCGTTGTGATTATAAATCCAACTTGAAGAATACAATAAAAACTCATATCAAGTCAGTACATGAGAAAATAAAGGCTTTCCTGTGCCCCCATTGTGACTATAAAACCCACCTGATGAGCAATATGAAAATTCATATCGACTCGGTACATAAGAAGATATGGGCGTTTCAGTGCACCCAGTGTGAATACAAAACCAACTACAAGGCACATCTGAAAGATCACGTTGACTCGGTGCATAAGAGAATAATGGCGTTTGCATGTCCTCAATGTGACTATAAAACCAACCAGAAGAGTGGTATGAAAATTCATATCGACTCGGTACATAAGAAGATATGGAAATTTCACTGCCCTCATTGTGACTACAAAACCAACAGAAGAAATAGTATGGGTATTCACATTGACCGGGTACATATGAAAGTCAAGGCATTTGTGAAAGTAAAGTCATTTCTATGCCCACATTGTGACTATAAAACCAACCAGAAGAGTGATATGAAAATTCATATCGATTCGGTTCATATGAAAATATGGGCATTTCAGTGCCCTCACTGTCAATATAAAACCAACAAAAAGTATAACATGAAAACTCACATTAGATCAGTTCATAAGTTAATACATTTGTGAGAGCCGTTGCACTGTCCAGTGAAATACAATATGTTGCCAAGTAGCTATTATAATAATCATAGTTGTTATTATCTTATAAGGTAGTTGGATTAAATGTCTGTGGATGAAACCGGGTTAAAGGAAAGATGAGGCTAAAGAAGGAGAAAAAATATCTTTATCTACCCACGGCAGCAAAATGAAACATTACTTCACTGATTTTAGGACGGAAACTACTATTTCGCTGATTTGTCATGAAAATATTAAAAACAGGCAGGAAAGTAGTTAAAACTGTCAGGAAAATACTTTCTCCTGCTGAAACTACTATTTCGCTGATTTGTCATGAAAATATTAAAAACAGGCAGGAAAGTAGTTAAAACTGTCAGGAAAATACTTTCTCCTGCTGAAACTACTATTTCGCTGATTTGTCATGAAAATATTAAAAACAGGCAGGAAAGTAGTTAAAACTGTCAGGAAAATACTTTTTTCCGTGGTAGGCTGTGAAATAGTAACTTTAGAGCCTAAAAGACATAGCTAAAATCCATTTTTTCATTACGTGGACTTAAAAAATCTTTTCATTACTCCTAGCTGTAAAGAAAAAATCTTTTACGTCCTAGGAACTAAAAGATTTTTTATGTCCGGCGGGTAGTTGTCAAAACTTCCGTTAGTACCGCTGCAGTCTTTGAGAAATGCTTCTAGTACGATTAAAATCCGCTAGATATCAATGCGTTTTATTTATCTTTTCTTATAGTGTAACCTCTTTTTAAGGTTTCTTTTTTTAAGTCTTAAGTATGTAGTAATATTTGTTATTATTATATATTGATTAGTGATTAATATTTAATTTTTTTTTTATTGTCTGCTACCTCGGAAAAAATAGCATATGCTACGCGACTGTGAAGTGTTTTTTCTTTACCTTGGCAATATTTACTGTCTCGCTTCACTCGACAGTAAATGTAATTGCCGCGGTAAAGAAAAAACTCACTTCACAGCCTAGTAACATAATATACTTTTTCCTGCGCCTAGGCAGAGAAAGTAACTGTGTTTAGCAGTGCGTGCCATAACCTCTGATTTAGTTTGTGTTTGGTTTTATTTTAATTTAGTTTCATACTTGTATTATTACAAAGTAGTGTTATATTATTAATGTATTAATTATATTATTATTATTTAAAAGTTTAAAAATGATAAGCTGAAAAAGGATTTTAATTGTAGGTCTTTGAATAATTAATCTCGAGAAGAAGTGGCAACCCTGAACACTGGAGCACGACTTGTTTTGGTTTGAGTTTATTGACTATTCATCTCAAACTCTTCCTAAGCTTCCATTTTTTATCTGCATAGCGTGAGTAGATAAAATATTGTATGGTAATATTGAGTAGGTAAATATTGTACTCACGCTATGCAGATAAAAAATTGTATGCAACATTTGCATTTCTGCCTTGTTTATTCATTGCCAGTCTCGGCTTTGTTATTTTATTCTTTTGTCTCTTTATTTCAATTCCAAGAAATGTTTTTCCTTCTTCTCTTTGCATATCAAATCTTTCTGACAGTTGACATTCAAGAAGAACTTAGACCTTCGCATTTGCTAAAAATTAGTATATCATCGACATATACTATGAGATATAGTGTCTTTTTCTTTGTTGACATAGAGACAGCAATCGTTTTGTGACCTGGAAAATCCAATCTGAACCATGTAGCTCTCAAACTTTTCAATCCAGCATTTAGGCGACTGGCGTAGTCCATATAAAGATCTTATCAATTTACAAACTGAGCCTGGTTTACCTGTGACTCCTTCCGGCAGTTCCATGTAAACATCTTCCTGGACATAGCCATTGAGAAAAGCAGTTCTAACGTCAAGTTGTAGCATCTTAAGATCTTGAGTCACAGCCAATGACAGCAAAATCCTAACGGTACTCAATTTCGCCACAGGTGAATATACGTTTTTGTCTAGTTCCGGATCTCCACGTTGCATGAATCCTCTAGCTACCAAACGAGCTTTCTTCTTTCCACCTTGTTTTACCTTAAATACCCACCTACCATCTATAACTTTCACTCTATCAGGTCTTTCAACTATTTTCCAGGTATTATTTTCATCAAGCACTTCTTGTTCTTCTTTAATCGCTTTATCCCATCCTTCTTGCCTCATAGCTTCTTTAAATGTCTTAGGGGCTTCGTTGGTGACTTGTCTGTGACTACAATTGATAATCGTCCATCCAAATGGGTACTTTACGGTTCCTTTTAGGCCATATTATTCACAGTTGAGTTCTCTTTTTCATCTTAGTCTTCTTTAATTTCCTTTTCTTTTGTTGCTAAATAGGGATAATTATCAAAAATGTTAACCAGAACATCCTGGTTAAGTATGTGTGTCAGATTGTATTTGACAATGAGGTAACTAAACAATTCTTTTAGAGCTTCTGTAGACATAATAATGCCTTTTTTTAAATACAGTAGAGCGTCGATTATCCGAACTAATGTTTTTTGGGGTGGTTCGGATAATCAAAAATTCGGATAATCAAAATTCACTAGAAATTTAAAAGGGAAGATGCAAAAATAATCAACCACGTTTATGCAAAAAGCATATTTGTTTTATTTATCTAGTACATAGTGAAAAAAAATATATAAGTTGTATCACCTAAGATTAATTTGGCATAAAGAAGGTTGTAATACTCGTCTGCTTAATTTTTCACTATGAATCTCGATTAGTCGAATCCCATGACGTAATTTGAAATTTTTCAGCCACTCAGAACTGAGGATGAATAAAGAGTCACCACCAAGCTTCATGTTTAATTCCACTGCTTTTTCACACAATATAGGTCCAGATATGGATATGGGCTGTCCAGAGGCCCATTTTTGCAAAAACCAAGTGAATGCAGCATCTTCCAACAATTTGGGATTTATTTTTTTATAGTTTTACAATTTATACTGCCCTCCTCACTGTCAAAATTAAGTGCACTTAATCTTGACCAAGTGATTGAATCAGAATTATTTTTTATTCCCGTAATCCTTGATTTACCAACACCGAAATTGATAGCCAATGCCTTGGCTTTCACCTTTCTTCAGCCGCTTAATAATTTTCATTTTATCTTTTAATGATCCCGGTCCATTCCTGACAATCCGACTAGACGCCTGAAGAGGCAGTGGCCGCGAGACCTCTTAGATAACTGAAATATATTTTATTTATTTAGTTTATATTATTTTCACTTCCTTTGTATCAATAAAATCTGTCAGTCAGTAAGTGCTATCACTGGATAGTTTCTTACATCATGTTCCTTCAAGCCAAATATTCTTAGATATTTATTGCTTATAACAATTATGTATTGTAGTTGCAGTAATCAAATAAAAGTTTAAAAAAAAAAAAAAAAAAAAAAAATCTTTTAATGAAAGCACTACCGTTTCCTTTTTGTCGACATGTTGTAAGTTTTACTTAAAATATCTGACCACTAACTAATTAAATGTATACCTCACAATGAATGATTTAAAACTGAGAGCATTGACATAACCGACCAACAGAATAGAAAAGTATTAAATGGAAAAATGCTGCAAATAATTCCACAAATTACATAGACCAAAGTTAGTTGTTAGTAAACAAATGTTAATATCTGCCCCGTCAAACTGAATTCATCGAAATCTGGTATCCCTTTATACACCAAACACTGCACTTTCTAGGAATTAATTTAGTGGTGGCTTTTTTTTTTTCTATAAAGTTAGTTCGGATAATTGAACGTTCGGATAATCGACGCTCTACTGTATTTCCGATCTTCCGAAGATTTTTTTCAGATTCACTATGTTACGTTACCCCACATAGTAGTAACCATAAGTTCGACAGCATCTAGAATCTCTTTCTGCTTTTTCCCCTGTTGTTCACGGAGAGTTTTAGAAGCAATGATAGAATTCGATGTAGTATATTATGAATTCATTGTATCAATCTGTTGGTTACACACATTTGTGTAATTTTCGCTGTGTTTATGAAATAAAACGCACTAAATCTCACACGAATGAAGTGTTTCTTGTTCAGAAAAAAGCCCTACGTATTATAGGCGGAGCCAGGTGGAACGAGAGTTGTAGGCCTCTTTTCAAGAAATTGCAAGTACTGACGCTAACAGGTATCTACATTTTAGCTGTTGCCTTGGAGATGAAAAGTAAGATAGAGGATGTGGGTAGAAAAGAATATAGATACTCAACAAGAAACTGTAAAAAAATACCTCTTCCCTCCAATCGGTTGGCTCTCACCAATAATCACTTTGATTACATAGGTGTTAAAGTTTTAAATAAAATTAGTTACCAGACTTTAAGTTTGCCAGTGAACTTATTTAAAAATAAAATTTAAAAAATGTTAATTGATAATGCTTTTTATACAATTGAAGAATTTTTAGAACATTCATGAAGGTACTGTGTGGTTTCTGTGTTGTTTTTATCAATATTTTAGTTTTTATGTTTTGTTAACTTTTTAATTAGTCTCATTAGGTTTAGGTACTGTGATTTTGGTTTTAAGTTATAATGTTATTGAATTTTGTTAAAAAGTAAATAACATTTTAGCTTTTAAGTTTTGTATAGTATGTAGGTCTGTGATACTAGTTTTTAAGTTTTAACTCTAATTTATTTATTATTTAGCTTTTAAGTATTATTGTCAGATGTAACTGATATGCCTTGACTTTTTTGAAACTTTCTGTAAGTAACCACAATAAATAAATAAATAAATAAATAAAATAAATAAAATGTTGCGGATTAAAAAAAAATTATATAATTGGATGATACAAACAGCTACTACAATGAAGTTAGCGTTTAATATATCAAATAATAATGTTTTTAGTCATCGGTTGATCAAACTCCACGTAGATAACCTACTTCAAGTTTTTAATAAGACCTTTTACAGTTGCTACCTGCATGTATTCATGAGGCCCAATAACTGAATCTCTAGCTATATCACATTCATAGCATTATTATCATTTTTCCTCATCCAATACTACCTCACATAGACTCTCAGGTATAGTTTGTGTGAGTGGTGCGACAGTTGCTACTTGAGAAAGTCTTTCTGCTCTCTTTTTCTTCTTTGAAGCCCATATCTTTAAGGTGGATAAGCTGGGAAGTGGTATATTTAAGTTGTTTTTCATGTAGAGATACGCTTGTTTGCTTAAACATCTTAAAGCAAATGCTCTTCTCATGTCTACGGCTGACCAGACAGCTCTCTTTTTTTTGTTCATTAAAATATTTATTTGTTCGTCGGTGAAAACTCTCTTAAGAGCGTCTTTTAATTTTTTTATTTCATCCTCTTCATTATTGGAATTGTTTACTACTATAATCTCCAGTTCGTTGCAATTTTCCAATTCCATTTTTAACTTCTCCACTTCTTCTTTAAAATCTCTAATCTGCTCCTCTAAAATTTCATTTTCATTTATCATTCTCGCAACATTTAGATATTTGCATGTATCGCAAACAAAGTTAGGAGGGGAATCAGGTGTCATTTCGAAATCGTCTTCTTTCTTAGAATCTTTAATTAACTCCGTCACAATTTGTCTGGATCTTCTTTTCTCTAACCTCACTTGTCTGGCGCCGGCAGCTTCTTTTTTCTTTTGTGGCGTCGGCGTGTTTGTTAGCTTTTCCGTCGGAAAAGCTTCTTGCTTAAGTTTTCTAGGGCGAGTCAGCCCCATTATTCTGGCTTTCATATCGTCTTCATAGGAGTCCTCAGAGAAATGTTCGGAGCATACTCTGCCATTATTTGGATTAAAGTCAGGACCTTTTTTACATTTAAAAATCCATTGTTTTCTTAACTTAGGGTCTTTTGGAAATCTATAATATACTATTTTCTGAGGGCCTGGAAGTTCTCTAGTTTTTATCAGTGAATTAGAACACAAATTAACGCAACATCTACACCCAGGCATCTAAAAAAAAAAAAAAAAAAAAAAAAAAATTAAAAAAAAAATTAACAATACAAAAAGAAACATGGTAACATAAAACAAGAACAAGGTTTAATTTTCCATAAATAATTTAAAAAATATCAATTTGAAATTTGATACCAAATAACACGACACCTATAAATTATTGTGTTACCTTAAAACAAATGAAGATATTTCCAAAACTTAAATTTCAGTCGTTACTCCAACAGGCATTAACTTTTCAGACTTCCAAACTGGCCTAAAAATAAAACAATAATATAATAGTTATTTATGCACTAAGGGAGTAAAGTAAGCGATTATTACCAGGTGGTATTATTGGTGGTCAATATAGGCAGATGGTCACAATAAGCAGAAGAAAATGTACAGGAAGTATTGAATTTCTGAAGGGACCATGAAAAAGTGGTCAAATTGACCAGGTGGTCAATATACACGGGTGGTCACTTTAGCAGGTTTTACTGTATTTGTTTTTAAGCCTAGTGGCTCATACAAATGAGTTACATACATATATAATAAAAATAAGTTACAGTAGAGTCTCGCTAATCTGGGTTTGACGGGACCGGACCCAGTCCGGATTACCGAAAGTCCGGATTAAACGGAATCAGTTTTAAAATGTCTGTAAAACAAGTTTTAGTAGGGTAAAACTATTAAAATTGATGTTTTTATCGTAAAAATTACTTTTATTAGTCTCCAAAACATGCTTGTACAACGTAGGTCCACTATTTAAGTTAAGAGCTGTTCTGTCCAGTCCGAATATCAAATGAATCAAAATAAAATTACAATCTATTACGCAGGTGGCAGTGGCAGGTATAGAAGGGACTTCCTGAGAAGAACTTCCTGTGTTCCGATATGAAATTCGAGAAACGATAATCATTTCACAAATAGTTGAGACATGTGACATTGGAGGCTTGGCGAAATTTCTTGGAACTGCGTTGAGCCGCCGCTATATGTTTCAAAACCCTCTCCCCATCTCAGTCACATAAAATTGTATTTATTGGAATACAATACCTTAATATCTTCTGCCCCTTACATTTCTATGGAACCGAAACAGATTTATCGATGTTCTTACTTATTCCTAATTATTCTAAATCTGTTTATTTTTAACAAAAATACCGGGTATTGCTATTAAAATATACTAGGTTATAGCGGGTAAACTATACTAGGAACAATTTTATACATTTTTAATAGACAATAAAAGTAAAAACTCCAATTATCTTAATTATTCATAAATCTGAACAGGCCCTGGTTCCAATTTGTCCATAGTTTTTGGCCCGTCCGGATTAAACGGATGTCCGGACTAGCGGGGTCCGGATAAGCGAGACTCTACTGTAACATCTTCTTGTTTAGTTTTTTTTTGTGTTTTTGTTGATAACAATTTTTGTATAAACGACCAGTGCTTCGTTAATTATCTGTGACATAAATATACCTACCTATAATATACAATAAACTTTTGCAATTAGCTTGTAAAACTTTTTCTTTTTTTTAATACAATTATAATATATTATATGAACAATCAAAGAATAGTTTGAGCAGGGCCGGATCTAGACATTTTTTAAGAGGATGCGAACTACATATATTTCATCTCCCCTCTTCACCCCTTCCCTCTCAATATAATGATAATAAAATCAAAGGAAATAGACTAACACAATTTTTGAGTTTACAAATAGGTATGATGATAAGTTTATTTAAAATCAAATTTACGTAGCAATTTACATAGCAATATTAGGTCAAAATAATAATAATACCTTATTATTAGTAGTTCTGTGAACAGTAGACCTCGCTCGTTAAAATAACAAATCTGGTTTTGAGCTTAGAAAAATAGTTCAAAATAGTTTAATACGTAACTTTTTTAGATAAACATTTGTACCTTTTTAAAGAACGTTTTAAGGGCTTTTCAACGATACCAAACACGACCGGCCAGCTAACATTTTTACCTTTTCTTAAACAGAGGTACACAACTTTGTACCCTTCATGTACCCGGTCTAGTAATAAATTTAAGGTTTGACTCTTTCATACACCTACACTATCTAGCGATCTTTCACTGATTTCTTTTATTGATAATTTAAAAGACATCTTTAAAGCATTTTTATTTTACTTTTAATGCGAAGGGTAGAATATTAGATAAATAAATATATTATGAAACACTAAACTAGAAAGAAAAAAAAATTACCCAAAAATATCGCAACGATTCTCTCCCAGTAAAAAATGAACAAAACACTTATCATATTAATAGAAATATATATTTAATCAAATACAATGTCTTATTAAAATACAATAATTACCTTTTAAATAATTTTAAAAGAGTGAGTTTAAAATAAAAAACAAAAACATTAAAAACTAGTTGAGGACTTCAAGTGAAGGTTTCATATAGGTTTTAAAGCGGCTCCGCTGAGGAGATAAGACAATAAACTTATAAAACCCTGTCCAACTCTCTGGGGGGAGGAGGGGGTATGCCCTGATTTGCCATCCTGGGGCAGATGGTGCTGCTCTATGCCCCCTATTCAAAAAGTGGAACTTAGGGTGCGTTCGGAAACACTAACCGGTCGATCGGCGGTTTGTTGAGGTTGACTGATTTACACGTATTAAGGTGTTAAGTAATTAACTAAATTGTAACTAAATTTTATGTGAATTAATGCATGTAAACAATCAATTTAGTAATAAGTTGCAAGTTAAAATTTACTGTACAAGTAGATAATGGTCTATTTTTCGGTTTAGTAGGTGGGCGTGGCTAATCACTGGACATTCGCAATTTAGTTAAATGCACAAGTTTGAAGGAGCCTCGCTTATAATAGATTAGTAGATCTTTGTTTATATAGAAACGTTTTATTAGGTTAGATAGAAATGTTATATTGAACATCATTTCGAAGGGAACTAAAGAGCTTAGCTAAATATTAAGTGGAAAACGTGTAAACTTTTACTAAAAATTAAGTCACTTAATTTTAGTTAACTACTTAATTACTTAATACGTGTAAATCAGCCTTAGTGTCATGACGGCAACGGCATAAAATAATTTTGTTTCCGAACGGGATGGTTGAAGGCAAGGAGGAAAGGAAGGCATCTTATAAAATAGGGATGGAGAACTAAGCGAAAAAAGTGTCGCCACGAACTTGGAAATCTAGTAGGATAGAAGATGAAGAAAAATGTGAAGAATTCGATGAGGTTATGTTATTTTTAAAACTAAATTTTCTTCCACTTGCGTTTCATATTTATACATCTATGCTATGGGACATAAACTCGAAAATCGTTACTAAAAAACTAGCGTTACACGAGGAACAGGGAGTTAGGAAAATACAGGAGGTGTTCAATCGAGTCTGCCCGCTCTCGGTAAAGATATGGTCTCCCTCTACCACGCTTGGTAGAGGGAACCCATATCCCTCCCCTCCCGATCGGCTACCTGGCCTACGTCTCACTGTCTCCGCTTCTCGCTACTGCTCCAGTAGTCGCTCGCACGCCCCAGTGGTGCCCCTGGCCCCCCTTCAACTACAACTTCTGTTCTACTACTCCAATTTGTATCGGACAAACGCCATAACCCTTAGAATTTGATTCCTAATAAACTTACATACATAAAATTTACTTTTTACGTTATTATGTTTAATTTTTGTTGCATTTATAATAAAAATATGGGCGAAGAAGCTAAAAGATTACTTCTTAATAAACTGGAAATGAAGAAAAGTACTTTCTTTCTTCGTACACTACATATGTTCGATATAATTCCTAATTTACAAACGTAAGAATCTGTATGTTTGAATTTTTTGACATTTTCATGTCTTTACTTTGGCACTTAAACTCGAAAAGCGTTACTAACAAACGACACTAAAAAGCGTTACTAACAAACGACACCAAAAAGCGTAACATGAAAATGTCTCACTGTCTTGCAGATTCGTAAGCAAGCAATTTTATTTACCTCCAGCGGGGAGAAAAAGTGAACTTTCCTCCCTAGTTTACAGGGAGGGAAGTTACTCATTGCACCCGGTCGGGTTAAACAGGGAGTCAGGGAGTAATGAAAAATAAGGGAATCATGAACTTTTATGATTCCCTCCAGTGCTGCCCTAGATAAAGCACAAGTAAATAGGTTGGTGCTAATACACATTTCACTAACTAACTTTTGTTTAATGTCGAAATCTATAATGTCATCTTCACACATGTCATGTAACCTCCACAACGGTGGCCATAGTGATTCATCAGTAAAAGAAACAAACAAGTTAAAAGTGGAAACATAATTTCTAAATGTAGATTAACTAATCCATATTTAAATACATCAGTTGTCAACTCCATTCAATACACGACTCAGCCTCCAGCTGATTCTCCCATTTAATTTTAGCATTGAAATTCAAATAATTATTATCTATAATTTAATTTTAACGTGATTAAACTTATTTAGAGAATTGTTAATATTATATCTAACTATATTTTTTAAAATTACAAGATAAAAAGAAGTTTTTATATACTACGTTTTTAAATTTTCTGTCATAAATCATAAATTTGAAACCCGTCAAAATGAAGATCGTAAATATGGGATACCTATGTTAAAACAAATAAAATAACTTGCGGATTTTTTCCGAACTAACTTTCCATACAGCAAAATGTGCTGAAAACGAATTAAATTCTGCTGAAAGATGGCTATAAGTATTAAAATAATGCATTGTCATCGTGTTCTGAGCTATTTTAAAAGTTTCAAATGTCTAGCTACTCGGGAAGTTAGTTAAAAATCGATTGCAAGATTTGTACCGGACAAACAAACAAGAAAGCAAGCTAATAAAAACGTAGTAAAAATAAATATAAACCTATGTATTTTTTGTTGAATAACGTAATTTAAAATTAAAATCTTTCCATATTTTTTTCTCCCTTCTGGAGGTAAAATCTTGGGAGTAAAAATCACTTGCACCCTCGCGATAATTAACCCCTTCGGCTCCTCCTCGGGGGTGAACGCTATGGTTCCCTCGACTTCGCCTCAGGAACCAACTTCATCGCTCAGGGTGCAATCACTTAACTTTCCTCCCTTGGTGCGTAAATAACTATTTAACTTCAAATCTCGGCCCTATTGATTGATCCGTCCAATAGTTGAGAAATTCCAAAGAGATAACTTACAAAATATTCTAAATATCAAACTACTGTTGGATTATCTGAACAAGAAGACGTCTGCCTGTAACATCCACTCGTTCCTCAATAATATAAGAATAATAATACATGGTATAATATAAGGGGTATTTTTTCTCAAAGTTGGTTCTAGAAGGCAACGAATCATTGGCTGCACAAATTTATAAAACTTAAAATCTTCTAAACACTCGTTCGAGACTGCTTCAAAAATAAAAATATATATTCAATTATTATTTATTGATTTTCTAGTTTATGTTTTACTTGCTAAGTCATATTTATTTATTTATTACTTTTTTGTGCTATCAAATGTGATAATATTATAAATTATACTAATTAAAACATGCAAAAAAACATGGTCTTTTATTTATTTATTGTTTTAAAAAAAACCTTACTTAAATGAACTAAAGTTAAAACTCTTACAACAATATCGCCAAACTAATGCAAGATTCTTGATGTTCTACGTCAATACGTCGCGTCAGAGAGGTTACGTAAAAGTGACAAAGGTTGCTGTGACGTCATGCACCCTCCACGATTTTTCGTCAGGTTATCTTTTCTGGCTCATAACTAGAGTTCGGATCTATATGCACTTAAAAACCTTAATATATGCATTTGAAAATTGCAAAATATGCACATCAAATATGCAACTTATCCCCAAAAATATGCACTGAAATATGCACTTATCCCAAATATATGCACTCAAATATGCGCTTATCCCAAATATATGCACTCAAATATGTGCTTATCCCAAATATATGCACTCAAATATGTACTTATTCCTAATATATAAAGTCCAATAGGCAGCTATATATTGAATAATGCTATGTAAGGTGCATTTCGATGGTTTAAAATGCCCAAAAACCTGGTATTTGAAGATTAGGCTGGGAAATACTCAAGAATAACCACCAAAAATAGAGTTATTGACTATATTTTTAAAGCAATTAAAATTTACAATTAATTTTTTATAAATTATTTAAATTTACGAAAATGAACTTTTCAAAATTTGTAATCTTAAAATTTCGTCTGCGGTCGGAAAGAACCATTTTGAAATGTGAAAACGTTCTCTCAACGTCGCACGACACTACTGGAACATATTTTAGGGCAGCGACGTCAGCTGGGGTAAGATTTTCTATTTGGTCTCTACACTACACCGCCCCTTCCAGGATTCGGGTGACATTCTCCACAGTGGTCCAGCCCGGATTACGGTGGATAACAGCGTACATTTTTTGTCGAAGTCTTTCCCTAATCGAACCCGGCAACCCATACTCCTTTCCTTAAGTTCCTCGAGGAGAGCTACAGCTTTCGTCAGCTCTAAACCGCGAGTCTCCAGTTTTTCAATTATATTTGGAAAGACCCCGAAATGAGCTTTAATAAATGCAATAGGTTGTTAAGGGCACTCTATGCTTTTGGGATGGCCAAATTTGCCGAATCTTCGAAGCCCTCTATGACCTTAATGTTCCCCTCTAATGCACGTGTTGTGCATTCATTTGGGTATCGAAGCCATTTAAATCCGATAATAAGGGCGGCACTCTATGAATCGTCAGTGGTAGGTAGCTTTGTCCGGGATTAAGTCGAAAAACAAGAAAACAAGCTTGCTTTGGGTACCAACCAGTAGGGACTGGTAAACCCCCTGGCGTAGCAGAAGCTTATATGAGACAGGGGGTTTACTTGCACCGTTAGACAGTGAATGTCTTCTAATCCTTAAAAGGTTTTGGTACCTAGATATATATGTTTGAATAGAAAAATCATATAAAATATTCCCTTTAGTGGAAATTTCTCTCACAAAGGAGAATATTTATGCGAAAATATGCAATAATATGCACTTATGCCAGAAATATGCAATTATATGCAATAATGCCCGAAATATGCAAAATATGCATTTTTAAATTTGAATTTAAAGTGGCCTAGTGCCTTCCAAACATCATAATTCGTAAAGAAAAATCACTTGGGGCAATAAAAAAAAGATATGCAAATATGCAAAATCCGAACTCTACTCATAACAAACCATTGCTTACTAGAGTTCTGTGAGCATTTTATAGTTTTTTCCTCTTTTAGTTTTTTCCTCTAAAGCTTTTTTAACTGTTTTTAACCTTATCATGTATCAGTAACATCATTAATAAGCCAATAAATGTATACATTATAGATGATAAAACAAATAATTGATTAAAAAATAATAATAAAATAAAATAGCGCTGATAAACCCTAGAAGTATATTGTTTGTTATGAGCCAGTGCAGCTTAGCCAACGCAACAACACACACTTTTTTTAGGTAAGTGACGTCACACTTCCCCGGCGAATATTAAACATGCAATATTTTCTGTTTACTTCGTGGTAGCTACTTCTAGAGGTCGACCAGAAGTCATGGAAATGAGAGGAGTGCGCTAGTGTCGTCATGTATAGTCAGTTTTTAATAAAATAGACCATTGTCAAAAAACACAGTGTTGTTCTTTTGTTATTAATAATTTTATTTTTGATAACTTCTATATTTTTTGCAACAGGCAACACTGTACCTGATAAGAAATAACTAATAATATATGATAATATCTTTATATTATTATTTATTGATTATTCACAATAATATTCTTTAAATCTAAATCGATTTTCTTCTTTCTTAATCAATTTTTTTCTTTCTCTTTATTTCTGAGTTTGATTTGTTACTTTTTTATTCCTGGATTTTGGTTGTTACTTTTTTGTGAATTATTTTTTTACTATTTAGTAAATTAAATTTCCTGGTATTAATAAAAACATGGATAATAATACGAATTCAAAATTAGGAAGAAAGACTCTTCACAGTCAAGGACGTGAAATAGTTTACAATGTGTATTTGTATTTTAAACACAACATTGGCGGGAGTGGCAGTTCAACAACAGAAGTACCTATCCATACAGATATCAATTGTCATGGAGAGTAATCATTTTTATAATAACAAATACATATAATAAGTTAATATTATAAGTTAATATTATTAAGTTATATATTATAATAAGTTTGTTCCAACCCCGTTATTTGTAGCGTCCTTTGCATTTGCATCATCCCGTGGATTTGTGGATCGTACACAAATTGTTTAGGATAGTTGTGACTATAATTTGTACTGTATAAAAACAAACAAAACAGGAAACCTAACAGATTGGGAACCTTGCTGTTGTTATTCTTGAGATTTGACATAACTGCGCATGTCATACAAACTAGAAATGGGTATTATCTTAGCACCCGACTGTACTGACTTCGGCACTACTCGGAAGTTCCGATTTTAAACGAAGTTAAGCTTTCCGTTTCTCCCGTGTTCATGACTTCTTGGTCGACCTCTAGAAGCAAGAAGCATGGGCTAGCTATAATAATTGTAATTTCATTATTTACAACGAGACGTAAAAAAGTAAGATTAAGTAAATTAACTTGGATAAGTTATTATATCTATTTAAAGACCAACAAATCAAAACAAACATTTATTTTTAATTGGAAGAAATGTGGTTGCTTTAGCTTAGCAATAACAGATCATTTCGCCGTCAGGACACTACTCGATTATAATTCTCATAAAATAGTTTAAAAAATTTGAGGACCCAAGTTAGATATTATAACCGACGTATTTTTTTACCTATACTAGGAAAATAGATAAAGATTTTACAAGCGAACACATTAACAGACCTAAGATAATAAAAGGTCAACAAAAAAATCATCTTATTTTTATCACAATTTGAGAATATTATTCAATTAGTTTTCCTCATTTATGTGGATAAGATAAAATAAAGACATCGAAAAAAAAATGGATATTATGTTACTAAATAGGTTGTGTGTATACAGGGTGACTGGCGTTATATATGAAAAAATGAAGTAGGTGGTTCTACGCCTCAGGGGCTGCAAAAAACGCTATATAAGCCATGGGTCAAATATTAACCGTTCTCCCATAAATTCAAATTTTATGTTTTTTTTTAGATCGCATGCGTTTGCTCATAAAAACACTAGTTGCTCCAAAAGTATAAAAGCTAGAACAAAATTTTTGGTTTCGTTGTAAAGCTGAAAAAATTTCCTATAAGACAAGTGTAATTTTCATTTTCATTCCCTCAAATTACATGACAAAAAATGTATACAAATGTTATTTTTAAGAAAAAATAAAAAAATATTTTTTCTTTGTGGTTCCATAACTTAGAATAGAACTAAGCTTAAACTGTTCGGATTTCAGGAAAAACTTCCTTATTTCCTAAATTTTCGATCAATATTAATATTAATACCTATTCATAGGGCGGAATTTTTAGTAAACTTCGCTGAAAGTAAAACAAGAAACATGTTTATTGTTGAAATATTGGTGAGTATACTAAACCAGTCTTGTTTTTTTAAATATGTTTTGAATTATTTACTCACCTGTTAGACAAAAATAGCAACAATAAACATGTTTCTTTTTTACTTTCAGCGAAGTTTACTTAAAATTCCGCCCTATGAATAGGTATTAATATTAATATTGATCAAAAATTTAGGAAATAAGAAAGTTTTTCCTGAAGTCCGAACAGTTTAATCTCGGTTCTATTTTAAGTTATGGAACCTCAAAGAAAAAAGATTTTTTTATTTTTTCTTAAAAACAACATTTGTATACATTTTTTGTAAGGTAATTTGGGGGAATGAAAATGAAAATTGCACTTTTCTTATAGGAAATTTAGTCAGCCTTTACAACGAAACTAAAACTTTTGTTCTAGCTTTTATACTTTTGGAGCAATTAGTGTTTTTATGAGCAAAGGCATGCGATCTTAAAAAAATCATTAAATTTGAACTTATGGGAGAATGGTTAATATTTGACCCATGGTTTATATAGTGTTTTTTGTAGCCCTTGAGGCGTAGAATAACCTACTTCATTTTTTCACATATAACGCCAGTCACCCTGTATAATTATATTTATACTGTCCCGGGTGCCAAGTCCTGTGTTAATGAAGTACACCCTTCTACTTTCTACCCTACCACCTGATAAGGCCTACTCTTAACTTTTTCCATATCTATTTCTTTTTCAAAATAAATTAAAACAGACTGCCAATTGGTGTGGCACATAGCTTTGTCGCATTCTATCACGTACTTCATTGATTTTATGCTTTCAGCCGTGTTTATACACGATCCAAGTCCAAGTATACTTGGACAGGGCCTATTTAACAAATGGGCCCGGTGGGCCCCGGCCCAGGGGCGCAGAGGTTTCGGGGCGCACGAGGTTAGGCCCAACAAAATCTATTTTCTCAGGAACTAAATTATTCCCGGGAAAACCACTTATACCGTCAGATTAGTTTTGACTACATTTTAGCATTTTCTAATCAAAATCGTCGAAACCGTTTGCGAGAAATAATTTTTTGGGGGTACGCCCCCAAATCCAAATTCGAAGCTAAAATTATTTTCTCGCCTCGGGGTATAATTCTTCTGAACATGTATGCCAAATTTCGTCAAAGTCAGCCTAGTAGTTTAGGCTCCAGGCGCGAGATAGACGACAACCAAATATTTTTTAAAAACCACTTTTTTGGACTATGGGGACCTCAAAACGTGGAAATCCATCAAACTAAAATTTTCTCTTTATATGAGACAATAATAAACTAAACAAATTTATGGTTCTTTTCATTGGGCAGATTTTGAAGATATAATTATTGAATTTGCTATGAAAATATCTGTCTGAGACAACTCAGACAAACTCTCTGATATACGAGTTCATAACACTTAGCCCAGTATTTTCCAATTGCTAGTTTTGGTAGTTACATTTAATTATTATTGAACATTTCATGAATATTTATCATAAAAATAACTTCTCCTCGGTGGGGAATCCGTCCGCGTTTTAAGCTATTTTCTCAGGAACTAGATTTATCCCGGGAAAACTGCTTATGTCGTTAGATTCGAATTTAAACGTACTAATACATTTTAGAAGTTTTTAATAAAAATCGTCGGAACCGTTTTTTTAGGGCTAAAATGCATTTCTCGATTTAGCCTCGGGGTATGATTTTTCTGAACATGTATGCCAAATATCGTCAAAATCGGGGGGGGGGGGGGTCAAGGGCATGGGTGTCTCTTGGGCCCAGAGCGCATCACATGCTTACCGCGGGCCTGTACTTGGACCAAGTCAGTTTTGGCTCTACTTCGACACTATTTGGATCGTGTAAACAGTGTATCAAAGTCAACTCGGACATCAAAGTTGAGTTGGATGGGTTCCATCTAAGTAGACTTAGATAAAAACAAAAATGGCGCTCACTTGACGAATATATGAGAACGATCTGTCAAAAAACAGATGTGAGGTTGAGCTGGGTTTTGTTAACCAGAGGGTGATATATAGCCACGGTTTAAAAAGTTAATAAGTACATTTTAACTGAAAACTTCTAGAGGGAAAAACTTCACACAATCTATCTTAACCTTTACTTTATAGTCTATCAAAGTTCCACTTCTTGGACCAAGTACACTTTGATCGTGTAAACCTTACTTCTAAGTTCCACAAACACTTGGACCAAGTGGATTTGATCAAAGTGACTTGAACCAAGTATACTTTGATCGTGTAAACCTTACTTCTAAGTTCCACAAACACTTGGACCAAGTGGATTTGATCAAAGTGACTTGGGCCAAGTATACTTGGAACGTGTAAACCTTACTTCAAAGTTCCAAAAACACTTGGACCAAGTGGATTTGATCAAAGTGACTTGGACCAAGTATACTTGGAACGTGTAAACCTTACTTCAAAGTTCCAAAAACACTTGGACCAAGTGGATTTGATCAAAGTGACTTGGACCAAGTATACTTTGATCGTGTAAACCTTACTTCTAAGTTCCACAAACACTTGGACCAAGTGGATTTGATCAAAGTGACTTGGGCCAAGTATACTTGGAACGTGTAAACCTTACTTCAAAGTTCCAAAAACACTTGGACCAAGTGGATTTGATCAAAGTGACTTGGACCAAGTATACTTGGAACGTGTAAACCTTACTTCAAAGTTCCACAAACACTTGGACCAAGTGGATTTGATCGAAGTGACTTGGACCAAGTATACTTTGAAACGCTCCAGACTAGGTTTGATTGTTACCAGAGCGTATGTAGGTTCTAGGCTGTTGTAAAGAATAAGTTCTAAATGAATATTTTGAACATATGAGTTTTATTGTTTCCCCGTTTTTTTAATCTGTCAAAATTGTTTTGATATTTTACATGAATTAAATTTAAAGAGCGCAGACGGTTCAAATTAATCTGGGACTATCTGCGGGTTGCTTTCGATAAACTATAAAAGTTTTATACAAATCAGATATAAGTACTTTTGAGCTATTTGGTGAAAATCAATGTATGTTTGTGCGCATGTGGAAGAGAAACAAATAGGCGCAGAAGATTGAAACTTATGTGGGATACCAACCACAAACATCTGACATTATAATAGCAATGAGGAAACAAAAAAATAAATTTAATAGAAGTAATATCAGATTTTGCTAATCAAAATATATATGAAAGTAGTTTTATAAGATAATTTTATTTTTGATTTCCAATATGTTGATAGCATTTCATAATTTATTCCGTTTAATTTTTCCTTTTGATTTATAATGTTGATAACACGACGGATAGTTTTAGTCGTGGTCTGTAAACCAGATGATAAGGATGTTCCGATATACAATATTGTTGGGGGTTTTGATCTGGTGTTTTCTAGCCGAGGTTTTAGGATGCAACAAAAAATGTAAAAACACGAAAGCTCAATCTTCTTCCTTGGTAAATGAAGAGCAGTTCGTAAGTGACGTTGTAAATGCCATCAACCATATATGCCATTCAACGGAAAATGGAAGAAAACCGGTGTGCAATCACACGGCTTCTGTAGCAGCAGGAACATTCAGTGATAACCAGATGAATATGACACTCATATATACCGACATAATATTGCACAGTAATGAAACTCAACTTGATCCAAATGACGGCCTCCTCGTCGCATCAATGTCTTTCTCCTATTCCAACTTGATTTTGATCGTCGACGATCACGATTATAAAATAACCTTAAACGTAACTGATAATCATTTCGACATCTCGTTCACTCTTAGACTGCCAACAAATAAGGAAGGGATGAGTGAATGTTTCTTCGAATGGAACGAAATTCAAGTTAACAAATTTAAATTTTCAAGCACAACTCTAGGTCCTGATGATCTGACCCATCCTGTAGTTGAGAACTTTAAGAAAGATAATCTTCAAAATATTGTCAACAGTAAAAAGTTTTTTGACTATTTCAACAAGGAGGTATCGGTATGTAATAAAAACTCATTTTTAATCCATATAACAGGCATTTTTCTTTTTTTAAATACTCTTAAAGACATCGAAACAAGTTTAGATTATTACCGTAATAATAATTGCTTTTAAATTAAATGTTGAAATACTTCACACACTTAATTTTAAATTTTATATACAGTGAGTCCAAAAAAAAAAAAAAAAACTCCTGCTTGTTCTTAAACCTCTAAAAATGATTAAATTTTCTTGATTTTGTGTACAGGGTGTTCTGTTTTTTGAAAACTTTAAAATATGACCAAGAGTAAACTACCCTTATTTTTGATAGTATCGAAAAACATTATTTAAAAAGTGGTCCAGAATTGCAAAAAAACGTATAAATATTATTTTATTTTATGAATTATTAACTTTTAGTTAATTTTCAGAAATATTTAATTTTAGTTTGGTTTCTAAAAACAAACAATATGCTAACTACAACAAATAGTTCTATTTGGATTTTTATAATAAACAAGTGCGATAAGAAACAAGTGTGATAATAAACAAGTGTGATAAGAAACAAGTGTGATAAGAAACAAGTGTGATAAGAAACAAGTGGGGAATAGCTTGGAAGAGTTAAAAGGAAAGAATTAAGGAGGCCACTGCCACTATTCCACATGAGCAAGTTCACAAGGCTTGTATAGAATTCGTAAATTGAATCGAAATTTGCGTAGAAGTAGGTGGCAATACATTTGAATGATCGTTTCTTCAATTTTTTCAACTCTGTTGATTTTTTTCTGATTCTAAAATAGATGTTAAGATTAAAATGATTAATTACTTGTTGTTATGATTTTTTTTTTATTTATTTATTACATTATAGTCCACAGGCCACCATAAGAAGTGAGTCGCTGATTGATAAAGTTTTCTTACCTTATGGAATCGCTTATTTATGCCGTGTCCACCGATGAATTGGGTATATGGCAACTGGGCCATTTCTTTTTTGTTGACATGCCAAACTTGCCCCTCTGCGGGAACATTGAAAAGAGATAGATAAAGTTTTGATTTTCACAGGATCGTTTAATTAAATTATTTCAAAAACAGTGGTAAAGGTGGCCACCGATACTAGTGGGCCGTTTTCTTTTCAACGTCCTCGCAGAGCGATATGTTTGGGGCGGTGGGCACCCCAAACGGCCCACTCTTATCGGTGGCCACGTGTACCACTGTTTTTTAAATAATTTAATTAAATGATCCTGTGAAAATCAAAACTTTATCTATCTCTTTTCTATGTTCCCGCAGAGGGGCAAGTTTGGCATGTCAACAAAAAAGAAATGGCCCAGCGCCCAGTTGCCATATACCCAATTCATCGGTGGACACGGCATACTTAAGCGATTCCATAAGGTAAGAAAACTTTATCAATCAGCGACTTACTTCTTATGGTGGCCTGTGGACTAATAGCTTATTATTTAATTTATAAGTAATTTATTTTGTTAAATAAAATAAATTAATATTTAATATTTATACGTTTTTTGCAATTCTGAACCACTTTTTTAAATAATATTTTTCGATATCATCAAAAATAAGGGTAGTTTACATATTTTAAAGTTTTCAAAAAACAGAACACCCTGTACACAAAATCAAGAAAATGTTAGCATTATAAGAGTTTTAAGAACAAGCAGGAGTTTTTATAAAGAATGACTTTTTTTCGAAAACCCAAAAAATAAGAAAATTTTTCCTCTCGGATACTCTATCTTGGGACACACTGTATGTACCTATTGTTAAAAATTAATTACTTTTATTAATTGCTGAAAAAAAATTAATCCAAATAAGATTTTCATAACAATAATAATGTTACATCCGAACACCACACACTAGCTGTACCAGCTACAAATTGGCAAGCAAATTATAGCAATTACTTAATGATAAAGCTTAATTATTCAGTTTCAGAATATTTTTATCTAATAAGTAATAAAGTTAGAGTTTTACTGTTTCATTTTATTTTATTTATTTTACTTATTTGTTTTAATGTTGATGGTATTACTATTGTTGCGTTAAAATTGTTAGTTTGAAATTGTTGCGTTGTATAAGTGCTGTTAGTTTTAAAAATAATGAATTTCATATTGTATATTTTTATATTATATTACTTTGTAGTGACCTGTTACATCCGATGGAAATTGGCAATGTAATAAAGAATATATGTATTTATTTATTTACTATTCTAATTTAACCTAATTGCGTGTTTTTCATATACATTTATAAAATTGTTTTCTTTATCGTCTATCTATATTTTATATAAAGCCCTTTTACACAATGTGATTTTGTCTTATGGCTTTTCTTGTGATTAAATCATAGACACAAAGTCATATGTTTCTTTCTTTCTTTTATGTTTACAGCATTTTATCTACTTGCGGTAGCAAAATGAGGCATTATTGAACTGATTTCAGGCAGAGAAATGTGATTTTACTGCCAAGGCGGTAAAATGAGGAAAACTTTTGATGCCTAAGGCCGCAAAATAAATTTTGATGCCTAAGCACCAACATTTTTATTGTTATAATGTTGGCAATAACAGTTTATACTATTACCTCTATCTTACAACATTATATATTATAGTTTTATAAGTAAAATTTAATAAATAAACGTTTTTATATTTAAATAATTTGTTTATATTTGTTAAATCTGTTAAATAAGTTCAATGAATAGTAGATCTTTAATTAAAAAAATAGCGGAGTCACTGGCCACACTGCAGCTTCATGTAAGCATCCAACATACATATTATTATTATTATTATTATTGTTGAAGTCATTCTAGATTAGACTAGCTACTTTTCTTGATTTATCCTAGTTACATCTTTTCTTCTAAGCAATAGAAGATACCTTTAATACTTTTAGTAATTTGTTAGTAAAAATATAAATAAATATTTTATATTGCGTGTATTATTCATTCAAAAGTTATGTATGTTATGAACGTGTGTTTTGTATTTTGTTGTTATAGCTTCAGTTTGCTATTCACATTTTTGTTATTATTCCCAAGCTTCATATTTGATTTCTTTATCAACATTAATTTTAGTTAATACTTATGTTATTATCTTATTAATATGACACATAGTAATTAACTATGTTATATTAATAAAGATAGTATTTAACAGTTTCATTTTTCTGCCGCCCGTAGATAAAATATTGTATGCAACAAGGCAGCAAAGGAAACATTTCTGCCTCGTTTATTTAATGCCTGCCTCGGCTTCGCCTCGGCACTTAATTATCATAGCCTGTCCTCGCCTTCGGCTCGGAGGCTAATCTAATCACTCGTCAGTAAAATTCTATTTTGCTGCCTAGTTACATAAATAAAGCTATTAATTGAGTCATATGATTTGGGTGGTGAAACATTTTATTTTTAAATAAAAAAAACAAAAACAAGTGAAAGTGAAGTATAACCTTTTTTTGTAAAAGTAGCCTAAAAGAACCTACCACATTTTTATAAATCACTCGAAAAATTATTACAGAAATGGGATGGTACCCATTTCTTGATACTGATGATATGATTTTCTTTATGACTTATCATATAAAAGAACCGTGTAGACAGTTATAATTTAGCTTGTGACAAAATCATAACGAAAGTCATAAACATTGTCGCATAGTGTAATGCGGCCTTCAGGCATTTGCAAGAAAAAAGAAGCTAAATATAATTAATAATTGAACAAATTAATATAGAAGACTATGCTTTCTTTATAGTTAAAATGAAACAGCCTCTTGCTTATTAATAGCGTTCCTATTAGATATTTCAATTAATAATTCTTTCTGATGGGCTTTAGGTGATAATCACAATGAATTTGCGCTGAGTTTTAGAGTTTGTTGGCATAACCAAAAAAAGAAACCCTTATAGTTTCGTTCATGTATTCTGTCACTCTGTACAGTTCCAATAACTTTTGAATCAAAAGAGATAAAAACATTAAACTTTCCAGTATTAAAGATCGTTTTGACGCGAACACAGGAAAAATATAGTGAACTCAAAATTATCAGCTATTCAAATCCAAAATGGTGGATAACTCACGTCACGCGATTTTTTTTAAATTATGAGTGGGCAATCAAATGAAAGGTATTAACACGTGTGGAAAAACTATATTTCCGCTGTTTCTAAAAATATGCAAAATGTGCGTTCTGCTGGGACATAGAAAAAATAAGAATAACAATTCAATCTGATAAACTGGGAATCCAAGATAGCGGCTAATTCCTGTCACGGGGAAAATAATATTTTTTTTTAAATTTTGAGTGAGGTATATTAAACGAAAGGTATTGAAGTGTAGATTACAAAAATATATTTAACACTTGTGGAAAGTGTTTAATTTTTCACGCCATTTTGTCAAATAGTTATTTATGTAACTAGGCAGCAAAATGGAATTTTGCTGACAAGTTTTTAAGTTTTAGTTCCGAGCCAAAGGCGAGGATAGGCTAAACAAATTTACTGCAGAGGCGAAGCCGAGGCAGGAAAATTACTATTTTACTGACGAGGCGAAGTCGAGTCAGGAAAATTACATGTTGACTGACGAGGCGAAGCCGAGGCAGGCAAATGTTAATTACCTGCTGAGGTGTAACCGTAGCCGTGGCAGGTAATCATTAAACGAGTCAGGAATGTTTCCTTTGCTGCATAGTTACATACAATATTTTATCTATTAACGGCAGAAAAATTACACTAATTATTATATTCCCTTTTTAATATAAATAAAAGATTTAAAGAAATTAAATTTGTAAAAAAACGAAAGTTTGAGTCATCAAGAAATCAAAACAATTCAGGGTTGCCACTTTTTTTATTAACAACTGTTTTTTATCTCAATTTTTAGTGATTTTTTAAGAATAATCATTGTAAAATAGTAAAATTTGTTTGTCACTATAATTATTTAAGTTATTTTCAAAAAAGATGCGCATAAATATATAAAAATAAACAATGTGGTAGTGTTTATAACCTGCGATGAAGTATCCTTTTTTTTTAGTAACATTTTCTTACAATGTGACAGCCTGTTTGTTATTTTGCTGACACTTTGAACTTTTGCTGACACTTTGATATTTTGCTGACACTTTATTCAAAAGAATCAAGAAAAATGACATTTTGCAGACTGAAAACAGTACAACAATGCTTAATTTTGCTGCCGTGAGTAGATAAAAATTGTTTCATGTTTGCAATACAAAAGAAACCCATTTTACGTGAGACTTCACGCACTATCAATTTATTTCTAAATTTTCTTATCTCCATAAAGTCGGAGGAAATATGCAACAAATAGCTGTCAATAAGTTAGAAATTAATTCAAAGCCAAAGTTTGATTAAAAGAGAGCAAAGTCAAATTATTATATGTTGTACGTTGCTAGATATCGATATTTGTCATTATCAAATCCTTTCTAAATTCTTTATACGTAAGATAAGGTTATTAAGAACAGGTGTTCGATATAGAATAATTTATTTACCTTATTTAAAAATGTATTGCAATCTTAATTCTAATTTTTTAAGAATATAATTACATGTCAACTATAGATAACTAATTATTTTGTATAAAAAGCTGAATATAATAAAATTGATTAAGTTTATGTGTTTAATTTATATAATTGCCTCTCTTTATTTTCTTATGAAATGAAAAAGTGTATTGTGATAGGGCGAAAATTCGATTTTGTGATTTTGATGGATTTATACGTTTTGAGGTCCCCTGAGTTCAATAAAGTGGTTTTATTGAATGCCGTCTGTCGGCTGTGCTGAGGCGTAGACCTTAAAGTACTGGACCGATTTTGACAAAATTTAACATTCATGTGCAGAAAAATTACACTCCGGCACTGCTCCCCAAAAACTTTTTCTCGAAAACGTTTCCGACGATATTGATTAAATAATTCTAATATGTATTCTATTTAAATACGAATCTAACGATATAAATAGTTTTTTTCCAGGAATAATCAAGTTCCGGGTTCAATAACCCGCCAAGGTGAATCTTTTTTTGTGATACATTTTGATAAAATTTTCAATGATAATTTAATGTACATTAAAAGTGCATACGAAAACTAATAAATGGAAAACACTGGGCTAATTAATCATGAAGTCGAATATGAGAAAGTTTGTCTGAGTTGTCTTGGACCAATTTTTTTGGGGGCGGCTTTCAATTTACAAAATTGAGTATCTCGAATGAAAATGAAATTATCAATATTAAATTCAACTCTAAAAAATCACAGGGAAGTACTAGCGTCCAAGTACTTTTTAGGGTTTTGTAGATGAGTAAGCATACCCGTTATGTAATTATGATTTTTTTGTCTTCGATCTCAAGGGTCCCGGGTTCGATCCCCCGGGGGGTCACAATGTTTTTTATCAGTAATAAAGAGAAGATAAATTACATTTTTCAGGAAATTTGCATCGCCCCACCATAAGGTATAACCATGAATTATTTCGAAATTTTAGGACCAGCCGTTATATAGTGGTTGGGGGGGGGGGAATGTTTTTTGGGTATATTTTGATTTATTTAACCAATAAGAAATGCAAAATTTAAAAAAGCATAAATAAATTTGTGTCCTACTCTTCAGCAGCTTTCATTTGATACCCAACTCAAAATTTTCAAAAAATAAAATTTTGGGCGCACTTCACTTTTTCGCGCCCAAAATTGACAATTTTTGAGAATTTAGAATGAACTCCCGGAATTTTCATCGCGCCAAAATAAGGTATTAGCATGAATTATTTCGAAATTTTAGCACCAGCCGATCTATAGTGGTTGGGGGGGGGGGATTTTTTTGGGTATTTTTTTATATTTTTAACCAATAAGAAATGCAAAATTTAAAAAAGCATATATATATTTGTGTCCTATTCTTCAGCAGCTTTCATTTGATACCCCACTCAAAAATTAAAAAAAATAGAAATTTTTGAGTTAATCACATTTTTTCGAATTGCACATGCGCATATCTAATTTTGAACTTCTATATAATTTTCCTGTGGTTGGGTCAAAAAGTTCAGCACTTTCGCTTAAACGGTTCGGGCCCTATGAACTAAAGAGCGACGGACAGACGAACACATCACCTTGGCATAAGGGTTTTGAGAAGTATCTACAAAACCCTAAAAAGTGAAAATTATCAGGGAACCAAAAATGATCCCTGAAACGGGTTTCTGTCTTGGAATTTTAGAAATCAGAGACATAAAATATTGTTGTTCTTCAGAACGATCACGTAGCTTCCGTTACCTTCGGTAAGCTCGGAAGTCGGAAGCAATAATTTTTAAATATGCATTTTTTGTTTCCGGGCTTACCGAAGGTAACGGAAGCTATGTGAGCAAAATTCTCAAAATTCCAAGACAGAAATCCGTTTCAGACCTCAGGGAACATTTTTGATTCCGTGTCGGTTTGTCGTTCAATTTTTGCGAACCAACATATCTTAAAAACTGCACGTCCAATTTTGATAAAATTTGTATGGTAGGTCAAAATTAGCTCATTGTTGGTCCCATATAAGTTTCAACCTTCTACGTCCATATGTTTCCCATCAACATGCTCACAAACATACATTTATTTACACCTATATCTTCAATAGTAGTCATCTGATTTTTATGAAATTTCGATGGTTTGTTGAAAGTAGTCTGCAGATAGCACCAGAATATGTCATTTCTAGAGAGCTGAAACTCAGTAATTATCAGAGACGGGAAAAATTCATAAACCTCATAGTCATATGATTTTGTCATAAAATAGCCTTTTTACGCATAAACGTCATAAAATGGGGTTTCTTGGAATAAACGTCATAGAATGGCCTTTTTTTTGCCAAATGTTTAGCAAAAAAGGTTTTTTTTTTTGTTAAAGAAAATTTTTAAATTGAACATTCGAGGTCCGGTTCCAGGTAAAAGTGCAGTTCGAACAAAAACCCTTACACCATCATAGTGAAAGGCCTGGTCTCTTAATTCCCTGACCACTTTCGGACCTAACTAATGCGCTTATGCATACCTACGACCAGAGAGTCACCGACGGTCATCCCTAATTCCAAACTAGAGCTCCTGATCGGCTCCTTCTCGGAACAACTATCAACAACTCCTCCAATTAGAATCCAGCAAGTTCGAGATAAATTCTCCAATCAGCCAATAGTAAAACCCTTTTGGTCGGGCAGTCTCCTGATAGGCTGTTCCAGAACTTGTTTAATTCAGATTTTGTATAGTATATTCATGGTAAAGGAGTAGAATGTTTAATTGCTCATTTGATTTCTTACTCGTGTTACTTGATTAATTTTACTCGTGTAACTAGTTTCTTGATTTCTCTACCCCATGGATGTGTATTTAATATGCTTCAGCCAAGGGCTTCATCAGGCTAGGGAAGCTGGATGGGATAATACCCGACTGTCAACAAACTGATTTCGTCTGTGAAGAAAGTTTTTCTTAAAGCCTCAACGAGAGTTGACTTGTTTCGGAGCATTTTACCAACCACTCGTTTCCAATTTAACTCTGGAGCCTATAGAACAAAACATGATTATTTTTGCTTCCGAGTTTACCGAAGGTAACGGAAGCATTGTGTTCACTTTTGAAGACGAAAACATTTGATGTCTCCAATTTTAAAACTTCCAAGACAGAAATCCATATCAGACATCAGGGAACATTTTTGATCTCGTGTCTGTCTGTCTGTCTATCGGTCTGTGTCCGCGTCCCCTGAAACGTGTGACGATAACTTGAGTAAAAGTAGACCGATTTTGATGAAATTTGGTACATATTTTCATTTTACAAATACCCAGGAAAATTTTGTTGGACAACGTTATCCTCCCAAGAGTTCACCTGCAATGCTCGCGTAAACGTGATCTTAAATTTAGAATTGGAATTTTAGGTCGGGAAAAAAATCTAACTTCATCTATTCAATGAGACAAACATTTTTTTCAAATACAATTTTTTAATAAAACCAACAGCAACACCGCTATGAAGAGTTAAAGATCGCTAAAACTATTACTAGTTTTTATTATGGAAAGAACGCGAGGAGGGAGATAGACAAGGGGAATAGGAGATGGCTTGGTTCCCTCACCTCTCTCTTTGACCTACCTCTTCAATAGCACAGCGAGCCTATGGACCTCGCGACCAGGCTTTATTGATGGGAAATTATATAAATTAGACAATAATGGATTTTACAAATTACAAGCCTAAAATCATTAAAGTATACGCGAGGAAGCTATGTGCCACTCTAATTGGAAGTGTATTTACAATGTTGAAGCATTCTGCTAATTATTATTATTTATTGTAAATATAATTCTGTATTTATGAAATATTGGAATCTTTCTTTTGAACTGTTTACCCTCCAAAACAACGAAACACTTCATATAAAGACTAAATTTTCACAGTGAAATAAACATCATACTTTTGGCTAAAATGTCATAAAACAACCGATTTTCTAAAATAGAGGTCATAAAACAGGAGAATAAAAGTCATAGAATAAAGGTCATGAAATGGAAAAATAAGAGTCATAAACGTCCCGTCTCTGGTAATTATACATAACTAGACAAGCGTTATTTAATTAATAAGTTCTGGTTTAGCTCCTGAGCCATAGAGTCAAAAAGAAATGTCGCAGTAGGTTTTAAAACATCTGATTAACTCGCATGCTTACAGGTAGGGCAACTATTTAGAAAATTTGTAATTTAAATATACATAACTGAACAGCTGCTACTTATTTAATGAACTTTTGTTTATCTCCTTAGCCTAATTACTATAGTATGGTGTACTGCAGGGCATAGTATGAATTTGTAATCCAAGGAAATAAGGTAAATAAATCCCCCATCTGCACAATGAAAGAAAGCTATTTGAATTTTTGGGGAGATCTTCGTTTTGATGTTCTAACGAAGAACCAAAAAAGTTTTATGTGCTTACCCTTGTGCGTCTCGCCATATCGAAGGTCGAAGGTCATGAAAAATATTTTTTTGTGAAAATCTCGCTCCCGCTTAGTCTGAGGTCTTAAGATGTTAAAACAAAACCACGTAAAACAGTATTCTCGACAAATTTGGTTATATAATAGGTTTGTTCCAACCGTGCATTGTACCGTCCACGGGATCGTCACCAACATGCGCAGTAGATAAAAGCCGTTCCAAGCTGACTTGGGACAGTGTTTCGTACCGTACACGAAACTGTTCCAACCAGGGCAGGGATCGTTTGCGAACCGTTCACTGTATGATCCCAACGATCCTCTGACAATACCATGTACTGGTTTGTATGACATGCGCATGTCAATGTCAATTATGTCAATAATTACAAATATCAACAGGAAGGCTTCCTTAATGTTAGGCTTCCTTAATGTTTTTAATACAGTGCGAATAATAGTCCTAAACTCGTTCCAACCTGACATGATTTTATTACAGTACAGTGTTAGCGCATGCGTATAAAACCTGTCCTAAACGATTCCCGAACGATCCGCGGGACGATACAAAGGACGGTACAAATAGCGGGGTTGGAACAAACCTATATATATACAGGGTGATCCAAAAGTTCGGCAACGGCTTAATATCTCCGGTTATAATTGAGATATTAAATTCAAATTCCCGTTTGCGGGTATCTTAATCATTTGTAAAAAACTACTTTTTTGGTGGGTAACTATTTTTTCCGTCATATTAGTTGCCGCCATATTGGATTCAACTTTGAAATTTTAAATTGGAACACCCATAAAGTGCTACATTTTTGGAAAGGTCTTGAAAAAAGAAAACATTTACCGCAAACCCGAGCTTTCTATCTACTTCCGTTTCAAAATGGCGGACACTCAAAGTTAAAAAATGTACTCCTTTTTTATTATTCTCAATAGTTTAGTTAGAAATAAAAAAATCGGTCCGGGACAACTCAGACTAACTTTCTCATATAATCTCTTTCCCTGATCCCAGAAAACCTAGTTCGTTATATCAAGTCATAGTTTCCGAGATATTGATGAAAATAAATCTCATTTGGTTGAAAATTGAAAACAAAAAGTAAACAACCATCTGTTGAACACATTTTAAATAATATAAATTAACTAAGCATCACGTAGGTGTATTATTGAAGCGAGCTTAATGCAATAAATATTTAATTTTATATTCCTGGGATCTGGGGCCGAGATTATATGAGAAAGTTTGTCTGAGTTTGAGTTGTTTCGGACCGACTTTTTTATATCTAACTAAACTATTGAAAATAAAAAAAAATCATTCTTTAAACTTTGAGTGTCCGCCATTTTGGAACGGGAGTAGATAGAAAGCTCGGGTTTGCGGCAAATGTTTTCTTTTTTTTAAGGCTTTCTAAAAATGTATCACTTTATGGGTGTTCCAATTTAAAATTTCAAAGTTGAATCCAATATGGCGGCAACCAATATGGCGGAAAAAATGATTACCCACCAAAAAAGTAGTTTTTTACAAATGATTAAGATACCCGCAAACGGGAACTTAATATCTCAATTATAACTGGAGATATTAAGCCGTTGCCGAACTTTTGGATCACCCTGTATATATATATATATATTTTGTATGATCAACCATTTTCGAAATATAGGATGATGCGCATTTTTACTTTCTCCTATATTATAAAGAGAAAGTATTATGATGGCGCAAAAGTTCTATTTTGAGATTTTTATGGAGTAGGTACACATTTTAAGGTCTACTGAGTCCAAAAAATTGGTTTTTAAAAAATTTTGTTTGATGTTTGTGCAGATGTTTGGACCCTAAACTACTTGGCCGATTTTGACAAAATTTGGCATTTATGTTCAGAGAAATCATATCCCAAGGAGAAATAGAGAAATGAAATTATTAAACAATTCTAAAATGTTATATTTAATTACGAATCTAACGATATAATATGTTGTTTTCCTGGAGAAAAAAATAGTTATATATATATAGGGAGTTAGAGATATCCACCCCTTTTTTGTAGGAAAGGAAAGGAGATATAACTAATTTATTTATTTATGGTAAAAAAATAAAAATACACATCAAAATTAAGTTAACATTATACAATTATAAAATAAAAAAAATACATATAACAATTGGGTTAACATTATACAATGATAACTACAATGGTTTAATACTATTGTTCATGCCATTAACAGTTTGTTTTTTTATTTGGTTTTATAAGATTATCTTTTCCTTTTTATAAATTTCACATAGTCTATTTAATATAATTTACATTTTTCTATCTCATAGTTTTAGTGTTTTTATCCGTTGTTTTTTTAAACAGTTTCCTTTAATCTCAATGTTTGAGAGTTAAAGAGTCGCTTAAGAAGTTAAGGTTCATAAGTTTATGTTTATAGTTGCCTACCTCTCCCCGCTCTCGCCCGCTTGTGAGCGTTACTGTATGTATGCGTAGTAGTGGCTGTAGTGACCTCAGCCAAGCCTCGCTTCTCTCGGCCGAGGTTTGAATACCGGACAATGTCCGTCAAACAACGCATGGTCAATCACCACCTATCATCATTTCTATAACATTCTTCTTCACCATCACCATCATTATAATCATAATCTTACAACATCACTATAATCATCATTTCACAATACATCATCATCGAAGTTTATTGCGCCCGTGTTTGGTCCTTGGAAGCTCGCCCATCGCAACTTCCAATTCATTATCCTTCATCAGACTAATATACTTGCTCAAACTTGAGATCAGCTAATTTGGTATACCAACCTGCCAAACTCAGGTACCACCTTACTTTATTTTCATTCAACTGCCTATTCATCTCCTAATTCTACTCACGAAAAATAAAAATAATAATTTTACTTCGTGTTTTCGAGTACCATCAGTTCGTCATTTTTCCTTTACACTAGTTCCCTCTCAAACCTTAAACCATAACTCTCTTATAATTAATATATAATTTTATTTCAATTATTTTTTTTTTTTGTAGTTTTAGTCCTGTTCAACAGCTTATAAGGTCATTACAGGACGGGGGTTATCCGTATATCCGGCCACTTTACTCATCTAATCGATGAGATCATCAGTGTGAAACATGTCCCACCCCGCTGGGATTCGAACTCACAGACAGGGTTCAGACCATGGTTTCAGAGTCGAGTGCGCTAACCTCTCGGCTACACCGGCCCCCTATTTCAATTATTATTTTAATAACTATTATGTTAAAGAGACATTACTTTATTCTTTTTTCTCATGAAACATGTGTAATAGTACATTACGCGTCGAGTGCGGAAAGTAGCATTTTGCATGCGAGTGTGGAGTTTGCACCTGAGCGACAGCGAGGGTAGTAAAACCACACGAGCAATGCAAAATGCCGTTTTCCCACGAGTTGCATACCGTACTTTAGCTACGATTGTTAGATTTAAATAATAAATACAGAAAAAAATAAACTTGCTGTATGTAAGTTCGTATCTCTCCTCTTGATAAAGATGGCATTAATCTTGAGTTGTATTTTTTGCCGAATTAATTATTTCTGGAGGAGTATTATTCTCTACATTTTCGTCAAAGCCACTTGATTCATTCATTGTTTTTCACTAAAAACTCGATATAAACAGTTACTTTAATAAAAGAACAGCAAATTAGTTTTGTTAAATGTAAACAAACTCGCTAATCGTGCGTAAAGCTGAAGAATTCCTCTTCTTTACCGCGCTAGCGTGGTAAAGAAGAGGAATTCTTCAGAACTATGAGACGCGCATGCGCAATGAATACAAGTACGTAAATAATCACTTTCTACGCATCTAAACAGAGATATAATGTTTATATTTCATATCAATCGTAGATATAATTATTTTTGTTCAATACACTTCCAATTCTTCTGTACCTTTATTTTCTTTCATTTTACCCCCTAGTCCACCATATTATTACTTTCGAACTAGCAGTATATCTAAGAAGTTAATTATATTTTTAACTTCGTTAAGGGAAGTAAAGATCTGCAAAGGCGCAGTCTCCTTTTCTTAACAACTATTTATTGCTTAAGGATGCAAAAGCAGAGGCTTGATCGCAGCTCAGGTATCTAAGACTGGTTACATGTAGGTCTATTTATCATATATTGCCCTATAATCCAATATTACAATATAATTAGCTTTTGCTAAACTTTAACACATAAAATAGTTTTATATAAATTTTTATACATTTTTTTTAAAACTTACGAAATTTTCGGCAGCATAAAATTTTCTCTAGGCGATGAAATTTTTAAAGAGGAAGTTAAAATTACTTGACATGGATTTACACATCCAGCAAACCAACGAAATTCTCAACTGAAAAAAATATGAAATTAAAACTACATACATTTTTTTAAATTTGGACACATGTCCATGGCATTACCCAGCTTATGGGGATACGTGCCCACGTCTACTCTCGACAAAGGTTCAGCAACGTATGCCTTACATGCTTTTAAAAAGAAAGATGGCGTACTCCTTATCTCATCAGTTCTAACTTTACACATTGAAAAAATAAAATTAATAATTATTTTTACAAACAACTTCTCAAATTTTTTAATTAAATTTTAGGATTCATAAAATAACAAATTATGAAATTTATCAGAATTTCATTCATTTAATTATACGTACAAATTACACCTCTTAATAAAATTAATATAAATTAGTGACGTCATCATCTATTACTAATTGTTGTGCAATACCTTGTTCCTAAATCCATCAATTGGTAAAGCATTATTCATGTTACAAACTTTTAAATAAGACTTCAACTCCTTGTACATAATTATTTAGTTATTTAAATTTTTTATAATTTCATTAATTTTCAAACTAAAATTAAAATATAGAATTTATAATAAACCCCTATTTTGATACACTGCAATATACAGTTAATATAATATGAAGTTTACATTTATTTTGTGGTTTATATAATTTACAAGATTAAAATAAAAATTTAGATTAATGACAATAAACTATGAATAATAACCAAATTATTTTTATACATACAGAAAACATCCTCTTCAAGTAAAGTATATGAGAAAATTTGTCTGAGTTGTCTCTGACCGATTTTTAATGTAAATTTAACAGTACTTATTTCTAGCAAGAAAATTCCCAGGCCAAAATACATCTACTTCAACTTAACAGTACAGTTTTGATAAGTCTGTTCAAAATGTGTTTCCAATTGGTTTTATACTGACAGTGACCCCAGCACCCTTATTTCCTTATGTGCCGAATTAATATGCCCTTTTAGATTACTCTTCCTAGAGCTTTTATGATCACAGTAAGGACATTGAAATGGTCTTATTTTATTATGTACTGCCTCAATATGTTTTTTCAGAACACATTTCAAGGTGGCTCTGAACTTACAGTGGGCACACTGAAATGCTCTAATTTTATTATGTACCACCTCAATATGCATTTTCAGTTGACTCTTCCGGCTGGTTGTATGCTCACAGTGATGGCATTGAAATGCTCTAGATTTATTATGCACTGCCGCAATATGTATTTTCAGGGTACTCTTCTGGCTGGTTGTATGCTCACAGTGAGGACACTGAAATGCTGTAGTTTTATGTATTGCCTCAATATGTCTTTTTAGATGAAACTTCCAACTGGTTTTATGCTCACAGTGAGGGCATTGAAATGTTGTAGTTTTATTATGTACTGAGTCTATATGTCTTTTCAGATTACTCTTCCGGCTGGTTGTATGCTCACAGTGAGGGCATTGAAATACTGTAGTTTTATTATGTACTGAGTCTATATGTCTTTTCAGATTACTCTTCCGGCTGGTTGTATGCTCACAGTGAGGGCATTGAAATGCTCTAGTTATATTATGTACTGAGTCAATATGTCTTATCAGATTATACTTCCAACTGGTTGTGTGCTCACAGTGAGGGCATTGAAATGCTCTAGTTATATTATGTACTGAGTCAATATGTATTTTCAGAGTACTCTTCCAACTGGTTATGTGCTCACAGTGAGGGCATTGAAATGCTCTAGTTATATTATGTACTGAGTCAATATGTATTTTCAGAGTACTCTTCCAACTGGTTGTGTGCTCACAGTGAGGGCATTGAAATGCTCTAGTTATATTATGTACTGAGTCTATATGTCTTTTCAGATTACTCTTCTGGCAGGTTGAATGCTCGCAGTGTGGGCATTGAAATGTTCTAGTTTTAGTATGTACTGAGTTAATATGTCTTTTCAGACAACTCTTCCGACTGGTTGAATGCTCACAGTGATGGCATTGAAATGCTCTAGTTTTATTATGCACTAAGTCTATATGTTTTTGCAGATTTATTTTTAAGTTGGCTTTATACTTACAGTGAGCACATTGAAATGCTCTAGTTTTATTATGCACTATCTCAATATGTATTTTCAGATGACTCTTCCGGCTGGTTGTATGCTCACAATGATGGCATTGAAATGCTCTAGTTTTATTATGTACTGCATCAATATGTATTTTCAGGGTACTCTTCCACCTAGTATTGTACTGACAGTGTGGACACTGAGTATCATTTAGTTTCTTGGGTGCAGAGTGGACATGGATCTGCAGATCAGACTGTAGTTCTTTCTGTCCACTTCCGGTCGCCTGATTATTAGCCAAACCTAAAACAATACAAGCTCAATTAAATGTAATGTTAAAATGCATATATATATATATATATATATATATATATATATATATATATATATATATATATATATATATATATATATATATATATATATATATGTTGGGATGATAATATAAAAAGCAGGCAATAAAGAAAAAAAAAGAAGAGCACTTAATAGGATGAGAAGGAAAAAAACAATAGATTATATCATTACATTTAGGAAAGCAAGAGCCTAAGAGAGAAATATAAAATGAAGGGCACAAAGAGATCCTATTAAAGAAGATATAGCTACGAAGACAGACATCTATGAAAGAGCTGTGGGGGGACATCCATTCATCTACGGGAAGAAAAGCAGAAAAGCTACCCTAATCTTATCTAGACTGAAACAAGACAATGGAGAAAGATCCAAAGGAGGTTGCTTACATGCTAGCAGTCCATTGCACACGAGTCTCTAGTCATGAGGCATATGGGAATGAGTTTAAATAATAATATTAACCATTTATTTAATATTTTAAGACATAACACGAGTTGGTAAATATTTTTGATATGGAGGGAGAGGAATATGCAACTTCCAATGCCCCACTTACTACAGCGGAATTAAAAGAAAAGAGATGCTTTAGACTCCACCAAAATATCTCCCTCGGTAAAGGCATCCCATATGAGTTGATCTAAAAGTTACTGAAGAAAACAACGTCACTAATTCTTGACCTCTTCAACGAGTTATGGAGACGAAGTAAGTGACCCTAGCCAGGAGTAAAGCTATCGAACAAATTTTCTAATTTGTTGTTTAGGGAAGCTTCTTGAAAGAATAAAAAATAAAAGATTTTTTTAGGATTTTAGTGGGTCGTTGAAGGGTTTGAAATAACTTATCTTCACACTTTTCGTTTTACATTTGGCTATATTTCGCCCCTCTCCGAGGCATAGACGTGCCTGAAAACATCATTTTACATTTTTTTCATATAGTTAGGTAACATTAATTATTTATTTTGTAAGTTAACTACAAAATAAATAATTAATCTTACCTAACTATATGAAAAAAATGTAAAATTATGTTTTCAGGCACGTCTATGCCTCGGAGAGGGGCGAAATATAGCCAAATGTAAAACGAAAAGTGTGAAGATAAGTTATTTCAAACCCTTTAACGACCCACTAAAATCCTATGAAGTTACGAAAAAAGGGACAAATAAAACAAACCACAAAAGATTTTTATGTAATCTGGAATATCATGGCTTTAATTTTCCCTACTGGGAGAACTAATGCTGGGTTCAGAAAAAAATTCTACACCATAGTGAGATTAGGTAATATTTTTTCAGACATTTGCCTACAATCGGATGGGATTATACAGAGGACATCCCTAAGTGTGACTCTCTTCCTTGTAGCAAGCAATGGATTAGCAGATAACGAATGGGGAGAAATTAAAAGTTCTCTAGGTTGACAATTTAAAAACTGTACTGAAGGGACAGAATATGGACGGAACGGAAAATAAGCTACAACAAGGAATACATATTATAAACAAGGAGCCACGATGAGAGGGTTCATTTTTGTAGACAATTCACTTTTGTAGAATGAGAAAATGTGATCCTTCTCTGTTATGCTAGGAGAAAAGATACCCATTAGGGATGAAGTCCGATTTCTGGGCCTATCCATTGACAGAAAGATGAGATGGGGTGAACATATAAACCATCTCCCAGACCACAGCAAGAAAGTAATTAACATTTTAAGAATGCTTACCAACCAAAAATGAGGAGCCCAAAAAGATGTGTTAGATAAAGCTCTGTGTGCTCTAATAAGGTCCAAACTGGAATACAACCCAGATTTTTTGGCACTTTTATAGAAAAGGGCACCCCACTTCTTTTTAATCTAATATTTCTTCTGACAACCGAATACTTACTTTTTTTTTATGTAAAAGTTTGATATTCCTTTGTCCCAAAGCATATTGGACTGAATATCCCTTTGTCTTAATAGGTAGTTAGTCTAAGGGATATAAACTCTTCTGTATAAAAAACAAAAAGGGGGGCCCTTTTCTATAAGAGTGCCGATTTTTTTGTCAACGAGATGAAACTAAAAAAAAACTGGAATTGATTTTAAATATAGGAATAAGAATGGCTAAGGGCTGCATGAATTCCTCCTTTAGCCCTACATAAACAACTAATTACCTTTACATGATCTATTTTATTATCTATTTTAATAAATCAATCTCAATTATTCAAAAATAAAAAAAAATAAAAAAAAAAAATAAAAAAAAAAATTGGGTACGGGGTACCTCAGAACTTTGTCTCACTATGGAAGCCACTACAGTGGCTCTACTGAGTATTGAATTCGGCCCTTTTTTTGTCCTTATTGAATTTGAATTTTGGCAGTATTTTGACAGATGATGTAAACAAACTTTGACATTTAGCAAAAGTATTGCACTAATTAATAATTAAGTTGACATAACTTTTAAACTAATTAATGGAATTTCGGTTTTTGTTCTTTTTAATTTGTTTCTTATTTTTAACTGTCTAACAATATGCTATATAAATTATAAATCGTATTTACACTTTCAGTATTGTTAACCGTCAAAGTTTCAAAATTCAAAAATTGATAACTTCAAAATGGCGGCCAATATTAAAATTAAATTTGAAGGATTTGCTTGTCAAACAGAGAGGTACATTTGTGTATTGCGCTTTTCGATTCTTTACCATTTTTGCTGACTCAGCTAACTGGGTTCAAGAAGGCGGGAAATGTTGATTTTTGCGGGCGGCATAACTAGAAGTAAGGACTGACTTTTCTGCTAAGTTTCAACTCTCTAGGTTAAAATACCCAACTTGAAAATACAGAACTTGCAAAAATAGACAATGACTTTGCCGAGCAGACAGAATTATAATTTGAAGTAGGCAGAATGATATGTGACTTAAACTTTTAAAAATAAAATAATTTAAAATTAGAAAAAAAGCAGGAGTCTCAATTTAGTTCAGAGTACTAGCACTATTGTAAACCTTGGGAAAGGTGCGTAGCCTTAGAGATTAATGTCAGAGGGTTACCTGGTGGATTCTCCTCCTCATGCTCCTCAACATGTTGAGAATCCCGGGCAGGTGAAGTTACTTCTCTTTTAATCGACATCTTCAGACTCGGCTCACATTTTGACTGCATATCTGCTGTAACAACACAAATACAATTATTCTATACACAACTTGTATTATAACAAGACAGTTAAATAAATAATAAAATGTACCAAACAGAGATAATATTGATTTAGAGTTACCTGGATCCTCGACTACTTCAGGTACATCCCTGCCAGGTGAAGCAGCTTCAGTCTTTACAGACCTCACCTTACTATCTGCTTCACATGGTTCTATGGGTAAACCTACAACATAATCAGGGTACTTCTTTACTTGGTTACCCACCCTAGGGTGGGTAACCAAGTAAATTAGGTCGGATGTGGCAAGATTTTACTTGGTTACCCACCGTTTGTTTACATTATTGTGTTTGACATTTTTTTAAAAATCAATTGGCAATCTTAACTTCAAAAAATCTTATTCCTTTGGGACAAAGGAATATCACACTTTTGTAATGAAAAGTGACAATATCCGTTAGTATTACTATCTAGTAAGACAAAGGGACATTTAATCCAATGTATCTTAGGACAAAGGAATATTTTACTTGGATTAAAAAATAAATAAATACAATTGGGTGGGTAACCAAGTAAAAGAGTGCCATAATCAGAATAGGATAGATGCCCTATTCTTTATTTATCTAGAATCATCATATTTATAAAGAATTATCGGGCATCTATATTTATAAAGAAAAATTCATTTATAAATTGATAAAATAAAAAAGAATATATCTACTGAGCATTAGGTTAGAAGAGTATACATTAGAGCAGGGGTTCTCAAACTTTTTCTTCCATAGACCCCCTGTAGGAATTTTATTTTGTTCATAGACCCCCTACCTAAGGAATATATATATATATATATATATATATATATATATATATATATATATATATATATATATATATATATATATATATATATATATATATATATATATATATATATATACACATCTAATTGTGTGTGTGCAATGGCTACCACAGACGACTCATTTTAAAACACATAGTAATAGGAAAATGAGGGGAAATTGTACAGAAGAAAGAAACTGAAATATCAATAATTATATCTATATTTTTAATGATTAAATTTAACATTCCCAAATCAGAATTCAATTTTAAGAAAATAGTAATGTGTAATAGTATTTTAGGTTAAAAAACAGCATAAATATGTTTAAATATCGTGGGTAATTTACCAAAACCACAAATATACTAATCTGAAATGTATATGATATCTGGAAAAATGCTCTATTTTCCGATGTTGAGGGTGAAAATTTGGAAGTATGAACATTTTCCGATTCGTTGTTTTGGCAAAATATTGACGATATACCTTATTCACATTATTTTTAATTATAATATAGCTTTATAGTTCAGTAAAAACACAATAAAACAAATAAAATAATATATTCTTAGCAGGGGAGCGCCGCGCTCCCCCGCAACCAATTGTGTAATGGTGTAATGAACATGAGTGCGACCACTCGAGGGTTAACATAAGTTACTGTTCAAAAATAAAAATTGTACAGTGAATAACACTCAGATTACATTTTCAGTTGAAGGGGTAGGTGGTATGGTGGGGGGTTTTAATTTCGGGATTAAACTCTCATATCAAAACATTGGACATATTTTATAAGTTATCAAAACATACTTTTTCATTACTCATGCTCACTTCCTCCCCAAATCTAGTTTATATTTACTTATTATTTTTATTACAATACGAATACCTTAATATTCATTTATAAATATTATTTTATTTATTATTAATAATATTATTATGTTCATTTTATTTATTTATTTATTTATTTATTCATTTATTTTTATTTTTTTATTTATAAATTTATTTTTTACTAAAGAGACATCCATAGACCCCCAATAGACCCCTTGGTGATCATAGACCCCCCATGAAGTCCCATAGACCCCCAGGGGGTCCACATGGACCCCTTTGAGAATAGCTGCATTAGAGTAATACCTGCCGGATTTATTGAGAGCTCCTCTTCATGTTCCCACGCAGGTGAATTTACTTTTGGTTTAAATAACCTTCTAAGGCTCGGCTCACATTCCAATTGTATACCTGCTGCAACAACACAAAACTCATTGAGCTATTTGAAGCTATAACAAGACGGTTAATAAAAGTACTGAAATCTTATTATAAAAAGAAGGAAGATAGATAAGACTGACTTAGAGTTACCTGAATTCTGGTCTACATCCGTTGTGTCCCTGACAGGTAAAGCAGGTTCAGTTTTAACAAACCATTCCTTACTATCAACTTCACATGGTTCTTTGGGTAAATCTACGAAATATTAAGATTAGAGAATTAATATTTAGAAATTCTTGGAATTAATTACTAGATGAAGGGATTAATATCAATGTAAGATCAGTAGATCGTTGAAATAGCTTCTACAAAACCTTAATAAATGATGTCACAATAATAGGTATTATTAACAGTAATTCAATGATACCATCATAATGGTTTATATACATATTTCTATCAAGGTGAAACTGGTCGGTAAAGGTAGGTTCACAGCTAGAGTATACGAAATTGCGGAGGCCCAAGTGATTCATCTATCTATGGCAACGCTTTTGCGGCGTCGCAAAAAGGTTGGTTCCAAACCATCTTTTTGCGGTGTTTATTATATCTGTTCCTACATGTTATTTTTATTATACACCTATTTTTTATTTATATATAATGAAAGTCTTTATATATAATCTTATTATATAAGTTTTTTAAGCAAGAGAACTAAATTCAAGTCTATGTTATATTAAATTGGATTTGTTTATAACCTGACCAACAGAAACTCGAGGGAAGGGAAACAGAGACTCCGTCACAGCGCCTTCCTGAAGATATAGAGTTATCTATATAGCCAAGGATCCCCTAGCTGTGAACCCACCTTAAGGTCTTCTTCACATGGCGAGTATTTGTATGTAGACATAAGTTTTAATCACTGTTTAACCTTGTGTTTAGGGTTTTTGTTGGAACTGTTTTCCCTAACTCTTACTGATTTCACATAGTAGTAGTAGTAGTAGTCTAGTACTTCCTACTAGAACGGGTAGGACGAACCACTTGTACGAACCTTGCAATTAGGCCATCTTTTAGGCCCTTTTTACGCCCCGAGGTGGAGAGTTCCAGCTACTTCACACATCATACATTTGTATATTGTACCGCCGAAGTGAGTATGGTGTGGTCATTAGTAAGCTATATAAGCGTGCGCAAAAGTGTGGGGGAAGAGTGCCCTTAGGGGGTGTCCCTCGCCCTGCTCCGTCCTCGAACCATAGATACAAATCACATCATCATGATACGGATCGGACCCACATCAATCCCACATTAAAGAGGGGGGGAAGAGTGCCCCATTGGGGGTGTCCCTCGCCCTGCAACCATCCGCGATTCATAGATGCAATTAAGAGTATCATGGCACGGGATCACACCCACGACGAGCGAGCACCTTAAGAACCTAAGCCACACTGGCTCCCTCGATGTCACATAAATATGAACCATAATGCTCTAAATTACTATTATTTCCCTATGGAAGGATCTTTTTAGAAGTTCAAAATTGGGAGGTTTCTAGAAAATAATATTATTTATTTAATTATTTATGTATATGTTTATTTATAAAATTATATTATTATTATTATTATTAACAAAAGAGACTGTATAAATCAAGAAGGAAAGCTTTTGCTGAATAACATTATGTATAAAGAAACGTGAACACGAAAGTAAAGAAACCGAGTTAAAACACACAAGAGAAAACCAACCAACGGCAAAAACACAAAACAGGCTTGGTGGCAACATTGGTGGCGCTTGTATGATTTGGGGGGGGGGCCAGACTAGGCACCAGTTTAGTTGCCACTCACATGCAGCTGAGGCTGAGTAAGTAGGCATGACGTCCCTGTGTGAAGGAGATTGTAAACTGAGGAGGGGGTAAGAAAAGTGGGCAGGGCCTCATACAACAAGTTTTAACCAAAACCCTGCCCTCTCTTGAATAGTTAGATAACTGCAGATCAGCCCAGATCTGGTAGCCCTGTGTGAAGGGCCAAGTTAGTAAACTGGATTGGTCTGGCCTGCCTCTTTTTAGGTGTAGCAGGTCTGGAAGAAACCGTATAATGAAAATAAGGTCTGGTAAAGTTTGAAGTCGGTTATGTTCAGTAAATAGATTCAAACACAAAGAAGACATGGTTTTCCTTATTCTATACACTAAGTTAGACAAAGGAGTGTTATAAAGATTATAGTTATAAAAGTTACCTGGTGGGAGAGTTGAAGAGGTGCAGCCGAAGATTAAGGCCGCTGTCTCATCAAAACATTCAAACTCCTCTTTCAATAAAGGCTCCATCACAGTTATATAAACAAATTAGTACTTACTTACTGTAATCCACTCCAACTGAGTTCAGCCCAATATAACTGACACAGAGTAAGCAATAAACTCGCTTATCTAGCTATAGGTAATCACCAAGTCGGAACAGAGGAATTGTTCCGTCTGAATTATGAAAAAGAGCGCAGACTATAATCCTCAATAGATTTAAATTCAATGATGCAAATTAAAATTAACAATATTGTATTAACCAAATCGTTTAAATTGAAACATTCTATGCTACTACAAGTCTTCGCACAACTAGAATCGACGCGTTGACAGCGCGGGAAAAACTAGCAAAAGGGGGGACGAGCCAATGAGAGCTTGAGATTTTCCCGGACAAAAGGTCGGGCCAACTAGGCAAAGATAAATGTCTCTAGTGGAGGGGAGAGGCCCTCTGGATAACAGTATAAGAAGGCTTCGTAGTGGCTTTATTTTTTCCCCCAGAGAGGTTGGCCAATCTGTGTGTCACTCAATTTCCCGCGCTGTCAACGCGTCGATTCTAGTTGTGCGAAGACTTTTTTTTTTTGTAGTCTGTGATGCTAACCTAGCAATAACCTTGCCGATTCAGTCAAGGATCTTATAAAATAGGGATGGAGCACTAAGCTAACCTCCTGGGTAAAAGAGTGTCGCCAAGAACTTGAAAAAAATCTACATCAAATTTCGACTGCGCACCAGGGGGTGAGCACTATGCACACCCCCTGGGTTGAGAAGTGTCGCCAAGAACTTGGAAAAAATCTACATCAAACTACCACTTGCGCGCGCATAGGTAGGCCCAATTTCTTCCCGACTGTTATCCAAACAAGGAAGAAAAAGCATAACCTGATCGAATTTCTAAGAATTTTTCCCATTCTTCTTGATCTTCTACAGTTATAACCATTGTACAATCATACGGGAAGGTAATCGATCCTACTCGGATCTTACTAGATTTTCCAAGTTCTTGGCGACACTTTTAGCGCCTAGTGCTCAATCCCTATTTTATAAGATCCTTGCTGCGCACGCTCAGAACTTTTTAGGTAGGACCAATTTCTTCCTGACTGTTATCCATTGTTTATTTTAAATCAAGGATCTTACCTTCATGGGGTCACTTTTTTGCCTTGAACCCCTTCTTAACATTACATCCGCTTTATATAAGATCCTTGTTTTAAATTAAAGGTTACAATCTAACATTTTTTAAATAAATATTTTCTTGATTTAAGGTTTTTTTTAATTTTTATTTACTGTGTTACTTTAATATATTAATCAAATTTAATTATTAGTACAGTTTTTAATAATTAATATTAATTCATTTGGAAACGGGTTATTTCTATTGCAGAATAAAGAGCAAAAGAACGCAAAGAAACGAGGAAACAAGACACAAGTCGGAGTCGGTTAAAAGAAAATGGCGTTTTTTTAGTTTGGTCCAGGGGGTGAGCACTATGCACACCCCCTGGGTTGAGAAGTGTCGCCAAGAACTTGGAAAAAATCTACATCAAACTACCACTTGCGCGCGCATAGGTAGGCCCAATTTCTTCCCGACTGTTATCCAAACAAGGAAGAAAAAGCATAACCTGATCGAATTTCTAAGAATTTTTCCCATTCTTCTTGATCTTCTACAGTTATAACCATTGTACAATCATACGGGAAGGTAATCGATCCTACTCGGATCTTACTAGATTTTCCAAGTTCTTGGCGACACTTTTAGCGCCTAGTGCTCAATCCCTATTTTATAAGATCCTTGGTTTGGTCAGGGATAAGGGATAATATAGAGTTTGGCTATCTTATTACTTTAGCTTTTTTTAGGAGACGGTGGTGAGCGGAATATCCAAGTGAACTGTGACGTCATTCCCGAGGCAAGAGGTATTTGACAAATGTGGTACCATCGATATTGTGGTTAGTTTGATTACTAGACCGTGGGGACCCAACTGAATAGGAGGCGGTCGGAAGCGGTGCTGAGCGGCAACTAACCACAATATCGATCAACACCAGGGGGTGAGCACTAAGCACACCCCTGGGTTGAGAAGTGTCGCCAAGAACTTGGAAAAATTCTACATCAAACTACCACTGTGCGCGCGCATAGGTAGGCCCAATTTCTTCCCGACTGTTATCCAAACAAGGAAGAAAAAGCATAACCTGATCGAATTTCTAAGAATTTTTCCCATTCTTCTTGATCTTCTACAGTTATAACCATTGTACAATCATACGGGAAGGTAATCGATCCTACTCGGATCTTACTAGATTTTCCAAGTTCTTGGCACACTTTTAGCACCTAGTGCTCAATCCGTATTTTATAAAAGATCCTTGATCAACACTAACCACAATATCGATGGTACCACATTTGTCCGCTAGGGTCGCTTACCTCTTGCCTCGGGAATGACGTCACAGTTCCCTTGGATATTCCGCTCACAGCAGTCTCAGAATCCGGTCCTTTCAATAGAGATGATTAGTAATGACGTCACAAGATGGCGTAAGCTTTCGATATGTATTCGATTCGGTTTGTTTAGGTTCCTTTACCTTATCACCTGTTATCAATCCCATGTAAAATGAATGGGAGAATTTTCTCAACTTTTTAAATAATTAATTATTAAATTATTATTAATTTATAAGACTTTTCAACCTTTGAACGTTATTATACTAAGTCTATTTTAACAATATAAGATAAGAAAACATTAAAAATTGCCGTTCTAGTGGTTTAAAAAAGTATTATTGTGAGTGTGTTTTGTTGTGGTGATACCGTCCGGGTCCGTTCTTATTTATTGTTTATTTTTTAAATCGTTTTTCTATTTTAGTTTGTATATTATGTCTTCCACCTTCTCGAGCGTTATGAAAATGACAAAGCTATTCTTCGTAAAAGTATGTCAGAGTACTTAAGTAATATTAAATTAATGTATTGAATTAGTTTTTTAATCAAAATTTTAAACAAGTATACATGCGAGACACTCATATCTTATATTATTATACTCGTTAATATAGATAACAAAAAATACACAAATAATAATAGTAATAACAGTCTGCTCATTGTCTCGTCATCAACGTCTTTTTCCTGGGCTGGTCAGTGATCTATTGTATAGTATATAATTATGTTCCAACATCGGTTAAATATAATGCACATTGTAAGTAACCAGGAACAAACTATTATTAGCAAATAATCTTTTAATACCTAGCAGGTTAAGTATCACTATCTTTCTACATGTCCTGTACCCTGAGTATACTTCATTGAGTTTCAAAACTTGAGAAAAATTTATTTTCGGACACACAATATGAACACGAACACACCCAGTGAATTTTTATGGCAACAGGAAATACAAAAAATCAAGTATAAAGATTATTAACTCAAATAGCTTTTTCGATGTTATGACCCTTCACACAAATACTCATTTTAAATAACTGAAACGAAAGTTTTTAATGTTTTCTTTGTTACACTCGTTAAAAAAGACTTGGTACAACAATGTTCAAAGGGTGAAAACTCTTATAAACTAGGCATCGCGTGGCTCTATCATTGAAGCGAGCGTATTGCAAGGAAATACTGAATATTGAAATTTATTAATCATGATGAATGTCATAGTTGAAGATAAGTGGAAGAGGGTAGTGTGGGGAAGAGTGGGGGTACTCGGTACAAAGCTTTACATCCTAAACAAACCTATACACTATAGCACTATACGACTATAACAATCATCACCACCCGCGGTAGCTTTTAAACAATTATTATAGATGTATCTCTTCACTACGCAAAGAATTCTGCTTGTATCAAGTTGAAATTTTGCATGCCTGTTTCAATTGTGCATTAGATGGTGCATATAAAGTTTTATTAAAATCGTTACGTTAGAATGTAAGATATCGGTAAAAAGGTTGTTTTCTCTATTATAAACGTTTAGGTCCGCTTTAATAGTTTTAGCGATCTTTATTAAGTCATAGCGGTGTCGCTGTTGGTTTTAGTAAAAAATGTTATTTGAAAAAAATGTTCCTCTCATCGAATAGATGATGATAGAATCTTTTCCCGTCCTGAAATTCCAATTTAATTTTTGTACCTTTCGTTTACGCGAGCGTTGCGCGCGAACTCTTGGACGGATCACGCTGTTCAACGAACTTAGCCTGAGTATTAGTAAGAGGAACATGTATACCAAATTTCAACTAAATCAGTCAACTTTTACTTAAGTTATCGTCACACGCGTAAACGTTACTGACAGACAGACAGACAGACAAGATGCATATTTCGTTGAATGTAAGAAGCTCGCTTACGCTCGCTTCAATCAATAATAATTTAATAATTAATTATTTAAAAAGTTGAGAAAATTCTCCCATTCATTTTACATGGGATTTTAAGAGGTGATAAGAAGAAGGAACCTAACAAACTGAGTTAAATTTTCGAAAGCTTTTGTGACGTCACACTAATCATCTCTATAGAGATGATTAGTGTGACGTCACAACAGCTTTCGAAAATTTAACTCAGTGTTTGTTATGTTCGTTTCTCTTATCACCTCTTATCAAACCCATGTAAAATGAATGGGAGAATTTTCTCAACTTTTTAAATAATTAATTATTAAATTATTATTGATTTATAAGAGTTTTCACCCTTTGAACATTGTTGTACCAAGTCTTTTTTAACGAGTGTAACAAAGAAAACATTAAAAACTTTCGTTTCAGTTATTTAAAATGAGTATTTGTGTGAAGGGTCATAACATCGAAAAAGCTATTTGAGTTAATAATCTTTATACTTGATTTTTTGTATTTCCTGTTGCCATAAAAATTCACAGGGTGTGTTCGTGTTCATATTGTGTGTCCGAAAATAAATTTTTCTCAAGTTTTGAAACTCAATGAAGTATACTCAGGGTACAGGACTTGTAGAAAGATAGTGATACTTAATCTGCTAGGTAATAAAAGATTATTTGCTAATAATAGTTTGTTCCTGGTTACTTACAATGTGCATTATATTTAACCGATGTTGGAACATAATTATATACTATACAATAGATTAATAGATCACTGGCCATCATAGGAAAAAGACGTTGATGACGAGACAATGAGCAGACTGTTATTACTATTATTATTTGTGTATTTTTTGTTATCTATATTAACGAGTATAATAATATAAGATATGAGTGTCTCGCATGTATACTTGTTTAAAATTTTGATTAAAAAACTAATTTAATACATTAATTTAATATTACTTAAGTACTCTGACATACTTTTACGAAGAATAGCTTTGTCCTCCGAAAAAAATGAAGTATAGATGAAATTTTCATAACGCTCGAGAAGGTGGAAGACATAATATACAAACTAAAATAGAAAAACGATTTAAAATATAAACAATAAATAAGAACGGACCCGGACGGTATCACCACAATAAAACACACTCACAATAATACTTTTTTAAACCACTAGAACGGCAATTTTTAATGTTTTCTTATCTTATATTGTTAAAATAGACTTAGTATAATAACGTTCAAAGGTTGAAAAGTCTTATAAATTAATAATAATTTAATAATTAATTATTTAAAAAGTTGAGAAAATTCTCCCATTCATTTTACATGGGATTGATAACAGGTGATAAGGTAAAGGAACCTAAACAAACCGAATCGAATACACATCGAAAGCTTACGCCATCTTGTGACGTCATTACTAATCATCTCTACAGTCTTCGCACAACTAGAATCGACGCGTTGACAGCGCGGGAAATTGAGTGACACACAGATTGGCCAACCTCTCTGGGGGAAAAAATAAAGCCACTACGAAGCCTTCTTATACTGTTATCCAGAGGGCCTCTCCCCTCCACTAGAGATATTTATCTTTGCCTAGTTGGCCCGACCTTTTGTCCGGGAAAATCTCAAGCTCTCATTGGCTCGTCCCCCCTTTTGCTAGTTTTTCCCGCGCTGTCAACGCGTCGATTCTAGTTGTGCGAAGACTGTATAGAGATGATTAGTAATGACGTCACAAGATGGCGTAAGCTTTCGATAATTTATTCGATTCGGTTTGTTGTGTTCCTTTTCCTTATCATTTGTTATCAATCCCATGTAAAATGAATGGGAGAATTTTCTTAACTTTTTAAATAATTAATTATTAAATTATTATTAATTTATAAGACTTTTCAACCTTTGAACGTTATTATACTAAGTCTATTTTAACAATGTAAGATAAGAAAACATTAAAAATTGCCTTTCTAGTGGTTTAAAATAAGTATTATTGTGAGTGTGTTTTATGTATTGATACCGTTCGGGTCCGTTCTTATTTATTGTTTATTTTTTAAATGGTTTTTCTATTTTAGTTTGTATATTATGTCTTCCACCTCCTCGCGCGTTATGAAAATTTCTTCTATACTTAATTTTTTTCGGAGGACAAAGCTATTCTTTGTAAAAGTATGTCAGAGTAATTAAGTAATATTAAATTAATGTATTAAATTAGTTTTTAATCAAAATTTTAAACAAGTATACATGCGACGCACTCATATCTTAAATTATCATACTCGTTATTATAAATAAACAAATAAATAAATAAATAAAACAGTCTGGTCTTTGTCTCGTCATCAACGTCTTTTTCCTAGGCTGATCACTGATCTATTTTACAGTAGATATTATGTTCCAACATCAGAGAAATATAATGCACATTGTAAGTAACCTGGAACAAAATATTATTAGCAAATAATCTTTTATTACCTGGCAGATTAAGTATCACTATCTTTTTACAAGTCCTGTATCCTGAGTATACTTCATTGAGTTTCAAAACTTGAGGAAAATTTATTTTCGGACACTCAATATGAACACGAACACACCCTGTGAATTTTTATGGCACCAGGAAATACAAAAAATCAAGTATAAAGATTAATAACTCAAATAGCTTTTTCCATGATATGACCCTTCACACAAATACTCATTTTAAATAACTGAAACGAAAGTTTTTAATGTTTTCTTTGTTACACTCGTTAAAAAAGACTTGGTACAATAATGTTCAAAGGGTGAAAACTCTTATAAATTAATAATAATTTAATAATTAATTATTTAAAAAGTTGAGAAAATTCTCCCATTCATTTTACATGGGTTTGATAAGAGGTGATAAGAAAAAGGAACATAACAAACACTGAGTTAAAATTTTCGAAAGCTTTCGTGACGTCACACTAATCATCTCTATACATATCGAAAGCTTACGCCATCTTGTGACGTCATTACTAATCATCTCTATTCTACAGCAGAATCGATTCCTGTCTGAGATTCGATTCTAGCACAAGGGAATCGATTCCCATAATCGATTCTCGGGTAGTGTAATCATTATTCTCTGATAAGAGTAACTAAAAAATCTTGAATACAAATGACAAAAGATGTTATCAATCATAGGAAGTTATGTTATCTAGTTACATTATGTTATAGATTACACTTCTAGCAAAACTTTGTGTATCTCTTAAGTGAAAATTTATTATTACTATAGTGGTTTCTAAGCAGTTTGTGTGTGTGTTATATTGAGCTAAAGACAGTTTTAGTGGGTTACAGTCCATTAATTACTAGTTAGTTAGTACTGTGTCAGTCATGGAGATGTTAACGGACGCAGATGTGAAGATATTCGACGAGACTGCAGCCCTTATATACGGCTCCGTCTCTTCACCTGTTGCTCCTGGTAATTGTAATCTTTAATATTTATAAATGAAGCAGGTGAATCTTGAGTTAACGCTACGTTTTGATGAGGGGGTTAGAAAAGTCGGTGGGGCCTCAATAACAGATTTTAGTTTAATATTTTCTAGTTTTAATTGTTATTTATGTGAAAGCTATCTGTTACTGATCTAAAGTTGATGCTATGTTCGATAATCACTAGGCAGGCTAGGTGACAGTTTCTTGTATTATTTAACCATTTGAGAGATTATCACTTTGTCAAAACAGTACATTGTGTGATGCACAAATTTGAGAAATTATATCCCTTTGAGTAAACAGTACATTGTAAGATTTTTATACATTTGAGAGATTATATCCCTTTATGTAAACAGTACATTGTAAGATTTATACATTTGAGAGATTATATCCCTTTTAGTCCAGGAGATAGCGTGCAAAAAAGTGTCTGACTAACATCAAGCTAGAATTTTGTGTATTAGTAAATATTTTGGTGCCTTTTAAGAATATGTGGTCGGCTAAGTTCGTTTGCGGGACATAGCTGGGCAATAGGCATTTGCAAAAACAAACCGGTGGAGAGCAGCCACGTCCCGTACTTTATGGTGGACAATGAGATTTTCATGATCCTGAGTACGAACTTAGTTAGTAAACCAAAAATCAAGTTGATGGTAGTTTGTCACTTAATAAAAGACCTCTCTGATTTGGAGTAATGTTTGACTAACTAACCAATTAAGTGACAACTTACCATCAACTTGATTTTTGGTCTACTAACTAAGTTCGTACCCAGGATCATGAAAATCACATTGTCTACCAAAAAGGGCTAGACATGGCCGCTCTCCACCGGTCTGTTTTGTTCAAATGCCTATTGCCAAGCTGTCCTGTAGACGAACTTAGCCGACAACATATTCTTAAAAGGCACCAAAAGATTTACTAATACACAAAATTCTAGCTTAATGTTAGTCAGACACTTTTTTGCCCGCTATCTTTTGGACTATTATATCCCTTTATGTAAACAGTACATTGAATGATTTATACATTTGAGAGATTTTATCTCTTGGTCAAAAATGTACGTTTGGATGTGCCCCGCCCACATGTCTAACCCCCTGGCTAACTTATGATTTAATGTCTAGATTTAAAATTGTACTTTACCAGTGTGGTCGAAGTTGATAACGATGTTGTGTGTCATTAAGGCAAACAGGGGGAATTACAAGAAGGTTTTAATAAAAACCCATTAAATTATGAAACTGGAAATATCTGGGGAGAAGACTTTCTTTAAGGTAATTTAGTTCTGCTCCAAAACCTCTTAAAACTTGTTGAAGGTTCTTAGGACAGAAGTCTATTTCTAAAGGGGAGAATTATAGGTGTGGGAAATAGCAGGCAAGCAAGACAAACCTAAACTCGTGGAACTATATGGAAATATCACTTTCCTTAATACACAGATACCGCAAATCAGCTGGTTATCCATCAAATTAACCTCTGGAGAATCCTTCAGTAAACCTACACCTACAGTAGACATAATATAGAGTACTCTTGGTAACCACTTGCTTTGAAGTTCCAACAGTGTTTGTAAATGGCTATTATTAAGAAGAACATAACATCTCTCTGGTTATAAATGTTCTTCTTGGATTATATTGTGTCCCCCCCCCCCCTTCCCCAAATATCAATTTGCCACCCCCTTGTGTTTCTAAAATCTTATTATAAGCACTATATTCTTCTGCTGATTACACGTTTAGCAGAAACCAGGCCAGCGGTCTCTTGATCAAAAACCGATGGTAAACCCTTCTTTAATTAATAAATATAAACCTTCTTGGATTATATTGCAGGTTCGCCCCGGGAGAGCCAGGAGCCGTTAGTAAAAACTGAAGCTGCTTCACCCGTCAGGGATACTACAGATCTAGACAAAAGTCCAGGTAACTTGGAATCAGTATTATCTGTGTTTCTAATGGTAAACTTGGGAGTATGGATGTAGGAACTTTTTAGGAAAGAGAAAAATTTCATAAACTTGTAATTTTTTTATCCACTCTGGTTAATTCTTTCAAATGTTTGCAAATACAGTAGAACCTCGCTTACACGACCCTCAATAAAACGGCAACCTCAATTACTAGTACAATTTTCAAATCCCCTAGAGATTGTCATAATACATAATGTTAAATTAACCTCTATAACACGACTATTATTTATTATCCAAACAACCTCTATAACACAGATTATTTTCCAATTCACAAGGTAACTCAGAACCTCTATAACAAGTCTTTTTGAGAAGTCAACCTCTATAACGCGACTCTATACAGGAATGGGTCGACCTTGCACAAGTCTAGACTTGAAAACCCCGCCCATTAACCTCGATAACACGACTGATAGCCAAAATAACCTTGATAACACGACCATTAACAAAAAGAGCACCTCGATAACAAGACTGTTTCCCTAATCCCCTTGAGACACTTCTTATTGAGGTTCTACTGTATATAATCTTGCAAAAAATACTACTTGGCCCCTATAAATAAAGACTATAGCTTCAAATTTACCGTTGGAGAAAAGTTATGTTAAAATTTCAATGCTGCAATTAACTCTCTTGTGGATATTATTAATAGTGCATAAAATAATTTGGCTTTGTGTTGTTTCTACAGGGTTGCAGTTAAAATGTGAGCCGAGTCTGGAAAAATTCATTAAAACAGAAGATACTTCACTTGCCCGGGATTCTCAACATGTTGAGGAGTTTTTAATAAGTCCAACAGGTAATACACTAAAATTATTCCCTAACGCTGTAAACCTCTTGAGCTAAAGAAGGATTGAAGCCATAGAAGTTTCTCTAATTATGTTCTCTAAAGTTCTCTAATTATGTTATAGGTTTACCCGATGAAAAACATGAAGTTGATATAGATAGTAAGGAGGGGTTTGTAAAAACTGAAGCTGCTTCACCAGTCAGGGATTCGACAGATCTAGACAATAATCCAGGTAACTTTAACTTAGTATTATCTATGTTTCCGATTGTAAAGTTGGGAGTATAGTCTGGAAAGAACAGGCAAGCAAGACAAATATAAACTTGTGGAACTACAGTGAAATCCTCTTATAACCATCTTATAAGGGACCTAGTAAAACAGATCGTTATATTTGAACATTGTTATATCCAGGGCTCGATTTGAGGCGGAACGGCGTTCCGGGACCTCTATCTCTGATAAATAAAAAATAAAACTATCGGGACTAACATTTTTTAAAATCCATAGTTAAAACTTTGTTTGTCAGTGAGTGACTACAAATTTGATTAAGGATATCATGTATTAAACTGACACCATAGTATTACCCTAGACTAGCTCGCAATTTTATTAACTAAAGTTTTTTTTAATGGCAGGGATCGTATTAAATAAGTACTGTGCCGAAACTCCTCCGAGGCGAGTGAGACAGGGAATGTTTTTGTTGATTTAATTATTTGTATAAACCTAAGTACCAATTTATTTATAGAGAGTATTGTGACATGCTAATCAAGAAATTGTTTATAAAAAATACTAATTAAAATAACATATGTTTCCACACAAAACCCACCTGATTGCAGCATGGGTTAATGTCTAAAACTGCTTAAAATACTGTTTTTGAACGTTTATTTTTCTAAAAATTCCCGGGGGAGGACCCGCCCGGACCCCCCTTCTATAGGGGGAGGGGGGGGGGGGGGGGGGGGGGGGTAGAAAGAGGGTAGGTTGTAGTTCAGGCACCTCAATTTCTAGAAATCGAGCACTGGTTATATCCAATATAAAATTAAAGAATAACGAAATAATAATGTTAATGTGCAAATGAAAATCTGCAAGGTATTAACAGACAGGATTAAAAAAGACACGTTATAAGTAAAAAACTTACATTTATTAAAAAATAAAAAGTCCGAACTGAAAGAAAACAAAATGTTATAACACTCTCCTAGTTAAGGTGAAAAACAAAATGGGCTGTTAAATCAGATAAAGAGATTCCATGAACTAGACATATTATTTAAACATACAGTAGAGTCTTGCTAATCCGGACCCCGCTAGTCCGGACATCCGTATAATCCAGGCGGGCCAAAAACTATGTACAATTCGGAACCAGAGCCTGTTCAGATTTATGAATTGTTATAAGAGTTAAGATTATCGGGGTTTCTGCTTTTATTGTCTATTAACATTTATAAAATAGTTCTTAGTATAGTTTACAGGTGCACATTGTTCATTCCAACGTTCCGACATGAGGAATACCCGGTATTTCTGTTAAAAATAAACAGATTTAGAATAATTATCAATAAGTAAGAACATCGATAAATTTGTTTTGGTTCCATAGAAATGTAGGGCGGAAGATATTAAGGTAGTGTCCAGGAAATACAATTATTATGACTGAGATGGGGAGAGGATTTTAAGAAACACGTAGCGGCGTGGCGGTTCAATGGAGTTCCGTGAAATTTTGCCAAGCCGCCAGTGTACAATGTCTTAACTTTTTGTGAAATAATTAGTCTTTGCTCAAATTCATTTAGGAACACAGCTTGTTTCCATGGAAGTCCCTTCTATACCTGCACCTGCGTAATAGATTGTCATTTTAATTTAATTTATTTGATATTCAGACTGGTGACAGAACAGACCTTAAATAGTGTTTTTTTTTAGACTAATAGAAGTAATTTTTACAATAAATACATCGATTTTAATAGTTTTATCCAACTAAAACTTGTTTTACAGACATTTTAAAACTAATTCCGATTAATCCGGACTTTCGGTAATCCGGACTGGGTCCGGTCCCGTCAAACCCGGATTAGCGAGACTCTACTGTACAAGATTAAACTCCTAACAGTAGTAACAGTGTTGTTTTGTCGGGCATTCGAGGAATGTTTACTATACATAATGTACTTAGAAAATTGGAAGTGAACTGTTGTTTCGGCGGCAGTAAAGGAAGGGTCTTCATGGAAAGGTGAAATAAAATTCCATCATTATAGGCTAATGACACGACCAATTTTTTTTCTAAAATGAGATCGCTTTATCCAAATTATCGTTATATCTGAACTTAATCATTGCATGTTATACAGGTAACCAACCAAATGCATTGATCACAATCGTTATACCAGGAATATCGTTGTATCCGGGTTCGTTCTTAGTGGATTCCACTGTATGTGGAAACATCACATTCCGTAATATACGGATACCGCTAATCAGCTAGTAATCTACCAAGTATACCTGTTAAAAATCCTTTAGCAAACCTACAGTAGTAAGATAGGGTACTCTTAGCACCCACTTGTTTGAAGTTTCAACTGCGTTTGTAAGTAGTTATTAGTGGGATATCATCCTCTGGTTTACTAAGTCCTTCAATTAATAATTGTAAATTTTCTTCTTGAATTTTAGGTTTACCCCTGGATAGCAAGGAGTGGTTTGATAAAACTGAAGCTGCTTCGCCTGTCAGAGATTCCACAGAAGTAGTTAAAAGTCCAGGTAACTTAGCATCAGTACTATCTGTATTTCCAATGGTAAAGTTAGAAGTATGATCGGTAAGAGCTTTAGGAAAGGGAAACTTTCATAAACTTGCTATTTTTTTATATTCTCGGGTTAATTCTTTGAGGATTGAGGTATATATTGGAAGGTTGTTCCCCTAACCTGAGGTTTTTTCTACCTTACACACTAAATGTATCACACTTTTTTAAGACGTCTGTTTTCTCTGCCTATAATTAAGCTAATTTATAATATATTATTACACAAAGACGATATATGATGACAGGTTTTACAAACCCTAGATGATGAAAATGATTGATCTTGTCTATAATTTCTTTACTATGTTCAACCCTTGCTCTATCTACTGGGCTCTTCTGAGAGCTATACTCTAATACACCAGACAGCCAAGAGATAGCACTAAATATACTTAAATGAATTTATCTACGATTGATACGAAATATAAACATTATATCTCTGTTTAGATGCGTAGAAAGTGATTCTTTACGTACTTGTATTCATTGCGCATGCGCGTCTCATAGTTCTGATGAATTCCTCTTCTTTACCACGCTAGCGCGGTAAAGAAGAGGAATTCTTCAGCTTTACTCACGATTAGCGAGTTTGTTTACATTTAACAAAACTAATTTGCTATTCTTTTATTAAAGTAATGGTTTATATCGAGTTTTTAGTGAAAAACAATAAATTAATCAAGTGGCTTTGATGAAAATGTAGAGAATAATACTCCTCCAGAAATAATTAATTCGGCAAAAAATACAACTCAAGATTAATGTCATCTTTATCTCAAGAGAAGAGGTACGAACTTTACATACAGCAAGTTTATTTTTTTCTGTATTTATTATTTAAATCTAACAATCGTAGATAAAGTACGGTACGCAACTCGTGTGAAAACGGCATTTTGCATTGCTCGTGTGGTTTTACTACCCTCGCTATCGCTCGGGTGCAAACTCCACACTCGCGTGCAAAATACTACTTTCCGCACTCGACGCGTAATGTACTATTGCACTGACAGTAGTACTGTGCCTCTAAACAAGAATAACTTCATCGACTGTGTTTTTCTCCAATGTGTGATAGCGACTCATCATGAAAGAGGTGTAGTTCAATAACCAAACAACGTCTTCACACAAAAATTGTAATTGGAACAATTGACCGGTTTCAGCTGTTCTAAAGCAGCCTTCTTCAGATAATCTACAACCAAAATTATAAACTTGAACTTAAATTTATACAAGGTAACATAAGTTTGTAAAACAAAGAGAAAAATACAATAATTAATTAACACAAAATGAATAAAAAAAAAAAAAATAATAACAAATAAATGTATGTAAATTTTAATATAAAATGGAAGAAAAAATGGAATGCAAAATACCTTGAGGTTACTGGATTGACTTCACGAGTACAAGTGAGAAAAAAAAAAAAAGTTAACAGGAAGGCTAGGTTTGTGAGAGATTAAGACAAAAAATAATAACTTGAGGACGTAAATTTACGCCCATAGGCCTTTTGCAAAGAAAATTGAAAACGTACATTTACGCCCATTGGGCTTAAAAGAAGGATTTTACCATGTTTTCAAATCTATAAAAAGAAACAAAATAATACTAATAGTTTTGATTTTACCGTTGGAGCAAAGTTATGTTAAAATATCAATTAAAATAGAAGATACTTCAGCTGCCAGGGTTTGTCAACATATAGAAGAGTACTCAATACATCTACCTGGTAACACACTAAAATGATTGCCTATGACTGTAACTAAACACCTAATGACTAGAGAAAGTTGCAAACAATATAAGTTTTTCTAGACTTGGACGCCTGGTATAGGAAACTAGAAAACTTAGTCCTGACGCTATCACTAAACCATAATCAATCCAAGTCAAACTTAAACATTACATATTATGGAATGTATATGTGAGTATGTATAGCGCAACTATTGCATTTTGGTTTTTTCTCTGCTGCCTGTTGCCTTTGTAGATGTGCCGTGTCTAAATTACTAGGCCAATTTCAATCAAATGTTTAATATATTATTATATAATCAGAAGAATCATAACCTGAGGCAAAATCATTCTTTAATTTTATAAATTCTGAGTATTTATAAACATAAGTTACCTTCTTTCATTATGTTGTAGGTATACCCAAAGAAATATATGAAGTTGATAAAGATAGCAAGGAGTGGGTTGATAAAACTGAAGCTGCTTCACCTGTCAGGGATATCACAGATGTAGACAATAAACCAGGTAACTTAGAACCAGTAATGTCTGTGTTTTACATCTACTACCATCGCTCTTATAATAATATTGGCATTGAGGTCTTTTAGAACTTTTAAAAAATTAAAATTATAAATACTTACACATTTTTGTAAACTTAATCTTTTCTTATTAATAATTACTTGATACTTCCCTGTTCATGGCACCATGAACACCTGTTTAATCAACCCTTGAACCCCCTCCTCCTGCAACCATTGAGCCAACCCATCTACAAGTGCAAGAAGTTCCAACCAAGGTGTCCTCCTAGAATTTGGGCTCAGTAACATCTGAAATCTGAGGGGAACCTCCAAGTCCATAGTTCATGCCATTGGCCCCCCTCAGCTCTGTGGGCAAACCTGGCTCAACTGGCTACAGTGGGAAATTGGAGGGAAAAGAGCTGGCACTGGGCAGATAAGAAATGCAGCTCTGTGTGTACTAAAGTAGCCCTAGTGTGTGGTTCTGCTGGTGGCCATTTTCTTTACTTTAACCATGGTTTTACCAATCCATTCAAATCTAAAGCATCCTGAGTTCCTGAGAGGAGTAATTTATTAAGGCTTGCCCTGGTACCCAGGGAAGTACAATTAGTTGCTTGCAGCCAGTACCCAGCTCAGATCTTCACTTCAGTACAGCCACCAACCATCTATATCCACCCACACATCTTACACATCTACACCACATTTCTAAGCAGCTAAATCATTATAATTTATACTTATTCATATGCTACTACAGTCTATAAGATTAGTGTTGGCACAATCGAAGGCGGGAAACAACAAACGTAGAGGTAGTTTTGGGGTTATAAAAAGGGAAAATCAGTGTTGCCATGTCATATTTTTTTTGTGGAACTGGGGTAGAGTTGGGCATTTTTTTTCTAAAGTTGTATTCAAGATGGCGGACCAATAGAATCGTTTCCCTCTCAAAATTTTCCCGCCTTCGATTGTGCCAACTCTAATCTTATAGACTGTAGTCAGGGTGCCCATAGGTAAAAAAGTAACTTATACATACTCTTTCCAAACCTTTTTGTATGGCTTGTTTAGGCAAAGTCTGACACCGTTTTCCTCTGTGAATTTTTTTAGTTTTGGGGCGTTTTTTTTTATTTTAACCCTAAAATTTTGACGCGTCAGACTTGAAAATCGGAAAAGATCAAGGTCGACCCATTCCTGTATAGAGACGCGTTACAGAGGTTAATTTCTCAAAATGACGTGTCATAGAGGTTCTGAGTTACGTTGTTAATTGGAAAAAATCCGTGTTATAGAGGTTGTTTGGATAATAATAGTCGTGTTATAGAGGTTAATTTAACATTATGTGTTATGGCAATCTCAAGGGGATTTGAAAATTGCACTTGTAATTGAGGTTGTCATGTTATTGAGGGTTGTGTAAGCGAGGTTCTACTGTATTTACAAATTTTTTGTAAACTTAATATTTTCTTATTAATAATTACTTGATACTTTCCAGTTTATATAATTTAAGCTTTTATATATCAGAAAATTTTGGAAATATGGAAAAACATTTAACTACTATTATATAAAACATAACATGAGAAATTAAAATCATATCCCATGGCTAAATATTTGTTTAATTTAATAGATTCACTTTTTACTGATTTAGATTTATCCACTGGAACATACGAAGCCGATACAGATAGTAAGGATTGGTTTACTAAAACTGAAGTTTTTCCACCTGTCACGGGAACCACAGATTTAGACGACAATCCAGGTAACTTGGAATTAGTATTATCCGTGTTTTACGTTATTGTCATTCCAAAGATAAAGTTTAGCAGTGTGATCTTAGAAAAGTAAATATGAAGTTTTTGGTAGTATTCATACTACGGAAAGATGTGTCTGTTAATAATAATTATAATTTGATTTAAATTAAAATTTAATCGTTCCGTAGTATGAATACTACCAAAATCGTAAAATATGAATTTCTAATTGATTGTACGAGGTACAGGTACTAATTGGGTACTTTATAATTATAAGCGTTATTTCTCGGTCAAGTTCTTTGTCATTAATGTTGACTTCTCAGACTTGTGGAAAAATTGAAAGCTTTAAATTCGGGTCAAGGTATCATTAAAGTCAGAGAAATTCATTCTCCTGCGTAGCTTAGTTGGTTAGAGCGCTATACTGGAAATATAGAGGCCGGTGGTTCAAATCCACGCGCTGGAGTCTATTTTTCTCTGTCTGTTTCCCGTAGTTAATAATAATTATAATTTGATTTAAATTAAAATTTAATCGTTCCGTAGTATGAATACTTCCAAAATCGTAAAATATGAAAAGTAAATATGTCTTTAACCTTCGGGATTTAGACCTAAACTTTAAAACATAATAAATAAAATAAATTGGTTGTGAGTGAAGTCTCACGTAAAAAGGGTTTTGTTGGTATTGTGACATGATCAGTTAGCATAATGGTGATTTAAGGGAGGCCAAGCAAAAAAATAATGTTTTTTTTTTTTTTTTTGATAAAATGGAATGAAAAATTAAACACTTTCCAGAAGTGTTATATATTTTTGTAATCTACTCTTCAATACCTTTCATTTGATACCCCATACAACATTTTTTCGAAATATTTTTTTCGCACGACATGAATCATACGCCATTTTGGATTTGAACAGCTGATAATTTTTAGTTTGCTATATTTTTCCTGTGTGCGTGTCAAAACGATCTTTAATACTGTTTTTATCTCTTTTGATTCAAAATGTTATTGGAACGGTACAGAGTGACAGGCAGATTGAGGAATGAAACTATAAGGGTTTCTTTCTTTGGTTTTATCTACGAAACCCTAAAAATGAGGAAACCGAGAATCAGTCAAAAGTAAAACTCATAATTGTGTTTATAGAATATTAAATCAGTTTCAAAATTAGTTGGTGTTTATAAGCAGGGGCGAATCCAGAGGGGGGGGGGGGGGGCGACCGCCCAGGGCTCCGCGCCTTGGAGGGCCCCGCGCCATAGAAAATTAAAATAAAATACTTATACTTTACAGGCAAATTTATAGTTCATAGTGAAGATTGTCCGCGGGGCCCTGTGCCATGAACAAAACATGAAATATTAGAATTATAAAATTCAGTCGAATTTAGTTTACATGGTAGAGCCTACCTACCTAACTACCTTTTCGCGGGGCCCCTCGCTATAAAAAAGTCAAATAAATAAGTTATAATTTATAGATTAATTTTTTTTTTATGTTTAAGATAGCCCGCGGGGCCCCGTTCCATATAAAATTAAGTGAGTTAACGTCCTAGTGTTTTCTCACCCTCCCCCTTTTCAAAATGATGACGATTTTGTTATTTATTCTGTGGGGTAAATCTTCATTATGTGCCCCACCTATATCAAAATGTCCAATTTAATTCGGTTTTTTTTTTTTCAAACTGTTCCTTTTTACATTACAAAAACGATTTCGGTTGTTGCATCTCGATATATTCAATTTTTTTTAATTTTAGAGAAAAGTATGGAAGGTTATGGTAAGTTTAGTACTTTTTGACCTGACCTAACAATAACCTTCTATCATTACCCTATAAAACATGACATTTCAAGTATTTTTTTTAAAAACAAATAAATAAAACACTGAATTTATCGAGATACTACATAACCTTAATCGTTTGACAATGTACAGAGATATTTAAAAAAGACAAATCCTGTAAAAAGGAATAGTAAATAAAAAACTAAGTTTATCGGATGGTACGAAATAATTGGGCCAATTAGTGCAGTTTTACCAATTGATGTCAAAGAGAAACTTCACCTCAGAGATGCATAAAAACGCTGTTTTGAGAGGTCATATTTACAAAATTTTCCGGGGGAGGGCCCCCCTTAAAATGTGTCTTTGAAAATTAAACTAAAAACTCGGCACTAAAATGGAAAGTTATAAGCTGAGCATATGAATTCTGGGAGTAAATTTAAAGTGCTCGACTGTAGATTTCAAATTATAGGACTGAGCACAAATAACACAGCTTAACGTTTTATTTACAATGAAATGTTTATGTCTCCACGAATTCTCCATGTAAACATGTTTCTATAGAAAGAAAATAATTTCCTTTAAAATGAACAAAATTCATAAAAATAGCATACAGTTTGGAGTGACAAACTTTCTGTGAATTAGTATAGACTGTGTTTGGCATTCCTTTATTTTCTTAGATACATTTTTAGAAGTTTCTTGCTCTAGCACTCTAATAATCTGGTGCATTCTACCTCCGTTTGTTTAAGTGGAATCGGAATCACTTTTGTACGGTTTAGAGAAATCTCTGAGTCTCAGTTTAGAATTCATTTCAAACGTTTATAAACCTTTTGACTTTTTAAAGCGTAATTTACTCACCGTGCTAACGTGGATTATAATCCCGTTTACGTACAATATTTTAATTTAAATCAAATTATAATTATTATTTACTACGGGAAACAGACAGTGAAAAATACACTCATGCGCCTTCTATTTATAAAATTATTAAGTTGGCAATCCTTATTTTTCTCCCTGGTTTTTGAGTTCCGGGAAAAAAAGACTTACCTACTTTAGTTCCTCTAAACCTAAACTAATCCAAAATTCTAAATTTTTCTCCCTTCTGGAGATAAAAACATTTATATCCATTTTGGTTGTGTGAGTAATTGGCAAATTCTTTGTTTATAAAAAGTTTTAAGCTAGTACCCACCCAACATTTAAAAAGACCTGAGAGAAAATTACTACAAAAAAAATCCGTTTCAGACCATTTTAAAACCAAATCCGTAAAAAAAAAGAAAATAAAACATAGGTGAGTACCTGTGTAGCGTGTATTTATGTGTGTGTGTGAGTATGTTGTATGTATGTATTTGTGTGTTTGATAAAATATTGTGTGCGCTGGCCAGGCACACTAAAATTCTAAACCTATTTGCGTTTTTCCTTATTTATTCGATGTAGCTTTCGGTCTAGATTCGTGCTGCAATTTGAAGTAAATGAATTAGAAAGCGCAGGATAATTAAAATTGACCTAAACACCAGTTAAAGGGACATCCCCTGTAATGCGTGTGTAACATACCAATTTGTTATACTTCTAAACTGCTTTGTTTCTTTTAGAGGTAATGCTGTTGCTTTTGTGTATTCTTCGTATATATTTACAGAAGAACATCTAAATATAAGTTCAATCTATTGTTTGTTTGTGACCGCTATCTCAGTGAAGGTGTTGTTTGTTTGTGACCGCTATCTCAGTGAAGGTGTTGTTTGTTTGTGACCGCTATCTCAGTGAAGGTGTTGTTTGTTTGTGACCGCTATCTCAGTGAAGGTGTTGTTTGTTTGTGACCGCTATCTCAGTGAAGGTGTTGTTTGTTTGTGGCCGCTATCTCAGTGAAGGTGTTGTTTGTTTGTGACCGCTATCTCAGTGAAGGTGTTGTTTGTTTGTGACCGCTATCTCAGTGAAGGTGTTGTTTGTTTGTGACCGCTATCTCAGTGAAGGTGTTGTTTGTTTGTGACCGCTATCTCAGTGAAGGTGTTGTTTGTTTGTGACCGCTATCTCAGTGAAGGTGTTGTTTGTTTGTGACCGCTATCTCAGTGAAGGTGTTGTTTGTTTGTGGCCGCTATCTCAGTGAAGGTGTTGTTTGTTTGTGACCGCTATCTCAGTGAAGGTGTTGTTTGTTTGTGACCGCTATCTCAGTGAAGGTGTTGTTTGTTTGTGACCGCTATCTCAGTGAAGGTGTTGTTTGTTTGTGACCGCTATCTCAGTGAAGGTGTTGTTTGTTTGTGACCGCTATCTCAGTGAAGGTGTTGTTTGTTTGTGACCGCTATCTCAGTGAAGGTGTTGTTTGTTTGTGACCGCTATCTCAGTGAAGGTGTTGTTTGTTTGTGACCGCTATCTCAGTGAAGGTGTTGTTTGTTTGTGACCGCTATCTCAGTGAAGGTGTTGTTTGTTTGTGACCGCTATCTCAGTGAAGGTGTTGTTTGTTTGTGACCGCTATCTCAGTGAAGGTGTTGTTTGTTTGTGGCCGCTATCTCAGTGAAGGTGTTGTTTGTTTGTGACCGCTATCTCAGTGAAGGTGTTGTTTGTTTGTGACCGCTATCTCAGTGAAGGTGTTGTTTGTTTGTGACCGCTATCTCAGTGAAGGTGTTGTTTGTTTGTGACCGCTATCTCAGTGAAGGTGTTGTTTGTTTGTGACCGCTATCTCAGTGAAGGTGTTGTTTGTTTGTGGCCGCTATCTCAGTGAAGGTGTTGTTTGTTTGTGACCGCTATCTCAGTGAAGGTGTTGTTTGTTTGTGACCGCTATCTCAGTGAAGGTGTTGTTTGTTTGTGACCGCTATCTCAGTGAAGGTGTTGTTTGTTTGTGACCGCTATCTCAGTGAAGGTGTTGTTTGTTTGTGGCCGCTATCTCAGTGAAGGTGTTGTTTGTTTGTGACCGCTATCTCAGTGAAGGTGTTGTTTGTTTGTGACCGCTATCTCAGTGAAGGTGTTGTTTGTTTGTGACCGCTATCTCAGTGAAGGTGTTGTTTGTTTGTGACCGCTATCTCAGTGAAGGTGTTGTTTGTTTGTGACCGCTATCTCAGTGAAGGTGTTGTTTGTTTGTGACCGCTATCTCAGTGAAGGTGTTGTTTGTTTGTGACCGCTATCTCAGTGAAGGTGTTGTTTGTTTGTGGCCGCTATCTCAGTGAAGGTGTTGTTTGTTTGTGACCGCTATCTCAGTGAAGGTGTTGTTTGTTTGTGACCGCTATCTCAGTGAAGGTGTTGTTTGTTTGTGACCGCTATCTCAGTGAAGGTGTTGTTTGTTTGTGACCGCTATCTCAGTGAAGGTGTTGTTTGTTTGTGACCGCTATCTCAGTGAAGGTGTTGTTTGTTTGTGACCGCTATCTCAGTGAAGGTGTTGTTTGTTTGTGACCGCTATCTCAGTGAAGGTGTTGTTTGTTTGTGACCGCTATCTCAGTGAAGGTGTTGTTTGTTTGTGACCGCTATCTCAGTGAAGGTGTTGTTTGTTTGTGACCGCTATCTCAGTGAAGGTGTTGTTTGTTTGTGACCGCTATCTCAGTGAAGGTGTTGTTTGTTTGTGGCCGCTATCTCAGTGAAGGTGTTGTTTGTTTGTGACCGCTATCTCAGTGAAGGTGTTGTTTGTTTGTGACCGCTATCTCAGTGAAGGTGTTGTTTGTTTGTGACCGCTATCTCAGTGAAGGTGTTGTTTGTTTGTGACCGCTATCTCAGTGAAGGTGTTGTTTGTTTGTGACCGCTATCTCAGTGAAGGTGTTGTTTGTTTGTGGCCGCTATCTCAGTGAAGGTGTTGTTTGTTTGTGACCGCTATCTCAGTGAAGGTGTTGTTTGTTTGTGACCGCTATCTCAGTGAAGGTGTTGTTTGTTTGTGACCGCTATCTCAGTGAAGGTGTTGTTTGTTTGTGACCGCTATCTCAGTGAAGGTGTTGTTTGTTTGTGACTGCTATCTCAGTGAAGGTGTTGTTTGTTTGTGACTGCTATCTCAGTGAAGGTGTTGTTTGTTTGTGACCGCTATCTCAGTGAAGGTGTTGTTTGTTTGTGACCGCTATCTCAGTGAAGGTGTTGTTTGTTTGTGACCGCTATCTCAGTGAAGGTGTTGTTTGTTTGTGACCGCTATCTCAGTGAAGGTGTTGTTTGTTTGTGACCGCTATCTCAGTGAAGGTGTTGTTTGTTTGTGGCCGCTATCTCAGTGAAGGTGTTGTTTGTTTGTGACCGCTATCTCAGTGAAGGTGTTGTTTGTTTGTGACCGCTATCTCAGTGAAGGTGTTGTTTGTTTGTGACCGCTATCTCAGTGAAGGTGTTGTTTGTTTGTGACCGCTATCTCAGTGAAGGTGTTGTTTGTTTGTGACCGCTATCTCAGTGAAGGTGTTGTTTGTTTGTGGCCGCTATCTCAGTGAAGGTGTTGTTTGTTTGTGGCCGCTATCTCAGTGAAGGTGTTGTTTGTTTGTGACCGCTATCTCAGTGAAGGTGTTGTTTGTTTGTGACCGCTATCTCAGTGAAGGTGTTGTTTGTTTGTGACCGCTATCTCAGTGAAGGTGTTGTTTGTTTGTGACCGCTATCTCAGTGAAGGTGTTGTTTGTTTGTGACCGCTATCTCAGTGAAGGTGTTGTTTGTTTGTGACCGCTATCTCAGTGAAGGTGTTGTTTGTTTGTGGCCGCTATCTCAGTGAAGGTGTTGTTTGTTTGTGACCGCTATCTCAGTGAAGGTGTTGTTTGTTTGTGACCGCTATCTCAGTGAAGGTGTTGTTTGTTTGTGACCGCTATCTCAGTGAAGGTGTTGTTTGTTTGTGACCGCTATCTCAGTGAAGGTGTTGTTTGTTTGTGACCGCTATCTCAGTGAAGGTGTTGTTTGTTTGTGACCGCTATCTCAGTGAAGGTGTTGTTTGTTTGTGACCGCTATCTCAGTGAAGGTGTTGTTTGTTTGTGACCGCTATCTCAGTGAAGGTGTTGTTTGTTTGTGGCCGCTATCTCAGTGAAGGTGTTGTTTGTTTGTGACCGCTATCTCAGTGAAGGTGTTGTTTGTTTGTGACCGCTATCTCAGTGAAGGTGTTGTTTGTTTGTGACCGCTATCTCAGTGAAGGTGTTGTTTGTTTGTGACCGCTATCTCAGTGAAGGTGTTGTTTGTTTGGGACCGCTATCTCAGTGAAGGTGTTGTTTGTTTGTGACCGCTATCTCAGTGAAGGTGTTGTTTGTTTGTGACCGCTATCTCAGTGAAGGTGTTGTTTGTTTGTGACCGCTATCTCAGTGAAGGTGTTGTTTGTTTGTGACCGCTATCTCAGTGAAGGTGTTGTTTGTTTGTGACTGCTATCTCAGTGAAGGTGTTGTTTGTTTGTGACTGCTATCTCAGTGAAGGTGTTGTTTGTTTGTGACCGCTATCTCAGTGAAGGTGAAGTGTTTAAAGCCTAGTCCACACCAGTAGACACGTTGCGAGACAGAAATGTCTCGCAACGTGTCTATAGACATCTTCTGAGACCGTCTATGGTCTAGGTCTAGCGTCCACACTTGTAGACACGTTGCGCAACATGCCTAACGTTGCACCATGTCTACCATGTAGAATGGAAAACTTGGGATTTTGGTCTAGCAACGAGACCGTAGATGCCGTTTGTCTCAGCCGATGTTTATAGACAAATTGCTAGACATGTCTCTGAGACCAAAATCACGCAACATGTCTACTAGTGTGGACAAGGCTTAAGAGACAATTTTTAGAAAGAGAACAGTAATGAGTGCAAATTTTGGTTCACAGAGTTATTGAATCAGTTTGAGGAGAAACATCACCCTCAGGGGAGGACAGTTAAAATTACCGATAAAAGAATACGCAGGTACAACACAAATTATTTGACTATTGTTGAGAAATCAAATAAACCTGCTGTGATTTGCTTTACAAATGTAGGTGATAAAATCATAAAAGATTCTAACTGCCACTTCATCTTCACTAAAAGATCATGGTCACAAATATACAATCGATTGAACTTCAGCAAATATATTTACGAAAAATCCACAAAATGCACGTCTTAAAGGGGATGTCCCTTTAACTGGTGTTTAGGTCTATTTTAATTATCCTGCACTTTCCAATTCATTTACTTTAAATTGCAGCACAACTATAGATCGAAAGCTACATCGAATAAATAAGGGATCACAAAAATATGTTTAGAATTTAAGAGAGCCTGGCAGGCTCACTCAATATTTTATCAAATACATACACACAAATATACTTACACACAGATACACTTTTTCCAAAAACGGACCCACAATTTAAATAAATTTGTCACAGCAAAAGTCGTGAATGAACTGCGTTTCCACAATAATTGAATATTCGTTCCATCACCACACCAGCTACTCTTCACGAATTTCCCTACTCGACCTTATGTCCTAAACCCTTGCCACCTTACCTTCTCATCAGTCTAGAAATATAAGTCACTGAAGATAGCCGTCATACTTTATATTTGTTCTATATTCTTATAAACTGTTATATTTTAGTATTTTAGAGGCTGATTTGTATTAAATTAAAATTGTGATATAGACCAATAAACTTATATATTACAAGTACAGTGTTTTTCATTTATTTCAACAAGTGATATAAACGATTCATTATGTTTGGATTTCCTAATCATGGCTGAGGACACAAAAAAATAAAATAATTTCCTGATGAAAACACTAGGTGGACTTCCTCTCGTGACTGGACTACTGATATACCTGACTGTAGAGTACAGAGTTGCAGCTGAGACTCCGCTCCAACTCTGTCAATTATGAACCTTAAAGATAGAAAAACAATCTTCAAAGCATCAGTAAATAGAGAATATTGTCTGATGCTAAGAATTCTTAACTTTATTTAATTGATATTTGATAATCTACATAATTATTTAAAACACTATCCCTGAATATATAAGAATAATAAGTACCTGATTTTTAATATCTTTATTTCCAACATTCAATTTGACATTAAAATGTTATTATTTTTAGGTGGGTCTTCTGAAGAAGCAACAGAAGGATGTGGTGCACTATCAGAGTCTGGTCTCAACATCCATGATGCCTTCGCACATAAGGAACCCAATTCTACTCCACAGTGTGAGTCCAACATGTATCAACATAAAAAGCATATTGTTGATGGCAAGATAGTAAAGCCATTTCGATGTCCTCACTGTCAGTACAAAACCTTCTTGGAATTTATTTTAAATTTTCATATTGACTCAGTGCATCAGGTATTAAATGATTTTCAGTGCCCACATTGTGAATATAAATCCAACAGAAAAAATTACTTGAAAATTCATATTGACACGGTACATAAGAAAACATATACTTTTCAGTGCCCGCATTGTGAATACAAATCCAATAGAAAAAATAGATTGAAAATTCATATTGATTCGGTACATAAGAAAATATATGCTTTTCATTGCCCCCATTGTGACTATAAAACTACCAGGAAGAGTTGTCTGAAAACGCATATTCACACGGTACATAAGCAAATAAATGCTTTTCAATGTCCTCATTGTGACTATATAACCAATGTGAAGGTTAGGCTAAAGAAGCATGTTGACTCGGTACATAAGAAATTAAGGCCATTTCAATGTTCTCATTGTGACCATAAAACCTATGAGAAGAATAAGCTAAAAAAGCATATAGAGTCGATGCATAACAAATTAAAGGCATTTCAGTGCCCTCATTGTGACCATAAAACCAGTACGAAAAATAATCTGAAAATTCATATTGATTCAATGCATGAGAGAATATTGGCATTTCATTGCCCACTTTGTGACTATAAAACCAACACGAATATTCATCTGAAAAGGCATATTAACTTTTTACATAAGAAGATGAGGGCATTTCAATGTTCTCATTGTGACTATAAAACTAACAGGAAGAGTCATCTGAAAAGGCATATTGATGTGGTACATAATAAATTAAAGCCATTTCAGTGCCCTCATTGTGACCATAATGCCAGTAGGAAAAATAATCTAAACATGCATATTGATACGGTGCATAAGAAAATGTGGGTATTTCATTGCCCTCATTGTGACTATAAAACTAACACGAAGAGTCGTCTGAAAAGGCATAATGATGTGGTCCATACGAAGATAATGGCATAACATTGCCCTCATTGTGACTATAAAACTAACACGAAGAGTCGTCTGAAAAGGCATATTGACGTGGTACATAAGAAGATAATGGCATAACATTGCCCTCATTGTGACTATAAAACTAACACGAAGAGTTGTCTGAAAAGGCATATTGACGTGGTACATAAGAAGATAAGAGCATAACATTGCCCTCATTGTGACTATAAAACTAACACGAAGAGTCGTCTGAAAAGGCATATTGACGTGGTACATAAGAAGATAATGGCATAACATTGCCCTCATTGTGACTATAAAACTAACCGGAAGAGTCATCTGAAAAGGCATATTGACTCAGCACATAAGAAGATAAGAGCATAACAATGCCCTCATTGTGACTATAAAACTAACAGGAAGAGTCATCTGAAAAGGCATACTGACTCAGCACATAAGAAGATAAGAGCATAACATTGCCCTCATTGTGAATATAAAACTAACCGGAAGAGTCATCTGAAAAGGCATATTGACTCAGCACATAAGAAGATAAGAGCATAACATTGCCCTCATTGTGACTATAAAACTAACCGGAAGAGTCATCTGAAAAGGCATATTGACTCAGCACATAAGAAGATAAGAGCATAACATTGCCCTCATTGTGACTATAAAACTAACAGGAAGAGTCATCTGAAAAGGCATATTGACTCAGCACATAAGAAGATAAGAGCATAACAATGCCCTCATTGTGACTATAAAACTAACAGGAAGAGTCATCTGAAAAGGCATTTTGACTCAGCACATAAGGAGATAAGAGCATATCATTGCCAACATTGTGACTATAGAACTAACAGGAAGAGTCATCTGAAAAGGCATATTGACTCAGCACATAAGAAGATAAGAGCATAACATTGCCCTCATTGTGACTATAAAACTAACAGGAAGAGTCATCTGAAAAGTCATATTGACTCAGCACAGAAGAAGATAAGAGCATAACATTGCCCCCATTGTGACTATAGAACTAACAGGAAGAGTCATCTGAAAAGTCATATTGACTCAGCACAGAAGAAGATAAGAGCATAACATTGCCCCCATTGTGACTATAGAACTAACAGGAAGAGTCATCTGAAAAGTCATATTGACTCAGCACAGAAGAAGATAAGAGCATAACATTGCCCTCATTGTGACTATAAAACTAACAGGAAGAGTCATCTGAAAAGTCATATTGACTCAGCACAGAAGAAGATAAGAGCATAACATTGCCCCATTGTGACTTTTCTGATTGCTTCTGGACCTTCTTGTGCCAATGATGGGCAAATTGAAATTGTCAAAACTATAAACAGTATGTTATATAAGTTATACCTGATGAAGCCAAACATTGGGATCAAGTTTTGAATGAAGTGTAGTTTTCTACTAATGACACTGTTCATCATAGCACTGGTGAAACAACTTGTAAGTCGTTGTTTGGGCTTCACCATAATGGTCCTATTTGTGATAACTTGCGGACTTATCGTGACATTGGAAATAGTTCTGAAAGTGTTTTAAATGTAATAAGTCATAAAGATGTTATTATTATTTCTAAAAATTAAAATGATGTAAAATAAAATTATGTTGATATAAAATCTTGTCAATTCTTGCCATCAAGTTACTAAAAGGGTTTCTTCGGTCATAAAAATTCATCAATACATTATTAGTATTATTTTTGAAATATGTATAACAAAGTTTCACTTTTGAGAAGTAAGGTGTGCATATATTATCCTTTAGTATTATCTGTTTGCACTTATTTGGTTTTTTTGGGGGGTAAAATGGCCGCAATTTTGGGTTCTAGGAAGACCTTGTAACCCTAAAAACATAATAATTCTGTAAACATGAGCTCTGGTCCATATGTTGTGACTTCTGTATTAGATCAAGATAGATATGTTGTTAATGATATTGAAGGGTTTCAAGTTACAAAATTACCTTACGAAGGATTTGTAGCCTCATCAAGGATGAAACATAGGTTAAACAATACAAAAAGTTCCAAGAAAGTCCGGATTAAACAGAATCAGTTTTAAAGTGTCTGTAAAATAAGTTTTAGTTGGGTAAAACTATTAAAATCGATGTTTTTATCGTAAAAAAAATACTTCTATTAGTTTCATAAAACATGCATGTACAACGTAGGTCCACTGTTTAAGTTAAGAGCTGTTCTGTCACCAGTCATGTCAAATATCAAATGAATTAAAATAAAATGACAATCTATTAAGCAGGTGGCAGGTATAGAAGGGACTTCCTGAGAAACAGGCTGAGTTAAGCTATGAAATTCGAGGAGCGATAATCATTTCACAAAAAGTTGAGACATTAGACATTGTTGGCCTGGCAAAATTTCATGGAACTGGGTTGAGCCGCCGCTACATGTTTCTTAAAACCCTTCCCCATCTCAGTCACATATAATTGTACTTCCTGGAATACACTTCCTTTATATCTTCCGCCCTACATTTCTATGGAACCGAAACAGATTTATCAATGTTCTTACTTATTCTTAAATCTGTTAATTTTTAACAAAATACCGGGTATTCCTCGTGTTAGACTGTTTGAATATACACCTATAAACTATACTAGGAACAATTTTATACATTTTAATAGACAATAAAATCAGACACTCCAATTATCTTAACAATTAATAAATCTTAACAGGCCCTGCCTGGTTCCAATTTGTACATAGTTTTTGGCCCGTCCAAATTATACGGATGTCCGGACTAGCGGGGTCCGGATAAACAAGACTCTACTGTAATTTAATTATTTAGTATTAATTTAATATTTACCTGACTTGATTATTATTGTTTCCCTATTTTGACTTAGTTTGATTTGATTATTTATTTTTCTGATTATGACTTCTTTTGTTACTTAATTTAACCAGACGTTAGCGACAGTAAATTTGTCTCACACAAGAAGCGTAATCTCACTCAGGAATATCGTGTTCCCCTTCACAATCTAACCTCTACCACTTACACTTACTCTGCTACAACTTCAAACACACACTCCTCCACATCTACCCTTTACTTATACCGTTAAACATGATAATAAGATTAAAAGATTGCTTATTGCATGAAACAATAATTTGTCAATTTCAGTGTTTTTATTATTTATTTCTCTTTTTATTATTATGAAACAACATAAAGACTTATCTTAAATAACTAATTTATCTTTTATGAATTTAAATATTATGTAATTAGATTGCTTTTATTAGATATTTTAAAGCATTTTCCATTTTATGCACTACATTTGTATTATTAATAAATTTTTCATATTGCCAATTATTATGATTTTTATCATGTTTATGATAGATAAATGATAAACATCTTTTTTTAATTCCCTTTTAGCAGATTTGATTTAAAAAAAAGTTGTGTTGCAAGAATTAAAAGAAATCAAAACAACAAAAGAAATTTGTTTTTGGTAATAATAATAAATCCTTGAGAGAAGCGTAATAGACCAATATATAGGTAACCTGAGAGGGGTCCAGCTTGCATTAATTAGGGTAAACGATTTTTTTTTTTAGGATTGTTTTGTATATTAAGAGGAGCATGAAACCAAGTTTGCGACCTCGAAAGCCCTGGGGACAACTTTTGGCAGGCGAAAAACCTCGCACTTTTTCAGTTTTTTTAATATAACTCATAAACGACGCCGAAATCAGGAAATTGTATTCTCTCCAAAATAAAAGTAGACAAAAATCTCTACCAAATGCACTAGTAAAACTTAATTTTATGTTATTCCAAACCATTTCTACAGGGCTTTGAATTATGACAAAATTATGTAAAAAAAACAAAAAAAAAACGGATTATACTCATTTTTTTGTCATTTATATAGTCGTTTATGGTGCCCATTTAATATTTTTATGATGTTATATTGATGATATTTATATATATACCTACATACATACATATATATATATATATATATATATATATATATATATATATATATATATATATATATATATGTGTGTGTGTGTGTGTGTGTATACCATAAACGACTATATAAATGTCAAAAAAACGAGTATAATCCTGATTTTTCTTTTTTTAAAAATAATTTTGTCAATACAAAGTCCTGTAGCAATGGTTTAGGATAACATAAAATTAAGTTTAAGTAGTGCATTTTGTAGAGATTTTTGTCTACTTTTATTTCGGAGTGAATACAATTTCCTGATTTCGGCGTCATTTATGAGTTATATTAAAAAAACTGAAAAAGTGCGAGGTTTTTCGCCTGCCAAAAGTTGTTCCCAGGGCTTTCGAGGTCGCAAACATGGTTTCATGCTCCTCTTAATATACAAAACAATCCTAAAAAAAAAAAATTGTTTACCCTAATTAATGCAAGCTCGAATGTATCTATATATTGACCTATAAGCTAAAGAGGGTTGACTGTTGAGTGTAGAAAGTAGAGGTGGGGCAAGGCCCGATCTTACCTGACTCTACTCTTTGCTTTGGCCTCCTTCGGCCAGACAAATATACTGTCGCTAATCACTTAATTTATGGTCTTATGACTATGACAATTATTGTAAATTTTATGTATCTTTAATTTATGTTAATATGGTATATTTACATTTTTTGTTCTTTTATGTTGTTCACATGATTTATGGTTATATATTAATCCATCCATTTATGATATTTTAAACTTGTTTATTTTTAAGTAGCAATTTATATGCTATATAATTATGATTTAAATACTTACTTTAAAATGATTTTAGTTTACTTGATGTGATGATTATTTGCACTGAATATGATAGTGATGAATATAATAGTCATATAGTTACTGATAATTCATAATTAATGTTTACTTACCACAGCATTGATTATATTAATGACTGTTTTCAAACTTAAATAATTAAAAGTTGTTTGAATATTGAAGTTACAATGCTTTTACTTGAGAAGTGTTCTAAGATAATAAGTCCATTTAGACTGTTAAAAATTTAATTTTAATTTTATTTCATATTTTTCTTTGTAAATTTTATTTCTTATATCTTTAAATATTGAAAATTTTAAGTTCCTTTAATTTTTCTGTTGTTGTTAATTTTATTTTAAATTTTGATATTGTTTTGACTTATTACTAAGTGACTGAGGACACTCATCAGGTCAGAATAATAGCCGAACTGTTGTAAATTAAATAATACTAAAACCCTCATAACACTACACTTATAGACTTAATATAACTTAACCTGGTTTATAGGTTTACAGCTTAAGAATGTCTTGTATGGAATTGAGTTTTGTATCTCATGTTATCATGTTTTATTTTTTATTAATATAACTTTCATTAAATTATAAAAAATGTGTTTTTATACTTTATGCAACATTACATTGGGAGGGGGGGGGGGGTTCAAAATTAATAATAATATTAAACACATATATAACATATATATTCATTTTGGATGTGTGAGTAATAGGCAAATTGTTTGTTTATAAGTGGATCATAAAAATAACATTTTTAAAAACAAGCTTTTACTCGTATTATTCTCAGCCTCTTATACCCATACCCCTGCCCCCCCCCCCCCATGCCTTCTTATACCTATATCATGGGCGTACTTAAAAAATAATGTCCGCCATTTTGGGCTGTCCGCCATACTGGATTTAGAATGACGTCACTTAGCTAATCATTCATTGTCATCCAAACTAAACGAGTATTCAAAATTTCAATTCAATCGGATGAGGATAACTGCTTTAAAATCCAGTTTAGGGTGACCAACTGTCCCGTAAAAACGGGATTGTCCCGTTTTTTCATGAACGTTCCCGGTGTCCCGAAAAGTCTCCCGGGACGCCTAAATGTCCCTTATTTACGTTGCGTACTGAAAACCCTTTCTGTTTGAGCATAATTTTTAAGATTTTTTAAAGATTTGCCTATATGTATTTGCAATCCCTGCCCCTAATGGTATTACTGAAAGAATATTTTCGCTCATGAACATTCACTGGACTGTTGTAACTTTTACAAGTTTGTATTAGAAAAGAAGTAAGTTTTAAAGATGGCTGGGGCAACAGCTAAGTACACTAGAACTGTGAAATGCCGCCCGACCCAGGACCCTGCATCTGGTTCTGTTTTGGTAAAAATTCTCAAAAATTGCTTATTAAACCTACGTTCAAAGCTATCTTTTATTTTATGATAAACACTTTTAATAGCTAACTAATGTACTTTTTATAAACGTACGCCCTTTTGCATTATTATTTAAAATAATTATTATTTGTAATATAACGGACTTTATAATAGTGGACAATCATCAGCTCCTTATAGCCCGTCGCCGCACCCCACCCCCTTTACCCTGGGAGTATTCCTTACACACCGGATTGGAACCCGAACGTGAGGTGTCCCGTTTTTTCCAGTTGACGATTTGGTCACCCTAATCCAGTTGCAAAATTTGACTAGAACATACATACATAGATTGCAAGTTAAATAAATAAATAAAAACTTGTAATAAAACAATTTCAAATTGATGAGGCTAGACTTGGTTTTATTTTCAACCTTGTTTCTTGTTTTATTTTGACAATTAAAGTTGGGTATCAATAAATAAAAAAAAGTACTGACTCTCGGTAGAGCAACTTTTCTCATTAGTTTTATTTTTGAAGCTATTTTAGAAACTCTACAGATATTATTCATATTATATTGCAGGTAGTTCTGTGAACAGTAGACCCTGATATACCTGACTGTAAAGTACAGAGTTGCAGCAGAGACTTCCCTCCACTCGGTCAATTATGAACCTTAAAGAAAGAAAAAACAATTTTCAGAAGCATCAGTAAATACAGAATATTGTCTGATGCTAAGAATTCCTAACTTTATTTAATTAACATTTGATAATCTACATTATTATTTAAGACCCTATCCCTGAATATATAGGAAATATAAGTACCTGATTTTTAATGACTTTATTTCCAACATTCAATTTGACATTCAAATGTTGTTATTTTTTAGATGGGTCTTCTGAAGAGGCAACAGAAGGATGTGGTGCACTGTCAGAGTCTGTTCTCAACATCCATGATGAGCCCAACATATATTCCAAATCTCAACATAAAAAGTATATTGTTGATGGCAAGATATTAAAGCCATTTCAATGCCCTCACTGTCAGTACAAAACCTACTTGCAATTTATTTTAAATTTTCATATTGACTCGGTACATAAAAGTATAAAATTAAAAGTATTCCAGTGCCCGCATTGTGAATACAAATCAAACAGAAAAAATGCATTGAATATTCATATTGACTCTGTACATAAGGAAATAAATGCTTTTCAATGTCCTCATTGTGACTATATAACCAATGTTAAGGGTAGGCTAAAGAAGCACGTTGACTCAGTACATAAGAAACTAAGGCCATTTCAATGTTCTAATTGTGACTATAAAACCTATGAGAAGCATACGCTTAAAAGGCATATTGACTCGGTACATAACATATTAAAGGTATTAAAGTGCCCTCATTGTGACTATATAACCAATGCGAAGGATAGGCTAAAGAAGCACGTTGACTCAGTACATAAGAAACTAAGGCGATTTAAATGTTCTCATTGTGACCATAAAACCTATGAGAAGTATACGCTTAAAAGGCATATTGATTCAGTACATAACATATTGAAGGTATTTCAGTGCCCTCATTGTGACCATAAAACTAACAGGAAGAGTCATCTGAAAATTCATATTGACGTGGTACATCGGGAAATAAATACTGTCCAATGTTCTCATTGTCACTATATAACCAGTAGGAAAAATAATCTAAAAATTCATATTGATTCGGTGCATAAGAAAATAAGGCCATTTCAATGTTATCATTGTGACCATAAAAACTATCATAAGAGTACGCTTAAAAGGCATATTGACTCGGTACATAACAAATTAAAGGCATTTCAGTGCCCTCAATGTGACCATAAAACCAGTAGGAAGAATGATCTAAGAATTCATATTGACTCAGTGCATGAGAAAATAAGGCCATTTCAATGTTATTATTGTGACTATAAAAACTATCAGAAGAGTACGCTTAAAAGGCATATTGACTCGGTACATAACAAATTAAAGGCATTTCAGTGCCCTCAATGTGACCATAAAACCAGTAGGAAGAATGATCTAAGAATTCATATTGACTCAGTGCATGAGAAAATATGGGCATTTTATTGCCCTCATTGTGACTATAAAACTAACAGGAAGAGTGATCTGAAAAAGCATATTGATGTGGTCCATAAGAAGATAAGAGCATAACATTGCCCTCATTGTGACTATAAAACTAACAGGAAGAGTGATCTGAAAAAGCATATTGATGTGGTCCATAAGAAGATAAGAGCATAACATTGCCCTCATTGTGACTATAAAACTAACAGGAAGAGTGATCTGAAAAAGCATATTGATGTGGTCCATAAGAAGATAAGAGCATAACATTGCCCTCATTGTGACTATAAAACTAACAGGAAGAGTCATCTGAAAAAGCATATTGATGTGGTCCATAAGAAGATAAGAGCATAACATTGCCCTCATTGTGACTATAAAACTAACAGGAAGAGTGATCTGAAAAAGCATATTGATGTGGTCCATAAGAAGATAAGAGCATAACATTGCCCTCATTGTGACTATAAAACTAACAGGAAGAGTCATCTGAAAAGGCATATTGACTCAGCACATAAGAAGATAACAGCATAACATTGCCCTCATTGTGACTATAAAACTAACCGGAAGAGTCATCTAAAAGGCATATTGACTCAGCACATAAGAAGATAAGAGCATAACATTGCCCTCATTGTGACTATTAAACTAACTGGAAGAGTCGTCTGAAAAGGCATATTGACTCAGCACAGAAGAAGATAAGAGCATAACATTGCCCCATTGTGACTATAAAACTAACAGGAAGAGTCATCTGAAAAAGCATACTGACTCAGCACATAAGAAGATAAGAGCATAACATTGCCCTCATTGTGACTATAAAACTAACAGGAAGAGTCATCTGAAAAAGCATACTGACTCAGCACATAAGAAGATAAGAGCATAACATTGCCCTCATTGTGACTATAAAACTAACAGGAAGAGTCATCTGAAAAAGCATACTGACTCAGCACATAAGAAGATAAGAGCATAACATTGCCCTCATTGTGACTATAAAACTAACAGGGAGAGTCATCTGAAAAAGCATACTGACTCAGCACATAAGAAGATAAGAGCATAACATTGCCCTCATTGTGACTATAAAACTAACAGGAAGAGTCATCTGAAAAAGCATACTGACTCAGCACATAAGAAGATAAGAGCATAACATTGCCCTCATTGTGACTATAAAACTAACAGGGAGAGTCATCTGAAAAAGCATACTGACTCAGCACATAAGAAGATAAGAGCATAACATTGCCCTCATTGTGACTATAAAACTAACAGGAAGAGTCATCTGAAAAAGCATACTGACTCAGCACATAAGAAGATAAGAGCATAACATTGCCCTCATTGTGACTATAAAACTAACAGGAAGAGTCATCTGAAAAAGCATACTGACTCAGCACATAAGAAGATAAGAGCATAACATTGCCCTCATTGTGACTATAAAACTAACAGGAAGAGTCATCTGAAAAAGCATACTGACTCAGCACATAAGAAGATAAGAGCATAACATTGCCCTCATTGTGACTATAAAACTAACAGGAAGAGTCATCTGAAAAAGCATACTGACTCAGCACATAAGAAGATAAGAGCATAACATTGCCCTCATTGTGACTATAAAACTAACAGGGAGAGTCATTTGAAAAAGCATACTGACTCAGCACATAAGAAGATAAGAGCATAACATTGCCCTCATTGTGACTATAAAACTAACAGGAAGAGTCGTCTGAAAAAGCATACTGACTCAGCACATAAGAAGATAAGAGCATAACAATGCCCTCATTGTGACTATAAAACTAACAGGAAGAGTCATCTGAAAAAGCATACTGACTCAGCACATAAGAAGATAAGAGCATAACATTGCCCTCATTGTGACTATAAAACTAACAGGAAGAGTCATCTGAAAAAGCATACTGACTCAGCACATAAGAAGATAAGAGCATAACATTGCCCTCATTGTGACTATAAAACTAACAGGAAGAGTCATCTGAAAAAGCATACTGACTCAGCACATAAGAAGATAAGAGCATAACATTGCCCTCATTGTGACTATAAAACTAACAGGGAGAGTCATTTGAAAAAGCATACTGACTCAGCACATAAGAAGATAAGAGCATAACATTGCCCTCATTGTGACTATAAAACTAACAGGAAGAGTCGTCTGAAAAAGCATACTGACTCAGCACATAAGAAGATAAGAGCATAACAATGCCCTCATTGTGACTATAAAACTAACAGGAAGAGTCATCTGAAAAAGCATACTGACTCAGCACATAAGAAGATAAGAGCATAACATTGCCCTCATTGTGACTATAAAACTAACAGGGAGAGTCATCTGAAAAAGCATACTGACTCAGCACATAAGAAGATAAGAGCATGACATTGCCCTCATTGTGACTATAAAACTAACAGGAAGAGTCATCTGAAAAAGCATACTGACTCAGCACATAAGAAGATAAGAGCATAACATTGCCCTCATTGTGACTATAAAACTAACAGGAAGAGTCGTCTGAAAAAGCATACTGACTCAGCACATAAGAAGATAAGAGCATAACATTGCCCTCATTGTGACTATAAAACTAACAGGAAGAGTCATCTGAAAAAGCATACTGACTCAGCACATAAGAAGATAAGAGCATAACATTGCCCTCATTGTGACTATAAAACTAACAGGAAGAGTCATCTGAAAAAGCATACTGACTCAGCACATAAGAAGATAAGAGCATAACATTGCCCTCATTGTGACTATAAAACTAACAGGAAGAGTCATCTGAAAAAGCATACTGACTCAGCACATAAGAAGATAAGAGCATAACATTGCCCTCATTGTGACTATAAAACTAACAGGGAGAGTCATTTGAAAAAGCATACTGACTCAGCACATAAGAAGATAAGAGCATAACATTGCCCTCATTGTGACTATAAAACTAACAGGAAGAGTCGTCTGAAAAAGCATACTGACTCAGCACATAAGAAGATAAGAGCATAACAATGCCCTCATTGTGACTATAAAACTAACAGGAAGAGTCATCTGAAAAAGCATACTGACTCAGCACATAAGAAGATAAGAGCATAACATTGCCCTCATTGTGACTATAAAACTAACAGGAAGAGTCATCTGAAAAAGCATACTGACTCAGCACATAAGAAGATAAGAGCATAACATTGCCCTCATTGTGACTATAAAACTAACAGGAAGAGTCATCTGAAAAAGCATACTGACTCAGCACATAAGAAGATAAGAGCATAACATTGCCCTCATTGTGACTATAAAACTAACAGGGAGAGTCATTTGAAAAAGCATACTGACTCAGCACATAAGAAGATAAGAGCATAACATTGCCCTCATTGTGACTATAAAACTAACAGGAAGAGTCGTCTGAAAAAGCATACTGACTCAGCACATAAGAAGATAAGAGCATAACAATGCCCTCATTGTGACTATAAAACTAACAGGAAGAGTCATCTGAAAAAGCATACTGACTCAGCACATAAGAAGATAAGAGCATAACATTGCCCTCATTGTGACTATAAAACTAACAGGGAGAGTCATCTGAAAAAGCATACTGACTCAGCACATAAGAAGATAAGAGCATAACATTGCCCTCATTGTGACTATAAAACTAACAGGAAGAGTCGTCTGAAAAAGCATACTGACTCAGCACATAAGAAGATAAGAGCATGACATTGCCCTCATTGTGACTATAAAACTAACAGGAAGAGTCATCTGAAAAAGCATACTGACTCAGCACATAAGAAGATAAGAGCATGACATTGCCCTCATCATAGTTTTTACAACTACAACTTATATATTGATTGTGATTGTGCAAATGTTTCCACAATAATTAGTGGATTGCGAGTATATTTAAGTAAATTAGGCCAAAATTATGCCGAAAAAACAAAAACCTCAAGTAAAAATGTTTAGAACTACGTATTGTGCAATGCTTTAGTAAGGCACGACATATGGCCTGATTATTGTAAAAAATAAACATAGTTACAAAGTTAAAAAGAAGTTGGATATGAAGTGCAAAATTAAAACACTTTGTGATTTTTATGTTTGGGACACAAACACAGCACATATAGAATTGAACATTCAGTGCTCTTACTTAGAGACACACTCAAGTATTTCACTTGAGGATTATATACCAAAAAACAACGAGAAACGCAAAGGCAAAGATGTGCCTATCGCTAACATTGACAACACTTTCGACAATGAATTAGAAACTGAAAGCGAACCTGAAATGATCAAGAACTTATGGGTCACTAGAGGATTTCTGAAACCCTACTGATGCCTTACACACATTTCATATTTTAAAACTTTAAAAGCTGTTTATACAACTTCACTGTCACTATCTGTAGCTATAGCTGTTGGGCTGAACGAGCAATGAGCAGAGTTAAAATAACCAAAGACAGACTCTGGTCTGAAATGGTCATGTCTGTACAAAAGGATGTATCAGATTCAATTTTCACAGACGAATTCATTGATGCATTTGCTTTATCAACATTACAAAGAAAATAATACTTATCCGAGCTTAGATATTACTTGTCCTCTTATTTGTCGTATTTCTTTTTCACTGAGACTTTCTTGTCGTTTATTGAATTAATAGTTTTTTGGAACGAAGTTCCTAATGGCACGTTACACCGTGGGAGTGAATCCGAAAATAATGACCGTGCAACGCTTGCGTAAACGTAAACATAAAATGTAAAATTGGAATTTTAGGACGGGAAAAAATTTCAAATTCATCTATTCAATGAAGCAAACTACTTTTATAAATACATTTTTATAGTAAAACGAACACCGACACTGCTATGAAGTGATAAAGATAGCTACATTTATTTAAAGCGGACCTAAATCTTTAAAATAGAGAAACTTACGTTTTTACTGATATCTTATGTTCTAACTTAACGATTTTAATAAAACTTCATCCACATTGTCTAAAGTACAATTGAAACAGGCATGTAAAATTTCAACCGGACACAAGCATACATTTTTGTGTAGGGAAGTGATGTGTTTTATAAAAATTTTAATTAGTAGGCCGGGTAGGTAGAGAACAGTCCTATTTCCTACCTACTTCTTCTCCTTAAATAAAAACTCATCATGATTAACTTTTTTCTCAATATTCAATACATATTTATTGCAAGGTACTTGCTTCAAGGTTAAAAATAATGCTTTTCTTTTAATTTTGCCTTAACTCCGCTAAGTATAAACAGTTAGTTACTTTTAATTTTGTATCCTTTCTAACTCCGCCATGTACCTATAAGTTGTTAGCTACGTATACTTAGCAGTGTGATTTTATAACTTATATTTAGTGAAAAGCGTAACGAACTTCGCTCCGACCTGGTGTCCTGCGACACCACACGTATATGTTTAATGATTTTCCTTCTCTTTAAGTTTACATTAAGATTTTTTGAAATGTTCAGAATAATAAAAGTTTATGCACTAAAACAGGATGTTACATATTTTCAATTATTATTATTACAGAGTCTACCAATATTAGTTTCCTAAAAATTTGTTTAGATACAATTTTGTAGGCAGATATAGTTTTAGTTAAATTTGTACGTGATATGATAAAAGGTTTTGTATTCATATTGCATTTTTTTATTATATTTGTGTGTTTTAGTACTTATGGTTTATTTCATGTAAAATAGAACAATCTTCATATAATATGCGGACCCATATATTGTTACTTTATCTTAACAAATCTTGAAACGAACTGTTATTTTTAATAAAATCTCAGGTTAGCTAAAAAAAAATGTTTTATTTCATTTCCTATTTATTTTTTTATTTTTAAATGTAACAATTTTCACATAAATAATACTGACTAATATATGTCATGTAAATATTTATATTTTACAAAACATAAACCGAAGAAGATGTTTGTGTACTAAAATATCTCAAAAAGTTTGGGGGGTGTGTCCTAGAGCTTACAGGGCACCCCTGATAAAATCACCTAGAAGAGTAAAATAAAAATGTATATTGACTTGGTACATGTTGACACTAAGGCCGTCCGCACACGGGGCGATAGGCAAGCGATACAACAGCGATACGATATCGCCACCCTGTTGCTTCTTAGGTAAAGGAGTGGGGACCCACCAACGGAGTGATAGGGAGGCAATCTGTCGGTGATATACTCAGCGGGTGCGATACTTGCAATACGGGCAACCTGCAAGGAAGCAACTTTGAAGCGATATTGCAGGTGTTGCATTCGTTATATGAATTAATATGTCCATTTGTTATATATGATTTTACCCTCACGGAGTATTCCAGAAATGATGTGACTGCGATAATCCGTTCATGTTTTTTTTATATTATTTTATAAAAAAAATACATAAATGAATAGAAGCATCATTATATTATTTCATTTTACGACTAAAATTTAAATAAATTAACTTTAATAATGCTGATTAGTATTTAATTGAAAAAATAACTAAAAAGGGAAAATAAAGTTAAAGAAATATGTGTTTAGCTTGTAATTAAATAAAAATAATATAAAAACAAATAAATAAATTTATTTTTATCAATAATATAAAATACATATATACGAGTTTAGATGACTACATTTTCCTTTATTTATTTGAAATTATGGTTTTTTTCCCCATAAATAAAAATGGGCACTTCTTTAAAATGTTACTCCCATTATAAGAAAATAGAAGGTGTACGGAATCTTCTTCTTTAGACTGTTCCTCCCGTTTTACAAACAAAATTGATTGGACTAAACATTCATTTTTTCGACAAAATTATTAATATTCTCCTCTAAAATTACTGCAATCATTAGATTTCATATTTTTTATAATTTATTTAAACTTATAACTAATAATTATATAATAACACATTGAAAATTAATAAAATAAACAGAGTTTCAGAGTATGAGTTTACAACAAAATATCGCCCCGTGTGCGGATGCCCTGTTTTTAGATCGTCGATATCGGTAATATCGTATTGCTGTTGTATCGCTTTCATATCGCCCCGTGTGTGGACGGTCTAAGTGAAAAAGTTTGTCAACTTTGCTCCCAGGTGGCAGCAGTGTCCAGACTCCTCCTCTAGTTCTGCACTAGACTTTGTTAGTGTCGATCCTCCTTGAGCTAGTGGCTCTAGTTTCCCCTTCTAGTCTTCCCTGGGTATTTGTCAAGTTTACATCTTCTCATCTCATGTCTCACTTGTTCCGCTAACCTTGCAGCCAAATACATCACAAGAGAAGACATTTTCAAAGATGTAGAAAACACAAAAACTTTATGAAAATAGTTACAAGAAAAAGAGAATTTTTAGAAGAACTTATATATCATTATACAATAACAATATAAATTATTAAGTTGGTATGAAAGATTAAAATACAATTTTATGCAGATATTTATAAAAAAATAAAAACACAATTTTATTAATTCAATAAAATAGGTACATTAAATATATGTATGTATACATATACATAAATAAATAACATAAAATAATAAATATTAATTTCATCATCCAAATGAAATATTAAGACTAAAAATTAATTATAAATTAAAAATATGTTTTTGTTTGTTATAATTAAATAAATAAACTGACTTTAATAGTTATCTATGTATATTTTTAAGTTTTATTTAACAATTGTTGTTGAAAGATAACATTATAATCTAGATATAGTATAAGATAGTCAGATTGGTTAGTAACTCACCAATAGAATTAGAGAGATATATTTGATAGTTACTCCAATAAGTGATTTGTTTTTTATACTACAAATAAAAATGTTTTGATTACAATAAGAAATAAAATAAATAAAGTAATAGTAAATAAACATTTTTAAAAACAAGCTTTTATGGTCTGGGTCAACGAAATAACTAACCCGCCATATTGGATTTGATGACGTCACTTAGCTAACCATACATTGTAATGCAAACTAAACGTGTATGCTAAATTTCAATTTAATCAGTTGAGGGTAACCACTTCAAAATTCAGTTGAAAGATTTGACCCGAACATACACACAAACAACAAGTTAAATAAATGCAAGTTAAGAAATCGAATAAATCTAGATAATTCAATTAAAGGCAAAATAATTTTTATTTAATGTGTTTATGTTCTTGTTTTAAATTTAGTAATAAGTAGTAGTAGTTAGGTCCTAGTACTAGACAGGTAAGATGAACCCTTTGTTGGAACCTAGCAATTAGGCCATCTTTTAGGCCCATTTTATTAGCCCCATTGTATATAGAGAGTTGCAGCCACTTCACACATCATACCTCTGTGTCATATCATTAGTGAGCCATATAAATCAGAGTATCTCGGAGAGGGATTGAACCAACGACCTTGTTACCGCCCTTGATTCAAGTGATAGCCGAGCAGATGTGGCGAGTAATTTAATCCACACGGCCAAACTGGCTCCCGATTTTAAATGTAAGTCTTTAATTTAAAATTAAGATTGTTGAACTTAATTTTTGTCAACAATACTTATAGTCCAGTCGACAAGTACATTTTACCTTGCAAAAGGTAATGAAAACTTTTCTTTTTTTTTATTGTATGTACTTAGACATTAATTAAAAACCCAAGTTTTCGAACTCCTAGACCCTGTGCTAACCCAGAGGGGGGCCAAAATACGCGAAATTTTAGTGGTTTTTTCTTTATAACTCTTTACCTATATGTCCTGAAAAAAAAGTGTTCTAATTTTTCTTGTAGAGCACTGAATTTGTAACAATTTTTATATACCATATTTTTTTCTAAACCCTATACTTTCCGAAATATAGAGCTTCAAAGATGCAATATTTTTTTTGAAAATATCAAAAATAACATCTTTTCTTAGGACGAAAGGGATCTATTTTTGTTGTCCCCCTCCCACAATGATTTTTTGGGTATATCCTACCTATGGAAGTACAAATAACCACCACTAACCTCCACAACTTGGGTTTTGCAGTTATTAAAAAAAATTTTTTTTTTTTAATATTTGCCTTTTTGAAATATTTCCGGTCTTCCGAAGATTTTTTTCAGATTCACTATGTTATGTTACACCACATAGTAGTAACCATAGGTTCGACTGCATCTAGAATCTCTTTCTGAATGACAGAATTCGATGGAGTACATAAATTCATTATATTAAACAGTTGGTTGGCACACATTTGTGCAATTTTCGCTCTGTTTATGAAATAATACGCACTACAATTTTTGTGGGTTTAAAAAAAAAAATATATATATATAATTGGATATAATGATGGTACAAACAGCCACTACAATGAAGTTAGCGTTTAATATATCAAATAATAATGTCTTTAGTCATAGGTTGATCAAACTACACATAGATAACCTACTTCAAGTTTTAATAAAACCTTTTACAATTCAAGGGCCGGGGCGAATAACGATTATAGTCCATTTTTTGACAAAAAAAATAAACTATTAATGTTATCTGCTGGTTTTGGAGGTAAACTATCGATATGTATAAAGAATAAAGTGAAAAAAAACAATGATTATCCTCTTAAAAAAAGTATTTTAAAATAAGTACCAAGGGGTAAGAATGATGATAGTCCAATTATCTGTTATAGGATGTGGTGGAGTTTCTGTAAGTCATAGTATTATTATCAAGTCTATGATCAGTTGCTATTCTGTATCATAGTGAACAGCATTTTGTTTTTAAAATAAGTCAAGTTTGTTATTAAGCTTACAACAGTATATTATTATAAACTGCAGTTCTATTAGTTAGTAACATTCAGAAAAGCGGAAAAAAATGGTTGTGCGTGATATTAGTTACTCTAAGAGTAACTAATGACTAAGAACTAATGAATATGGGGGGGGGGGGGGTGATGTAAAATGTTGATGCTTTTTGACAAAATGGCGTGGAAAATTAAACAATTTACACAAGTGTTATATATTTTTGTAATCTACTCTTTAATATCTTTCATTTGATACCCTACTTTTTTTAAAAAAAATAAAAAATAAATAAATTGTGACATGAACTATCCGCCATTTTGAATTTGAGCAGCTGATAGTTTTGAGTTTGCAATATTTTACCCATGTGCTTCAAAACGCACTTTAATACTGCAAAGTTTCGTGTTTTTATCTCTTTATTTGTTTCAAAAGTTATTGGAACCATACAGAGTGGCGAGGGGTTTCTTTTTTGGTTTTATACCAACGAAACCCTAAAAAGGAATGCAACCACAATGTTTTATGTGTTTAACAGCATTTTATGTTTTATTATTCTTAATAATTTTTTTTTTTTTATGAAATACAAAGATTTTTAAAGAAACTTAATTTTTTACCTTTCCTAATACTTGCATGATATAATAATAAAGTTTTGCTTTTCTTTAAATTATAATTATATCACCTAATTGGGTAATCATATAAGTGTTACAATTTAATTTATTGAAGCTTTTAAAAATAGTATTATTGTATCTTTTGAGTACTTATTCGAATACTGTGTTTTCTAAAATACCATTTAGTTGTGACTATCATCGTTTTTCACCCTTACATTTTATTTTATTTTAGATTTTTAAACAATCTTTATTTTTTTCCTCCTCTGATAATTTTTTTAAAAATATTCAAATTACATTACCTAATAGAGTTATAAACTATATATTAAAATTTAATTTTTCGAAGCTTTAAAAATTAGTATAATAGTCCAGGAGATAGCGTGCAAAAAAGTGTCTGACTAACATCAAGCTAGAATTTTGTATACAAGTCAATCTATTAGCGCCTTTTAAGAATATGTGTTCGGCTAAGTTCGTCTACGGGACATAGCTTGGCAATAGGCGTTTGAAAAAAACAAACCGGTGGAGAGCGGCCATGTCTCTCTAATTATGGTGGACAATGTGATTTTTATGATCTTGAGTACAGAATTAGTTAGTAGACCAAAAATCAAGTCAATGTTTTTTTCACACTTAATAGGTTAGTTATTCAAATATTACTAAAAATCAACGTGGTCATCTGTCAAGGGATAAACTAACATCAACTTGATTTTTGGTCTACTAACTAATTATGTACTCAGGATCATGAAAATCACATTGTCCACCATAATTGGTGAGACATAGCCGCTCTCCACCGGTTTGTTTTTTTCAAACGCTTATTGCCAAAATATGTCCTGCAGATGAACTTAGCCGACCACATATTCTTAAAAGGCGCTAAAAGATTGACTTGTATACAAAATTCTAGCTTGATGTTAGTCAGACACTTTTTTGCACTCTATCTCCTGGACTATTAGTGTATCTTCTGAGTAGGAAAACTTTCATTTTCGTTTTCTGGAAAATAACTTTATTGTGACTATTATTGTTATTCGCCCCGGCCTTTCATATCAAGTAATAATGTCTTTAGTCATCAGTTGATCAAACTCCGCGTAGATAACCAACTTCAAGGTTTTAATAAAACCTTTTACAATTGCTACCTGCATGTATTCATGAGGCCTAATAAGTGAATCTCTAGCTATATCGCATTCATAGCATTATTATAATTTTTCCTCATCCAATACTACCACACATAGACTCTCCGGTTCAGTTTGTGCGAGTGGTGCGACGGTTGCTAATTGAGAAAGTCTTTCTGCTCTCTTTTTCTTCTTTGAAGCCCATAACTTTAAGGTGGATAAGCCGGGAAGTGGTATATTCAAGTTGTTTTTCATGTAGAGATACGCTTGTTTGCTTAAACATCTTATAGCCAATGCTCTTCTCATGTCTACGGCTGACCAGACGGCTCTCCGCTTCTTGTTCATTAACAGATTTATTTGTTCGTCGGTGAAAACTCTCTTAAGAGCGTCTTTTAATTTTTTTATTTCATCCTCTTCCTTATTGGAATTTTTTACTACTATAATCTCCAGTTCGTTGCAATTTTCCAATTCCATTTTTAACTTCTCCACTTCTTCTTTCAAATCTCTAACTTGGTCCTCTAAAATTTCCTTTTCATTTATAATTCTCGCAACATTTAGATTTTTGCATGTATCACAAACAAAGTTAGGAGGGGAATCAGGTGGTGGAGAATCAGGCGTCATTTCAAAATCGTCTTCATTCTTAGAATCTTTAATTAACTCCGTCACAATTTGTCTGGATCTTCTTTTCTCTAACCTCACTTGTCTGGCGTCGGCAGCTTCTTTTTTCTTTTGTGGCGTCGGTGTGGTTGTCATCTTTTCCGTCGGAAAAGAATCTTGTTTAAGTTTTCTCGGGCGAGTCAGCCCCATTATTCTGGCTTCCATATCGTCTTCAAAGCAGTCCTCAGAGAAATGTTCGGAGCATACTCTGCCATTATTCGGATTAAAGTCAGGACCTTTTTTACATTTAAGAATCCATTGTTTTCTTAACTTAGCGTCTTTTGGAAATGCATGATATACTATTTTCTGAGGGCCTGGAAGTTCTCTAGTTTTTATCAGTGAATTAGAACAAGAATTAACGCAACATCTAGTCCCAGGCATCTACAAAAAAAAAAATAAAAAATAATAATAATAACTGTAACATTAAAATAAAAACAAGGATTACATTTCCATAAATAATTTAAAAAATATCAATTTGAAATTTGATACCAATTAACACGACACCTATAAATTATTGTGTTACCTTAAAACAAATGAAGATATTTCCAAAACTTAAATTTCAGTCGTTACTCCAACAGGCATTAACTTTTAAGACTTCGAAACTGACCTAAAAATAAAACAATAATATAATAGTTATTTATGCACTAAGGGAGTAAAGTAAGCCATTATTCCCTGAGCAAGTAAGTTGGGTCTTGAGGCGAAGCCGAAGAAACCATGGTCCCTAAATGGTGAGGTGAATTAGACTTTTTAATTCCCGAGGCGCAGCCAAGGGAGATAATTATTGCGAGGGGAATTATACCACTTTACTCCTGAGGTATACATACAATATATTATCTCCAGTAGAGAGAAAATACATAAACATCCATTGCACAGTTCTTATTTATTATTTTATTGAATAACGATAATTGTTAGCACTTTTAATAAGAGATTCATTATTAAAAACAAATAAGAGTAGCAATTAAACTCAAATAGAAGGTTATTTAGATGCAGGTAATCAATGATAAGCACAAATTACAAATAAGGTCGAAAAAGCAGTGTCGCCAACATCTTCCACCTTCACTACTTTAGCTATTCATTCTCTACTATTTATAAAATAATTAAGTTGGCAATCCGTCTTTTTCTCCCTGGTTTTACTTTTTCTCCCTGGTTTTACTTTTTCTCCCTACTTTTACTTTTTTAGTTCAGGGAAGAAAAGACATACTTTGGTCTGTCTAAACTAATTCTAAACCATAACATTTTCTCCAGGAGATAAAATTCTACTGGAGATAATACATTTAAAAAGTGTGTGAAAATATATAGGATTATTTAAATAATTAAAAGAAATAATAAATTAAAGAAACGGTAATATTAAATGTTAAAAAATTGCTCAAGTGAAAAAAATGAGCTTGATTATACACACACACAGCACTTGCAGCACATTTTCTGTGTTCAGCAAAAGTGTGTGCATTTACATAATAGAAAAAAAAGTGAATAGGAAGCCATATATTTTACACTAGATTTGGATTCTATGGCCAAAAATAAGAATTTTTTGCTTCGAGCATTAGTTTGCCGTCTGGAGAGCACTGAACTTGCTAAAATTAAAACTTTAAGTCCATTTCACAGCTAAACTAATGGATTTAGAAAAAGAATTAAGATACAAAAAGTTCTTATTTTTTACCGTAAAATCCAATCTTAAAAACATGCATTATTGGTAATTTTTTCACGTTTTGAGCCCTGCTGAACACATTTGGGCAAAAAACAGTTACAAATAAGGTATGCATTTTAGACTGGATTAAATAACTAGTTAAATAACACTTTATTTAATATAACAAATATTTATTATAAAAATAGACTGCCAATTGGTGTTGCATAGAGCTTCCTCGCATCCTATCACGTTCTTTATTGATTTTATACTTTTACAAGCCATTTATGTCTAATTTATTTAATTTTTTCCCCACGTTTTTTCAATACGTCAAAATGGTTTTGATTTTTTTTTACATGAATAAAATTATCAACTAAGGAAAATTTTTAGAGCACAGACGGTTGAAATTAATCAGGTGCTATCTGCAGTCTACCATCGACAAACCATCCAAATTTCATAAAAATCAGTACTTTGGAAGATATAGGTGTAAATAAATATATGTTTGTGTGCATGTTGAAGAGAAACAAATGGGCGAAGAAGGTTGAAACTTATATGGACCAACAATGGGCAAATTATGACCAACCTACATTGCCACATAAGTTTCATTAAAATCGGACATCAAGATTTAAGATATGTTGGTTCCCAAATATTGAGCGAAAGACCGACACGGAACCAAAAATGTTCCCTGATTTCTGTCATAGTGTAACAAGGTGGCCGCGGAAGCCCCGGCCCCCCTGGGTACTTTGAAAAAACAACGAATTCCCACGTGGCCACGCCATGAAACAGGCACGTACAGGCACGCCCGGGCATGAACAGGCACGTCCCGAGTCCAGTGCACGCCCACCCCCACCACCAGCGGACGCCTATTCCGCCCGGTATACGGCCCACTGCTCGTGCGACGTGCACCACAGACGTCCAGGAACGAAACGCACACACGGCAAGATACGTCCAGGCACGAGCCGCGTTCAGGCACGTACTGTCAAAACACTCCCAAATATAAGGACAGGCCAGCTTGAGCAGGGAGTCAGTTCTAAGCAAGGATTCGGACGGTAAGTTGGGCTGTGTGCCGTGTGGTGTTGGCTGTGTGCCGTTGGCTGTGTGCCGTATACCGTTAGCTGTGTGCCGTGCGACTATGTGTTAAGTGAATTACGATTGGATTAACATTTTGGATTACCTGGAAACTGTGAAGCATCGAGAAGGTAAGGAACCTAAGTTTATCCGTTGGAACCCCGTCCTCCGCGGGAAAAGGCGACCCATCAGGTCAACGAGCCAAATCTTTTTATTTTCTCTTTTCTTTTTTGGACTTAAAATATTTAAATAGAAACTGATGTAGTAAAGTTTTATAATCAAATTTCTATGTTATAAATACGAGCTCCCATAGGGCCCTATTTTGTAAGTTCTTATGTTAGGGAGCTCGAATTCACGATTGTTCCTTTTTAATAGACTTATTTTTGTTCTAGGAGGGTTGGCATTACTGCACCCTCCAACTTAGAACCCGAGTTTTCTTATGTGAGAAACCCTCTTCCTTACTTAGTTGTAAGTTTATAATATATATACAGTGATTCGACCGCCACAAGGCGTGCTACCAACCTTGTTTGTGTAGCGACGTATTACAATAGAATTTTTGAAATCGGAGACATAAAATACATATTTTCGTTCTTCAGAACAATCACATAGCTTTTGTTACCCTCGGTAAGCTCGGAAGCAAAATATAAGATAAATTCATTGAAAAGATAAATAAACCTAAATGTCCAGAGGAGAACACAGCGTTACAGATATTGTGAATTATTATTTATTTATTTACAATAATTACATATTTAATATTTGTGTACTCACTTTTCTCATATTCATTTATTATTAACTAATACAATGTGGAGTGAGTTATTTTGAGAATTTAATGATAAAATAAAATAATAGAGATAAGTATAAGTTACAGACAAGTCGGTAAAACTGAAGAATATGATACGGTTTATAGAAAAGATGGCCGACTCTAACGTATTTTGACTCTTAATGTATTTTTTTGACAAAGGGATATAAACCCTTCTATGAACAAATCATACATATATAATATCTCAAATGTTTATATCATACTTATGTACTGTTTGACAAAGGAATATAATCTCTCAAGTGTATAATCTAAGCAAAGTTGTGCCGCCAAGCAATTCTCTACCGTATCATCTCCTTCAGTTCAGTCGACAAGTCAAATTGAGAGAAGAGTTAAATCAGCTCAGGAAGATATAAAAAACCGGTGGACCGATGAGCCATATTTTGAGGAATAAATTCAAATGTTTAAAACTATTAAATCTTGTCACCATCACTGGTCTGTTGACGGTTCCCTTGAGGAAAGGAGAAGCAGGTAGCAGTGCTTTCTTCCTGTTACAAGTGACTCAGTCACATATTACTAAAAAAAAAAGGTATTGGAACCTATTACCAGATCAGAGCTGGAACGATGTCGCCCACTACTTAGATTTAATAGTTTAGCCCATCCCTACAACAAAACAAAGCCGATTTGTTTGCTATCTACTGTTCTGAAGGGATAATTTCCACTGCTCAATGTTCTCTCGTGATTTAACAGTTAATTTTTTTTATCTACGATTGATACGAAAATATAAACATTGTATCTCTGTTTAGATGCGCAGTAAGTGATTCTTTATCACTGAACTTGTATTCATTGCGCATGCGCGTCTCATAGTTCTGAAGAATTCCTCTTCTTTACCACCCTAGGGCGTTAAAGAAGAAGAATTCTTCAGCTTTACGCACGATTAGCGAGTTTGTTTACATTTAATAAAACTAATTTGCTGTTTGTTTAATAAAAGTAACTGTTTATATAGAGTTATTTGTGAAAACCAATGAGTGATTTAAATAATTATGACAAATCAGTATTAAGTTTAAGTTGTGATTTTTCACTGATTTCTTTGATTGACATTTTACTTTTAATGTGAGGGGTAGAATATTATACCATTCAAACCAAGTTACAAAGTGTATACACCCACAAAGTGAATTTTAGGGTGCAGTTTACATAATCGAAGTACAAAGTAATTTTTATACCCTAGAATTTTCAACGGCCGTTTCGCGGTGCTCCTCATATTTCGAAGAAAAACAACCCTGCTGCATATAAACCAGGTAGAGGTCCAAATCGAAGTACAAAATTCAATGGCACCGCACAATTTACATCAGCCAAATTAAAAAAAAACACTAAACTAGATTAAAAAATTAATTTTACCCAATAATATGACGACGATTCTCTCCCATTAGAAAATGAACAAAACCGCAATCATATTAATATAAATATATATTTAATAAATTACAATGTATTGTTAAAATACAATAATTATCATTTAAATTAAAAGAGCGAGTTTAAAATAAAAAACAATAACATTAAAAACTAGATAAGAACTTGAAGTGAAGGTTTCATATAGGTTTTAAATTAAAGCGGCTCCGCTGATAAAGAGGGATGGAGCTCTAAGCGAAAAAAGTGTCGGCACGAACTTGGAGAATCTAGTAAGATAGTTTACCTTCCTGTATGGTTATAACTATAGACGATCAAGAAGAAGGTGAAGAATTCAAGGATCTTTATTGAGATGATTAGTGTGACGTCACAAAAGCTTTCGAAAATTTAACTCAGTGTTTGTTATGTTCCTTTTTCTTATCACCTCTAGAGATGATTAGTAATGACGTCACAAGATGGCGTAAGCTTTCGATATGTATTCGATTCGGTTTGTTTAGGTTCCTTTACCTTATCACCTGTTATCAATCCCATGTAAAATGAATGGGAGAATTTTTTCAACATTTTAAATAATTAATTATTAAATTATTATTAATTTATAAGACTTTTCAACCTTTGAACGTTATTATACTAAGTCTATTTTAACAATATAAGATAAGAAAACATTAAAAATTGCCGTTCTAGTGGTTTAAAAAAGTATTATTGTGAGTGTGTTTTATTGTGGTGATACCGTCCGGGTCCGTTCTTATTTATTGTTTATTTTTTAAATCGTTTTTCTATTTTAGTTTGTATATTATAATATTATGTCTTCCACCTTCTCGTGCGTTATGAAAATTTCATCTATACTTCATTTTTTTCGGGGGACAAAGCTATTCTTCGTAAAAGTATGTCAGAGTACTTAAGTAATATTAAATTAATGTATTAAATTAGTTTTTTAATCAAAATTTTAAACAAGTATACATGCGAGACACTCATATCTTATATTATTATACTCGTTAATATAGATAACAAAAAATACACAAATAATAATAATAATAACAGTCTGCTCATTGTCTCGTCATCAACGTCTTTTTCCTATGATGGTCAGTGATCTATTAATCTATTGTATAGTATATAATTATGTTCCAACATCGGTTAAATATAATGCACATTGTAAGTAACCAGGAACAAAATATTATTAGCAAATAATCTTTTATTACCTAGCAGATTAAGTATCACTATCTTTCTACAAGTCCTGTACCCTGAGTATACTTCATTGAGTTTCAAAACTTGAGAAAAATTTATTTTCGGACACACAATATGAACACGAACACACCCTGTGAATTTTTATGGCAACAGGAAATACAAAAAATCAAGTATAAAGATGATTAACTCAAATAGCTTTTTCGATGTTATGACCCTTCACACAAATACTCATTTTAAATAACTGAAACGAAAGTTTTTAATGTTTTCTTTGTTACACTCGTTAAAAAAGACTTGGTACAACAATGTTCAAAGGATGAAAACTCTTATAAATCAATAATAATTTAATAATTAATTATTTAAAAAGTTGAGAAAATTCTCCCATTCATTTTACATGGGTTTGATAAGAGGTGATAAGACGAAGGAACCTAACAAACACTGAGTTAAATTTTCGAAAGCTTTTGTGACGTCACACTAATCATCTCTCTTATCAAACCCATGTAAAATGAATGGGAGAATTTTCTCAACTTTTTAAATAATTAATTATTAAATTATTATTGATTTATAAGAGTTTTCATCCTTTGAACATTGTTGTACCAAGTCTTTTTTAACGAGTGTAATAAAGAAAACATTAAAAACTTTCGTTTCAGTTATTTAAAATGAGTATTTGTGTGAAGGGTCATATCATCGATAAAGCTATTTGAGTTATTAATCTTTATACTTGATTTTTTGTATTTCCTGTTGCCATAAAAATTCACAGGGTGTGTTCGTGTTCATATTGTGTGTCCGAAAATTAATTTTCCTTAAGTTTTGAAACTCAATGAAGTATACTCAGGGTACAGGACTTGTAGAAAGATAGTGATACTTAATTTATTATTATTTTTTAATAAATTATTTGTTTTATCATCTATAATGTATACATTTATTGGCTTATTAATGATGTTACTGATACATGATAAGGTTAAAAACAGTTAAAAAAGCTTTTAATAGAGTAAAAAGAGCACATCTGTAAGTAAGTTATTTTACATCTTATTTGAGTTATTTGTGAGAATTATTTGTTTTATCATCTATAATGTATACATTTGTTGGCTTATTAATGATGTTACTAATATATGATAAGGTTAAAAAAGCTTTTAATACAATAAAAAGAGGAAAAAACTATAAAATGCTTACAGAACTCTAGTAAACAATGGTTTGTTATGAGCCAGAAAAGATAACCTGACGAAAAATCGTGGAGGGCGCATGACCTCACAGCAACCTTTGTCACTTTTACGTAACCTCTCTGACGCGACGTATAATTACAGTTTATAACCTGTTAAAGAAGGTAATTTGTCCCAGTTCAAAGGTCGTGGAGAATGCGCAGTATGCTTTTTCTCTCCAATTTCTCTTACCTCCATGGGGTCACTTTTTTGCCCTAACCCCTTCTTAACATTCCAGCCCCTTTATAGCGATGATTAGTAATGAATAGGACCTTTTAGAGAATTTTATATAAAATAATTTTGGACTCAACCTTGTTCTAGCTGGAGGCTTTAGTTTTTGAGTTATTCACAAAAAACGAAAGATGGGACCTTTACGGCCCTTCCCCCACTTTGCCAAGCCTCCCACCAATGTGAACTTTTAGTATGTTGTTCAAGATACCTCTCCCTACATCTTTAACAAATTTCGCTTCTGTAGGACTTTTTTCCCCTATTCAGCTATTTTTAGTCTTCATTGCCTGGACTAGAAAACAGTAAATGCACTAACATTGTATAGACCAGCGGTTCCCAAACTCATGTCCAGTGGTATGCGGCGCTTAAATATTTGCGGTTGTTATGAGTGTATTCTTCCCTTATATACCTGAAAACCAAGTATAGAAACAGACTGTCCTGCGTTGAGGATGATTTGCGTTTAAAACTCAGCCCCACCACGTACAATTAACCTCCCTAATGAATGTTTGTTTTTTTAAATACAATTTTTATATAGTCCTTTTTAATTTAACAATCATCGTATAGAGATTGTTCGTATATGAGATCATCGTATGAGATCTCTATAGAGATGATTAGTAATGACGTCACAAGATGACGTAAGCTTTCGATAATTTATTCTATTCGGTTTGTTATGTTCCTTTTCCTTATCACCTGTTATCAATTCCATGTAAAATGAATGGGAGCATTTTCTTAACTTTTTAAATAATTAATTATTAAATTATTATTAATTTATCAGACTTTTCAACCTTTGAACGTTATTATACTAAGTCTATTTTAACAATGTAAGATAAGAAAACATTAAAAATTGCTGTTCTAGTGGTTTAAAAAAGTATTATTGTGAGTGTGTTTTATTGTGGTGATACCGTCCGGGTCCGTTCTTATTTATTGTTTATTTTTTAAATCGTTTTTCTATTTTAGTTTGTATATTATAATATTATGTCTTCCACCTTCTCGAGCGTTATGAAAATTTCATCTATACTTCATTTTTTTCGGAGGACAAAGCTATTCTTCGTAAAAGTATGTCAGAGTACTTAAGTAATATTAAATTAATGTATTAAATTAGTTTTTTAATCAACATTTTAAACAAGTATTCATGCGAGGCACTCATATCTTATATTATTATACTCGTTAATATAGATAACAAAAAATACACAAATAATAATAGTAATAACAGTCTGCTCATTGTCACGTCATCAACGTCTTTTTCCTAGGCTGGTCAGTGATCTATTGTATAGTATATAATTATGTTCCAACATCGGTTAAATATAATGCACATTGTAAGTAACCAGGAACCAAATATGATTAGCAAATAATCTTTTATTACCTGGCAGATTAAGTATCACTATCTTTCTACAAGTCCTGTACCCTGAGTATACTTCATTGAGTTTCAAAACTTGAGGAAAATTTATTTTCGGACGCACAATACGAACACGAACACACCCTGTGAATTTTTATGGCAACAGGAAATACAAAAAATCAAGTATAAAGATTAATAACTCAAATAGCTTTTTCGATGATATGACCCTTAACACAAATACTCATTTTAAATAACTGAAACGAAAGTTTTTAATGTTTTCTTTGTTACACTCGTTAAAAAAGTCTTGGTACAACAATGTTCAAAGGGTGAAAACTCTTATAAATCAATAATAATTTAATAATTAATTATTTAAAAAGTTGAGAAAATTCTCCCATTCATTTTACATGGGTTTGATAAGAGGTGATAAGAAAAAGGAACATAACAAACACTGAGTTAAATTTTCGAAAGCTTTTGTGACGTCACACTAATCATCTCAATATAATTCTTGCTTGGAAGAGGGAAGTTGACTATCTTCTCTATTTATTATCTCTGACTTCATAAAGATCCGAGCTGATAAAAATTCTCTCCCCACTCCGACCTTGTTATCACTTGCCCTTGAATTTTTAATGTAGAGGTAGAAGTGAATATCGAGTGTTGATTTTTTTTTTCGTTTTTCAATTATTTTTATTTTTTCTGTTGATACGAGTCGTTAATCACTTTTATTTTATCTGTGGAGAGATCTCTGCACTTTTTAATTACTCAACAAATTATTATTCCGCTTTCTTCGAGTTCTTTTTTTATAAATTTGGGTAAGCAAAAATATAAATTATTAAATATTATACAGCAGATAACATCGTACAGCTGTCTTTGATGCAATTATATCGATGTTGAATTAATTAAAATAAATAATCTTTCTTTGTCTTGCTATTGAGTACTACTATATTATAATATAGATTTTTTTTATTTAATATATTCACTCACTTATTGTAATTCTTACCGGTATCAAACATACTGGGTAACGTACTTAAGACTTATTTTATTTTTAGAAATATAATATTTGTATTTGTTATTTTCTCAATATTATTAATTATTTAACTTTTTTTTTGTAAGATTTTCAATAATCGCTAGAATTACGTAATTATATAATTTTCTTGTTAATTGACAGCTATTTTTTATGTATGATGCAATCATTTGAGGGCTTTCTATTTCATTGTAAATACTTATTTACTAATAAAACAAGTTTTTATTATCAGTTAATATAGATAATAAGCAAGATTGATGGTATTATTTGCCATTGGTATTGATTGACGCCATTCAGTATTGATTATAAATAATTACCATGAGATTTCTGGGTAATCTTACCGAGTTTATCTGTAATTACCTGGTATGTGCGATAAACATTTAAAGTATATAAATTATTGATAATGAAACCTATATCTATTACTAGTCTAAGGAAAATTATCACTTTTAAACTATACAGTGAAGGGATAATATTCCTTTGTCTAGATAATTTTTTGATTAAGACACATCACTTGAGTTGTCTCGTTATCACAGTTAGCACAGTTATTAACTAAGTTAGCACAGTTAGTACTAACTTAGTTTAGCACAGTTTTTATCTAATGAAACAGTTTCTATTATCAGTCAATTGATAATAATCAAGATTGATGGTCATAAGCTATTACTTCTGGGTAGTTAACTAAAACTTACCAATTTCCTGGGATGTATATTAACCATTTCAAATATACTATTTCAATGACTATGTTCATACATTGTTATAAAAGCGTTTTGGACCTGATTTGTTTTTAAAATTATACATGTTCGCACAATAAAAAATAGAGGTGATCAAAATATTTTTTTTGATATCTCATAATGGTGATGAGACAAAAATCTTCATTAATGTTACTTAATATGCCCACGAATTTTTACGTGTCTTATTTACAAGTTTTTTTTTTTTTTCTTCCGCTTCAGCAGCTATGGCCATTAGCGGGAACTACTTTCCAGTACTAGCTATTTATCTTTTGGTTGATTCTTAGATCATAATAATAATAACATACAAGTTATTAAATGTACATTACTCACCTAGTGCGGAAAGTAGCATTTTGCATGCGAGTGTGGAGTTTGCACCCGAGCGACAGCGAGGGTAGTAAAACCACACGAGCAAAGCAAAATGCTGTTTTCCCACGAGTTGCTTACTTTACTTTATCTACGATTGTTGGATGTTAATAATAAATACAGAAAAAAAATTAATTGTAAAAAACTCCTTGTATGTAAGTTCGTATTTCTCTTTTGATAAAGATGACATTAATTCATTAGTTGTGTTTTGTGCCCAACTAATTATCTCGGGGGGTGTATTATTCTCCTAATTTTTGTCATAATCACTTAAATCAATAATTGTTTTTCACTAAAAACTCAATATAAACAGGTACTTTAATTAAACAAACAGCAAATTAGTTTTGTTAAATGTAAACATACTCGCTAATCGTGCGTTAAGGTGAAGAATTCTTCTTTTTTACCGCCCTATGGCGGAAAAAAAGAGGAATTATAAAAACGCTCATGCACAATGATAACAATTACATAAAGAATCACTTTCTATGTAGATCACTTTAATCGTATATTAAATATTTTTTTCAATATCTCATAATGGTGACGACATAAGTAAATTTTTCTTTAATGCTACTTAATATGCCCGCAAATTTTTACACATCTACTACACATATAATTTTACTGGTTCTTTATAGTATTTAATTTTTTGCAGGTTTAAAAAAATAAAAATAAAACAAAAAAGAAACAGAAGCTCCAGAAAACAAACCTCTATAAAAGTGGAAAAGAGTAAAATATCCTGATATTTCGATCCCCTCCCCCACCTGTTCGTACGAGCGATATTAATACGATCCCCCGTTCCGATCATGTATCTTTGGGTAGCAAATTTGAACCAATGCGATCTGTCTTTGTCCATTCACACAGTGTTTTGAACTAGCGGACACATCATTTCCAAAACGAAGCCTGAACGTAGTAAATACTGGAGTGAATTATGGAATGTGGAAAAGAACTACCATCTAGTGACTTGTTTTCCATTTCCCTCTAAATATGAATAGTAAATGATTGTTTGTGACATAGTTAAAACTAAACGTGAGTTCAATGACTTTAAACTCAAGTGAAAAGATAAGATATCAGTATAGTAGTGTATTATCCTTCCTGCATATTTATTAAAGCAATCTATAATAAAATAAGTTATCAGATAATCTCTTTAATAAAACCACATTCTTATCAGTTTTGATAACGATTCCATTCAAATTTACAATTTTTATTTAAACAAGAGGATTTCGGCTTTGTTTTCATTTTATATTTCTTCTTTGGATCTTAAAATCTTCTCTATCTGAAGGCTGAAATACATGAGCAATCAAATTGCGACACTTTGCGACAGGGTTGTTCGTAAACAACCCGGTAGGGGGTTGTTCGTAAACACAATAGGTTTGTTCCAACAGAGCCTCGGACGGTTCTAGAACTGCCGGGAGCATGCTCAGTATCGAAAGACCGTTCCTACACGCTTCTCGGACGGTTCTGGAACTTTTAGTCCCGTGTTCCAACAGAAAGACGAACGGTTCTGAGACAGTCCTAGAACCGTGAAAACAGTTCCCGGACTGAAGCAGGAACTCGACCAGAACTACTAATACCAATATACGGAGGCGTGTAGGCTACACTACTACTACTGTTCAACTATAACCTAACATTTGTTTTCGTTTCTTTTCTTGATATCTCTGTTTCCTAGCGTGTTTTGTTTCTCTCTCCACAGTTAATATTTATACTACTTCTTTACGGTAGTGAAAAATCATTCTCCTGCGTAGCTTAGATGGAAGAGCGCTATACTGGAAATATAGAGGCCCGTGGTTCAACTCCCGGCGCTGGAGTGTATTTTTCACTGTCTGTTTCCCGTAGTTAATAATAATTATAATATTGATTTAAATTAAAATTTAACTTTCCGTAGTATGAAAACTACCAAAAACTTAAAAATTGTATTCTTTTTATCATGATAGTATATTGGAATAATAAAATATAATTTATATTTTATATATATTTATTCCTCTTGATAATTAAAATTTCTCATAGCGACTTTTAGTCCTTTATATAAGAATTACCTCCAATCTTTTTGTCTGTTCATCCGCCAATGATTTACAGACAAGAAAAAAAAACTAGATAAATTGTTCTTATAATTTTCTTTTTTGTAGTTTTGAACCCTTTATTTGTAAATATTTCTTAATGTGTGGTTGACCATTTCTTATATGAGGGTTCATTTTTAATAAGCCAAGATAAAATTCAAATTTTATCATCCGAAACTTGATACCGAGATCTCTGTGAAGGAGGCGTCTTACGAACCTGGGGATATCATTAAAATCCGTTTCATATACGTCTGTACGTATGCACGTTCATATGGAACTAAACCTTTAATAACATATCGCTTCAAGATATCTTATTGAGATGCGGTTTGCGGCATTTTTTACAACTTTTGTTGGAAAAACTGATGGCGACAAACCCGAACATCGTAGCTCACGACGTTTCGGAGCTGTAGTCACTTAAGCACGAAATCGGTCTGTCGACGATAACTTCAGTAGACATTATTTGATTTCTATTTCGTTTGGGGTATATATTATGTGTCCTATTTGGTAGATTGTACCTATACTTTTTGGGCACAAGCGGTTTTGGAGATATTGGCATTTTAATGTTTTTACTTCCATGAAAATGGGTGTAAATACTGAGTTCTCTCTTGATCGCGCGTATTGACTCCACAACATTTCATGGAAGTCATGTGTGGGATTTCCACACTGGTACTTTTTATATGATGTAACAGTTAATGTTTAAAAAAAAATACAATTTATACAAACAAACGTTTAATAGGCAACTGAAACTAAAAGACAGGATTGTTACGAGCCTGACGAATCCCAAATGTGAGAGCGAAATATAATAATACAAAAATGACAGTGTGATAAATTTGTAACTTAAAAACCATTTGCCCTAATGTGCATTCTTATAAACTTTGTTGAGTTTAACAATAGAATATGTTCACGTAAGTAATCCATTTCTGAGTGAACATAAACAAAACAAGTGGAGAGATACGAAGAGGAAAATAAAAACAAGATAAAGAGAGGTAACATGAAGGTTGCAGTTCTGAAAGAGTTCTAAAATCGTTCCAACAGGCTCCTCTTTTTGAATCAGTTCTGAACCAGTCCTCATAGACGCATGCGCATTAAAAAATCCTGAACTGGTTCTAGAACGGTTCTCGAATTGGCTGTTGGAACAAACTTAATGAGATCAATCTCCGTCACTTCATACAATGTGGCACAACTTATATCTGAGACAAGGCTCTCTTGAGGTGTAAACAGTCAGTCTATTCACCTCTCTGAGAGAAAGAGAACTGTTTAGCTTTCAGACGCGGCCAAAATATTTGCCGACCCTGAAGGTCGACTGAAGTTCAGTCTGGTGCTAACATTTGATATTTTATAAATGACAGCTCTCCATGAAAATTCATCAAAATGAAAACAAAAATGGTATTAGCTAATTTCCAGAAAGTATTTTTTGTATGTATATTTTTATTAAAAACTGATACTGCATGACACCAAAACAACAGCGATGTAGTAGATGCCATGCAAACACTCGTGAAATATATTCTGAGGAAAGAAACGACACTTCTTTCGGAATAATGGCTAATGTTGCCAGTAATAACTTGTGCCAGATATTGTTTCAATGTAAACAGATAGGCAAGATAATTGGCCAAACGTCACAATTTTATTGCTTGTGTAGTTTCAGCCTTTTAGCTTGCACTCTGCATCCACAAATTTCCAATTTGTTCAAATCTTCTCCCAGAATTAATTTCATTCATATTTTTCAATTGCCCATCCGTTTGGCTACTTTAATTTAATTATTTTTACTTTATAAATTTATTTTTGACTTCCATATAATAATAGATAGCTGATATTTATAAAATATTAAATATCGGTACTAGACTGTACTCTGTACTAACTTATTCGAAACTTATAAACGAAGCTAAGTTTACAGTTTTTACTGAGTGCCCATCGGTCAACGTTTAGAGGCTATATTTTTTCCCTAACATAAGTTTGCCAACCTAAGCTGTCAGAATTAACTCTCTTCTTGATCCTACTGTAGATGAAGTATCTGTCGAGTAAATTAATTTTTTCAAAATTATCCTTAATTTTGTCATAACCCATTTAAATTCCCATTATTCCATGTTATTTGAAAATATGCTAAAATTTGCTATGCTAAGAACTTGAATTAAATAAATTAAAGTAGATTCACATGCTAACTATTAAAATGTTGTTATTAAAAAATGTTAAATGTTAAAAAAAAACTATTAAATGTTTATTAAAAAATGTTAAACCACTATCAAAATCAAAACAACTTTTGGCTGGATTTGAAAACATTTAAGTTGTCCATGATGTTTTTCTTAAACATTTAAGCTTTCCTCAGATGTTTTTTCAGCATGTGAAAGAGTCTAACTAACTACTTGGCACAAATGCCAACATTAAATTTGTTTTATAATATTTTAATTTTGATATTTATTTTACCTGTTGCGTCAGGATTTATAATTAAGTCCTTTCAGGAGTGCATGCTCATGTCACTATTAGGCCTTTACACCAAAAAATAAATCCTCAAAAAATTTAATTGCATTATAAAAGCTCTTGAGGAGTAGATTAATTTTTAGGTTTTAAATATTTTTATACGCACAATTATAGTCGAGGAGATAGCGTGCAAAAAAGTGTCAGACTAACATCAAGCTAGAATTTTTTATACAAGTCAATCTTTTAGCGCCTTTTAAGAATAAGTGGTCGGCTAAGTTCGTCTGCGGGACATAGCTTGGCAATAGGCGTTTGAAAAAAACAAACCGGTGGAGAGCGGCCATGTCTCACCAATTATGGTGGACAATGTGATTTTCATGATCCTAAGTACAGAATTAGTTAGTAGACCGAAAATCAAGTTGATGTTAGTTTGTCCCTTGACAGGTGACCACGTTGATTTCGAGTAATATTTGAATAACTAAACTATCAAGTGTGAAAATAACATCGAATCGATTTTTGGTCTACTAACTAATTCTGTACTCAGGATCATGAAAATCATATTGTCCACCATAATTGGCGGGACATGGCCGCTCTTCACCATTTTGTTTTTTTCAAATGCCTATTGCCAAGCTATGTCCCGCAGACGAACTTAGCCGACCACATATTCTTAAAAGGCGCTAAAAGATTGACTTATAAACAAAATTCTAGCTTGATGTTAGTCAGACACTTGTTTGCACGCTATCTCCTGGACTATTATGATTATTGTAGAGTAGAAAATGTTGGAAATTTATGGAGCCTATTAATAAAATATAGGGTAAAACTGAAGAATATGATACGGCCTATAGAAAAAATGGCGGGGCCTCATTTTGATGTATTTTTTTGACAAAGGGATATCAACTCTCATACATGAACAAATCATATATACTATATAATTTCTCAAATGTTTATATCATACTAATGTACTGTTGCCATGTACTGTAATGTCATGTATGAACAAATCATACATACTATATAATTTCTCAAATGTTTATATCATACTAATGTACTGTAATGTCATGTATGAACAAATCATACATATTATATAATTTCTCAAATGTTTATATCATACTAATGTACTGTAATGTCATGTATGAACAAATCATACATATTATATAATTTCTCAAATGTTTATATCATACTAATGTACTGTTTGACAAAGGAATATTATCTCTCAAGTGTACAAATTAAGCAAATTTGTGCTGACAAGCGATTCTCAACCGTTTCATCTCCTTCAGTTCAGCCAAATATAGATTTTTCATGTAATAATAAGTAGCCTCCAAACTCTGATTCGGAGGGTATTTTATTCTTAACAATGGAATGAATTATGTTTAATATAGTCATGAATGAGGAAACTAAAATGTCTTCAAATCTTACTAACTTACTAGCCAAAGCCCACTGTTGGCTGTTGAGCCATTTTGTGACTCGCTGACCAGTACAGACTTCAAATCTATTTATCTAATTTTTATGAAATTTAGATGGTTTGTTGAAAGTAGCCAGTAGACAGCCTCAGATTAATTTCAACCGTCTGAGCTCAGTTAAGTTTTGCTAAACTGATATTTTAATTCATTTAAAAAAAGCAAAACAATTTTGACAGATGTGTGTGCCACACTAACTGGCACACTATTTTGATATTATTTTTAAATTTTATTGAACTAACACATTTGAAGTTAATAAAAAGGATTTAAAAAATGTTAACAAGTAATGTATAGCCAAAAAATACTTTAAAAATAACAAATAAATAATAGTTTAAATCAAATTATAATTATTATTTACTACGGGAAACAGACAGTGAAAAATACACTCCAGCGCCGGGATTTGAACCACGGGTCTTCTGTATACCACGGCGCTGGAGTGTATTTTTCACTGTCTGTTTCCCGTAGTAAATAATAATTATAATTTGATTTAAATTAAAATTTAAACTTTCCGTTGTATAAAAACTTAAAAATTGAATAAATAATAGTTTTCTAAACTGAAGATTGATAAAAAAAAAAAAAATGTATTTTTATATCCCTCTTGAAAAAATTAATAATTAATTTTTATATCAATTGAGTTTTCTTTGAATTACATTTTTACAATATAAGAGGTCTTAAATATTTAAAAAAAAACCAGCAAATTAAAAAAAAAAAAATGTTTTAAGATGTTAAAAATAATATTTTAACTAAATTATTTGATTGTCGGAAATTCAAATAATCTTACCAATTATGTTATCTAACGATACTTATCTTTAAAATTCATTCAAATATATGATATATATGATATTATATGATCAGTTAAAAGAGTGATTTTTAAATTCAAATTTAGACATTTAATACAAATTGAGTTTTAAATAGGTAAAAAATTGTAACTTTAGTTCTTCATTATAATCAGTTTCTTCTAGAATCTTTGTGTTTTTAAAAAAACTACAGAAAAATCAAAAATAACTAATACAATGAAGTACGTATGTTTTTTGAATTATTGGTTTTTAGAGACGTGAGCTAAATTTATTTTATTATAATTAATTATTTTGTAATAATGGAAAATTAATTTTAAGGCGTTAAAATTTGAAACATTAATCCATTTTGTTTTGGGGACTTTTCCAACCTTTTTCCTAAGGCCATCATCCGTATTCATTTCTGCTTTGACAAATACAATAGTCAGTTAAATGATCTTTGGTTCCTTTTAAGAATATGTGGTCGGCTAAATTCGTCTATGGGACATAGCTTGGCATTAGACATTTAAGAAAAAACAAGTGGAGAGCAGCCATGGCCTGCCCTTTATGGTGGACAATGTAATTTTCATGATCCTGAGTACAAAATTAGTTATTAGACCAAAAATCAAGTTGATGATAGTTTGTCACTTAATAGGTTTGATAGTCAAATATTACTCCAAATCTAAGAGCTCACCTAATATGGGTAATGGGCATGCACAATGATCCCGATTGAAGACTTTTTATCCCATTGTCCTTCAAGCTGTTGCAACCTACGCATGAATCGTTTACCCGATGATCTTCTGTTAAAACTAAGTACCAATTGGTACAACATGCGCACTTTTCAATTCTCGCGAAGGTTTGCATATCTACTAAGATTTTTGAATGGTTTTAAATGCAGTGCGATAATTAGTCTCACATCCATTCTATCTTGATAGGAATTTTTTAACAGTACAAGGTAAGGGCAGGCTCATGAAATCTGTTCAAAATGATTCATGGGACAATGTTAAAAACGGTTATAACAAAACGATGGAAACAAACCTTACAATTTTGTTTAAAGTATTGTTTGATGTTTTGTTTGTTTAGAAGTTCAGTAGAGATCAAGATGCCGGTTGTGTGGGAAGCTGTTGGATTCACTTTGTTGCCTCATCTGGGAGGTTTCGCCGGAGCTCTGGTTACCAGGAAGAATGTTGATACTTGGTACAAGGTAATCAATACTTTGCAATCAAATCATGTGCAGTTGCACCTCCTCATAATAAACTTCTTCTTAAGCTAATTGTCATTCAAATTTCATAGAAATTGGTAGAGTAGTTTTTAAGATATGGTGCAAAAATGTTGAACGGCATTTAGACTGACAGAAGAATGTTCCACCGTTCATATATTATACCTTGAAGAAGAAAATCAATGAACGTTGTACATTGATGAACAACTTGTTCATAAAATTAAAGTTATTTAAGTTATTTTTAATGTTTAATATTTTATCTACGATTGTTACGAAATATAAACATTGTATCTCTGTTTAGATGCGTAGAAAGTGATTTTTTACGTACATGTATTCATTGAGCATGCGCGTCTCATAATTCTGAAGAATTCCTCTTTTTTTACCGCCCTAGGGTAAAAAAGATGAATTCTTCACCTTTACGCACAATTAGCGAGTTTGTTTACATTTAACAAAACTAATTTGCTGTTTGTTTAATAAAAGTAACTGTTTATATTGAGTTTTTTTGTGAAAATCAATGAGTGATTTAAGTGATTATGACGAATATGAGGAGAATAATTTGCCTCCCGAAATAATTAATTTGGCACAAAATACAGCTAATGAATTAATGTTATCTTTATCAAAAGAGAAATACAAACAAAGTTTATTTTTTTCTGTATTTATTATTTAAATCTAACAATCGTAGATAAAGTACGGTGCGCAACTCATGCGAAAACTGCATTATGCTTTGTTCGTGTGGTTTTACTACCCTCACTGTCGCTCGGGTGCAAACTCCACACTCACATGCAAAATGCTACTTTCCGCACTCGACACTTAATGAACTATTGTTGTACGCTCATTCTGGTTATAAGTGGTAACTGGTTTTTAATTTCATGATTTTTTGTTTTGATAGGATCTGAAAAGGCCATCATGGTCACCTCCTAACCAGATATTTGCTCCAGTATGGACGACACTGTACACAGGCATGGGCTACGCCTCCTACCTTGTATACAGGGACGGAGGTGGATTCCAAGGTGATCTATAACTCTCTGAATAATCTAATCTATGCTGAATCAAAATGATAAATAACAAAACATATTACTTTCTCATTTATTTAAGTAGTATGTATGGAACGTATTGTGATGCTGCAAAAATTCAATTAATAATAATCTTTATTTGTCGTTAAAATATGTTAACATTTCATGACAAAGTCAAATAAATATTAAGAAAATAAGCTACATTATAATTCAATATTGACATTCTCATGCAAAAATTCATTGATTGAATAGTAAGCTTTAGAAATTAGCTACAGTTTAATGCATTTTTTAAATTTCTTGATAGGCAGCTTCCGTATTTCACTGGAAAGTTTATTATAACATCTGATCCCTACCAAAGTTGGAGACCTGTTAGTTTTGCTCAATCTGTGCTGAGGAATAATCAGGTTGTCACTATATCTGGTGTTATATGTGCGATCAGTTGATTGCCACATTGCACTCTCCTCGTGCACCGACACCAACAAATTATAAATAACTATACCATAAAAGGTCATAATTCGCAGGCTTTGAAAACATTTCTGACAAGATTCATCAGCTTTAACTTTACATATAATCCTGACAGCCTTTTTTTGCATTATAAAAATCTTACGTTCCCTTTTTTACCAACTTGTTTAGATGTCAAATTTAGGCAGTCTGCCATGGTTATTGTTGGAATATTTAATCTTTATTTAGATGTTAAGCAGACACCATGCTGGCAAAGAAGTCTAATCCTTAACCATCTAATAGTTCTTCAGCCCAGTAAAGGCTTCATTCACATGCATCAATTTGATGCATGTAAAAAGTGTTCATTTATTCCTTTGTGTGATCACAACCCTGTTTTTTTTTTTTTTTTTATAACCCTCCTTCCATATCTCTTTTATTAAGCCCTTTATTCGCGTTTATGCCACACTGTGCAACACATGCCCCCCCCCCCCTCCCCCACCCATTATTATTGTAAATAAGTATTTATTCCGCTTCTATCATTTCTTCATTTACTTATTCCACTTTTTTTAATACAATATCTATTAAAAAATATATATATTTTTTTTCTGCCTCCCAGACCCGTCATAAAAACCACTTTGGACTTAGATAAACAAGTAGATTTGCTTACAAATGTAATTCAAAACTCTTCAAACAAATATATCCCTAAAGTTAAATGTTCGTTAATTAAAAAACACCCCGAACTCCCATCTGAAATAAAAAGATTAGTCTAAAAAGGAGATACCGACAGCTTTATCAAAAGTACAAATTACCCGAATACAATCTCTCAATTTTTACACAAAATACAGTAATTCCCAAATCCGGAGTTGGAAAAATAATTTATGGAACGAACACTTGTTATCGCTTAATCCAAGCAACGGCTCCCTTTTGTAGGTGTCTAAAAACTTAAAAAATTCAAACAATTCTCTTCCTTGCCTTCAAGCCGCTCCAAATGCTCCAGTTGTTTACAAACAAATTGACAAGTGTAACTTACTAGGCCGATATTTCGAATCCATTCACAATCAAAATAATCACGCAACTAGCAAATATCAGGAAACAAAATGCTAAATTCATACTTCAAAACAAACCACGTCTGTAATGAAAAAGAAATTAAACTTACAGAACCAAAGGAAACTAAACAGTTTATTAAAAAAATACATGACAAAAAATCCCCTGGACCTGACGAAATTCATCCCTTGATGCTAAAAAATCTTCTTATCAGAGCCATTATTTATTTAACTATAATTATAAATCACATCTTATTACTAGGCTACTTTCCATCTGCGTGGAAAAGAGCAAAACTAATTGAAATCCAAAAAGCTAAAAAACCTTGTCAGCAGCTACAGACCAATAAGCCTGCTATCTTACCTCAGCAAGATAGCGGAAAAAGTAATAAATGTAAGGCTTTTTGCTCAAATCACTGGGAAAAAATTCTTAAAAGACTTTCAATTCGGTTTTATGGCGGGTCACTCAGCTGTCGCCCAACTAGTTCGTCTCACCGACCACATCACTGACCAATTTAATTTAAACAAATATACCGGCATGCTTTCACTTGATGTTGAGAAAGCATTCCACTCTGTTTGGCATCAAGGGCTAGTATTTAAACTTATTGTCGAGCTTGAGCTGCCGAGATACTAAGTCTTAGTAATTAACAGTTACCTAACAGACAGAAAGTTCTTTGTTCACAATAACATGAAGAATTCTACAGACTTTAACATCACAGCAGGAGTACCCCCAGGCTCAATATTAGGCCCAAATTTATTATGTCTGGTATCCCAAAAACAGAAGATGTGGAACTATCTATCTTTGCAGACGACACAGCGTTATATTGTAGTTCTTAGAGATTGGACACGATTACCAACAGACTAAGTAAAGCCTTTAAAAGAATTAAAAGTTACTTCGCAAAATGGAGAATAAAGCTAAACCATAATAAAACCGAAGCTATAGTCTTTACAAGACGTCGTCCACAAATGCCAGATCATCTAGACCTACAAGGAACAACTATCGGCTGGAAAAACGAAATCAAATATTTAGGGTTGATTCTCGACAAAAAATTAAATTTTACGACCCATATTAAAACTAACTTGAATAAAATAAATAGCACGCTCTACAGACTGTATCCGATATTCAGTAAAAGATCATTTATGAGTCAAAAAAACAAACTCACAATCTACAAACAAATAATCAGACCAGCTATTACTTACGCTTGTCCAGTCTGGAGCTCTACGTCCAATTCAAATCTTAAGACCCTCCAAATTTTTCAAAATAAATGCTGCAGAATCATAGGTCGTTTTCCCATGTTTACAAAAATCAGTAAAATGCACTCCACACTAAATCTACCCGAAATTAAACCATATATTCACCAATTAACAGACACATTTTTTTAGCAATGCCAAGAAAACTCCACAAATCCCCTTATAAACACTCTTGGAAACTATAACATTGATAGTCTCTCTATAAAATACAAAAAATATTAACATAAAAGAATTAAACACATACTTCTATAAATAAACAAATAGTCATTATCTGCTAATAACTCTTGTTATCTTAATATTAGATAAGATATATATTTAGATGTAAATAATATAATATTATAGTCATTGTTTTGTTTTGCTATTTGTTATATTTAACTAGATGTTTACAATTTATTTATTTAATGTTACCATGAACTTTAATAATCTAGAATGCCAAAGGGTTTTTGTTGAGACTGTTTTCCCTTTATTTAATTTATTTATTGTTATCAACTAGTAAGAAATGTAATTATACTTATTATTGTCATTGCCCCCAAGGAAAAAACAAAATTCTGTTTGGTACTGGGTTTGCTACAAAAATGTATTTATTAAAATGTAAATCTGTATGTGACGACATCAATAAAGAAATTTTAATTTTAATTTATTACACTTCTAGAAGTTAAAATTAAAATTATGAAATTAAGTAATGTTATTACAGTAGAACCTCGCTTACACGACCCTCAATAACACGACAACCTCAATAAGAATACCTAGTCCCGAATTAATAGGTTAATTAGTAGAGTTAAAAATGTGTACCTCGTTATACCATTAGATCATCAACATTCATGAACATCATATCATTCTAAGTACGTTTCCTACAATACAACTTCAACTTATAAAATAAAATAAATCACAAGAAAACATTGTAATAAATATCGTCACATTGCAAGGAAAGTCACTGCATGTGTCGCGAAAGCGATTTTTTTGGTATATTTTATATTTTTTTGTTTGAGTTTAAAAAGCATTTGGGGCCGTGCGGACGGCCACGATTAAACTTGCTGAAGGAAAATTGCTTACAAGATCTATTGGACATTTGTACCCACTTGAGTTACAAACAACTGTTGATGAGGACACAACTCAACCTGGGCAACCACTTCAATCGATACAATGACCAAGAAGACAAGCAGCGGCTGATGCAAGAGACAAAATACCAAAAAGGCTGACCAAGTCGCAGCATTTCCGATTTTGTATTATTACCCAGCTTAATGTTTAACGCTTCCCTGGGAATGTCGCGAAAGCAATTTTTTTGGTATATTTTATATTTTTTTGTTTGAGTTTAAAAAGCATTGGGCGTTGCCATGGAAGCAGATGAAAAACTAGGTTTAAGTTTTTTTTTTGATATTTTATGATTGTGATTGTGATTGTCAATTTCGTATAAATACGAAAAAGGTGAAAAGTATAAACCCTTTCTTAGTAAGTTAACTTTGTGTATTTTTCATCATCTTAACTACGTCACGACAGCATGCGCACTTTTAGTTGTTACTTTATTAGTTAGTTCATGTTGCCACACTTAATACAGTAGAACCTCGCTTACACGACCCTCAATAACACGACAACCTCAATTACAAGTTCAATTTTCAAATCCCCTTGAGAATGCCATAACACATAATGTTAAGTTAACCTCTATAACACGACTATTATTATCCAAACAACCTCAATACACATGGATTTTTTCCAATTCACAATGTAACTCAGAACCTCTATAACACGTCGTTTTGAGAAGTCAACCTCTATAACACGTCTCTATACAGGAATGGGCCGACCTTGAACAAGTCTAAACTTGAAAACCCCGCCCATTAACCTCGATAACACGACTGATATGCAAAATAACCTTGATAACACGACCCTCAACAAAAAGAGCACCTTGATAGCAAGACTGTTTCCCTAATCCCCTTGAGACACTTCTTATCGAGGCTCTGCTGTATTATTAAATTATAACTCTTTATTGAAATGTTCAGGAGACGCGAAGCTGCCGTTGGCACTGTATGCAAGTCAGTTGGCTCTAAACTGGGCGTGGACTCCCATATTCTTTGGATTTCACTCCCTTAAATGGGTAAGTTAAACATTATCAAATTACAGTAAGACATTGAGTATGCAACTAGATATCCTCAATAATTGATATTTTTTTCTCACGATGTGGGTTCCCATCATCACAGTGTAAAGAGGCAAGTTTATATTTATTAGTTAGATTCTTGATTCTGTTTGATATTCCTTAAATCGGACCCCCCCCCCCCCCCAACATATAAAAGAATCCTTTATTTTTCTGTTTTATCGGGTATCTTTTGTTTTACAAACACCATCTGTAATGAAGAATGATTTTTTTTTTTTTTTTTTTTTTTTTAGGGTAGATGATATGCCCTTGTCCCAACGTTTTTTCCTCTGGTCAAAACATTTTTACTTTTCCTCATATTAGGAAAAGTGTTGTTTTCGCCAAAAAATTTATTTTTTTCGAGCTTTCAATGGAATGATTCGTTTTAGGTGTTTTTAAGACCTCCTGAGTGGTTTTCAGCATGACGTCTGTATGTATGTGTGTGTGTTATCATCGTAGCGCTTAAGGTATTGAACCTAGAGAGTTGAAACTTGGCAGAAAAAACAGTCCTTACCTGTAGTGGTGCCGCCCGGAAAATCAACTTTTTCTGCCATCTTGAACCCAGTTTGCTGAGTCAGCAAACATTTAAAAAAATCGTAATAAATCGAAAATGGTCCTGATCGAGTTGAAATTTGGCCCGAATGTACCTCTCTTTATGACAAACAAGCCCACCAAATTTCATTTTAATATTGGCCGCCATTTTGAAGTTATCAATTTTTGTTATTTTAAACTTTGACTGTTAATAATACCAAAAGTATAAATAGGTGTTTGACGTATAGCATATCGTTGGAACCGGAAAAAATTAAGGAACAAATATAAAAAAAATCCCGATGAACGTCCATTAATTAGTTTAAAAGTTATAAGCGAATATAATTATTTATTAGTGTGATAATTTTGATGACCTCAAAGTTTGTTTACATCTGTCAAAATACCGCCAAACTTCAAATAATGAAATAAAATATAGGTATTAAAAATGGGTTTTTTTAAGAATGATATTAAATCAGTTAGTTCAGAACGGTCACCCATCCAAGTACTGACCACGTCCAATGCTGCTTCCTCCTGCTGCGAAGCAGCAGGAGAGGCCACTTTAATGGCCTCTGAAGTGAGGAAAAGTTCCGAGGTACCCTGTACCCGATATTTTCTTTTTATATCACTGCGTCACATAATCACTTTAGTACTTGGAGATAGTAATACTGGTTCACTTTGGTGCCCTGTTCTGTGGCAATCAAACATGATGGGCACTGTGCACTTTTTGAACATTTCCATCTGTTCTGAACTTTTAGGGGCAACCTGAACCCTGAGTTCTTTACCCAAACAGACATCTTTAAATAACATTTGGCCATTTCTGAACCGGGCAATCCACTGGTAAATTCTTGTCTGAATTAGAGCTTCCTTTCCATAAGTCTCCTGAAGCATTGATACTGTTCCTGCACGTTTTCTTTAACAGGATACAGAATTTTATGTTGGTGCATTGCTCCTTAACGCGTTGATTGCGGACAAAAATATAAGTTGGCTCTATGCAAGGGCTGGGAACTAACACAAAAATCTTTAAATAACTGAAGAATGAAAAATGCTAGGAGAGAGTGATACAGATTTATGCCCTGAGATTAAATACCCTTTACAGGGCTAACTGGTTAGAAATATTCTGATCTGTGGGCCTGACTATAAAAAAAATAGAAGTGTAGTTGAGAGAGCATGTTCCCAGAGCGTGGTCTGCCTAAAGTTTGCCATAGTAAAATGCCTGAGAGCATTGGGAGGGTCTTAAAGAAACAATCACTCTGACCTCTGGATGGTTTCTCATGAACGTTACTTGGCCAACTGAGCAGAGAGTGTCTAGTAAACGTACTTTGCTGGAAAAGGCAGCAAACTGGCTTACAGAAAATAATTGTCTTTTTTGGGGGCATCACTTCGTAATGTGCTGGAGTTTGTAGGAACCACCTCATAAACATATCAAGTGGATATGGAAAGTGGACGATCTTCTTCTATCATGTATTAATCAGGATGAAACCTCTTTTGGCTTGAGTTACATATTCCAAACTAGACGAGAGGAACTTCAGCTTGGATAGTGCACTAAATGTGTTGGCAGATCATTTCAATTATAACATAATATAATCTTATCTAATCTTTCTTAAAGTAATTTTTGTCCTTTTTTTTATTTTGACAGAGTGCAGTTGAAATTGTGATTCTTGCGGGTACGATCGCAGCCACAACGGTGACGTTCCACAAGGTGAATCAAACAGCAGCGTACCTGATGATTCCTTACCTTGCCTGGGCCTCCTTCGCTTCCGCACTCAACCTCAAGATTCTCTGCCTCAACTCGAAGGAAGAGAAAAAGGACGACAAAGAAAAACCAGCAAAGGGAAATTAATCTCAAATCCTATAATGTCGTTACTCTACTAGCTAGCTTTTTACAGAACGCACATATAATATGTATACTCTTTCATTTTTTTACTTCAAAATCAAAGATATATGGGTTTTTTAAACAAATTTAATTATTTAAATTTAAAATTGTTTATAAGATATTAAAGGAAATCCATGTTCAAAAAAAAAAAAAAAAAAAAAAAATAGTAAATGCATTTACATTGTATAAACTAGTAGTGGAATTGCTTGATTAGGTACAAAGAAGTACACCTTTCTTCTAAATTTAATAAAACCTTCTGTGGGAAGTAATATTTTTGTTGGAATTCTTTATTCCTAAAGCCATTTGATTAGAGAAGAAGGAAGACACATTTTTACTAAATGTAATACTTTTAGTAGAAAATTTACTGGTAATTTTTTAATTCCAAAAAGCATTTACACATCACATGTCAAAAGGAAAAAAGAAAATTAATTAAATGGGTAGCTGGGGATTTAGTGGCAATTCTTTATTCCTAAAAACAATTACATCTCATCTCAAAAAGAAAAAATAAATTTATATTAAATGGGATTTAGTTAGAGGCAATTCTTTATTCCTAAAAGCATTTACACATCACATCACAAAAGGAAAAAGAAAATTAATTATATGGGTAACTGGGGATTTAGTCAGAGGCAATTCTTTATTCACATCAACTCTCAAAAGAAAAACTTAAATAAATATCTGTAGCTAAGGATGATTGAAGCATTGTAACTACAAAATTGTACAATTAAAGGTTTTTTATCTCAACTAAACATTATAATTAAAGCAGTAATAATTGAAGCAACCTTAATGAGGCTTAAAGCGCTCTGGCTGGAACTTCCTATTCACAGGATTACACTTTAGATACTAAATTGTACAGTTTTTTGACAGAGTTTTGAGAGTTTTATTCATTATCAGCTAGGTATTTACAAATAAGATAAGCCTTCAGTTAGGTTTTAAGGAATAAGATCAGCCTTCAGTTAGGTTTTATGGAATAAGATCAGCCTTCAGTTAGGTTTTGAGGAATAAGATCAGGCTTCAGTTAGGTTTCAAGGAATAAGATCAGCCTTCAGTTAGGTTTTAAGGAATAAGATCAGCCTTCAGTTAGGTTTTGAGGAATAAGATCAGCCTTCAGTTAGGTTTTAAGGAATAAGATCAGCCTTCAGTTAGGTTTTGAGGAATAAGATCAGGCTTCAACCACTGCCTTTGACAGGGTAACAAACTTCCAACACTTAGGAAATGTGCACATAAGAGCCCACATAGCGTTTTTGTTTTTCTAACCCATCATTATAGATCCTGGTTGGCATTTTTGTCAAGGTGTAAACTTACATATCGACAGTTTTCAATCCTGTAAATGATTTAATTGACAGTTATCAATCCTAACTATGCAGATGGACAGTTGTCAACCCTGTATATCTTCAGATTGATTGTTTTCAATCCCATCTTCATTCAGATCGACAGTTGTCAGTCGGAATGTGTAAAAAGAAAAATAAATAAATAAACAGATACCAATAGTTTTAACCACTTGTTGCATAATCAGGGAATTGATGAAATATTCATCGATGAATTGACGATGCACAAATAGAAGTGATTAAGACCAATGTGTTCAATTCTAAATTAAGATGATACAATATTTTATCTCCAGTAGGCAAAAAGAGTTATGATTTTGAAATAGTTTAGAGGGACTAAAACAGGTCTTTTCATCCCTGAACTCAAAAAGTAGGGAGAAAAAGTAAAAGTAGGGCAAAAAAGTAAGGTTTGCGAACTTAATTATTTTATAAATAGTAGAAAATGAATGGCAAATGTAATGAAGTTGTTGAAATCTGGTTGGCGGCACTGCGCTTTTTTGACCATGTTTATCATTGATTCATTGTTTATAACCTGCATCTAAATAACCTTCTATTTGAGTTTAATTCCAATTCTTATTTGTTTTTAATATTGAATCTCTTATACCTGCTATTAAAAGTGCTAATAATTATTGTTATTTATTAAAATAATAAATAAAAACTGTGCAATGGTCGAAAATGTGTATTTTCTTCCTACTGGAGATAAAATATTGTATGTACCTCGTGAGTAAAGTGCCATTATTCCCCTCACGATAATTATCTCCCTCGGCTGTGCCTCGGGAGCTAATTAGAGTTATTCCCTCGGCTGCGCCTCAGGAATTAAAGAGTCTAATTCCCTCGGAATTTAGGGACCATGGTTCCTTCGGCTTTGCCTCAAAAACCAACTTTTTTGCTCAGGGAATAATGGCTTACTTTACTCCCTAGGTGCATAAATAACTATTATTATTTTTCAATGAAAATTTCATTAAGATTCTATTGTTTAAACATTATATTATTACAACTTATAAAAGAAATAAACTATCTGAGTTAATTTAAAATTCATTTTTATTTTTTACAAAAAAAAAAAAAAAAGAGAAAAAAAATTGTTGTTTCTTTTTGTTTTTAAAACTGTCTTAAATGGTGCTAAAATTTTTTTTTGAGAAACAATTTTATAGGAGTTTAAATTCTGTGCATTTCATTAAGATTTATAAAAGAAATAAATTGGGCAATCTTGGTTTGGCAAGGCAGGTCTTAAGCCAGGTTCATAGTATGTGTATTGCCACGTGTAATAGGCTATATAGCTAAAAATTATTTAAAACCAAGAGGAGGAAGGTTTCATTTAGGTTAGCATCAAAGTTGGGATGGAACCAACTTTGTTATGACAGCTATAGATTCAATCCTATACGTGTACTATGATCCAGGGTTTAAGTATCTATATATTTTACCACTTTGAATATCAGTGATTGAAAAATCCATCACTGTTAAGCTAGAATTAACCTTCAATTTTTATCAACTGTTGATCTAAAGTTTGTTTGTATTATTTGCAAATTAAAGATATAATTCAGGGGCCTTCAACTTTGCCACAAAAGAAGTTAAACAAAATGAACTTAAACAATTCAAAAGTCATAAGTTCCCCATCGTTAAATGCCATTTCAACCGTCAAAAAAGATCAGCATTTTTTATTGAGGTGTTTTTGGCTGAAATGTATAGAGCCTATCTAAATATCCCGGCACTTCTTTAGATTGTTAATCCCCTTATAAAAAAAACCAGAGGGGAGTAACAATCTAAAGAAGGTGTACGGAATGTTCTTCTTTAGAATGTTACTCCTCTTATGAAACAAAAGTGTGATATTTCTTTGTCCCTAAGTACTTTGGACTAAACATCACTTTGTCTTAATAGTTATTTAGTCAAAGTCATTTATATTCTAAAACAACATAGGGGAGTAACAATCTAAAGAAGTACCAATAACCCCTACCATTGTGAAGTTCGATGGCTTGGCTGGCTGTGTTCCTTACTTCATCCGGGGCCTGTCTTTCGACCATCCTATACAGATCTGGCCCTTCAACCATAAAAGTCGGGGACCCCTGGTATAATGCAATGAAGTAAAATTTGGTGTTCAATATGTGCTTATTAGACTCATGTACAGTACATTTGTGCTTATTAAACACATGTACGGTACATTTATGTGCTTATTAGACTCTTTTACAGTGCATTTGTGCCTATTAAACACATGTACGGTACATTTATGTGATTATTAGACTCTTGTACAGTGCATTTGTGCCTATTAAACACATGTACGGTACATTTTTGTGCTTATTACACCAAAAAAATATAATAATGTGAGAATATATATTGTTTTTCTATGTTAAATTTATCACTCATATTGCTTCTGTAATTTTTAATAGTTTAATTGTTTTTTTTTTAAATATTTTTTGTTGTTAAGTTTAATATTTTTTATGTCAGCATTGCACAACAATAAATTTTATTTCTTTTTTTTTTTTTTTTTTTTTTTTTTTTTTTGTTTGTTAATGTAGTCGGTAAATCAATAGTAGTCATATAATATATATTTTTTTATAATTAATTATTTTAATTTTTATTTATTAGTTGCATTTAATTAATTTGTGTTAATTAGACTTTAAATAAAACCATTTATTTGTCTTATTAGTTATAATCTTGTGTTTTATTTTATACCTTTATTTTTGTAATTGAAAAATATCGGTTTAACGTTGGTGAAATTTTGCTTAAATGTAAAGCAAGTTTAATTCAACCATTGCGGAGGTGGACTGTAGGTTGCAGGTGCGGTTAAATACAATTAAATTAGTATATTGCGGTACCTTAGGGATATAGTAGTTAGCGGTATAGCAGAGCGGTGTGAGTCGTCAACTGTTCAGAGCCACACGCAGACACAGACTAGTTGCATATTCTTCGGTCCGTTATCTTCGATGTTTTGTTAACATCAGTCGGCTAAAGATTAGACTCTCTATTTCGACTATTCTAACTCTCGCACTTGTTTATTACTTTCTCATATAAAGAGAAAGTATTGTGATGGCGCGAAAATTCGATTTTGAGATTTTGATGGATTTACACGTTTTGAGGTCCACTGAGTCCAAAAAAGTGGATTTTAAAAAATGCCTGTCTGTCTGTCGTCTATCGTCTGTGCAGACGCCTGGAGCCTAAACTACTGGGCAGATTTTGACGAAATTTGGCATACATGTTCAGAAAAATCATACCCCGAGGCGAAATCAAGAAATGAATTTTAGCTCCAAATTTAGGGGCGCTGCTCCCCAAAAACTCTGAAAAAACGTGAAAAAAAAATTATTTCTCGAAAACGGTTCCGACGATTTTGATTAAAAAATTCTAAAATATAGTCCATTTAAATACGAATCTAACGATATAAGTTATTTTCCCGGGAAAAATCTAGTTCCTGAGAAAAAAGCTTAAATCGCGGACCGAGAGAGCCCGGGTTCGATTCCCCACATGGGAGAAGTTATTTTTATGATAAATTTTAATGAAATGCACAATAATAAATAAATTTACATACGAAAATTAATAAATGGAAAACACTGGGCTAAATAATTATGAACTCGTATATGAGAAAGTTTGTCCGAGTTGTCTCGGACCGATTTTATATTAATATTTTTCTCCAAACGTACTTGATCAAAACTTTCTTGTATGCATAGTAATACTGAATTTAAATTCCATAAATTCATCAAATTTAATCAGTTTTGATTAATGGTTGATACTTGAGGATGATTAAGATTTATGGTTGTTGAATTCAAATATTATTCCGGGTGAAAGAAGTCACTGGGCCAGATGATTTTAGCCCTTTTAAAACTTTTTTGCTTTTGTACAAGAAATGTTTGAGATCCCGTCTGAATAATTTTACGCCTAGCAACATTCAATCCACCATGATTCAATAACTAGTCTGTTGATCTTAAACTTTAATTATACCATTCAAAAGCTAATGAAATGTTGAAGTTTTTTCCTGAATTCGCCACACTTATAACATCCCTCAATTAAGAGAACAAAGTTCTGGAATTTCGTAGATAAATTTTTAAATGTAACTTAATAGTACATTATGCGTCGAGTGCGGAAAATAGCATTTTGCATGCGAGTGTGGAGTTTGCACCCGAGCTACAGCGAGGGTAGTAAAACCACACGAGCAATGCAAAATGCCGTTTTCGCACGAGTTGCGTTCCGTACTTTATCTACGATTGTTAGATTTAAATAATAAATACAGAAAAAATAAACTTGCTGTATGTAAGTTCGTATCTCTTCTCTTGATAAAGATGGCATTAATCTTGAGTTGTATTTTTTGCCAAATTAATTATTTCTGGGGGAGTATTATTCTCTACATTTTCGTCAAAGCCACTTGATTCATTCATTGTTTTTCACTAAAAACACGATATAAACAGTTATGTACTTTAATAAAAGAATAGAAAATTAGTTTTGTTAAATGTAAACAAACTCGCTAATCGTGCGTAAAGCTGGAGAATTCCTCTTCTTTACCGCACTAGCGTGGTAAAGAAGAGGAATTCTTCAGAACTATAAGACGCGCATGCGCAATGAATACAAGTACGTAAATAATCACTTTCTACGCATCTAAACAGAGATATAATGTATATATTTTGTATCAATCGTAGATAAAAAGATACTTAGTAGCTGATAATTTGAAAATGAATAAGTGATTCTGAAAGGTTTTTGTATGCTCTTTAAAATTGTTCCTTAGCCTAATTTCACTGTCATTTAGTTTTTGAGATATTATCAATTTGGCACTTGTTTAGATTGTTACTCCCCTTATAAAAGAAACATAGGGGAGTACCATTCTAAAGAAGGTGTATGGAATGTTCTTCTTTAGACTGTTACTCCCCTTATAAAAACACAAGTGTGATATTCCTTTGTCCCAAAGTACATTGAATTAAACATTCCTTTGTCTTAATAGTTATTTCATCAGTCATTTATATTCTCAAAATACATAGGGGAGTAACAATCTAAAGTAACTTCAATTTTGGAAACTTTTCGTGAAACTCTTTTAAAAAAGAAATAAATTTTAATTTAAATCAAATTATAATTATCATTAACTACGGGAGACATACAGAGAAAAATAGACCCCTTGAACCACGGGCCTCCTATGTATCCGTTACAGGCGCTCTTCTTCTCTCGGTCTAGTTCTATTGCCGTGAATATTTGGCTTACTAGACTTGTAGAAAAGATTGAAAGCTTGGATTCAGGACTTGGTATCGGTAACGACAGAGAAAGATCATTCTCCAGTATAGCTCAGTTGGTAAGAGCACCTGTAACGGATATATAGGAGGCCCGTGGTTCAAGTCCTGGTGCTGGGGTCTATTTTTCTCTGTATGTCTCCCATAGTTAATGATAATTATAATTTGATTTAAATTAAAATTTAATCTTTCAGTAGTAAGAATACTACCTAAAACTTAAAAAGAAATAAATCATTATCCCTACTAATCTCCTTCTCTCTTAGAAATAAATCAATATCTGGAGAACTACTGAGAAATGGGCATATGGTTACTCGACTTTTTTTTGTTGCATTTGACCATTTGACCTTTTAAATCCACCCGTCTCGTTATGCAGGGGTGAATTTTTGAAAATTGAGGTGCAAAAAGATGAGTTTTATGGATTTCTGAGGGCAAGATTGTCCTTACAGGAAAAGAACTAAGAAAAATATTTAATATATAACCCCCTGCGTTATGACATTTTATCACAATTCACCCTGTATAAATGAATTACATAACTAAAATTTGGACTTTGTAATGAATATATGTATATATTAATTACAAAGTCCAAATTTTAGTATAAATTACCTGTATCTGTAGATACAGGTCCTTATCTAAAGTGGATATATTGTATTTAGAGATAAACTCAGGTTACATTTATGATTAAACCTCTTCAATTAAATTGATTATTATTACAAATCAGATTAAATGAAAATTAATTAACTCCATAGAAAATGCATTTCAAGTTTTAAGGAACTTTTTAAGAATCTTGGTTAACTTTCAGTAGCTTTTTAAATGAAAATTATTTATTAAAATAGTCTATAAAAATCATTACCTTTATTCCTTATTTTTTTTTATTATTTTTTTTTTTATCAAATAATAAAAATTATTAACATTTTCATAAAATAAATTAATTATTTTTAAAACAATTATGTTTTGAACTAAATTAGTTTATTTTTATTTAATTAAAATTATATTAATTTTTTATTATATCTTAGACAACTTAGATAATTTGCAGCGAAAAAATTAATTTAAAAAAATGAGAAATGTGTTTACTTTCTTGTAAAGTAGGTAATTTGGTTTGATTTTTTTGTGGTATATTTAATTTATTTGAAAAAAAAAAATAGATTTGGTTTTTTTTTTTTTCATTTTAAATTTAGTTAATTTGTTTTCTTTCTGTTTTTTATCTGATTCATTTTAAAAAATGTTATATAAGTTAAAAAAAAAAACTGTTATTTTTTTAAAATTTCTAAATTGAAATACGAGAAGGAATAGTTTGTAATAATGTTCAGTAAGGAAGCTTTGTTTGCTGTGCTTTTACCTAATATTGGAGGTATTATTAATTCCAATTATACCAGAAGAGGACAGCGCTCTGATTGGTATAAGGTGAGTAACTTATACTCTTTTTACAATAAGTATTAACTTTTGACAGCGCGGGAAAATCTAAAAAATGTGGAGGGGAGCCAATAAGGGCATTGGATTTTGAATTCGAAAAGGTCAGGCCAACAAAATTTTCCCCTTCATCAAGAAATGTCACTGTCAATATTTTAAATTTTGGGGGGGGGGGTTGATATAATCCTATACAAGGTGTCCCAGCTAATATGGAACAGCGAAATATCTCCGGAACCATGAAAGATCGAAAGATGCGGTTTTCAAGGTTCGATAATGGCTATAAATGCGCTTCCAGAAAAAATGCTGAACATTTTCATAGTTCAGCAAAAGTGTGTGCAGTTTACAAAATAAAAAAAAAAAAATCATATTTTACGATGTTGGTAGTATTCATACTACGGAAAGATTAAATTTTAATTTAAATCAAATTATAATTAACTACGGGAAACAGGCAGAGAAAAATACACGTGCTGGCTGGAGTGAATTTTTCTCTGTCTGTTTCCTGTAGTTAATAATAATTATAATTTGAAATTATAAATAATTATAAATAAAATGAAAAAAGTGAATAGGAAGCCATTATTTTTTAGCCTAAATTTGGATTATATGGCTAAAAATATGAATTTTTTGCTTTTGGAAATTTTTTGCTCCGACCATTATTTTGTTGTCTGGAGAGCCCCTGAACCGACTAACTATTGCTAACCACCTTGCTACTACTACTATTCCTTTAATTATTATAATGTAAACAAGCACTGTGCGTATTATCTGCTTGATACTATTTAAAGATATTGTTGTTATCTAGAAGCTGAGATTGCCTTGGATGACTCCCCCTGCCTGGGTCTCAGGAACAGTATGGGTTCTACACTTCACATGTATGGGACTTGCTTCCTACTTAATATGGAATCTAAGAGCATTTACAGGTCAATAAAAACAATTTTATCATTTAACACTTATGAGACAAATAGTCGTTTTAAACATGTATTTTAAACATTACGTAAACGTGAGCATTTAAGGGCAAACTCTTAGATGGATAACACTGTCCAACGAACTTAGCCTGAGCATTAGTAAAAGGAACATGTATACCAAATTTCAACTAAATCGGTCAACTTTTACTCAAGTTATCGTCACACGCGTAAACGTTACTAACAGACAGACAGACAAGATACATAGTTTGTTGAATGTAAGAAGCTCGCTTCAATTATTTTTGAATGTTTAATGAATATGATATTTCCAGGATACTCTCTTGGTCTGTATTTGGCAAATCTTTTCTTTTGTTTTGCCTGGGCGCCTGTATTTTTTGGACTTCATTCATTAACAGGAGTAAGTATTCACTTTCAACTTTTAAATGTTTAATTTGTAATTAAAAATAAAAATAATTAAGTTAAAATAAACAATAATGACATTCCTTTGTCTCAAGGTACATTGGACTAAATACCCCTTTGTCTTAATATTAATTTAGACTAAGGAATATATGAGGAGCCTAGTATTAAAGACGTACATTTGACATTTTTTCCGAATTTCAGTTACCGTTTGTTTCTTATATATATTTTTGGCCGCTGCATCAGATTCTGTTATACATTTGCATCTAAAACGACTAGAAAAGGGGTAAAAATGCAATAATATTTGTAGTTTTGTTTCAAATACGGACTAGTCAACACGCGTTTTGCTTCACAAGTGGGCATAACCGAAACAGGCAATCAGGAGGCTGCATTTTACTAACTCGTTCCCATGATGCATTACTGCCTTTAACTTCTGAATACCTACTTCTACCATATTTGACATAAATGTTTGGAAAAATGATACCCCGAGGGGAAATCGAGAAATTAATTTTAGCTCTACAAATTTGTGGGCACTACCCCCCAAAAACTCTGAAAAACGTGAAAAATAGTAAATAAAAAAATAGTATTATGTTATTAGGCTGTGAAGTGAGTTTTTTCTTTACCGCGGCAATTACATTTACTGTCAAGCGGAGCGAGAGATTGCCAAGGTAAAGAAAAAACACTTCACAGTCGTGTGTGTAGCATATGCTATTTTTTCTGTGGTAGCAGACAATGAAAAAACATTAAATATTAATCAATAATCAATATAATAATAATAACATACTTAAGATTTAAAAAAAATAAACCTTAAAAAGAGGTTACACTATAACAAAAGATAAATAAAACGCATTGACATCTAGCGGATTTTAAGCGTACTAACAAACATATCTACAAAGATTGCAGCGCTAAAACAGAAGTTTTGATAACTACCAGCACAAAATAAATAAATAAATAAAATAAAATAAATGGATAAAATAAATAAATAATAAGGATATATAAATAAATAAAATCGAAAATTAAAAAAAGTGGAATAAGTAAATGAAGAAATGATAGAAGCGGAATAAATACTTATTTACAATAATAATGGGGGGGGGGGGGGGGGGGGGCATTTGTTGCACAGTGTGGCATAAACGCGAATAAAGGGCTTAATAAAAGAGATATATTAAATAAAAAAACGTAAAGGAAAACAGCAAAAATTGGATAATAGAAATTTAAGAAAGAGTAGGCGCCAATGGCCCAAGCTGTCGAGGCGCTCCTACCTTTCAGCCACGGGTGGAAGGTGGGTATAAAAAAAACTACCAGCACGAAAGAAAAAAGTTTCTACGTCCTAGGGCATAAAAAATGTTTTCTTTCGTGCTGGTAGTAATGAAAAGATTTTTTAAGTCCACGTAATGAAAAAATGGATTTTAGCTATGTTTTTTAGGCTCTAAAGTTACTATTTCACAGCCTACCACAGAAAAAAAATATTTCTCCAATATTATTATTATAACTATTATTTTCCACCTCGTTTTGCTTAAAAAACGAACAAAACCTGGTTTTTATTTCAAAAGCGGACAACTCGACTGTTTAACTCCATTTTGCAGCTAAAATATCAAAGAAATTCACGTTTTCAGAACTTCTACCTAGTTTTGAGCCTATTAAGAATGTACAGGAAAAAAATCATAGCTCTAGCACCTGTAGAATTTGGACAAAGAGATATTGGGAGAGTGCTTAAGTAAAAAATTACCGCTCACTAGAATGAACTGTTTAAACAAAGGGATAAAATCTCTAAAATGTATTAATTATATAGATATAATCATTCAAATGTATGGATCTTACAAATAAACATCTTTGACAAAAGAAAAAAGTGAAATTGTGCCGCCAAGCAATTCTCAACTATATGGATAACTAAAGATTAGCCAAGTGTTGATATCTCTTAGTCTAACTATAGATATTCAGCAGGTGTACTGTGTTCTGCAGTCTTGCAAATTTTTTACCTGTCCATTAAAAGCAACATCCGTTAGCAATGAAGTTCAAAGGGATGATATTTTTATTGCATGTGATTAAGTATGTAGTATTTAACATGATTTTGATTGTATGTTGTAGGGTTTAATTGTAGGTTTATTAAACCTGGTGTCTGCAAGTGCTACAACTCTACAATTCTATAAAGCAAGTCCCGCTGCAGCAGCTCTTATGATACCCTATCTCGCTTGGCTTGCCTTCACAACGTTATACCTCAATCACTATATATATCTACTAAATACAAAACCTTATAAGATATCATAAATATAATTATATTTAAAACAAATTATGGCAAAAAATGGTTCTTATGTTTTGTTCCCTTGACTAAAATAGAATTTTAGATGATCAGTGGATCCTCGATAATTCTGACCTCTAAAATCCGGACTGCCAACTGAAAAAACATTGTACAAGATCAATAAGTAAGGTCTCCACATTTTTTTTTAAAAAAATTGAAAAAACACGGTATTAAAAATAAAAAATCATTTTATTTTGCAGGACAACTATTAACTATTTCTCAACATAATGGCCCTCACAATCCAATCACTTTTGGAGTCTTTCAGGCAACTTTTTAATACCAGTGTGGAGGAAATTTCCCGCCAGCTCACTATGCAAGCATGACTTCTTCATCATTATCAAAGCGTTGCCCACCCAAGTGTTCATAAACCACAGGGAGATCAGTTTTTTTCTAACCCAGATGCTGATAGGTCATGGCTGCTTTCGCGCCTACCTTGATAAGATGGGAAAAGTGGACACTCCATCATGCTTCCACTGCGGCCACGAGAGAGATGATGCCGAGCACACCTTCTTCCACTGCTCAAGGAGGCAGCAAGAAAGAAGACGACTGATAGAGAAAATAGCAATGTTTAATCCAGACAACATCGTCGGAAAAATGATAGAAGACCCAGAAAACTGGCAGGCTGTTAGCTGCTACGTGGAAAACATCCTCCGGCAGAAAAAGGCAGCTGAAGAAGAAGTAGTAGAATAAAGGATCTAAGTGAAAAAGGAAGGGAGCCTGTGTAGGTTAACATCTAGGCACCAGCATGAAGTAATGTGAAAACAGTTCCCTGCTGGGCCCTGCCTTGAAAAAAGGGGTTTGTGGGTTTAGTGGGTCCCAGTCACTTAGGCTAACCCCACACTGTCACACTGCGCACCCCCCCCCCCCCCCCCCCCCCATTTGTCTGGTAGCAGATTCCCACAGTTCCCCTTCGTGTTCATAAAGGGAGATGAAAAGATAGTAATCACTACAATATCAATGACGTAAGAGTATGATATTGACCCCACCTAAATATGTTTAGTATTTTTTAATACAAGGGTGCCACAAAACGTACAAAATACAAAAGTGAAAATAAAACGTTAATAAAACGTACAAAATACAAAAGTGTAAAAAATGGATGGGTCTAATATAATATTATATACAATGGCATAAGAGTATGCTATCAAACCTACCCATGTTTTATTTCCTACGCTCTTATTCAGGATTTAGCTTTGAGTATAGTAAACAGTGGCGCGTCATTAAGGGCAGGTGGGGCTTACATACTTTACTTTATTTTTGGTTTCATATTCTGATTTTTTTCTAAGCTTAAACTCTATAACGTAATTTTATCTTCAAAATAGTTTAGGATTCACAAACTGAAAAAAACCTAGACACTTTCCTCTCGTGGGTAAGAAGGAAAATCAAAAGACTGCGAAAATATAATTTTAAAAAATGAGAAAATAACTTCATAACAATGATAACCGACTCACTTTTTCCTCTTATGCAAAAAGGAAAGTAAAAAAGACTACGAAATCGAAATACAAAAAACAATGAGAAAATAACTTGAAACCAAAAATAACAACACACTTTCCCTTCGTAAGGGAGATGGAAAGAAATATGACTAAATTAATCCCCAAAAAAGAGAAAAATTACAACAAAAAACCTAAAATACAGTAGAACTTCGATAAGAAGTGTCTCAAGGGGATTAGGGAAACAGTATTGTTATCGAGGTGCTCTTTTTGTTGAGGGTCGTGTTATCAAGGTTATTTTGGCTATCAGTTGTGTTATCAAGGTTAATGAAATCACTAAATGGGTGGGGCGGAGTTTTCAAGTCTAGACTTGTTTAAGGTCGACCCATTCCTGTATAGAGTCTCGTTATAGAGGTTGACTTTTCAAAACGACTTGTTATAAAGGTTCTGAGTTACGTTGTGATTGGAAAAAAATCCGTGTTATAGAGGTTGTTTGGATAATAATAGTCGCGTTATAGAGTTATATGTGTTATGGCAATCTCAAGGGGATTTGAAAATTACACTTGTAATTGAGGTTTCATATATCCAGTAAATATGAAATCGCTCAGAGTTCAGTGTATACAACTATAAAAAACCGGGATTCAGTATTTAAACTTCACAGAACGAGTGATTTAAAAAAAAAGATCTAGAGGGTGTAAGTGTGGAGAAGTAGATAAAGCAGGCTGAAATTGATACGGTATAAAAATCTCCCTCTTTCAAGTAGATTCGGAATTAGTGTTATATCTATTATCGTGGTAATGCAATCTAGCCAGATTTTAAAAGCTGACACTTGAATGATGGATTTCTATTTAACTGAAAATGAAGGAGAGGGGATGAAGTCTCTCGTAGGAAGGGACAGAGTGAAATCTGTTTGGGTCACTCTGATCTGGACTCTTCCCAAGGTCTTAAACTTTCCGTCATCAAGGGTTTGTTACTTTACACTTTGGTCTCACCTTGTAAGTAGTCACACTTCATTTTATAACTTCTTGTTTTAATATTTAATTTGATGTTTAGTCAAGCTCACCTCCTGAGCCTATTTATATTTGTATCCATTAATACTCCAATAAATATTTTCATTCATTAGAGATGTTATAGTGGGTGTGGTTAATTTAATAATTATCCTTAAGTTTCCCAGAGTTAGTTTTGGGGTCTCAACGCTTATGTGGTTAGAGTGGTTTTAGTCTATTGAAACCCTGATAATTACCAAACCATGGGTTCTAAGAAAAAAAAAGAAGAAAATCTGGTAGCTTTGCCACGCCTATTGAGAGAATGGGCAGAAGACAACCCAGAGGAGAACAGGAATCATTTAAGAATTAGCGAGAACCAATTGGATCATTTGCTCAAAAAAGAAACTTCCTTCTGAGACGCTTATAACCCCAAAATAAATTTTTAAATGACACTAAAATATCTAGAGTAAAGTGATACACCATTATGGACTCATTATTACCCCCCAAGAAAAACCCAATCACAAAAAAAGGTAGAAGAAAACAATTTTTTTTTTAAATTATAGAAAATATATATTTGTTTTATATTTCTGTACACACACGTCCGTGTATAATTTATTTTCTTTCTTAAATGGTCTTTTCTCTTAAAAAAAAAACAAGATAAAAAAAAGATTAAAACTTTTTTTAATTATTAATTTATAACAATAATTCATTTATTTTAGTTGTAATTTTTATTTTTCCTTATTTATAAATATTTACAGAGGCGAAAAAAAATAATTATAAATCAATTTTTTTTTTTTTTTTGTATTTACAATTTCATACAAAGACAAGAAAATAGTTTGTTTTTATAAATTTCCCAATAGAGGAGGGAACTAAAAACAAAATAACCACAAAAAATATTTAATATATTCCTTACTTTTAGTTTTTTTCAAAATTCAACAATATTTACAAGTTTGCTTATTCTTTTTTTTTAAATGGTAAAAAAAAGAGATAAAATTAACCAATAAAAAAAAAATTATAAATAATTAAATAAATTAATGCATTATAATTATAATATGAGGGTTTATAATAATAATTATATAAATCATTATTCATCAGCCCGTAAAGATGAATTCAACAAGGGGCTTATACAAAGTAAAACTGGATTGTAAAAAAAAAAAAAAATAAATAAATAAAATAAAATAAACATTGATTTATAAAACTTTTGATTTAGTCAAAAATCTGAAAATTAGTACAAAAAATCAACCCACACACTGGATTTTAGCTATAATCTGATCAAGTTATAAACTTTGTCTTTATATTCTATATTGTCTCCCCCCCCCCCTCCAATTAAATTTCTCAAAATTGGACTAATTAAATAACAATGTATATCGGGAACTCGTTAGGTTGAATAAGAGAGCAGATGGATCTGCTAACAATAAAACAACTAAGTTGAACAACATAACATCAGGCAAATTGGACAACAATTCTGGGGGTTCATATTCCAGACCCCGAGCTCCAGCTCCCCCCCCGCCTCAGACTTCACCCAGAAAAAAGCTAAATGGTCAGCTACTTCTGTAAAGTGGCAACTTCATGGTTGTGTTGCCATTAGTAAGCTTCATACAGCTGGGGGAGCAGCACACAAACCATCCTTCATTTATATGTTAACAAATTAAATTAATAAATTACTATTACAACCCTTAAGTAATTTTTAATTGAATTCATTTGTACACAAATAAAATAATAATAATTAAATAAAATTAAACAAACAATTTGATTTTCAAAATAAAAAATCATATTCCAAAGCAGTAAACATTCCCAAAAAAAAAAATAAATATACAATGATTTTTATTATTATTATGATATTTTAGAATATTGGTTTATTTTATTTTATTTTATTTTTGTTATTTATAATACATCAAAAATTTAATTTACTTAAAAAATTAATTTGAAATCTTAAATAATAATAAAAACAATTAAATATTGGAGGGATTGTTTTTTTTTTTCAAAATAAAGTTTTTATAGGAATTACAAGTAAATAGAGTATTTGCATGGTTTTTCTTTCTTGTTTGTATCGTCTTTATTGTTTTTACTTAAGCTTCCCCCTATATCCCTTTGTCTTAATAGTTATTTAGACTAAGGGATATATAAAGCTTAGTACATATTCCTTAGTCTAAATTACAATTAAGATAAAGGGATATTTATTCCAATGTACCTTGGGACAAAGGAATATCACTCTTGTGTATATAAATGTGATATTATCCCTTAGTCTAATTAACTATTAAGACAAAGGAATACTAAATATTCTTAAATAGTTTTCTGTGTAAGATTTTTATAACAATTTCTGTATAAATTGTTGTATTGACTTGTATAAGATTTAGTCTTACAATAGTATATATATACTAGATAAGACCTGATTTTAAAATATTGTGAAATTGCGGAAAAAAAACTGCCCGAGGAGTCTCAATGTCTTAGGGAGACAAACACACAAACCTTTGAGACTTTTGTAGGGCAGACTATTGTTTAGAACCAAGGGAGTGGAAGCCAATAAATGCCTCATACAATATTATAAAGACACCATTTTTTGATAGAATATAAATTAGATTTTGATAAAATTTCACAGAAAAAAAAAATATATATATATGCAAAGAGGAGCCAATAACAGTACTGGATTTTGAATTCGAGAAGGTTGGGCCAACAAGGCAAAGAAAAATGTCACTGACTCAACTCCTACCACAGGCCTAGTGACTTTATTCTTTCACTCACATAGTATGGCTAACCTGACTGTCTAAAGTCAAAACTAATTTTAAGAATAGTATAGTGTTCTCAGAGCAAGGAAGGGCAATGCGATTTGAAAAGTGGTTCATTATGCTGCCCCCCTATACTAAACCTCTCAAGCGAGCTCAATCCGAACTAAAGTGATCACGTGGTCACTGGTCCTTGTCTTATTGGTCTATTCCTTGTCCTTCCGTTCCCACAGACTCTTGTCAACAAATCCTTATCAGTAGCAGTTATTTGATACCCCACTCAAAGAAGATTGCTATTGGTTAACTAGGAACCGTTACACGTTTATTAACGATGTTACTGCCTTTAGATAATTAATAAGGTTAACAAAAAACAATAAAGTACATATTTATAAAGAAAACTGTATTAAAAATAAAAATATTAAATGACGTAAGAAAATGTCACTTATTCTTATTAGCTGATATCAGATAAATTTCTAGTTTTTATTGAGATATCGATACTGTTTCACCAAACTGCCGCTTGGGAGGTTTAGTATAGGGGTGTAGCATAATGAACCACTTTTTGAAACCCAGATTCTATAGTAGTTCCCTCTACCCCTTCCTTGCTCTGAGAGAATAGTATAGTGTTGGCTGGAATATTTCTAAAACAGTGTTGCCCGGCTCCGTTCTAAAGAGGAAAATAACAGAAAAAAATCCCCCCCCCCCCAAGAAATTGAACGGGGGGAAGTGCCCAAGGTAAGAAAACCTTTCAACACAAATATACATTTTAGATATAAATTACTTAACAAATTTTAAATTTAATATTCTTTTCTTAAATGCAAATACTCTTTAGTTATAATACTTGTAAAAAATAAATTATAATAATAAAAATTAAATTAAATTCTTAAGAAACTAAAAAAAATGAATAATTATGATCCATAAAAATAATTAATAAAAAAAAAACACAAAGCAATGGTAACCCAAATCAATAATATAAAAATTATTAGTAAAAAAAAAAAAAAAAAGAAGAAACATATTAAAATAGAAAATAAAATAAAACTGTTATTATACAAGAATTATCAGTATAGTTAATAATAATAATGACAGTGAAAATAAAAAAAAAAATAAAAGAATACAAGATACAGAGTAAAATATTAACGATAGAGGTAAAAATATAGAATGGATTTCCCTTTTAAGGCACTTAAGTGCATGAAAACATTTATTTATTTATTTTTTTGCTTATATTTTTTTTTTTCTTTTTTTTTTTTATAAAAAAATATAGAATTGAATGAATTAATTATGTTTTGTCCATATTATATCATGAGGCACGATTTAAAACTCCAATTAAAACAAAAAAAAGTTATAAATAATATGAATAACAGGGTTGAACCGAACAAAACAGACAAAATTGGGTGAAACTAAATCCAAAATGGTGTAAAACGTCAAGCGCACAATTCTATCTCAACACATTGCCAAGATATTTTGAAGTACTTTTTTTTAAAAAAACAAACTTTTTATTTTAAATAAAACGGCATTTTCTCCTCTCCAGCTCAAATGTTTTCTACTCATGACCAAGTTTTTGAAATCAGCATTAAATTTCCTGTACAACTAGAGCAAAAAAAAAAGAAATATTTTAAACGTTCAACAATTAGAAAAAAATTAAACTTTTTCGAAATTTTATGAACCCTCATTATTTTCATAGAAAATGAAAAATAATAAATAATAAAGTGTTTTTTTTTTTTAAATCATATCTCCGTAACAGATTGAGATGGAGAAGTGCGATTGGTGGAGTTTTGCTCCATTTTAGATCTAGTTAAATCCGTAAATTACCGTAACAGAGAGATCTACTTAAACCCATATAAAAATTTTCCGTTTAAGATTTCCGTTAAAAATTTTAGTTTATATTATATAAACCAGTTCGTTATCAAAATAAAAATAAATGAAAAAAGAAAATGATTTAATGCTCATGCAATTAGAATGCTATTAGAATTATTTATTTTACTTTCTCATATATTTGTAGTATAAATGGGTAAAATAAACTCAAGTTTACCCAGATAAATAACAAATATTAGGTTTGTTCCAACCACCAGTTCCGAATCAGTTTCGGATTAGTCCGTGATTGACGTAATGCGCATGCGAGATCACTGACCGTTGGGAATTGATTTGTGATTTCGTTTTTGTTGGAACGCTCCTTTCTCGAACCAAACTGTTTGCCGTGGTAGGTTTTAGCACTGTTATCAGAACAACTTTTTGAGTTGATCGTTTATGTGATTTTGCGTTCCTGTGCTATCAAAAATACCTGAGCTTATTAATATTAAAGATATGGATGATGGATGAGTCAATAGTTGATGAAGATGAGTGCCAGATTTAGGCCGCCTAGGGGCTCGCACAACAAGGGGGGGGGGGGGCACTCTACAAAAGTTTCATTTTCTAATGCTAATTAAGCTCGAAAGTTAGAAGTAAAACCTACATAATCATAGAGGATATGACGAAAATACATGCACACATTTTAGAAATGTTTATTTAATACATGAATTCACGATTTCATTTCGATTTACGCAATTCACAATTTTCGGGCTTACTAAGGTGAGCCATTTTTAGTAGACTCACGGCACACTCGTATTTTTATTTATAATCCTAAATGCTCTTTTGTTTTAATAAACAAATATTAATCTTAGTCCAGTTAACGAAAGAAAAATAGCGGAAATAAATCGGATTATTTCAATATTTGTTTGAAAATGGAATAAGTATCAAAAAAGAAGAGATAACTATCAAACTAATCTGTGATTTAATCAGAGCATGGTTGGAACAGTCGGAGTCAGTCAGAGTTTGAGTTTGGGCTCGTTGGAATGCTTTTTTCCAAATGCGCATGCGTCGGACAGTTCCAAACCAGTTTGAAGAGTGGTTGGAACAAGCCTATAGTATTCCTTAGAAAACTGATTTTTGAGACACCAGGTATATATATAACTACCCAAGTAATACTGTTGAATTCTTATATTTTTTATTTAACTTGGGAAAGTTTAAGCCAAAAGAAAATGCCTGTTGTAAAATTGTTTACATCAGCTGATATAAAATAATACAAAATAGTCAGCTGTAGAGTTAAGGTAAATAGTACCCAGTATTGTAACGGCACAAATATTGTTTTTATTTTATGCATATTGTTGTAACGGATAAAATTTCTTTAACGGATTGATTTAGTAAATAATAAATTAAAACTTTTCTTGGTACTTCTTTAGATTGTTACTCCCCTATATTGTTTTAGAATGAAAATGACTTTTACTAAATAACTATTAAGAAAAAAGGGATGTTTAGTCCAATGTACTTTGAGACAAAGGAATATCAAACTGCTGTTTTGATAAAGGAAGTAACAGTCTAAAGAAGAACATTCTGTACACCTTCTTCAGATTGTTACTCCCCTCTGTTTTTATTATATGGGGAGTAACAATCTAAAGAAGTGCCCTTTTCTTTCCCACTACTTTTGCTATCCTATTGATTGGAGTTTTATAAAATAAAAAAAATGAAACTGAAAATTAGTTTTCTTCTCTCGTAAAAACGTTTCTTTTTTAAAAAAAAAAAAAATGTAAAATTTTCAGTGCCAATTTGTTGTATAATAATTATTTAATTTATACTAAAATTGTTTTAATTGAGTTAATTTTGATACATATAAATATTTTTTTTTTTTTTTTAGAATTCCAGATTTGATTTATTTTTATTTTACAATATAATTTAAAAAAGAAAATAAATAATAATAAGTCATAAAGAAGAAAGTATATAAATAAAATTAAATAGTAATAATTATAATATATAGAGGGTGGGCCAAAAAAAACCACTTTTATGAACACTTATATAGCTCAGCATCTGTAATAGATAGAGATATGGGGATTGCTGGGTCTGAAAACTACATTCTTCTACTTTAAACTGCATATCTATAATTTTAAAGAATATTGGGTGAAAGCCATGAAATAACGGTTTGAAATAGGGTCTTAAAAAAGTTGTTGTCCGGGTAGTGATCATGTCTGGTATTATAGTTTTATTGGAATAAATTACCACATGGTAGAGGGGGGGGGGGGGTCTTTCTTTGTAAGTGGGAGGGGTCCCTCAGTGTTATAACAAACATTGAAGATGTGTTAAGCACAATATTGCCTGAAATCTGGGCAATTTCTCTTGCAAGTATTGAATTGTTTGCAAGGAGCGATGGGACATCTAGCATAAACGTATAATTTAGCATTTGATCTTTAATTTTAGGCAACATTGTGCTTAACCTTAACACATCTTCAATGTTTGTTATAACACTGAGGGACTCTTCCCACTTACATACAAAGAACCCCCCCCCCCCCCCCCCACCATTATGGTAATTTATTCTATCAAAACTATAATACCAGACAAGATCACTATCCGGACGACTTTTTTTAAGACCCTATTTCAAATCGTCATTGCGTGGCTTTCACTCAATCGTTTTTTAAAGTTATAGATATTTAATTTAAAGTAGAAGAAGGTAGTTTTTAGACCCCGCAAACCCCATATCTCTATCTACTACAGAAGCTAAGCTATAAGTATTCAAAAAAGTACGGTTTTATTTTTGGCCCACCGTGTATATACATCATAAAGAAAAATAAGAAGAAATGAAGTAACTGTGTATTTTTTTCTTAATTAAACTTACGGCAATAGTTAATGCAGGTACTATAAGTACAGTTTTTGTTTTTTTTATAAACAACAATAATATACAATAAATAATAAAAACTAGCTACATCTCAATTTTAAACAAATTGAAAAAAACCAAAAGAAAAAAAAAAATCTGAAATATTATAAATATTATGTTAAAAATCTGCACGGTGTGCCCAAATAAGATTAGATACATCATTTCAGGGTGTAACAGGAAATTTATCGTTGAACCAGTAAAGTTCCAATAAACATGGGTGCTCAACAGCTTCATATTTTTGATAAATTTGTAAAAATATCATAAATCCTTTATATTACTGTACCGGTCTAGGAGGAAGTGCTGACGCAGGGGTTCATAGCCCCTGTCGGGTGACCTGCTCACGGAGCTGACCAGAGGCCACTCTGTATCCGGCCCTCTTAGAGTACAGTCAAAATATAGTTTAATAGTAGTTTCAAGTTTATCACGTCTTATTTATATCAAACCTATCACCAATCATAGGCCTGTTACAACATGGATGAACATGGTTCTGAAATATGAGATGTTCTAAAAAAAAACATGAAAAATCACATTTTTCATATGTTCATCTTTAAAATTCTCAAATAGTTCACTTCTTATAAGAGAAACATCTTAAAGTAAAATCTTGTAAAGAATCAAATTCTGACGTATAATAAGACAAAAAATATCAGTTCTGTACAACAAAGCCCTCATTTTCAGCAAAATTTTAATGTTCTTAAGTCCATGATATTTTAATTTTGTTAATCCATTACAACGACAGCCATCAATGGTCGAATTCTTGAAGAATTTTAAAACATGATTTTATGATCAGAGAGGGGATTTGTCATGTTCAAAATTATATTCTCCAAACAAGTTAGGCGCTCCACGTAAGTACGTGGGGCGATAATCGCCGGTTTCTGTACATTAAAGTTAAAATTATTAAGTGTAATATAATTACACTAATTTTAATAGTAATATTCTTTTGTCTACTTTTCAAGACCTTTAAATTGATGTATAACATGTTATGGTAACTAAAGCAATGTTTAGTCACCCGCCATATTGGCCACCATCTTGAAAATTTTTTTTTTAGTCGCCGGCCATATTGGCCGCTATCTTGAAAATATTACGTGTGAAAAATCCAAAATTTGTCCAGTTGTCTCAAATGCCGAGATGCACCTGTGTACCGAATTTCATGTTCCTAGCTATAGTAGTTTATGAATTGAAACAAGTAACGGACAGACAGACAGACAGAGCCGTATTATATAAGGTTTCTTTTTGTACTTTGTACAGAAACCTAAAAGGTCTGCTTTAAGGTGTTTTGTGGTAAGGTGTATTTGACAATTATTAAAGAACATAAAAAAATAATTATTTTAATGTTTTTTTGTGAATATCTAATATCTTGGAACTATGTTAATAAGTATTTTTTTGTTTAGCATTAAATTTCCAATAAGATCCCACCTGAAGTGGTGTGGTTTTGTGCAGTGCCAACCAGTACAGTTAGATAGTTAAATTTATTTAAAAAAAAATTCCAATAAATTATTTCCTTTTGGTCAAATCAATCGTCAAAAAAAGACTAAAAAAAAAAAAATTATAAAATAATAATTTAACTAACCGATTAAAACATTAATAGAGCAATTAAAAAGTTTTGACTACTTAAAAAAAAATCAATAATTAATTAATTAAAAATAAAAATAAAACTCACATGGCCAGCCTTAAACAATAATAATAATAATAATAAACAACAAATGTACACTAAATATTAGATTATTTCATTTTTTTAAGCAAGAGTTAACAAAAAAAATATACAAAATTAAATTTAAAAAAAAAAATAAATGAGCAATGATGACAACAGAATCACATTTAACTATTTATTGTGATGCATAAATAATTAAAATATTTAATTACTCTTCTTTCTTTAATAAACAAATAAAAGCAGGTTACATTTATCCCCCTCACACATTTTACGATTTAAAATTTTATTAATTAAACCAACTATTGTTAACTTAAAACTCTTGCATAATTATTATGTATATATATTTGCACCTTAGGAGAAATAATGATACTTGAAAATTTAAAATTTAGTGAAATAAATAATAATAATAATAATAAGACAGACAAAAGCAATCCTATTCTCATTAGGATTATTTTGTCTGTTTGGTTTCATAGATATAGAACAGTAATTATATAATTCCAGGAGCAGAATTTGTGTTAGTTAACAGACTTTTAAATGTGTTTTCTCTTAAAATCACTAAATTTTGAGTTATATCAATATTCTTGTAGTGTGAAATATACCTACATATACATACATACATAATATATATATATATATATATATATATATATATATATATAAACAAAATAATAATAATAATAGTAATAAGCGATAAAAATTAAATTACATTTAACACAAATTTATACACAACAAAATAATTAATTAATTAATAAAAAATAAATCAATTCATATATAAATAAGTTATTCCCCTAGACGATTTCCACTAACCACACATATATATTCATTTTTTTTTTTTTTTTTAAATAATACATTCTTTTATCTTTTCAACATTTTATCTAGTAATTTAGGTATCATGATAAGAAAAAGGACTCATATTGAGGAAAATAGGAAGATATTAAATGGAGGAAGGAAAAACCAAATTGTGATTTTTTTTTTTTCTTCACATAATAAGTCAAAAATAAATTTTTATCAACAAATTTTAAATAGTCAAATTTAAGTAGTCAACTTTTAAATTTTAGTTTTTTAAAAAAAAAAAAAAATTAAAATACAATAAACTAATGAAAAGTTGACGACTTAATGAGTAAACTCCCAAAAAAGTCTTTATTACAAAAATGTATACAGTATATACCGCTTAATGCAAATGTGGTTGATTTTATCAACCAATTAGTGTAATCAAAATCACTTGAAACGGCCACCACGCAATACCAATGCATTATTAATTATCTCTTTATTGTTATCAATATTTCGTTTATTGTAATCAATGTTGAGATTAAGGGATTATTCTTTATAATTTTCAAGGAAATTACTAAGAGCTGTGAAACTGGTGTTTTGGTGAACATTCTTTTTTCTTATAAAGTAAACCTCACCTTACCTCCCCCCGGTACCACAAAGGACCTTAGTCAGATCTCAAAACTAAGTGTTGTTTTAGTAAATTCAATAATTTGTTTTAATTTTTAAGTTTTAGGTAGTATACAAATTTTACTTAAATCAAATTATAATTATCATTAACTACGGGAGATATACAGAGAAAATAGACCCCCTCACCGGGACTTAAACCACGGGCCTCCTATATATCCGTTACAGGCGCTCTTACCAACTGAGCTATACGAGAGAATGATTTTTCTCTGTCGTTACCAAGCTTTCAATCTTTTCTACAAGTCTAGCAAGCCAAATATTCACTGCAATAGAACTAGATCGAGAATTAATGCTTATAATTATAAAATATAGGATGCCCGTGGTTCAAGTCCCGGTGCGGGGGTCTATTTTTCTCTGTATGTCTCCCATAGTTAATGATAATTATAATTTGATTTAAGTATGATTTGTTTTATTCAATAAGTTTAATTTTCAAACGAAGAATGAGCACTACGATACATTATGATCATGTATATTCATATATGTAAATATATTGGTTTTGTCCTAAAAGATTATTGTATTTATTTATTTTTTTTTTTTTCAAATAAATTTCAATTAAAATTATTTATTCTTTTATCATCTTTTTACTGTTTGCGCATTATGAGTGACTTTTGTCAGTGCGGGAAAATCTGAAAAATTAAGGTGAGGAGCCAATGAGATGTCAGGATTTAAAATTCTAGAAGGTCGGGCCAACTAGACAAATAAAAATATCACTAGCTCCACCCTTTCTACAGGCTTAGTGGCTTTATTTGTTTCCTTATTTAGGTTGGCCAATCTGAGTGTGTAAAGTGACAACTCGTAACGCACATACTGTAATGTCTTAACATCATTCAATGTACTTTGAATGAATGTAGTAATGTTCTTCTTCTTCTTCTTTTCCTTATTGTTATCAGTAAGTTCATGTTATCACTTACTCTGAGTCCCAAAGTAATCAAATTAAGCGGCATGCACAGTATATATAATATTCAATCAATGAAAGTCTAAGTTAATCAAAGTTTAAGTTCATTTTATTTCTCAAACTTACTTTATTTAAAGAAAACCCTAAAACTTATAAATATGCTTTATAGAAACATTTGATTTAGCAATTTTAAAAAATAATTTTCTCTCTTGTGTTTGTGAGTGAATTGTGCAATGATGGTACTATTAATCATTTTATACATATATATATATAAAAAATTATTGACACATATAACATTTAAATTGGAAACTCATTTTTTGATATTCAACATTAAAATGTTACATCAAAATTAAACAACTTTCATCAAAATAAAAAAAACAATACAAAAATAAAATGTGAAATAATTGTTCTATGAAAAAGAAATGAATTTCCATTATTTTATTAATACATTATTTCCGAAAAAAAAAAAAAACATATTAAAGATCAATTTAGACTAATCAAATTCAATCATCTTGAAACACATCTGTGAATCCATTAAATTTATTACTTTTTTCAATTCGATTATTTCTTTAATATAATTTAATAATTTTTAAATTAAAAACACAATTAGCATTTTGTCTTAAATATTGCAATTATTATTTGAGAAAACATTTTTTTAAAAATTTGTAAATATATTTTTTTGTGTAAGAGTGAAATAATTTTGAAGTTAACTGTGTAAAATTTTAGGCCTTTTTTTTATTTAAAAAAACCAAAGCATTTTAGAAATTAAAAAAAAAAAAAATCTAGCAATAAATTCAATTTATTATTTGCACAAATTCTTAATTCTTATTATTGATTAATTATTACCATAGCTCCTCAATAATTTTTTGATGATCCACTTAACTATGATTCTCATTTAAAATTATTCATAAAAGCAATATTCATTTTTTTAAAAATTAAAATGGCTTTTTTTTTTGTTTTTACACACCAAAATAATTTGAAGAGCCATGTACAATTTTTTTTTAAAAAAAAACCTTCACAAATTTAGGCTTTTAGGCTCATCTTAAAGGACCATGTGTTATAAAAAATAATTAATTTAGTAATATACAATTTAATTAAGTTATATCAAAATTAATTATTACCATAGCTCCTCAATCATTTTTTTCGCACAATAAAAAATTGACAATAATAATAAATCAAGGATAAAAAACATTGTTTAAAAAAAGGGGTTTTCCTTAAAATTTTACAAAAAGTTATCATCCAATAAAATTCACAAAATTACAATTTTGAATTGAAAATTGTACAAACAAGTTATCATCCACAAAAATTTATAAAAGTAAGACAATTTTGAATTAAAATTGTACAACAATTATCATCCAATTAACTTAGAAGAAATACCACCAATTTTGCATCAAAAAGCGACAAATAGACCAATATTACTAAAATTACCAATTAACTTAATACAATGTACTGTGGGTACCAGTTTTAGGATAATTTTGAGTTAGCATGTTGTTTAGTTTTTTTACCAAATTATTTATTTATGTCAAATAAACTCAGTGGGTTTACAGACACGAATCTGGAAAGTGAATTTTATTTGTGTTCCAATTTTAGATTCTAAGATTACACACACCCACAAGTGGTGACCCCGAACAGTGACTCGCGTAAGTTGGTTTCATTTCTTTTTCAACAGTTATCATTTTTTTATACATTCGTCAAAAAGTAAATTTTTTACGTGTATCGAAATCAAAATTATAATCTGTCAAAAATTCGGAAAGTATTAGAATTTGAATAAAAAACAATAATATGACTGAACAAACTTCATCAAAGTGCCAGACTGAAAACCAAGACATCCTTACACCCCAAGATATTTCTCCAAGAGTTGAAATAGCGCGGGTCGGAATAAAATTGCCAACGTTTTTCCGTCGCAACCCCCAAGTATGGTTTCGACAAGTTGAAGCACAATTCATAATCAGCAATATAACCGCAGAAATCACAAAATTTTACCATGTACTAGCTTCATTAGATACTGAAATTGCAGAACTCTTAGAAGACATAATCAACAAACCTTTGACAAAGACACCTTATACGGACTTAAAAAAGCGACTCATTACGGAATTTCAGGATTCATACGGAAAACAGATAAAGAAATTACTGACAGAAATTGAACTTGGTGACAAGAAACCGACAACACTTCTTCGAGAAATGCGAAGCTTATCCGAGAATAAAGTTAGTGAAGAATTTTTAAAAAATATATTTATAGAAAGACTTCCTGCACACATTAGACCCATACTCGCGTGTAATGAAGGTACACTAGATAACTTAGCGAGTATGGCAGACAAGATTAGGGACATGTACTCTTCTGCGGTGAATACAATCGATTCAAAGGAAGATAAGTCAAAACAACAGGGCTCAAAACCTAGCGACCAGTCTTCCATCTCTAAGGTAGAAAAACAAATGGCAGACATTATCGAGGCAATTGAAGAGCTCAAAGCTGACCGCCGAGACAGAAGTACTTCAACATTTCAACCACGACGCAGGACAAGATCAAGGAGTACACAAAAACATCCCACTTGCTACTATCATTGGAAATTTGGAAAAGAAGCTTTTAAGTGCGTGAAGCCATGCAACTATAACAATAAGAAGTCGGAAAACTAAGGAGCCACACGCTGGACGCGGCAAGCGCTACTGGCTCATTTAATTCAAGCCGCCTATTCATAGAAGATCCTGGAACAGGTAAGCGTTTTTTAATTGACTCGGGGGCAGATATTAGTGTTATACCTCCAACTCATAGAGACAGACAAAACGAATCAAAGCGGGTACTTTTCGCGGCAAATGGCTCTACAATAAGAACATATGGTGAGCGCATGCTCAAACTAGATCTAGGGTTACGTAGAGAATTCTGTTGGCCATTTGTTTTGGCTGATGTTCAGACAGCAATCATCGGTGCGGATTTTATACGCCATTTCAATCTGCTTATAGACCTCAAAAATAGAAAACTTTTAGATTCTATCACATCCATTTCGGCTGCTTGTTTCAAAGCTTCTACCAAATTTGAATCCATACACATCCTCTCACCAGACCAAAAGTACGGAAACATATTAAAAGAATTTCCTAAATTACATCAAGAGGATCCTGTTTACAAACCAAAGAATAGTGACGTACAGCATGTCATCGTTACATCTGGTCCGCCAGTTACGGCCAAAGCTCGTCGACTTTCTCCCGACAAGTTGGCCGTAGCTAAAATGGAATTTCAGACCATGATTAACATGGGCATTTGTCGTCCCTCCAGCAGTTGTTGGGCTAGTCCTCTACATCTTGTCCCAAAAAAATGTGGTAGCTGGAGGCCGTGTGGGGACTACCGCGCTCTCAACGCAGCCACCCTGCCAGACAAATACCCAATACCTCACATCCAAGACTTCAACAGTCAACTGGCAGGAAAATCCATCTTTTCTAAGGTCGACCTGGTAAGAGCGTATCACCACATAGCCGTAGCTCCAGAGGATGTTCCGAAGACAGCGGTCATAACACCGTTCGGGTTATTTGAGTTCTTAAGGCTACCATTTGGACTTAGGAACGCAGCTCAATCCTTCCAACGTTATATTGATTCCAGCCTAAGGGACTTGGACTTTTGCTTTGCCTATATTGACGATATCCTGATAGCATCCGAGAACGAAGAACAACACGTACACCACCTAAGAATGCTGTTTAAGAGACTAGAAGAGTTACAAGTCAACATCAACGTAAGCAAATGTGTTTTTGGTGAAGCAGAAATTAACTTCCTAGGCTACACAATATCACCAAAAGGAATCACACCAACGGCTGAAAAGGTTAAAGCTATACGCGAACATCCGTTACCCAAAACCGTGCAGGATTTAAAAAGATTCTTGGGTTTGGTTAATTTTTATCGGCGCTCGTTACCAAACGCCGCGAAAATACAAGCCAAATTATTTGACATGACCAAAAACTGTCAGAAGAAGGACAAAAGAGAACTCAAGTGGACAGACGAGACAAAGAGTGCATTTGAGGTACTTAAGACATTACTATCTGAGGCAACCCTATTAGCTCACCCATCCCCGCACCTACCACTTGTACTGATGACAGACGCATCAGACTTTGCGTTGGGAGCCGCACTTCATCAAGTGTGTGACGGCAAACTTGAACCATTAGGCTTCATGTCCAAAAAATTAACCTCTACCCAACAGAATTACTCGACATATGACAGAGAACTTCTGGCAATTTATACAGCCGTAAAACACTTCCAACACATGTTAGAAGGACGAGAATTCCCCATATACACTGACCATAAACCGCTGGCCTATGCATTTAAGCAACGAAATGACAATGCTACTCCACGGCAACTTAGACATCTAAATTTCATTGGACAATTTTCGACAGACGTACGGTACACCGCAGGACATAAGAACATCGCTGCTGACGCTTGTTCAAGAATTAACGCACTCTCTATTTCAGGCAAAATTTCAACAGATGACTTAGTAAAAGCTCAACAAGGCGATGCTGAACTGAGAAATCTGTGGGAATCAGAAAAGTGTTCACTGAAATTGGAGAAGGTAAACCTCCCAAATGGAATGGAGTTAATCTGCGACAAATCAACGGATATCTCAAGACCCTACATCCCGATATCACTACGAAAAACGGTGTTTGACTCATTACACAATCTATCACACCCGGGCATCAAAGGTTCAATCAATCTCATCGAAAAACGTTTTGTTTGGCATGGCATGAGAAGAGATGTCCGCGATTGGGCGCGAGCATGCATCGCATGTCAACGAGTTAAAGTCACAAGACATACCAGAAGCGCCATTAGCCACTATCAACAGCCTGAAAAACGTTTCAATCATGTAAACGTGGACATCGTAGGCCCTTTACCACCTTCGGAGGGATACCGATATTTATTAACATTTATCGATCGATTTTCGAGATGGCCAGAAGCGACACCTCTCGTCGACATAACAGCTGAAACGGTCGCTAAAGCTATAATCTCTACCTGGATAGCAAGATTTGGTGTTCCGAAATTTATTACCACTGATAGAGGCCGGCAATTTGACAGCCAACTTTTTAAATATCTTAACCATATGCTTGGCATCCAACACATAATGACAACGGCCTACCATCCGGCCGCAAATGGGAAGATTGAACGATGGCACCGGCAGCTTAAGGCAGCACTAAAAGCCCAAATGACAGAGGACTGGGTAGCTAAGTTACCTCTCGTAATGTTAGGTCTTAGGTCCTACATCATCCCAGAACACTCAACCACCGCTGCAGAGTTGACTTATGGCGAGAACATCCGACTGCCAGTAGATATTTTGGAAGAGGGACCTGAAAAGAACAATCACTCCATTCCGAACATGCTCCACCGCCTTAGAGAAAAGTTAAGAACACTCAAGCCGGTTAGAGAAAAGCATAATAGTAAACAAGTAATCTTTATACATCCGGAATTGATGACATCGGAATTTGTTTTCATTAGAGTTGATGCGGTAAGGAAACCTCTGCAGCCCGTGTATAATGGGCCATACAAAGTCGTAAGAAGAGGAGAAAAGTTCTTCGAAGTCGAAATGCCAGGAGGAAAACAGAATATTTGTATTGACCGTTTGAAACCAGCATTTCTTCTAAATCAGTGAGAAAAGAACAGAAACACACACAAAAAAAAAAAAAAAAAAAAAAAAAAATCCCTTAAGTATTACGTTGCCACTAGGAGGGGAGTATGTGGGTACCAGTTTTAGGATAATTTTGAGTTAGCATGTTGTTTAGTTTTTTTACCAAATTATTTATTTATGTCAAATAAACTCAGTGGGTTTACAGACACGAATCTGGAAAGTGAATTTTATTTGTGTTCCAATTTTAGATTCTAAGATTACACACACCCACAGTACCAATTTTTTTTTCACAATAAAATTTAAGTGCGAATTACAGAAAAAGTACAAAAAAACTATTCAGTTTTTAACAAGCATACTTTCAAAAAGAAAAAAACAACAAATGTTTTGATATTGTCCAAATTTAATTAACATAAAAATTAAATGTATTATAATTTTATTTATTTACCAAATTCTATTTTATAATATTAAATAATGTTTTTTGGTTTATATCAGAAAATATTCAGTGATTAATAAATATGGAAAGAAAAAAATTAAATTGAGTGATCCATCATACAATATAAAATATACAAATAATAAATTGGAAAAAAAAAAATACAAATGGACAATCTTTAAAAAATCTGTTCAATTATTGTAATATTTAAAATAATATGAAAAAAATTAGTAGATATTATATTAATTTGTGAAAAACCTAATTCTTTTTTAAATTAAAAGAGTAAAAAAAAGTATTTGTCCCCAAAAATAAATAAATAAAAAATTGTATATAAGTTCAAAAGTAAAGAATTGAATGACCAATAGAACTTTGTGATTAATAAATAAAATAGCTATGAGTAGAACTTAACGACCAATGGAATTTTGTGATCAATAAATAAAACAGCTATCAGTAGAACTTAACGACCAATAGAATTTTGTGATCAATAAATCAAATAGCTATCAGTAGAACTTAACGACCAATAGAAATTAATATTCAATGAAAGTTAGTGATCAATAGAACTTAGTAAATGTGAAAGTAGTAAATGTGTAGTGATCAATAGTTAGTTATAATGCATAGAACTAAACGATCAATAGAAATTAATAAACACTAGAACTTGTTAGTTAACAGAACTAAATGATAAATAAAACAAAAAAAAAAGAAACTGAATAAAACAATAGTATACTGTATATAATGACGACAATCAATAAAAAGATGATCAAAATATTAGACAAGAATAAATAATAATATTTGTTGACGCCAAAAAATTAAAATTCAGACCAGTTTTTACCACTTTAATTGACATCTTGAGGGTAACTGATCAAGTTTTAGCTAACTATTTATACTATAAACTGATTAATTTGTTTTTGGTCTTTACAATTTGATTCACTAAAAGTAAGTTCCCACAAATTCTTGATTAAAAGTGTGTTAATAATTCATTTTACCTTCAAAATTGACTCTAGCAAAGCATTGATTTTTTTTATTTCTAAGCTGCATTTTATAATATTTAAATATTATTTTGTAAAAAAATTTGCATCTTTTGTTTTTCTTTTTCTTATCAAATTTAAAATTAAAAAAGTTTGTTTTTTTTTAAAAAAAGAAATAAAAATAAAAGAAATAATTAACAATTGGTATTATTAAAATGATTAATAATAAATTTGAAAAATAAAAAATAAAGAAAAAAACAAAACAATAAGTCTATAGATTTGTTTAATGTCAAAAACAATTATTTACAAAGACTTTCATGGGGAGGTGGGGATTTAAAATATATACTCAAATATTTTCTATTTTTCGGGGTATTTCATTTTTTATTTTCAAGACAGGAAAGAGGGTGGGTGAGGGATCGGAGGATAAAATGTAAAGATTTTTCTATAATTTATTTTACGGAGAGAAACACGGACAATTCTCTCCGGAAAAACCACTCTGCTATAAGGCACATTAGGAAAAATCAACGGAACCCGATTAAGGCCCAACAAATGTACAAAAAAAAAGAGAAAACTTTTATCTTTTTTCGTTCTCTTTTCATATTTATAAAAAATTATTTTCTTTATTCTTTATAAATATGTTTATTTTTTCCCCTGTTTAAATCTAATATTACTAAACTCCGGATTTACTCAGCTCTCCAAACAAATGAGCGTACTCAAGTAATAGAATAAAAACGAAGACAACTTTTTTTTTCATTTGTCACAAAACAATTTTTTTTTTCTTCTTCTTGCGTCACAAAACCCGTTCTTAAGATGGGAAAATTCTATTAAATATTGTTGTTTTTAATTGTAATCCGATTAGTAAAAACAAAAGACATTTTGTTTTTAAATGTATTTTCAGGGAGAAAATGTAATGAATTTGATTTGGGGATCGGCTGGAACCGATGCTCGGTGGCTGTGACTATTCCGCCTTGGTCTGACAATAGAGTTCTTTTAATGATTTAAGTTCGTCTATGAGAGCTTTGTTCTGGTTTTCAAGAACAGCCACTCTGTTTTCCAGACATTTGATGTATTCTTTTTTCTTTCTTCTGCATTCCCTTGCCGCTTCCCTAAAAAACAAAAATAATTATTTTTTAGGAACACGTCTCTTATGGCGTTTGTAACATGATTATTCAATATTGTAAACGAGGAAACATCTTTTGGAGAAGTATTTACAAAGTCTAAATCCACCTGAAAAGAGATATAAAAAAATAAGAACTGTTGGAATAAAGAAATTGGTGAGGTACGGTTTAATAATAAAAAATAAAAAAAATCGGTCCGAGACAACTCAGACAAACTTTCTCATATACGAGTTCATAATTACTTAACCCAGTGTTTTCCATTTATTAGTTATCGAGTTTTCCTAGGTAAATTTATATAATATTGAACATTTTATCAAAATCTATCATAAAAATACCTTCAGCAGGAAATTGAATCTGGTCTCTCTCCGTCCGGGTTTAAAACTATTTTCTCAGGAACTACATTTTTCCCGAGAAAATGGCTTATATCGTTAGATTTGTATTTAAATGGACTACATTTTAGAATTTTTTAAATCAAAATCGTAAGAAACATTTTCAAGAAATAATTTTTTTGGGGGGGTAGCGCCCCCAAATTTGGAGCTAAAATATAATTCTCGATTTAGCCCTCGGGTATGATTTTTCTGAACATGTATGCCAAAGTAGTTTAGGCTCCACGTGTCTGCACAGACAGACAGTTTTTAAAAACCACTTTTTTTGGACTCAGGGTAACTCAAAACTTGTATATTCATCAAAATGGCAAAATTTAATTTTCATACCAACACACCTCTCTTTTTTTTTAAAAAAAAAGTGTGTGGTGTCGCAGGACACCCAGTAGTAACGAAGTTCCTTACGCTTTTCATTAAATATAAATTATAAAATCACACTGCTAAGTACGTATACGTTGCTAACTACTTATACATGGCGGAGTTAGAAAAGACAAAATTAAAAGTAACTAACTGTTTGTACCTAACGGAGTTAAAGCAAAATTAAAAGAAAAGCATTATTTGTATCATTAAAGCAAGCGTCTTACAATAAATATGTATTGAATATTGAGAAAAAAATTAATCATGATGAGTTTATAGTTAAAGAGTATGTTTGTAGTTGGTAGAAAATAGGACTGTTTTTTACCTACCCGGCCTACTAATTTAAAATATTATAAAATATATCTCTTCCCTACTCAAAAACGTCTGCTTGTATCAGGGTGAAATTTTACATGCCTGTTTCAATTGTACTTTAGACGATGTGTAAGAAGTTTGATTAAAATCGTTACGTTACAACGTAAGATATTGGTAAAAACATTGTTTTCTTTCCTCTTTAATAAATTTAACGATATTTATCACTTCATAGCAGCGTCAGTGTTTTAATAAAAAAAGTTGTTTGTCTCATTAAATAGATGAATTTAGAATTTTTTCCCGTTCTAAAATTCGAATTTTAAATTTGAAGCTTACGTTTCACGACAAACTAAGCCTGGGCATTGGTGAAATGAACATGGGTACCAAATTTCAACTCACTCGATCATCTTTTACTCAAGTTATCATCATCGGTAGATTTTGTGGCGCTTGGTTTTGTGACGGTGATTTTGTGAAGGTAAATTTTGTGACGGTCGTTTTTTTCGGATTCACTCCCGGGCTCCAGAACGTGCCATAAGGAACTTCGTTCCAAAATTCTAAAAATTGTTTGGATAGCAACTCATCATATATGTTTTATTCGACATGTTCACAATCTACTTGCATATAAGATAACAGGTTTTTTCTAAGGATAGTAGTCAAAATATAGCATTGCAAGTATTAACAGAAATTGTGACAACCTATACTTACAAGCCATTAACTTCAGAAAAAAGTTATATTTGTGACATCCATTTAATATGCATCCATATACCGATATTTCACACATATTATCATTAACTACGACAAATCTACTAACAATTGTCTAAATATTCAATATTTATTTAATTACACTCGCTTCATAGTTACAGTATAATTAATTTTAATTAACAAGTATAAAATTAATACAAGTGTGAGTTACCTGTTTTTGAGAAGCCTCATTTCTCGTTTACGCTGCTGGTCCTCAGCCATCGCTCCGGGCGGCAGACCTGAAGCATTTTGGGTAACCACTAAACAAAACACATAGCCAAAGATCTTCTCTTAAAAATATGACTCATTCATACAACAAACAAACTCATGCCTCCATCAGCCTCCCCGCCTACTATATAAAACCATTTCCTCAACACTCTCAAATACAATGCTAACATGACTTTTTCAAGTCCAAACATTCCGACTATACCCGATAAGCAATCTGATAAGAATTGTGACAATAATAACTATATTTCCTCCTGGAAAAGGTATTTCTCAGCAAAGGGGTGTTACAATTAAGCATGTATGGGGTAAAGTACCAGTAACCCAGGATAAAGTATACCAGGATTAATACTGACAATAAAAGCAGAAACCCTCATAATCCAAACAATTCAGAAGTCCGACAATGCCTTGGTCAGTTTTAGTTTGGATTTCCAGGTTTGTACTGTACATAGCCTTAGTCCAGGAGATAGCGTGCAAAAAGGTGTCTCACTAACATCAAGCTAGAATTTTGTATACAAGTCAATCTTTTAGCACCTTTTAAGAATATGTGGTCAGCTAAGTTTGTCTGCAGGACATAGCTTGGCAATAGGCATTTGAAAAAAAAACAAAATGGTGGAGAGCGGCCTTGTCTCACCAATTATGGTGGACAATGTGATTTTCATGATCCTGAGTACAGAATTAGTTAGTAGACTGAAAATCAAGTTGATGTTAGTTTGTCCCTTGACAGGTGACAACGTTGGTTTTTAGTAATATTTGAATAACTAACTTATCAAGTGTTAAAATAACATTGACTTGATTTTTGGTCTACTAACTAATTCTGTACTCAGGATCATGAAAATCATACTGTCCACCATAATTGGCGGGACATGGCCGCTCTCCACCATTTTGTTTTTTGTTTCAAATGCCTATTGCCAAGCTATGTCCCGAAGACGAATCTAGCCGACCACATATTCTTAAAAGGCACTAAAAGATTGACTTGTATACAAAATTCTAGCTTGATGTTAGTCAGACACTTTTTTGCACGCTATCTCCATGACTACCTGTAAAATGTTGGCTTAAGTGCTCTTAAGGATTTTAGGCACCCCTTAACCCTCGAGAGATTGTGGGGGAACCGCAGCATGTTCAAAGTTTTAGAGTATCTTTGCCTTTGTCAACATTATTCCTTATAATTCATGCTATTTGAAGTGTTGTTCTTTGTGGGTGATATATTGTCATTTACTTACATGCAATTACAGTAATCGAATCGGGTTTAGAGTCGAACTTAGAACAAGCCAACCTATAACTGATTTGTGGCAGTTACCAAGTTTGGAGTAAACTAATATTTACCTATTTCTCCAGGCACATAGAATTCGGTGTCTTGTCCCTGGGCGGTGGTGTAGACTATGGTGCCACCGGTAGTCGTGGTGTTTGCCATACTCAGAGTATGAAGGCCTTGCACTTCACCCTGCGGCGTTAACTGCAGAGTACCGGCTGGTATCACTAAACAAACAAATAAACCGATGAACAAACCGATGAAGCACTGTACTAGGAAGGAGCAAATATTCCTGTAGATTAAATCATTACAGGTAAGAAAGGTTAACAAGTCAAGATAACGCCAACATTGTAAGCACCGATATGTGTAACCCATTTAATGATAATGAGAAGTTTTATCTATATTGACCCACTCTTACGTACTCTTTCTAACAACATCACTTTAAAGGTTTGTGAGGATCTTGATAATTCTTTTTCAATTCCCTCTCCCAAACTTGACGCCCTTAAAGACAGGATTACACGATCCAAGTATGCTAAGTCCGAGTATTAGAACTTTTTAATACACTATCAAGTAGAGATTAAGATTTCCCCTCAAGGACTTTCCATGAATATAATTTTTAAGTTATAAAATATAAACTTTAATTTGTACTTATTAAGTTTTAAAGTAGTGGTGATATACAGGGTGGAGCGCGGCAGACGTATGAATTTGAAGAGGGAATTGCTCCCTTCCTATTGGTCCTAGAAGTAGGGTCGAGAGTAGGGTCATTTGAAGAGGGGGTCGGGAAGTTTATGTTCCACGTGGGTTCAGTCGCTACAATGGAGTGGTCCATTCAAACTTTTTGCAAGACAGTCTTTAAGAAGCGATTTAAACTGGCCAGCAAGATCGCCTGATTTGGCTCCTTGTGATTTTTTTCTGTGGGGATACCTTAAATCCTTGGTGTACAGTGATCGTCCCAGAACCCTGGAAGCCCTCAAAAAACAACATTCAGGCCAAAATTGCCAAATTTCCTGTGGAAATGCTTGAAAGAGTGCACAAAAACTTAGAAAAAAAGGCTTAATCAGTGTTTGGAGTGTGAGGGGAACCACTTATCCGATACTTTGTTTAAATCTAGGTAAATTTAAATTTCCCATGTTATTAAATCAGGAAAAAAATTTAAAGAAAATTATTTATTTGAAACATTCTGTGTTTTATTACATTTTCAAATTCATACGTCTGCCACGCTCCACCCTGTATAACATTGTTGTAAACAAAACCTGGCACAACCTCATGTCTTTATCATTTTTGACAGCTTATTTTCACATTTCGGCAGGTGGGCGCCATTTTTGTTTTTATCTAAGTCTATTTTGATCAAAAAAAGTCAGGGGCCCGTCCAAAGTTGACTTTGATACCCTTGTTTACACAATTAAAGTAAAGTCAAAGCTGACTTGGGCCGAGTATACTTTGACTCTGTAAACCCGGCTTTATATTCAAATTTAAGAGTATTAAGTAAGTTCTTGTGTACTAAGTCATCCATTACGCCCACCCATCATCCCTTCATCATCCATTAACCCATTTGTAGCAAGCTGTTGGGCCACAGATTAGGTTAGTTATATTTGATCGTGCTTATTGTCCAGTGCAATTATTATATTCCAATCCCCAGAAAGGTCAATTCAACTGTAGACTCAACTGTATATTAACACCCTTATTTTTCTAAATTTAAAATAAAAAATAAAATAAAAAAAAACACTCACTGTCTAGATTTGAATCACAATCAGATCCTGAAGATTCTACTTTAGTACCTGAAACAAAATCAGGTACACAAATATAGACCAACAACGATAACAGCATTGACAAAATAATAATTAACAGATGAAGGATTAAAAGAAGAGGAAATAAATAACAAAAAAACACTACAATAGAATCAAGGAGAGAAATTTTTGACCGAGTGGGGGAAAAAAACTAGAGTGGGGCGGCAACCAATGAGAGCTCAAGATTTTGACATCTAGAAGGACGGATCAATGAGGCAAACAAAAATTCACTGGATGCACTCAGAATAAACGCTTTGTGGCTTTATTTTTTTCCCTCACCCAGGTTTGACCCAACCTGAAAGTCAAAAATTAACTCTCATCTTGATCGTACGGATAAAAATACAGTCAAATTTAGAAAAAAAAACCTCACTAAACATAGTTAATAAATACATCAAACTAAGTAAATACAAATATACAGAAATTATTTTGATTATTCAATGCACAAAATGTCTTCGGGCATAAGCCCCCTGGATTTAAAAAAACAAAAAAAAACAAACACAAAAAGAGTATTCACAACAACAAAAAAAATGCCATAAATATTATTTTAAATATTATTAGGAAAAGCTTTGCATGCTGATTTGACTCTATATTCCTAATCTACAATCTCTCTGCGAGTACAGAGAACTGATAACATATCAAATACAGTAATCTCTCGATATCCTCGGCTTAGTTATCTGTGATTTTCATTAACCACTGTAAAGTATACAACCCAAGTGTCATGGAAAATGCCTCGCTCCCTGCAAAATTGTGTTTGAAAACCAGAGATGTTAAATTAGTAAAAAAGTGAATAAGACTTGAACTTGTGGGTCAAGGATTAGCCAAGGAAGTATAAGTTCCTTTTATTGAAAAGGAAAAAGCACTTTAACATCAGTTATCTGAGGCATCCCAAAATAGTCCAGGAGATAGCGTGCAAAAAAGTGTCTGACTAACATCAAGCTAGAATTTTGTATACAAGTAAATCTTTTAGCGCCTTTTTAAGAATATGTGGTCGGCTAAGTTCGTCTGCGGGACATAGCTTGGCAATAGGCGTTTGAAAAAAACAAACCGGTGGAGAGCAGCCATGTCTCGCCAATTATGGTGGACAATGTGATTTTCATGATCCTGAGTACAGAATTAGTTAGTGGACCAAAAATCAAGTCGATGTTGTTTTCACACTTGATAGGTTAGTTATTCAAATATTACTAAAAATCAACGTGGTCACCTGTCAAGGGACAAACTAACATCGACTTGATTTTCGGTCTACTAACTAATTCTGTACTCAGGATCATGAAAATCACATTGTCCGCCATAATTGGTGAGACATGGCCGCTCTCCACCGGTTTGTTTTTTTCAAACGCCTATTGCCAAGCTATGTCCCGCAGGCTAACTTAGCCGACCACATATTCTTAAAAGGCGCTAAAAGATTGACTTGTATACAAAATTCTAGCTTGATGTTAGTCAGACACTTTTTTGCACGCTATCTCCTGGACTAAAACACGTGGGAAATGAAAAACACGACGAAATTCCCACAGATATCAAAGGGATTACTGAAGTTGAAATATAGGCAGGCTGAAGAGTAAAATGGATTAGAGCCATGCTCAACTAAATTTTTGCTTACATCCCACTATAGAACATCAGTGTTAACTTGTCTATGACAGTGAAAAGTGTAGACAACACATCTACAGTTATTACCAGAGACGGGACGTTTATGACTTTTATTTTTCCATTTCATGACCTTTATTCTATGACTTTTATTATCCTGTTTTATGACGTTTATTTTAGAAAAGACCTTTTAGCCAAAAGTATGAAGTTTATTTTCTGTGAAAATTTAGCCTTTATGTGAAGCATTTCGTTATTTTGGAGGGAAACAGTTCAAAAAAGATTTCAATATTTCATAGATACAAAATTATATTTACAATTTATGTAATGAATGATAATAATTAGAAGAATGCATCAACATTGTAAAAAGTAATCATGTGTTGCTCTATATTCTCCAGCGTTAAATTGGTTCTTTTGTCCGTCAGTAGAATTTTAAACTTGGAAAAAGACCTTTCGACGTCGGCAGATGAGGTGGGAGCAAATTTCATGCATGACACGTCATTTGCTTTTGCACGCCCTTCAACCGGGCGGCTATAGCCTGGGCGTGTTCCCACCCAGGATTCCTTGAGAGAACAGCAGTGAACTTTTCTTTCACCTTTTCCCCCACTCTTCCAACCCAATCGGTACCGCAAAGGGTCTTGATTTTTTCGACGCCATTTGGAAATAGCATATCCTATGGCAGACCTTTTATTATGTCAGGAAATGTCCCAAAGTTGTCGTTGATGTAGTTCAGGTGGCTTTCCAGTCCTGGAGCCTTTAGGGCTTCTTTTGCATTGCGAATAGACGGCGCCTCTCCAGCATCCAATGAAGCTAAGACCTTGAAGACTTCAGATACAAAGTAGGTGTAGAATTTACCTGTTTATCACATGGCTTACAGAAGAATGTTTCACCTTCCTTCCAAAGAAAAGTCCCCCTCCTCTGACACCCACTTACGCTTAAGCGCTAATTTGTTTGCAGGAATTTTCGGCATTCTGACACGAGTAGAATCTATTAAGAAACTAGTTACAGGAGTAAGATTAATCAAGAAACAAGTAACACGAGTTTCTTATTCGTGTTACTTGTCATCAAATGAGCAATTATACATTCTACTCCCTTACTATGAATATATATGCAACATTTTAATGATGGAACAGCCAATCAGGAGACTGCCCAATCCAATGGGTTTACTATTGGCTGACTGGAGAATCTATCTTGAACTTCCTGGATTCTAATTAGAGGAGTTGATCCAGGAAGGAGCCGATCAGCTCCCCTATTTTGGAATTAGGGATGACCGTCGGTGCCTCCCTGGTTGTAGGTATGCATAAGAGCATTAGTTAAGTCCGAAAGTGGTCAGGGAATTAAGAGCCCAGGCCTTTCACTAAGCTGGTGTAAGGGTTTTTTGTTCGAACTGCACTTTTACCTGGAACCGGACCACAAATGTTCAATTTAAATATTTTCTTTAACAAAAAAATAAAACCTTTTTGCTAAACATTTGGCAAAAAAGGCCATTTTATGACGTTTATTCCAAGAAACCCCTATTTTATGACGTTTATGCGTAAAATGGCTATTTTATGACAAAATCATATGACTATGACGTTTATGACTTTTTCCCGTCTCTGGTTATTACATAAAAACACAAAACATGTATGTAATTTTAAGAGTTATCCTAAATTAAATATACAATACAATCAAGGAAGTGATGAAACACATTAATACGGGGAAAAATAATTTAGCTTGTTTTGTCGCTGTTTTGTTCAGCTAAGATAGATGATCACTGACACTTCTTTAGATTGTTACTCCCCTCATAAAGAAATCAGAGGGGAGATCTAAAGAAGGGGTACGGAATGTTCTTCTTTAGACTGTTACTCCCCTCATAAAGAAATCAGAGGGGAGATCTAAAGAAGGTGTACGGAATGTTCTTCTTTAGACTGTTACTCCCCTTATAAAAAACAGAAGTTTGATATTACTTTGTCCCAAAGTACATTGGACATACATCCCTTTTTTTTTAATAGTTATTTAGTCAAAGACATTTATATTCTAAAACAACTTAGGGGAGTAACAATCTTAAGAAGTACCTGATCACTTTGATGTGGACTAATATTTGAATAATTAACCTATCAAATAACATCAACTTGATCTTTGTCGACTAACTAAGTTCGTACTCAGGATCATGAAAATCACATTGTCCACCATAATTGGTGAGACATGGCTGCTCTTCACACGGGTTTGTTTTTTTCAAATGCCTAATATGCCAAGCTATGTCCCGCAGACAAACTTAGCCGACCACATATTCTTAAAATGCACAAAAAGATTAACTTGTACACAAAATTCTAGCTTGATGTTAGTCAGACACTTTTTTGCACGCTATCTCCTGGGCTTTTAAAATAACATAATATAAAGGAAAAATTTGAAAAATATAAATAATTTTTACTAAGAGAAAGGTATGTGTTAATTGTGTTGAGCAGTATATTTATAAAGAAATCACTCTATTAAAAATACTCTTTAAGCATCTTGTTACAAGCCTGCATTTTTAACTTTATTATTTTTTTATCTACGATTGATACGAAATATAAACATTGTATCTCTGTTTAGATGCGTACAAAGTGATTCTTTACGTAATTGTATTCATTAGGCATGCGCCCTAGGGCGGTAAAGAAGAGGAATTCTTCAGCTTTACGCACGATTAGCGAGTTTGTTTACATTTAACAAAACTAATTTGCTGTTCTTTTATTAAAGTAACTGTTTATATCGAGATTTTAGTGAAAAACAATGAGTGAATCAAGTGACTTTGACGAAAATGTGGAGAATAATACTCCTCCAGAAATAATTAATTCAGCAAAAAATACCACTCAAGAATTAATGCCATCTTTATCAAGAGAGAGATACGAACTTACATACAGCAAGTTTATTTTTTTCTGTATTTATTATTTAAATCTAACAACCGTAGATAAGGTATGCAACTCGAGCGAAAACGGTATTTTGCATTACTCGTGTGGTTTTACTACCCTCGCTGTCACTCGGGTGCGAACTCCACGCTCACATGCAAAATGCTACTTTCCGCACTCATATTACTACTATTACACTCATAATAATTAATAAATTAAAAAATCTAATAAATAAATTTGCGTGCAAAATCAAAACACTCCACAAAAATAAAAATAAGACAAACTATCGAAAACATTTAAAAAGAAAAAGGTGTTTATATGAATTTATCGGGAATAAATGACCAAAGCAGTCAGACAAACCAGAAAATATCAAAATAAATTTGTAGTTTGGTCGTTTCAGGGTAACTTTTACAATCAGGTTACCAAAAATATAGTTTTAACAAAATGATAACAGTTTTAAAGATAGTTTTTAAGTGTTAACTAATTTTTAAGTTTAAATATAATAATAACAGTAATAATATCTGACGGAAATATGACAGTAAATGACGACGAACAAACGAAATGGTGAAAATTAAAACTTAATATTAAATAAAATAAATGTAGTAACACTCTCAAAATCAAGGCATGAAGATGACCAGGTGTGGTCGAAATATAGTCATATGAGATAAATGCATTTATTTAATACATTTACACCCTGAAACGACCAAACCACAAATTAAGTAAAATTGAATAGGGACATCAAAAAGGAAAAGCGTTATCAAAATAAATTTTTTAAAAAATGCATACACATAACGCAATCTCAAACAGCTACTAATTTTATGTATATATTAAAGTTTCCTTACCACACATAATTAGTCCAAGATGAATAAAAGAAAAGGGAAATTTGGTAGGGAAAAACTATGTCGAAACCCCGAAAATAAAATATTTTTGATTTAAATAACTACCTACATAGTGGGTATGAATGAACTACCAGGAAATAAGCTATAACTGACTTTAGTAATGTTTTCTTTGAATTTCCTCTCTCTGGCGACTAGAGTAAACTCCTTCTACAGAGAAAAATCATTTTCCATGTGTAATTTATAGTGTAGGTCGGAAAATAATTCAATAATGATAGTGACAGTCAATCCTTAACTTTCGCGATAGTACAGTCCCAAACAACCCGGTTACATCATTAACGTGACAACAAGGAATTAAACGTGCATGAGGTAATCTTAAATATATACCATAACACCATTTATTTTAAAACATATTTTAATATTTAGAGCGAAATATTAAAATATACTATACTGATACTAAAAACAGATAAAAAGTAAAAGTATATATTCCTGTGTCATTGATGTAGCTGTTATACATCCTCCTAATTCATTTAAGATCTTTTTAATAATCTAATCTGGTTTCTTTTTTACTACATTTGAAACGTTAAGTTGATTCACGCAACGGAAGTTTTGTCCTGTTATATTAAAATCAGACAAATTTTACTTTTTTTGGAAATGGCAGGGGGGAGGGGGGTTGAAATTTGATTAATGTCATTTTTATGCGAAAAAAATTTTTGAAATAGTATTTAAAAGAAATTATGAAATATACTTTTGTCTCGAATAGTCGAAATTTGTACCTGTTTCCTCTTGTACGATTTTAGGAAATTGTACTTTCTGGATACAGGGTACATTTTGAACAAAAAGTAATACTATAAATCTTCATTTAAGAACAAGCAGGAGATTTTTAGAAGAGTGATTTTTCTTCGAAAATTGAAATTTTTTGGAATTTACACGTATAGGCAACAACTCCATTCGTGGACATACTGTATATTATATGATACCCCCCCCCCCCCCCCCCCCAAAAAAAATATATGATTAACTAATTACATAGCTCAGAATTAACTAATGTACGAATAAAAGACATTGTTACACAGTTTGTGAGAGGCACCAAGGGATGTGCCATGCAAGCGTGACACATAGGAACTGTTCCAACATCAGACATTACGTTATTAAGATGTTGGCTCGGCATTACACCATGTCCTGCATCGTTTCGTCGCGTCCGACTCATCTGGGGCCCGACGATGCCCACCCAACTCGGTACCTATACTAGATCAAGAAGATTAGATATAGGACTTATCAGAGACGAGCGTGCTCTCATACCGCCATACTTGCTTGGCCGGCAAAACACAACAGCAATAGAAAAAAAAGAAGAGACATTGTTCTTTAACAGAGCCTGAAGAAGCCCCAGGTGGTGGTGAAATACACCAATGAAGTATAAGACAAATTTTGAATTATTATTTATAAAATAAATAATAAAACCCTACCAGACCCCAAGCAACGAAATGCACAAATTAATTTTGTTCATATACCTGATAATATCATATCTTTAAATTGACTGTCAGGTGTTATCTGACAGTCAAATTTGAAGCTACAATCTCACATTTTGGCTATTAACAAACCAATGCAAGTATAACAACATTAATAAAATAAATACCTCTGATTAACAGAGAAATAACATTTCTCCTCTTTAATCTTGGAAATAATTCAGCAGCGATTTCCATTTGAGGTACAACACTGTGTAATTTCAATTAATCTACAATCATTTGCTGAATGATCAATTAATAACCTTGGTGGATAAGGCTAAATTGCTGAAATGTTGTTTTATTCTTATCAGTAAATCTTGAAATATATATTCTCAGTTATCAGCAATAAATGATTTATAGTTTTTAATATTTACAAACTAGAACCACCACCATAAAGATACATGATATCAGAATCTTGAAACATAGAAAACATTTCCACGACAATTTTTTTAAAAACCAAAATGGGAAATAAGATAAAAGTGAAGTCTTTTAGACCCAATTCACCAACTGAAAATTTGGAAGAAAATTTTAAATCAATTCAAACAGGCAGTGATGTGATTTCACAGCCATGCTGCGACATGACAGCCGTGATATGATCTCACAGTAGAGATGTGATATGACAGCAGTGATATGATCTCACAGTAGAGATGTGATATGACAGCCGTGATGTGATATAACAACAGTGATAAGATCCCACAGCAGTGAATAGGTCAAATAAAACTAGTTTTATGCATGTTCAAATGCATCACTTAAGGATTTAGGATAAAAAATGATTTTATATAAATGAAGTCACCATAATTTTTTTTAAATTTTGATAAGCTATTATGTAAGGTTATTAAGAGGATTGTTATAGTTATTTGTATCTTTATTTATGTAAAAAAAATCGGTCCGAGACAACTCAGACAAACTTTCTCATATACGAGGTCGTAATTATTTAGTTTTCGTATGTACATTTAATTATTATTGAACATTTCATCAAAATTAATCATAAAAATAACATCTCCTGGGCGGGGAATAGAACCCGGTCCACGTTTTAAGCTTATTTCTCAGGAACTAAATTTTTATTGTTAGATTCGTATTTAAATGGACTACATTATAGAATTTTTAAATCAAAATCGTCGGAACCGATTTCGAGAAATTTTTTTTTTCACGTTTATTCAGAGTTTTTGGGGGTAGCGCCCCAAATTTGGAGCTAAAATTCGTTTCTGGATTTCGCCTCGGGGTATGATTTTTCTGAACATGTATGCCAAATTTCGTCAAAATCGGCCCAGTAGTTTAGGCCCCAGGTGTCTGCACAGACAGATGACAGACAGACAGACATTTTTAAAAACCACTTTTTTGGACTCAGGGGACCTCAAAACGTGTAAATCCATCAAAATCTGAAAATCAAATTTTCGTGCCATCACAATACTTTCCCTTTATATGAGAAAGTAAAAAGCAATTTTAACTTGTAATCAATGAGCATCACAAGCTGTACATATAACAAGGGCTGATTACGTCCCCTTAGAGGACATCATTTTGTCAGCTAATTTTCTTCACCTCTTCAAAACCCCACCACATAAAATCATAATTAAACAAATACCTGTAAGGCATTTGTAACATATTTTTGTTAACATCGTATCTAATCTTATGGATACAAAAAAAACCCCAGTTATTTCTGGACTCTTAAAAGGGTTTTTTGGTCTAAAAACTGTGGATTCTGGTATCTAAAGCTGACCATTCATGGCCTCTCCACTCCAAATAGAATTATGGATTGTGGAAGGGTGGAATTATAGAGGGTAGGAAATCCAGCCAAGATTGGCCATTCCACCCCCTCCAGTTGACGACCCCCCCTCCCCCCCCCCCCCCCCTCCTCACACTTCATGGTCAGTTGTATTATCTATAAATGTCTATAATCTATAGCAATGATATGAGTACCCTGTTATGAACAAAGTTTTATTTTACTAACAGCATGGAAGTGTTTTTAATGTTTAAAATCCCTTATTCAATTGTACCTTAATATAATGTATTAAGTTATAATAATAGTGATTTATGTAAAAAAAATGTTCTTAAATTTTTACAATTTCATGTTAGTAGGGGGGTGAGGCATACTTAAAAACGGGGGAAAAAACACCAGAGGAAAGGATGATGAAGAAATTGGGAGGGCGGACGAAGGTAACACATTGTCAAGTGCGATTGTGATGTATAAACTAGAGAACTAAAGGTCTTACTTTTGAAGGGGAAAGTCGGGGTGTAAGTATAAGTCTGGGGTAGAGACTGACCTCCGAGGTCGTTGAGTATTTTCCTGTAGGACGGCCTCCTGCTGAGGATCTGTCGATGTTTCTTCGCTGTGGCGTCCTCTTCGTTCGACAGGCTGTCGTCACTCCCCGCCTCCACCACCTCACCACGTCACGCGTACATACAAACACATCACATTAGTACCGAGTAGCCACTTGTTCAAACACAAACCGATCAAGTAACAACTTGATCAAACACCATCCGATCAAGTAGCAACTTGATCAAACACAAACCGATCAAGTAGCGACTTGTTCAAACACAAACCGATCAAGTAACAACTTGATCAAACAAGAGGCACAAAATAAAAATAAAACAAGCTATCATTGTCCCATAGTCATGTATAATCATTTTAAAGCAGTGTTTCAAATGATCAGTAGCTAAAACAAGTAATGAAACCACATATCTACATTTAGTTTATTGGATCGTATAAACAACTTGTTTTAGTACTTGATCAAGAGTTTCATCCAAGTGAATAGAACACTTTTCTATTTACTGAGCAAATGATCCGTAAATTTAAGTGGGAGGGGATACACTTGATCATTCACACCGAATGAGCATGCGTTCATCCCATTTTGCTCAGATGTGGACAGGGCGAGCCAAACAGATGCGCATGCCTCAACCCGATCCAAACATAGTCGGCACATCAAAGTGAGCACAGCAAGTGTGCTCAATGTGGACAGGGTTATCAACTAGGGTCGGGCCGAATAATACGAGCCAATAATAAGAGGGAACACATGCTCATTCAGTGTATCCCAGCTTTTATAAAACACTTTTCTGTTTACTGAGCAAGTGGCATTCCTCAACTAAACAAGTTTACACAGGTTAATTTGGCTAAATTCATTAGTATTTAAGTTGACAAGTAAAATTTTAAATTCTTGAGAGTAGAAGTTTGGGCTTGGCTAGATTACCCGATTCGGAGTTTTATTTGGTTTATTTCAAATCATTGATTGCATATTATCAAGTAAACACTTCTGCAAAGTGGATCAAACAACTTCAGTCGGAAGCATCTTAAAAATTAACCAAATACTAAATATGAGAATACACCACCAAAAAAAACAACATAACACTCTTTTGAGAAAGACTTGGTAACTGTCTTTAGCCACAACATTAATAAACCAAACTCAACTGAGTAAGTTCCAAAAAGAATAAGATTTTACCTCTTACTCTCTCTCAATCTAGGGGTAAGGATGCTCATTCATTTAGCAACCTATTCAACCTTAAACACAAATTCTCTTTTAAACTGGGACTTTAATATCCAACCTAAATGCCAGAATATTAAGTCTACTAAACCTAAATCAAGTAGGCATTGACTAGGAAAAAGAGAAGAAGTGAATCTGAGCTCTTCTTAGATATAATCTTAAATTATTCTTAACTATTTCTCCCCATTTAAGCCTATCCAATAACAGATCTATCGCATACATAAATTTTTCCAGTTTTTTCTTTTACTTCATCTCTTCATCTTCTTTCTGGTTTTTCTCTTTTTTTTTTAGTTGAAACAAATAATTTGATGTCAAACTAAGTAAATCCAAATTAACCTTTGGTACAGGTTGGCAATAAAATTTGTAAATACGACCACAAACGTTGCAGTATACCTGAGAGGTGATTCTGTGCAGGGAAACAGTAGGGTGTATGCTATTAAGTTATGTTATAACTGGACAGTTATGTCACATTCACTCCAGTTAACTTCTCAGGTATACTGCCTAAGGCTAATGACACACTTCGCCACCCAGGTAGCGCCACCCGGTCAGCAATGAGAATAGAATGCAACCTGTCACACCAGGTGGCGCCACCCACCGAGTGGCACTAAACGGTCGACCGTCCCAGGGTCTAGCCGCCCCCCGGTCAGCCCACTGTTTTCAATTGAGCCTGTCAGACGGTGCCACCCAAGTCCCTGCCACTCAGCCCCCACTCCTTCAATCAAATCTAGGGGAAATCAAATCAGGGGCTGACTGCATCCCTCATATATGTGTCTTTACTGGTCAAACTGTTGTTCAATATTCTAATCAATTCGTTGCAAGTTCCATGCGACATTCGGTAAAAAATTGAAAATTCAATTTTTAAAAATTAAAAAATTGTTACAGTCCTCTTTGATACGGGGGTACACTGTATGAAACAAAGTAGTATTTTTTTAGTCTGAAATTATTGGTTGAACCCAAAAACGTCTTTTTCCCCTTCTTCTTTCACGAAAATAATGATTAGCAAGCACAGCTATCTCCTCCGGGTCCATTTCTCGACTGGTCGAAAAAAGTAAAAACTCGGGTGGCGCAAGACAGGTGGTGGAAGCAAGTGGCATCAACCAGGTAGCGCCACCTGGGTGGCGAAGTGTGTCACTACCCTAACTGTAAGTGTATGGCCGTGTTAACACATAAACTTGACCGCCTGGGTTAAGTCCATTCTTTTTATAGTATGTATAGTAATATATATGTTTATTGTTCCCATTTATGACAGTCAATCTGTAAGACATGGATTAAGCACTAATGAGCTTGACCTATGCCTAGAAGAAGTAGTTAACAAGGGAATACGAGGGTAGGCTGAAAAGTAATGCACACATGCTTGTAGAAATGACCTTCACTACCAAATGCTGCCTTGCGCGCTTCTAAAGGTCATTTCGTTGGTGTTCTACAAGCATGTGTGCATTACTTTTCAGCCTACTTACGTAGAATAAACAGTTAATATAGAAAATAGAAGATATAAAGGAATAACACAACAGTCTCTCCCCGTAAATTGAAAAAAAAAAATTGCAAAGCAGCTTTCAGCCTTCATCAGTGAAGGCTGATGAAGGCCTTCAAAAGACCATCATCAGTGCCTATTGGCAGTCTCACATCGATCTCCGACATGAAGTAGACTCACCTCTCATCTTTTTATTAATGTAACTTTTTTCTTCCCCAATAGGCACTGATGATGGGCTTGTGAAGGCTGAAAGCTGCTTTGGCAATCATTTATTTTTTCAATTTACGTGGAGAAATTATTTGTGTGATTCCTTCAAGATGACCTCCATAGACGCTTCCATATCTCCATCCATCCATGGAAGATATACTAAATTTGAACTATCCTTAGCATGGAAGATATAGTTAAGAAGGGAAGACGTAGGGTACCACTACCTGGAGTGTCTGTAGCTGTCCCTGGGGTGTCTGTATGACGCTGTTAGGTTTGGATACGAGGATCACATTACCCTTGGTGAGAACAGGCTGGAGGTTGCCTGTAGTAGCCGTCTGTATCACCGACTGCTGGTTAGGTTGTATCACCGATTGCACCTGATAACATAGACACACCACCACATCAAAACTAAATATTAACAATTGGCAATAGCCAACGGCAAGGTACAATAAGGCTTTATCAGTTATATAAAGTAAATTCTAGTGTGGCAGTAAATAAGACAGTCTGTACCAAGGATCTTATAAAATAGGGATTAAGCACTAGGCGAAAAAAAGTGTCGCCAAGAACTTGGAAAATCTAGTAGGATAGATTACCTTCCCGTATGGATATAAGTTATAACTGTAGAAGATCAAGAAGAATGGGAAAAATTCTTAAAAATTCAATCAGGTTATGTTTTTTCTTCCCTCGTGTTTCATATTTCTCCTTGTTTGGTAGTTTGTGATTTCTCCCTTGCTTTATGTTATGTTTTCTCTTGTGTAAAATTAATTTATTTTTTAGTGATTTTGGACTATATTTAAGCAATCTTGTTTACTGTGTTTGCAGTTACAAAGGTAAATTGTTGTTAAAATTTGTAACAATCTAATTCTGCAATAGAAATAACCCGTTTCCAAATTAATTAATATTAATTATTCGGTTATTAAAAACTATTCTAATAGCTAAATTTTATTAATATATTAAATTAAAACTGTAAATTGAAATAAAAACCCTTAAAACAATAAAATATTTCATTAAAAACTTGAAAAAAATGTTAGATTGTAACGTAACCTTTCATTCAAAACTAAACAATGGATAACAGTCGGGAAGAAATTTGTCCTACTAATGCGCACGCACATTGGTAGTTTGATGTAGATTTTTTCCAAGTTCTTGGCGACACTTCTTAACCCAGGAGATATGCTTAGTGCTCAATCCCTATTTTATAAGATCCTTGGTCTGTACATACAATACTTTACATTTACAAACAGTATTTTTTTTTCTGTGACAATTACTTTTAAACTAGGCATCGCGTGGCTCTATCATTGAAGCGAACATATAGTAATAAATATGTATTGAATATTGAGAAAATAGATAATCATGAGTTGATAGCTATTAAAGAGTATGCTTGTAGTAAAGGGAGCCACCTTGCATTCTAACAATTCTACTAACCACACATCTCCTTTTCAACTATTATAAAATGTATCACTTCACAACTCAAAAACTTCTGCTAGTATCAAGTTGAAATTTTACATGCCAGTTTCAATTTTACTTTAGACGATGTATACGAAGTTAGAACACAAGATATCGATAAAAACGTTGTTTTCTCTATTTGAAATGTTTAGGTTCACTTTAATAGTTTTAACGATCTATATCACTTTATAGCGGTGTCGCTGATGGTTTTACTAAAAGTAATTTATTTGACAAAAATGTTTGTCTCAACAAATAGGTGATGTTACAATATTTTCCTGTCCTGAAATTCCAATTTTACATTTGAAGCTCACGTTTACGCGAGCATTGCGCGTGCGAACTCTCAGATGGATAACGCTGTCCAAAGAACTTAGCCTGATCATTAGTAAAAGGAACACGTATACCAAATTTCAATTAATCGGGCAACTTTTACTTAAGTTCATATTTTAATGTAAGAAGCTCGCTTAAATTAAAAACACGTAACAATCAAACTATGGTTTTATTCATCCACTCGGCATTTCAGCGATTTTTATACATAGAAGACGTCTACTTTTATCGGTTAATTTTTAAAGACAATTTTGAGTCCCAATTAATCTGCACTATTGACCTAATACATTATTAGGTTATAACAGGACAGGGGATGCGGCCACTTTACTCCTCTATTTGATGTGATCATCAGTGTAAAACAAGTCTCCCCTCTCTGGGATTTGAACTCACCAGTTTAGTCGGATGTTTAGACCTAGGTTTCAGGTAGTGGAGTTGCAACTACACTAACCAATCGGATACACCGGTCCCTTTCAGGTTGAATAATGGTATCAACTGCTACAATGGCAGATTTCTCTAGGAAGCTCCACGATAATTAAACTGTTAGGACAAAGAGCTGAAAAAGAGAGGAATGAAGGTAAGTCTTGACAAAACAAAATTGACGCTCATCTCTAGGGAAGAAACAGCTCTAACTCTGTAGCTTAACAAGAAAGTATTAAAATGAGCGGTAAAGCATTCGTTCAAGTTGCAATGGTAAAATTAAATCGGAAATAAACACAAGGGACAGCGACAGTGGGTAAATTTTCTCACGCTCTTGACAAGAGGTTTATTGGTAAGCAAGAGGTTTCTTTGACGACCAAAATGCACATATATAAGAATATGTATATCCCAACACTGACCTAAAGATCGCGTTTTTGGACAATAATCCAAAAAGAGTAAATAGTCTACAGAGTTTTGAAATGAGCTATCTTAGGAAGGTAGAAGGGAAGACTTGAAGAGATCGTATCTGAAACCTAACCTTCCTAAAGAAGCTTCAAGTGAATCGGTGAAAGAATATCAGCTGCGAAAAACTACAATGGTTTGGGCACGTAACAAGAATGCAAAAGGAATCCTTTCCTAAACAAGCTCGATGATGCTAGGCCCAGAGAGAAGAAACCCCGCAGTAGACGCAGGATGACCTGAGAGTACATCAAGTGTGACCTGTAACCTGTAACAGTGTCTGGTTGATGAAAGATCAGTTCTGAGTGGAGATCTCTTTGTCAAACCTCTAATCTTTACGGTGGAAGAGGTCACAAAGTAAGTAAGTATTACGGTTAAGGTGAAGGCTGAAAAATGGTTACTTACCGAAGTTGCAATGGGGATGGGAGGTGCTAGAGGGTCTGTTGGTGGTCCACTGGATCCATTCTCCTCCACCATCCCGTCCATCTGATTCTCACCAACCACCTCCAATCTGTAACCGATGAATAAAACAACACGGTGTGTTAACAACTCAAGTTCCGGTTTAACACATACTGTGTACAAATTATATTAAGGACACATAAGAAGTAAGAAACTGTCTCGCCAGAGTAGCTTTATTAAGTTAAAGCATGTTGCTGGACATCATTCACAGCAAATAGAAGGGAATCAACAGTAATCTGGATTGATCGGATGTAACAATTGCTATACCTGCTCAATAATACAGTAACATCTACTCAATTAAATAGATAATCTGCTCAATTATAGAGCTATATCTGAGCAATTATAATATTGTACCAACTCAATCCAAATTCCCCCCGTTTCTATCTGATACTGATAATGACAGATAGCGGTTAAAAGTCAGATTCCTCTTCAAAGTTAATATTGCACAGAGACAGTTTCTTATTTCTTTACCACAATCTTGAGTAAATAAAACTCAAAGAAAAAAAACAAACAAAACCATAAATCTACTCAACATTAGTGTACCACAAGTTTTGAGAGAACCAACTGTATGATAGAAATTTGTTTGAGAGATAGATCAACAGAGCTTAGTTTAGTTTAACAAAAATACTATTCCTCTTTAATTGGCAATATTTAACCTGTTGAGGCATCCTTCACGAGAGCTAAAACTTTTACATAATTTAACATGTTTCTTAGTGACTCCACAGCTCTATCATGAAGAGGTGTCACTCCAATTTACATGGTTCCCTATCTACAAGTGGGTAACCAAGTAAAACAGGTACATCGGAGCAAAAGTTTAATTGGTTACCCACATTTATTCGTTCATTGGAACACTTACATTTTGTTCACTTACTTATACAGAATTACTTTGTCTAAATAACTATTAAGACAAAGGGATATTTAGTCCAAAGAAATTTGGGACAAAGGAGCATCACTCTCTTGTTTAAAAAGGTGATATCCCGTAGGCTATAGTTAAGCCTAGTCCACACTAGTAGACACGTTGCGAGACATTTCTATAGATGGTCTCATCTATAGAAATGTCTCGCAACGTGTCTATAGACATCTGCTGAGACCGTCTATGGTCTAGGTCTAGCGTCCACACTTGTAGACACGTTGCGCAACATGCATAACGTTGCACCATGTCTATCATTTAGAATGGAAAACCATAGACATGCGATTTTTGGTCTAGCAACGAGACCGTAGACACCGTTTGTCTAGCCGATGTCTATAGACAAATCGCTAGACATGTCTCTGAGACCAAAATCACGCAACATGTCTACTAGTATGGACAAGGCTTTAGAGTGCATGCTTATTCTGACTCTTACTAATATTTTCTAAATAACAGCTCTCCATGACAGTTAATAAAAATAAAAACAAAATAGTATTATCGAACTTCTAGAGTGCTTTTTGTGGGTCTATTTTTATTAAAAACTGACCATAAATGGCACAATAACAACTGGCACACCCCTCAGACTGTCATCACTTCTGTACCATTCTGAAATAATAACAAATTTTTTTTTGAATCCTTGAAAGGTCTTTATATAATATTTATTAATTTCCATTATCCTCTGTAGCAGCAAACAATTCCATTCACGTCTATTGTTTTTCCACTGTTTAACATTTATAAAAGACTTTTAAGAAAATAAAAATCATGTAAAACTTCCACCTTAGATGGTAGACAGAAGCAAACTACTAGTCAGAATACGCAAACACTGTTAACTAATAAATTCTGACAACAAAATCTATTTGGCTGAACAATATCTATCGCATCTATTTTGCTGAACAACATCTATCACATCTATTTGGCTGAACAACATCTATCGCATCTAGTTGGCTGAACAACATCGATCACATCTATTTGGCTGAACAACATCTATCACATCTATTTGGCTGAACAACATCTATCACATCTATTTGGCTGAACAACATCTATCACATCTATTTGGCTGAACAACATCTATCGCATCTATTTGGCTGAACAACATCTATTGTATCTATTTGGCTGAACAACATCTATCACATCTATTTGGCTGAACAACATCTATCGCATCTATTTGGCTGAACAACATCTATCACATCTATTTGGCTGAACAACATCTATCGCATCTATTTGGCTGAACAACATCTATCGCATCTAGTTGGCTGAACAACATCTATCACATCTATTTGGCTGAACAACATCTATCACATCTATTTGGCTGAACAACATCTATCGCATCTATTTGGCTGAACAACATCTATCGCATCTATTGTGCCCGAAAACGCACTTCCGATTTTAATGAAATTTGGATGGTACGTCGAAATTAGCCTATTGTTCGTCCCATATAAGTCTCAACCTTCTGTGCCGATTTGTTTTTCTTCCACACTTATAACTTTAAAAGTACCTATCTGATTTTTAAGAATTTTGGATGGTATGTTCAACATAGCCCACAGATGGTCTCAAAGATTTGTGGATGGTTTGTCGAAAGAATAGCCGCTTAGATTAATTTCAAACGTCTCCACTTATTATATTGTGCTGAATAGATCCTTCTATTCATGTAAAATATCTTGATCAATTTTGACAGATTTAAAAAGGGGGGGGGGGAATTAGGGTGGGAGAATTAAATAAATTAGACAATTATGAATTTTAACCCTGCACTTATAACACTATGTCTCTGAGGCGTACATGCTGACTTTAATTGATAGCTCTCAGTGTACAAGCGTGCCAGCCATTAGTCCTTCTAGGTATGCTATCTCTGCTTAATTAACCTTCAGATTGTGTCAAAGTTGGGTCTTTGCTGTGCTTTTATATATTAGTAATTTACCATTTCTTTTAGTCTACTGTGCCTCAGGTCTATCGAGCCTAACCTTATTGAGCTTGTTGCCTTTAATTGGCTTTTTTTAATGCTCCTAAAATTTGATTATTAGATATTATATTGCCATATTTATATAATGTATACTTTATTTTTATATCTATTCATTAGATTATCATAATATAATTTCAGATTTAAATGCGGCAGGTGGTAGAGTGAGGGAAAATGTATATTTTGACCTGCTCTTTTCATGTTAAAGGGTCAGTTTGGTAATCATTTTTTCCCTAACGACCACCTTTTAACCATTTTATAAGACCAAGAAATGTTTCTAGTGATGATTTTAGCGATGATTCAAGTGATTTTTTGAGCGATGATTTTATCAGCATTTAAATCTTAAACGTGTATAAGTTGGTCTAATTTTAATTTACGTCTGAGAGGCGTAGTGTTAGAAATAATGGACTATTAGACAGTGTTAGTAAGGCAGGGTTAAAAGCATCAAATCATTTAAATTTAGGCGACAGGACGCAAGGAAGCTATGTGCTAAACTCGTTAAAAAAAAACTATTTTTTTCTTTCCAATTAAAAAATTGCTTTTTGTTAATTGCTAAAATTTGACTTTCATATCTAAGATCCAGGATTTATTGTAAATACGATAAGTTTTAAGTGTACAATAAAGCATTTTTTACTGATATCATTTTTAAGTAAAACAACAAAACTCTAACGCAGTAGATCCAGGAAAAAAAAAAATGTTTAACATATCAGAAAGGGTATTAAAAATTCATGTTTTAAAAAAAGATTCTAATTAACAAAAAAAAAAAAAAACCTTCATTAAGTCAACATTTTATGACTTATAGTTGTTTTCCTGAGTGAAATTTCCTTAAAAAAACACTGGATAAAAAATGAACTACTGATAAGAAATTCAAGGTCAAGTCAGGTAAACTATATGTGCGGTGAGTGGTGAGTAATACCTAGTTTACTATATTTTTACACGGTATTTTCTTTTGAATTTGGACAAGAGGGGAGGAAATTATTAGAATAACAATTAAGGCAAGGGACAAAGAAATATATGTTATATTTCACCTCATGAGGAAGTGTCATTTGATATTATACCCACTATTTTAATTAATTCAAACGGGGACGGGTCAATATAATGTATAATGCATATCATACAACATTTCCATAGTGAATAATTTAAAATAATAATAATAATGACACTCTTTTCAAGATTTTTATTTTAATTATTTATCAATTTTATTTATTTTTTCAGACTCCTTTTTGGTTTGACAGGAAATGTATTAGGTTTGTTCCAACCCCCCTATTTGTAGCGTCCTTTGTATCGTCCCACGGATCGTTTGGGAAGGGTTTAGGACAGGTTTATACGCATGCGTTAACATTGTACTGTAATAAAATCATGTCAGCTTGGAACGGGTTTAGGACTATTATTCGCACTGTATTAAAAACATTAAGGAAACCTAACAGTTAGGTAACCTTCCTGTTGATATTTGTTAATTATTGACATAACTGCACATGTCATGCAAACCAGTTCATGGTATTGTCAGAGGATCGTTGGGACCGTACAGTGAACGGTTCGCAAACGATCCCTGCCCTGGTTGGAACAGTTTCATGGACGGTACGAAACACTGTCACAAGTCCGCTTGGAATGGCTTTTATCCATTGTGCAGGCCAGTGACGATCCCGCGGACGGTACAGTGCTTGGTTGGAACAAACCTCTTAAGTTTTATATTTTGAAAAGTATGTTTTGATTGTTTTTTTTTAATTTTACCACAAATCTGAAAGTAAAATTATATTCCCTTGAATTTAAGATAACTCAAAAAGTACATGAGTCAAAGGTAAAAACATATTCCCTTGAATATAAAGTTAACCGAGGTTTAACAGTACATATAAACAAACCAATTTTTTTTTTTTTTTTTTCATTTTTCCCTCTTGTATTTATTATTTTCTCTGTATGCAGTGTTACCTTGTACGTTAATGTGCAAACTATTATCCTATTAGATTTGAGCAGTGTTACCTTGTAATTTAATGTGTAAACTCTTATCCTAGAAGATTTGAGCAGTGTTACCTCGTAATTTAATGTGCAAACTCTTATCCTAGTAGATTTGAACATTAAAATCTCAGATCATCACACCAATCATATTATTTTATTTTAAATAAAATATATCATATCGGACAATTAAGGTACCATAACTGACTCCATGGTGCAACAACTAACTGACCCCCATAGCGCAACAACTAACTGATTCCAAGGTGCAACAACTAACTGACCCCCCATGGTGCAACACTAACTGATTCCAAGGAGCAACACCTAACTGACTCCATGGTGTAACAATGGGGTTAGAGTGTCGCCACTAGCTGTATAAACCTTAAAATTAAGACAAGCAACCGGAGGGACTACAACTTACATAAATAGCTACCATTTGTATAGCTATGCTGGGTCAACACCGAGCGGAGGGGCCCAGTCTGCCAATTAAACTAAGATCTGTCATCACCCGTCCAAGTTGTGACCACGTCAGATGCAATTTAACTTGATTGATAAGAGACCCGAGCTACTGGGGTCCCTGTAATATCAGCGAAAATCAATAAAGTAGTGCTAACCGGTCTATAATGTAAGAATTAGTGCTTACAGTGACAGCTTTGACAAATTAGAACAGAGCGAATAAGAGCTCGATATTTGACAACTACAAGCTTGTATTATGTTAAAATCTTTAGGCTCTCCCTTTAATTTCCTCAGAATGTCAGAGATAACACTAATCGGTTGAATTGAGATACACGGTGCGATCGAGAATAGCTTAGCAGCAAGAGATTATATCCCTTTGTCAAACAGTACATTAGTATGATTTATATATTTGAGTGATTATATATGACTGATTTGTACATAGGAGAGTTGATATCCCTTTGTCAAAATAATACATTCGAGTAAGGCCTGCACACTTTTCTAACCTTCTTCCCCTCATAGCACCGTATTTCTCAGTTGTACCAACTAATCGATATGTTTAATGCGCTTCCATGAGTTTTCAAAACCATTCTGGTATTTAAAACCCCATGGACGCGGTGAGTTCAAAACGTTTTAAGTTCAAGGTCACAAAAGAAAATTTTTGGTTTTGTATTGAAACTGTTTTTGACAAAATAGAATGGAAACGGGTATTGAAGTGAAAACAGAATTGAGACATGCGCAGTAGGTATGATGAGCACAGATATGTTAACCTGACTTAACTATAACTAGTCTGCGAGTTGATAGTTTCCAAAATTGTTTTAGAAACTCTTGATGGAAACACTTTCGCTTTGAAATCAAAACAGTTTTGAAAACTCATGGAAACGTAGTTAATTGATTTATGTGGTTTTCAAAATAAACAAATCAAGTTAAGTTAAGAGAGGTTTATTTACCTGAGCATTATTCAATTGTAACAGGCTTTCTGTCCAATAAAGCTTAAGGAGCCAATATTATTTAATATTCAACGAAAATGTAACCTTAGATCAGTTAAATCTTATCAAATGGAACTCAAATTGAAACTATAAAGTAAAACGGTTTAGATTTTAATTGTTAAAGCTGGCTATATAGGTAAGTTTGAAGTTATGCTTCTTTTACTCTAAAACTTTATCGTTAAACCTTATATTGGAACTTTTATCGTTACTTATAAAATAAGAAAGGTCTATTTTACAATTTCATATCTAATATAATGTATATAATACACTTGAAAAAATAAAAAATATTCTCTCATTCAGAAAAAGAAGAAGGTTATACTGCAAGAGGTTCAATATTGTAAGAACACACATGACACCAAATATTCCCACCCTACAATTGACTTCCTATCGAAAAAACAACATTGATATTACACGAATTTAAATAAACATGTAAGATTTTAAAACTAAAAAATTAACCGATAAAAATAATGTTTCAAAGAAAACAACACAAGAAATAATTTGGAAAGAGAAGGTTACACATAAACAGGTTAAATATGTAAAATAGAAAAAAACGCAAAAAAAATATCGTTGTTTTTAATATTATGCAAGATGTAAAGCAGTTATAAAATTGTTTTCAACGTTTTAACGTATGTAGTACAAATTTAATAATAAAAATGATTATTTCGTGTAAAGAAGTAAAATGGACGAAGCTGGATTCGACAGATAAGGCACTCGAAACGGCGAGATACGAACCCATATAACTTGATTTCTTTCTATACCTCGTCGGATTTCCAATATAAACAAATCTTAATAATATTAAAAGCAGACGAGATTTGTAAAAGTTCTGATAAAGTAAATGTTTAACTTGTATAAAGTTTCGTAACTTATAAAAACTTTTACGTACAAATAATTGTTATCAATATTTTTATTTGTTTTCAGAAAAATAATAAACTATTTGAAAGACTTACCCGTATCCATAACGATTTGTATACTTAACCATCTCTTGCTCGTACAAACTATCCATCTGTCGTGATAACACTGATTATATATTTATTTTTTTTTTGTTTTAAAAACTCTAATTGATAAGAAATACTCCGAGTTAGCAAACGGACTTCACAACAAAAAAAACTGTTAACAGATCGTAACTTCGATACCGAAGTTCAAAGCGATTACATTCGTTTTTAAAATAAAGATTACGAAAAAAATATATATATATAAAATCTGTAAAAAAAAGAGAAACAGAAGAAAGAACAAATCAATACAGTAGGATTTTATCCATAAGATTTTAAAATTTCAAATACAATTGAAGTAAAAAAAAAAAAATTGTTGAATATTCAACGACTAGAAGACAGAAACAATTATGTGCATTAAATTTTGCTACGTTGCCCGATCCGGAAAACAATACCGCCGATCGAAAATGTTCTAATTCTAATTCACATCCACAGAATAAAAACAACCGAAATTTTATACTTCCTTTATATTTTGTAAAACTTCTGTTTGATTTTAACAAGATTTTATATTTAGCATCTTTACAAAAACAAAAAAAAAGGGAAAGAGAAAATAAAAAAAAAATAATAGATAGTAAATTAAGATAATGTAATGTTTATTTTACCGGCATTAAGGAACATCGCTAACAAACGTAGAACCAAAAGTAACCTAGCATAGTCCCACAAGGTCACCATACAATACTAAAAGTCTTTTTATTGTTTTCTTATTTTCCACGTACGATTTTAATTTCAAATCGTCAGGATTTTGTTAAAGTCGACTAAAACTAATAAAACATTCATAATTATCACTCGCGAACAGATCTCTATTAAGATTTTAGTTCAAAATCTAAATATATATTTTCGTCCGCCATGACATAAAAGGGGGGAAAAAATATTCTCGATTGCGGGTTTTTTCATTCAACGGATGGATTAAAAAAATCGTTTTTTTTTTTTTTGTTTATTTATTTAATTTTTTATATTTGTATAATTTATTTTATTAATTTTCCGTGTTTTCGCGAGACGAAAAAAACGTCTTTGCTTTGATGCGACGACGGGAGACGAGCCCCGGACGACGGTCAAACGATATTTACTCGGGTGCGAGGTCTCTGTTGAAGGTACTTACCAATTACGTTTATCTCGTCACAGGTTCCCTGCCACGGTACTGGCCGAGATCTGGCGATACGTAGCGACAACGTCAGAAGGTACCACGTCACGGCCGCGGGCAGCACTGAGCCGCCGTCCGGCCCCCCCTACCCCGGACCCCTCCCTCTACCTCCCGCCCCGGCCTCAACCTCTTACGAAATACCGCCTCGACAAAATATTATTCACCATTTAGTTCATTTTTACGCCTCTTTTCAAACATTTATTTTTTTTTATAAAAATAATATTATTTAAATTAAAAAAAGAAATAATTAATTTAACCATTTATTATTTTATCACACTTGAGTGATTAAACCCCCCCTTCAATCAGAACTGATATAGAAAAATAATATATTTATAAATGCATAGAAATAACAAACGATTAGTAATAAACAAAATACTAAAGCAAAGAAAGAAAAACAAACTATATTTAAAGCGCAAAATACATCGCCAGTTTTCAAAACAGCTTGGTTTTAAATGTCATATCAATACAGTTAAAAGAAATAATGCAATGTCTCTATATAGCTGTACCAATTAATAATTTAATAGAATTATATTACTGTTGTTAAAAAATAGGATCAGATCATCATTTGAGTTTTATTTACTGTAATAGGAGTATATTGGCAAGCCTGAATCTTGATTAATACGCTTACTCAGGTTTGTTTTGATCACATAATAATTTTGTTGATACAGTCAGGTTTGCTTCTCCTTATTATTATTTTGTTGATATACTCAGGTTTGCTTGTTTCATATAATTATTTTGTTGATACACTCAGGTTTGCTTGTTTCATATAATTATTTTGTTGATATACTCAGGTTTGCTTGTTTCATATAATTATTTTGTTGATACAGTCAGGTTTGCTTCTCCTTATTATTATTTTGTTGATATACTCAGGTTTGCTTGTTTCATATAATTATTTTGTTGATACAGTCAGGTTTGCTTCTCCTTATTATTATTTTGTTGATATACTATATACTCTGGTTTGCTTGTTTCATATAATTATTTTGTTGATACACTCAGGTTTGCTTGTTTCATATAATTATTTTGTTGATACACTCAGGTTTGCTTGTTTCATATAATTATTTTGTTGATACAGTCAGGTTTGCTTCTTCTTATAATTATTTTGTTGATACACTCAGGTTTACTTGTTTCATATAATTATTTTGTTGATACAGTCAGGTTGACTTCTTCTTATAATTATTTTGTTGATACACTCAGGTTTACTTGTTTCATATAATTATTTTGTTGATAACACTCAGGTTTGACTGTTTCATATAATTGTTTTGTTGATATACACAGGTTTGCTTGTTTCATATAATTATTTTGTTGATAACACTCAGGTTATGTCTCTCTATTTGTTTAATGTCTCTCTATTTGTTTATTGTCTCTCTATTTGTTTATTGTCTCTCTATTTGTTTAATGTCTCTCTATTTGTTTAATGTCTCTCTGTTCATTTATAAAATCCAAATTCTACAGTTGTTTTTAGAAACCACATGCCCTACAACGTTAATATTGCACCACATTGCACCAACTGAAAGTGGTCGAAATTTAGTTTTTATATTAAATAATCACTAACTTTTGATTCTTTTGCATCACACTAAACATTTTTGCCCTTTTGAGTTTTTATTCAATAAATAATTTAAATTGATATACAAGTTTAAAAAATCAGCTGATTATGAATATCACAATCACTCAATTTCAGGAGGTTAAAAAAGCCTTTAATTTTCCAAGGAAAGTTAACATTTTATAAATTGCCCAAGTATAATGTGCTTTTAGTACACGCAGAGGGTCCGTAGGCAATTTAACATATAGGACAAATTTGTTAACCAGCAAAATCAACCCAGCAGTATCAAGATGGCCATTTAAAAGATTTTTTTCAGCTACAACTTTCGAACCATTTATGATAATGACGTGGCACAAACGTCTTTTTATGCATTTTTACTGTCCAAATACAATGAAAGTTCTTTTAAGTTTTTAGGACAATCCATTCCCAAGATAAAATATTTAAGATTTTGGGAGGGGAAACATTTTTGAAGTGAAACTTCTTTGGCGGCGGTAGAGTGAATTTTTTCATATAGTGAAATCGTGTAACGAAGTTTGCGATACGAGACTCGTCCAAGTGTAACATTTTTACACATTAATTGTATTATATCTATTTAAAGACCAGCAAATCAAAACAAACATTTATTTTTATTGGAATAAATTTGGTTGCCATAGCGTAGCAATATTATTTTTTTTTCACTTAAATTTCCCATAACCATTTCTTAATCCTGAAATAATAAATTCGTCAAAAAATGAAAGAGAGCAATGCATTCAAGAACTTAATTTTCACTTCTAATGCGTGAGAGCCTCACACATATTTTTTTTAAGATATCAAAATTAATTGATTTAATTTTACTTTTTTCGTTGCCACGGGCTAGTAGGAAAGTATGAGAGCTAGGAATTTAATTTTAAAGAAGACATGACCTGGCGCAAAAACCAAATCAAATACATATTTGTACACACGGCGTCCTCTTTTTTCATTTAACACCTACATAACGTATTTTCGTTAAAAAATAAAATAAAAAAATTATGTGTGAGGCTCTCACGCATTAGAAGTGAAACTTAAGTTCTTGAATGCATTGCTCTCTTTCATTTTTTGACGAATTTATTATTTCAGGATTAAGAAATGGTTATGGGAAATTTAATTGAAAAATAAATATTGCTACGCTAAGGCAACCACATTTATTCCAATAAAAATAAATGTTTGTTTTGATTCGCTGGTCTTTAAATAGATATAATACAATTAATGAGTAAAAATGTTACACTTGGACGAGTCTTGAATCGCAAACTTCGTTACACGATTTCACTCTATGAAAAAATTCTCTCTACCGCCGCCAAAGAAGTTTCACTTCAAAAATTATATTTGCATTTACCGTAGGGATCAATCCATCAATCCATCCACCAAATTCCTACAAAATACAATCACTTTAATCCGTTATTCATCGTAAAAATGACCCATGCCCCCTCCTATATGTGTTATAGTTCCCTTTATCAAAATCCATGCATCCCTTCGATATAAATCCATTTAATCCAAACTTACCAACCATTCTAATCCTCTCGTAAAGAACTTATCCTCCCATCGTATTCCTGACAATCCTCCAAGGATTGCCTTCAATTTACATTTGTAATATACAAAGGTGCACTCGCAAATTTTCTAGTAGGTACCGGAATGCCGGAAGTTCTGAGGCGAATACCGCCCAGGAAAGCAGGGGGATCCGGAAAAAGTTTGGAAAATATAACTTCTAAAAATGTGTTTTTATGCATATCCTGGAGGTAAAATTACGTATATAAATCGTATAATATGAATTTCTAATTGATTGTACTAGGTACAGGTACTAATTGGGTACTTTATAATTATAAGCGTTATTTCTCGGTCTAGTTCTATGTCATTAATGTTGACTTCTCAGATTTGTGGAAAATTGAAAGCTTAAATTCGGGACAAGGTATCATTAACGTCAGAGAAAATCATTCTCCTGCGTAGCTTAGTTGGTAGAGCGCTATACTGGAAATATAGAGGCCTGTGGTTCAAATCCCAGCATTGGAGTGTATTTTTCTCTGTCTGTTTCCCGTAGTTAATAATAATTATAATTTCATTTAAGTTTTTATAATACCGAACAAGAATTAAGCAAAAGTTAATCCCTCTACACAGTGGCATAGCTAAGGCATTGGGGGACCCCCCGCAAGAACTTTTTGGAGGCCCCTCGCCAAACAAAACTTGATGAGCAAAAAAAAAATAAAACACTTCTTGCGTTTAGAACTGGTGGCCCCCCTTGTTGTTGTTTTGGGGCCCCTGACGGTGGAGGCCCTCCCGCAATGCGGGCCCATAGTTACGCCAATGCCTCTACATTTGTACGAGTAAGACATGATAGTTTTAGTTCAGTAACACTATAAATAACAAATCCCAACACGAGAAATTGATAAATCTATATTTTATTTATTTAGTTATTTTAGGTGCAGAACTACAAGGTTAAAGCACCTATACAATAGTTAAGCGTTAAGCGTATCATATGATTTATTTATTTGTATGCTACTTAAACAAATTCAATCAACGAAATTACATTGAAATATCATGTAAAACATAAAAAAACATTCTATAATTTCCCTAGTATTGGGAACTCATTTTACGCAAAAAAGAGAGTAATTTTTCATGCACTTAAAACAGTACCGGAACAGCTTCCAGCTCCAGTACACCCCTGGGTAATATACATTAAATGCATCAGTGATATTCCACTATTTCAGTGACATCAGTGATATTCCACTATTTCAGTGACATCAGTGATATTCCACTATTTCAGTGGCATCAGTGATATTCCACTATTTCAGTGACATCAGTGATATTCCACTATTTCAGTGACATCAGTGATATTCCACTATTTCAGTCACATCAGTGATATTCCACTATCTCTATGCTATTCCTCTGTGGTTCTATAATATACCTTAGAGATATTCCTCTCTGACATCCCTTAGCGATACAACATACAATTAAAGTGATACAACTTGAATTATTTAATTAAATTTATTGTTGCAACTCAATTGTAACTATTCAAATCTTACTACTCAAGTCATACAACCCAATTAATATTACTTAATTTATACAAATTAAGTCATCCATCCAACTCAAGCCATCCAACTCTAATCATGCAACTTAAGTCATCTAACTCATGTCATCCAACTCTAATCAAACAACTCAACCCAATACAACTCGTCATTAAACTTCATTCATACAACACAAGCCATACAACTCAAGCCATGCAACTCAACTTAAGTAATTCATTATAACTTAATTTATACAACTCAATTGTAACAACTCAATTGTAACAACTCAATTAAAATTACTTAATTCATATTACTCAAGTCATGCAACTTAAATCAATACAACTCACCATCGACTCAAGTCATACAACTCAAATCATTCAACTCAAACCATACAATTCATGTCATCCAACTCAAATTATCCAACTCAAGTCATACAACTCAAGTAATCCAATGCATGTCATACAACTCAAATCATACAACGCAAGTCATACAACTCAAGTCATACAACTCAAGTTATCCAACACAAATTATCCAACTCAAGTCATACAACTCAAGTAATCCAATGCATGTCATACAACTCAAATCATACAACGCAAGTCATACAACTCAAGTTATCCAACACAAACCATCCAACTCAAGTCATACAACTCAAGTAATCCAATGCATGTCATACAACTCATATCATACAACGCAAGTCATACAATTCAAGTCATACAACTCAAGTTATCCAACACAAATTATCCAACTCAAGTCATACAACTCAAGTAATCCAATGCAAGTCATACAACTCAAGCTATACAATGAAGTCCTACAACTTAAGTCGCCCAACTCGAGTCATACTACTCAACCCCAAGTCAAGTCATCCAACTCTAATCATACAACTCGTCATTAAACTTCATTCATACAACACAAGCCCTACAACTCAAGCCATGTACAACTCAAGTACTCCAATGCAAGTCATACAACTCAAGTCATGTACAACTCAAGTAATCCAATGCAAGTCATACAACTCAAGACTCGAGCCATACAATGAATTCCTACATCGTAAGTCATATTACGCAAGTCATACAACTCAAGTCCTACAACTCAAGTCACACTACTCAACTCATACAACTTAAGTCCTACAACTCAAGTCCTACAACTCAAGTCATACAACTCAAGTCATACAACTCAAGTCCTACAACTCAAGTCACACAACTCAAGTCATACAACTCAAGTCATACAACTCAAGTCATCCAACTCAAATCATACGACTCATGTCCTACAACATAAATAATGCAACTCAAAGCTCTGAAAAGAATAGAGTTAGAAATAACAATATTTTCCTCACAAGCTGAGATCTGTATTTGCTCTCTAATGTGTGGAATAATTGTCTTACTCTATTTAAAACTAAAAGCTAGAAAAACTAGACTGGTAAGTTGGTTATGTAACGTGTATTTTATCAGATGCAGATATTGGACTCTAAGTTGGATAATGTTGGGCGAGGAGCGGCCCTTGCAATGTTACCACGAGACTAGGCCAGAGTATGACGTCATTCCACCGCTATTACGTCATCCATGAGCTCATTCCCTGTACACTCATCCTCTGACTGTACTCGCCTAGTTTTAAAACTTCATTATTATTACTTATCAATATTACAATTTTGTTTTATTTTTATTACACATCATGTAACTGCATAAAGTCTTATAATTTAGATTTAAGTTTGTCATTATATATATATTACTAAGTATTTATTTATTTTATAAATTTACAAATGCTTAGCTTTTTTTGACGTACTTATAATTTACTTCGTTTTTGTTTGTACTTGCAGTAATGACGTCAAAATCTTTGGAGGACTTAGAACTGAAACTTGCTGCATAGACACTGTGCTGATACAAGTTGTGCTGATACCATCAAATTAATGTATAACTAATTATGACAAGAGAGGTTAATAACAGAACAATATTGTCAACACAATTTTTTTATTAATAATTAACAAGAACGTTTCGAAATTTTTATATCTAGTCATAATAATTATGAAGTGGGACCACAAAATCACATTCAAAATAACCAATTATATTTAATTAATACCAATATAAAAATATACTGCCAATTGGTGTGACACATAGCTTCCTCGCATTCTATCACGTACTTTATTGATTTTAGACTATCGATATAGGACAATTAGGTTCAGTTTTGACCTCTTGAATACTCTTCTTTAAGTTAGACATTTAGAATTTAGTTCTTCGGAATTTAGAGACACCCTGAATAAGAAAGTATAGCTCGATTTATCAGATCGATTTTTTTTGTATAAAAATCGTCGGAACTGTTTTCGAGAAATTATTTCTTTCATTTTTGGAAGGCTGCGCTACCAAATTTAGCTCCCGGTCGGTACGGTACCAAATTTAGCTCCCGGTCGGACGGTACCAAATTTAGCTCCCGGTCGGTACGGTACCAAATTTAGCTCCCGGACGGACGGTACCAAATTTAGCTCCCGGTCGGTACGGTACCAAATTTAGCTCCCGGTCGGTACGGTACCAAATTTAGCTCCCGGTCGGTACGGTACCAAATTTAGCTCCCGGTCGGTACGGTACCAAATTTAGCTCCCGGTCGGTACGGTAATTATTTACGCTCCCTGACTTGTCGGTACGGTATCGGTAAGCTAGTATGCCGATGCGGCAAGATTCTTTATCTACGATTGATACGAAATATAAACATTATTATTATATATCTGTTTTAGATGCGTAGAAAGTGATTATTTACGTACTTGTATTCATTGCGCATGCGCGTCTCATAGTTCTGAAGAATTCCTCTTCTTTACCATGCTAGCGCGGTAAAGAAGAGGAATTCTTCAGCTTTACGCACGATTAGCGAGTTTGTTTACATTTAACAAAACTAATTTGCTATTCTTTTATTAAAGTAACTGTTTATATCTAGTTTTTAGTGAAAAACAATGAGTAAATCAAGTGACTTTGACGAAAATGTGGAGAATAATACTCCTCCAGAAATAATTAATTCGGCAAAAAATACAACTCAAGATTAATGCCATCTTTATCAAGAGAAGAGATACGAACTTACATACAGCAACTTTATTTTTTTCTGAATTCATTATTTAAATCTAACAATCGTAGATAAAGTACGGTATACGCAACTCGTGCAAAAACGGTATTTTGCATTGCTCGTGTGGTTTTACCACCCTCGCTATCGCTCGGGTGCAAACTCCACACTCGCATGCAAAATGCTACTTTCCACACTCGACGCGTAATGTACTATTACCGAGCGCCTATATCTTACCTTACCGATTCGGTACAGATTCTTTACCGGGCGGTAAGGAATCGGTATACCGAGAGTTGGTAAGGCCTAAAAATTTATTTCTCGATTTCACTTTGGAGTAAGATAGTTTTTCTGAAAATGCTTGTCAAATTTAATTGAATGCTTTCTCACCATGCGTCTTAAATATGGCTTCCGAGTTTACAAAGGTAACGGAAGCTATGTGATCGTTCTGTAGAACGCAATTTCTTTATGTCTCCGATTTCAAAAATTACAAATCAGAAATCCATTTCATATAGGGAGCATTATTGGTCCCATATCTAAGTCTGTCTGTCTCTCAATTTTTACGAATCAATATAATCTTAAAAATGTTTCCACCGTTTTTAATGTAATTGGAGGTAGGTCATAATTAGCCCATTGTTGGTCCCATATAAGTTTCAACCTTCTGCGCTCATTTGTTTCTCTTCAACATGCGCACTAACATACATTTATTTTCACTTTACACCTATATCTTTAAAAGAACTCATCTGAAATTTGATACTTCTTTAGATTGTCACTCCCCTACGATGTTTCAGAATAAAAATGTCTTGGACTAAATAACTATTAAGAAAAAGGTATGTTTAGTCCAATGTACTTAGGGACAAAGGAATATCACACTTCTGTTTCGATAAGGGGAGTAACAGTCTAAAGAAGAACATTCTGTGCACCTTCTTTAGATTGTTACTCCCCTCGTTTTTTTTATAAGGGGAGTAACTATCTTAAGAAGGGCCCGACATTTTAAGAAATTTAGATGGTCTGTCAAAAGTAGGGCTACTTTTGACAAACATATCTACGGGCGTAGATAGCACCAGATTAAATTTCATCCTGCGCCCACATTAAATATTGCTGAATCGATTAAATATCGCTTCGTGTAAACCGAATAACGTAACAATTTTGAATAAAACGAAACAATTTTGACAATTTTTTTAAAAAAGAAGAGACAAACATGAAAAAAATTAAAAATAAATTTTAAAATCACACTGCTAAGTACGTATACATTGCTAACTACTTATACATGGCGCAGTTAGAAAAGAGACAAAATTAAAAGTAACCAACTGTTTGTACCTGGCAGAGTTAAGGCAAAATTAAAAGAAAATCATTATTTGTATAATTAAAGCAAGCGTCTTACTATAAATATATATTGAATATAAGAAAAAAGTTGATCATGATGAGTTTATAGTGAAAGAGTATGTTTGTTAAAGGAGTTTGGATTGAAATAGGACTGGTTGCTTCCTACTCTGCCAATTAATTTAAAATATTATAAAATATATCTCTTCCCTACTCTACAGCTTCTGCTTGTATCAGGGTGAAATTTTACATGATTATATTTTATTTATTTACAAAACAAAGTGACATTTTTGACATATACAACAAAAATAATCAAAACAAGTGAAGTAACAGGCTTCCTTAATAACACTTTTTCCCGTCTTTTAAAGCTTACGTTCGCGAGCGTTGCATGTGAACGCTTAGGCGGTTAACGTTTTCCGACGAACTCAGCCTAGGCATTGGTAAAATGAACATGTGTACCAAATTTCATCTTACTCGGTGAGCTTTTACTTTTACTCAAGTTATCGTCATCTGTAGATTTCGTGACAGATTTTGCGTGAAGGTGATTTTGTGACGGTTATTTTGTGACGGCAATTTTAGTCGTTTTTTTTTCGGATTCACTCCCGGGCTCCAGAACGTGCCATATGGAACTTCGTTCCAAAAACAAAAAATTAAAACATGATAGGATGCGAGGAAGCTATGTGCCACACTAAATTGCAGTCTATTTATATAAGAAAGCTAATAGGAATTTTCAAGTATTTAATATTAGTTGATATTATCAGTTAAGTTGTTTGTTGATTATTATAATTATTAATTGCAAACAGTAGAAATAAAGTAAACAGAATTGATGGTAGAGATATGAGTTATTTTAACATAGAAATTTCATCAAAATAAATATTTGTTGTCGATTAAATAAACATTTATATCTGTTTAACTACTTAGCAAATATAAATTTATATTTTTTTTTATGTCGATTAAGATATGATTTGCTTTTTATTTACGTAGCAGTGATATATTATCATACGCTAAATGTATTTGTATTATAAATGTCATAAGTCATTTTTATTTGTATAAAGTGCTTCCATTTTTCTTAAGAAATTTCAAGAAACAGTAAGTTCGTATGTAGGACTTAAATTTGTATAACTATTGCAACACATTCCTTGCCATTTTGTAAGAAAATTTAAAAAAAAAAAAAAAAAAAAAAAAAAAAACTGTCTGAGAAAACTTAGATAAATTTTCTTATATACGAGTTTATAATTATTTAGCCCAGTGTTTTCCATTTATTAGTGTTCGTATTTTCGTTACGTACAAATCTAATTCACTGTTCTGCAATAAAAAGTGCTTCAGAATGAAAATGTCCTTTTCTGGAGTATTTTTTACTACGTTTTTATTAGCATGCTTTCTTGTTTGTTTGTTTGATTGTCCAGTACAAATCTTGGTATCGAATTTTAACTAACATCCCGAGTAGCTAGACATTTGAATCTTTCAGAATAGCTCAGAACACGATGACAATGCATTATTTTAATACTTTTAGTCATCTTTCAGGAGAATTTTATTCGTTTCAAGCAAATTTTGCTGTATGGAAAGTTAGTTCGGAAACAATCCTCAAGTTTTGTTATTTGTTTTGACATGTCCCATATTTACAATCTTGAATATTGATTTTTTATTTAGTCAATAAAAAATTTAAAAACGTAGTATATAAAAAGTTCTGTTATCTTTTAATTTGTATGCTGAATACGAATCTGAAGTCAATATTTCTCCTATACGTGCAGTCAGTGGCGTAGGAACGGGGGGGGGCTATCGGGCTTGACCCCCCCCCCCCCGTCAGATTTAAAGGGGCTATAAAATTACAAATAAAATAAAAATTAGTACATGGGTTTATGTCTAAAACTGCTTTAAATGCTGTTTTTCAATGTTTATTTTCCAAAATTTTCCCGGGGGGGGGGGGGGGGGGGGTAGAGAGAAAGTAGTTGCTCGCACATTGGTTTCTAGAAATTGAGCACTGATAAAGAGTATGTACCCCCCCCCTCTTAGTGGAGGTGCCGAGCCCCCCCGTCAAAAATGAATTCCTACACAAAAAAATTTCGAAAAAATTAAAAAATAATAAATATTGGGCGTTAAAATATCTTAAAACCATAAAGAAGACGAATCTAAAGTCAAAATAAATCTGCTTACCCTACTTTGTTAAGAAAATTGAAAAATAAGAAGCAAAGCTTTTTCCTCATATTGAGTCTTTGAATTTTTATTACTTTTTTAGTTAAGTATAATAATTGTTTTGGGACTTTTTTCCGGCATTATTCTAGAGAATTGAAAAAAAATTGAAAAAGGACATATAAGTTGTGGTTTTACCCAATTTTTTAGCATTCCCCCCCCCCCCCCCTATATCCCCCCCCCCTCGGTCAGATATTTGTAATTCACAAAACATTTATGATACATTACAACCCTCTTCCACATGCGCACAAACATACATTTATTGACACCTATATCATCAAAAGCACTCATATGATTTTGATGAAATTTGGATGGTTTGTCGAGAGTAGCTAACAGATAGCTCCAGATGAATTTCAATCGTCTGCACTCCTTAAATTTTAATTTTTAATGATACTTTAATTAATGAAAAAAATCAAAACAATTTTGAGTTTTAAATAACCGAAAATTAAATAAATTTGACAATAATAGGTTTTAATAGTATAAAATAATTTAAATATACAAAATAAAACACATAGATGTTTTATTGATTATTTTCTCGAATTCCACGACCAAAAAGTTTAGGAAATGTATTATTTATCGGCTAATACAAACGATTATTAAAAGTAGTGACTCATTTTTATAATGACATCAAAAATACACAATCTGTGCAAGTTAGTCAGGAAGTGGTTCAAATATAGATTACAAGATTTGAACATGTTAAAAGTTTTCGTGTTGTATCAGCTGTTTAATTGTTCATTTTACGACTTGATCAACAAATTATTGTGTTGATCATTATTGTCAAACTTTAATACCCGTAAAACTTTGGTTCTCGAATCAAATATCAGCATTAGAACTAGGACAACGGACAACATATGGCTTTAGGCAAGTTTGAACGTGTTGTTACAGTAATTAGTACACACTACACACTACAATAGTTGTGTTTACATAATAGCTATAATAGGGTTATTAATTATAATAAGATTACATGTTGTTAGACTCTCAAAAGTGATTATCAGTTTGTGAGATCCCTTGAGGAATTATTGGGTGTCAACAAAGCGCTTTTCTCTCGTTCTAGTTGTCAAATCTCTTCTTATAAATACATCAGTGAGGACAGATCCAGCTCTCTTTATTTAGATTTTTAGAAGTATCCGGTTAGAAGTTAATTGCTTCGCGGCTTCTTCTCTGAAATAATCATTAGTTTAGGAATTAGTGTATTCTAAATCTAAATCCAAAAGTTTGGTCATCTTTTTACGAAGCCACTTCCCGTCCTCTACAAACTAACAACATTGGAGGCATCCTCGCGAAGTGGATCCCTGCTTAAAGATCATTTTATATATCCATTGGCTCTTATTTATAAACCAAGATCTACAAATCTTATATAAAATACTTTTATCTACGATTGATAAGAAATATAAACATTATATCTCTGTTTAGATGCGTTGAAAGTAATTATTTACGTACTTGTATTTATCGGGCATGCGCGTCTCATAGTTCTGAAGAATTCCTCTTCATTACCACACTAGTGCGGTAAAGAAGAGGAATTCTTCAGCTTTACGCACGATTAGCTAGTTTGTTTACATTTAACAAAACAAATTTGCTGTTTGTTTAATTAAAGTAGCTGTTTATATCGAGTTTTTAGTGAAAAACAATGAGTGAATTAAGTGACTTTAATGAAAATGTGGAGAATAATACTCCTCCAGAAATAATTAATTCGACAAAAAATACAACTCAAGAATTAATGCCATCTTTATCAAGAGAGAGATACGAACTTACATACAGCAAGTTTATTTTTTTCTGTATTTATTATTAAATCTAACAATCGTAGATAAAGTACGGTACGCAACTCGAGCGAAAACGGCATTTTGAATTGCTCGTGTGGTTTTACTACCCTGGCTGTCGCTCGGGTGCAAACTCCACACTCGCATGCAAAATGCTACTTTCCGCACTCGACGCGTAATGTACTATTAGAATTAGATTGGCAAAATTTAAGTTTTGGTAAGAACATAACATACATTATGTAGCAGGCTTTTACCCTTAATTATGCCCTGTAGACCTCAAAAAGGTAGTTAATGTAAATTTAAAAAATCGGTCCGAGACAACTCAGACAAACTTCCCTTATATACGCGTTCATAATTATTTAGCCCCGTGTTTTCCATTTATTAGTTTTCGTACGTACATTTAATTATTATTGAGCTTTTCATAAAAATAACTTCTCCCGGGTGGGGAATCGAACCCGGGCTCTCTCGGTCCACGTTTTAAGCTTTTTTCTCAGGAACTTGATTTTTCCCGGGAAAACGGCTTATATCGTTGGATTCGTAATTAAATGGATTAAATGGATTTTTTTTCTCGTTTTTTCAGAGTTTTTGGGGAGTAGCGTCCCTAAATTTGGAGCTAAAATTAATTTCTCGATTTCGCCTCAGGGAATGATTTTTCTGAACATGTATGCCAAATTTCGTCAAAATCGGCCCAGTAGTTTAGGCTCCAGGCGTTTGCACAGACAGACGACAGACGACGGACCACTTTTTTGGACTCAGGTCCCCTGAGTCCATAAAGTGAGTCAAAACGTGTAAATCCATCAAAATCGAATTTACGCGGCATCACAATACTTTCTCTTTATATGAGAAAGTAAAAACACGAAAACGAAAATTTTCTCATCGAGTAGATTATTACAGTAAATAGACTACAATCTAGTTTTTTTTTTTTTAATATTTAAAAACCATGGTAAGTAATTAAAACCCTTTTACGAGCAGTATGTAATCTCAAATCCGGAATAACTAATTATAACAAGCAAGAAAATCAAGGAGGCCATTGTCCTGCTCTGCCTTCTTCCGGGCATCCATGATTCATCATGATTAAAATAAAACTGTTGAAAAAGAACATTTACATTTTATTCAAGGTTTCAGAATTACACGTGTAAATCTCAAGGTAAGGATATACCAATATCAACTTCAATTCTATAGTAGAAGAGTTGTTTACAACTTATTCTTCTATATCTTGGATAAAATTCCACCTTAACTAAATGCAGAACTACTAATCTAAAGTTTAAATAGCATTAAAATCACTTAATAAGATATAGCTGACAGCAAGTTGATCGCTGTAATTAGAGTAAAGTAATTAACACTAATTTACGGAGTTTTAGTTCTACTTTTAGTTGCCTACGGTATAAACCTGACATAATAATAATATAATTTATTAATTACCAATAAACTTATAACTATAATTTTGTATCAAATAAAATTATAATTTTCTATCTTCAATTATACTAACATATTAATCCAAATTTATAAATAAAAAATAAAGAAAGATATTATATCGAACATAGACAAAAAAACAAAACAACACTGGTTGACATGTAGACACGCAGGTTGTCCAACAATACCACTACTTATGTATATATTATTATCATTCTATCTAGAGCTCTGACGTAAATAGTTTTTAATTAAAACAAATTAGTATTCAACCTGTAGAAACCTTCTATTAATTTTTATTGTATTATTGTTTTATTTCAGGCCTCTTTGCATTTTTAAACAGTTTTAGAATAAGAATAATATACAATTACCTTGCACACAGTCTGAAATGTTAAAAACAGGTTTACCCATTATAACAAATGAAAATCAAGAAGAATAACATAATTTTATTATTGAAGTGAAACTTCTTTGGCGGCGGTAGAGTGAATTATTTCATATAGTGACATCGTGTAACGAAGTTTGCGATACGAGACTCGTCCAAGTGTAACATTTTTACAGATTAATTGTATTATATCTATTTAAAGACCAGCAAATCAAAACAAACATTTATTTTTATTGGAATAAATGTGGTTGCCTTAGCGTAGCAATATATTTTTTTTCAATTAAATTTCCCATAACCATTTCTTAATACTGAAATAATAAATTCGTCAAAAAATGAAAGAGAGCAATGCATTCTAGAACTTAAGTTTCACTTCTAATGCGTGAGAGCCTCTCACATTTTTACTTTTCCTCACTACCTAAAATAGGAAAAGTACTGTTTTCACAAAAAAAATGTTTTCGAGATTTCGACGTAATTATCCGTTTTGGGTGTTTTTAAGACCTCCTGAGTGGTTTTCAGCATGACGTCTGTATGTATGTATGTGTGTTATCATCGTAGCGCCTAAGGTATTTAACCTAGAGAGTTGAAACTTGGCAGAAAAATCAGTCCTTACCTGTAGTGGTGCCGCCCAGAAAATCAGATTTTTCCGCCATCTTGAACCCAGTTTGTTGAGTCTGCAAAAATTTTAAAAAATCGACAATGGTCCTGATCGAGTTGAAGTTTGGCAAGAATATACCTCCCTGCCATTTTGAAGTTATCAATTTTTGATTTTTTAAACTTTGGCGGTTAATAATACCAAAAGTATAAATAGGTTTTTGACGTATAGCATATCGTTGGAACCGGAAAAAATTAAGGAACAAATATAAAAAACCCCAATGAAATTCCATTGATTAGTTTAAAAGTTATAAGCGAATATAATTATTTATTAGTGCGATAATTTTGATGACGTCAAAGTTTGTTTACATCTGTAAAAATACCGCCAAACTTCAAATAATTAAATAAAATATAGGTATTAAAAATAAGGTTTTTTTGAAGAATGATAATAAATCAGTTTGTTCAGAACGGTCACCCATCCAAGTACTGACCACGTCCAATGCTGCTTCCTCCTTTTTATACTAACTTCCGGAAATATCTGCGGCCACACGGAAAAGTATATTTATGTATTTTTTGTTAGTTATAATGACGAACTCTAACTACAAGAATATACACATAATACGTACGATATAACTCAATCGAATACACGAATTTAATAAAACACATAGAACAGGAGAACAGAGAAAAGTCACACTGACAGATCTAAATAATAACAAAAACAAACTCCCACTAAACCCTCAATACAGAGTTGACAATGTGTGAGTGAGATATAAATTCAACCTAACATTTTTTCCTTATTTTTAGGGCCTTACCTTATATTATAGGGTTGGGAGGGGGACACTTTTCTTGGAGGGGGTTTTGGTTTGGTAATTTCGAGGGTAATATGGCCGCCATTTTGGATAATATTTGTAATATAATCTTCATTTAAATATCTTTACAATGATACCCCAATCAAAAATTACAAAATATAAAAAAAAGTTCGCAATATTTTTATATTTATCACCAAAGAAAAAAATTGAAAAACGGGGGGGGGGGGCAGGACCCCCCCCCCCCCCCTTTCAAGAATGTGTCCCCCCCCTCCAATAATGTACTGCTGTCGACGCCCATAGTTGACTGAACTACTAGTATGGATTGTGAAAGGAAGGAAATGAAGTGCAGAAGTATGGGAACTTGCCGAGGGGACTTCTAATCCCCGGGCTCTACTTGGGGTGCTTGTAAGTTCCTACTTGGGGTTATCCAATCAAAGTTTTCCTAACCAACAAACTTGATTCGTTCCTGCCTATATTGACTTTATTTTGATGACTTGGTTGAAGAAGAGTTAATAGAGCATTGCGTTAACTTTCCGCAAGGTCATTATTAGTACTTAACTGTTTTATAGTAAAGAGAAAGCTTAAGAATCGCATTTAAAACGCCAATTACTGAACAGAAGCGTCCAGTAACAATAAGCCATGGCGGAACACCAAGGTCTTGTTAAAGGTCTTGAAGAGTGGAAAATAATATTACTATTAAAATTTGTGTAATCATAGTCAGTGGCGTATCCAGCGGCTAGGTCTGGAGGGGGCACATTCTAAGTCAGTTTAGATTGGGGGGGGGGGGGGGGGATTTGTAGTGGTAACAAGAAAAGGGAACTCCTTATTCTACAAAGCAGCTACCCCCCCCCCCCCCCCCCCCCCCCCCAATAAAAAAAAAATCTCCACGCCAAGTAACAATAACTATTTTAGAACATATTTGTTAGAAAATGATATGCTGATGCTGATGCTTACTGCAGTACCATATCTTACTGTAAGTTATGGGCGTCGTCTGCAGTTAATTACGGGGGGGGGAATATGGAGGGGTATCCGGGGGGGGGGCCTCCCCGAAAAACTTTGATAATAATATGACATCTCAAAACAGCACTTTTATGCATTTCTGAGGTGAAATTGAATATGAGGTGAATGTAAAAATATGTATTAAAAATAAATGCGGTGTATTTTTTTTTTACTCTAAGGGGTCTGGGCCCATCTGGGGGGGGGGGGCACGTGGACACGAACTTAGCTTGAGTATTGGTACAAGAACATGTATATCAAGTTCCAAAGAATTCGGTCAATATTTATTCAAATTATCGTCGACCAGACAGGGTACATAGTTTGCGATAAACACCTCAATAACACTGTTCTGGACAAAAAAAAAAAAGCTTCAGAATGTAATATGTAGTACATTACACCGTCTAGTGCGGAAAATAACATTTTGCATGCGAGTGTGGAGTTTGCATCCGAGCGACAGCGAGAGTGGTAAAACCACATGAGCAATGCAAAATGCCGTTTTCGCACGAGTTGCGTACCGTATATTTATCTACGATTGTTAGATTTAAATAATAAATACAGAAAAAAATAAACTTGCTGTATGTAAGTTCGTATCTCTTCTCTTGATAAAGATGGCATTAATCTTGAGTTGTATTTTTTGCCGAATTAATTATTTCTGGAGGAGTATTATTCTCTACATTTTCGTCAAAGCCACTTGATTCATTCACTGTTTTTCACTAAAAACTCGATATAAACAGTTACTTTAATAGAAGAATAGCAAATTAGTTTTGTTAAATGTAAACAAACTCGCTAATCGTGCGTAAAGCTGAAGAATGCCTCTTCTTTACCGCGCTAGCGTGGTAAAAAAGAGGAATTGTTCAGAACTATGAGACGCGTATGCGCAATGAATACAAGTACGTAAATAACCACTTTCTACGCATCTAAACAGAGATATAATGTTTATATTTCGTATCAATCGTAAATAAAAGTCCTTTTCTGAAATATTTTTGTGTGCTGAATCCGAATTGAAGTAAACAATTCTTCTATACGTACAGTTTTCCCGGAATATGGCCTAAACTTCGGAAAATTTGGTTTTTTGGGGGTTTTCGACACAATTTTGCGCTAAAAAAATATCTTGGGCGTTTGAATATCTTGAAGAACAAAAAAAAACAACACGTCAAAACAAATCTGCTAACCTTACTTTTTTAAGATTGAAAAATAAGAAACAAAAAAAATAATCGATTTTTCCTCACATTGAGTATTTGTAATTACGTGTTTAGTTATATAACAAATAATGTTTTGTAACTTTTTCTGATTTTGACTGATATTATTCTAGATTACAATTTATGTGACCTAGGGGGGATGGCGCAAAAGAAACATTTGGGGGGGGGGGAGATATTGTTTTTCAGAATTTCATATTTATTTGAAAATAAGTGCATACAAGTTTTTTTTATTATCCCCCCCCCCAATGTTTCTCGTACCCCCCCTCGGTCACATATATTGTAATTCTCTAGAATAATGTTAGGAAAAAAATTACAAAACATTTGTTATACATATAACTCAAAAAGTAATGGAAACAGACGCAATAGGAGTGAAAACGATTTTTTTGTTTTTTATTTTTCAATTTTCTTAAAAAAGTAAGGTCAGCAGATTTTTTTTTACTTTAGATTCGTATTATTCATGGTTTAAAGATATTCAATTCAAATATATATTTTTTACAAAAAAATGTTTTGGCACAAAATTGGGTCGAAAACCCTCAAAAACACAATTTTTCCCAACTTTAGGCGCATTTTCCGGGAAAACTGTACGTATTGGAGTCGTTTTGACTTCAGATTCGGATTCAGCTACCTCGAAAACATAAAGTTAAGATGTCATTTTCATGGAGCCCGAAAGTTCGTTAAATATTGCAGAACAGTGTAATTTTAGCTAGATTTGATGCCCTATTTTACTTTTAAAAGTTTATCAAAGGAATGAACAAGGAAAAAACAAGAGTAAACTTTGGAAAACCCCAAAAGATATTTACGAATCAAGGTTAATTATACTTTTATGTTTTAGAAATATTGTCGGAGGAAAAGAAATTAACTAAAAAATTATAAAGACGTTATCGATGACTTATTAACTTGAAAAGGTAAAAAAAAAAAAAAACCCTCTTTCGGATGTTCCGTTTTCAAGTATTCTTGTTACTTGTTTAGGCCAGGTTTAGCTTAGGTAAGGAAATGTTTGGCTTAGTGTGCAGATGCTCTGACGTGTTACGGGGGGGGGGGGATGACGTCACCATATCCCCTCCACCCTCCCTTGCTGACGTAATAACACAAGAACGTCCTCATGGCCACACTTGTGGAGCTATACCATTATCTTTTTTAATAACAACTGAAAATATATGTATACTTTATACTTTTATATCCATTTTAAATCCTAGTAAAAAAATAATATTAATATTTATTGACTGGGCCACTTGACTTTCTCTATCTATATCAAATAAAGGAAGTATCAACGGGAAAATAGAATCGAACTTGATAATGTGCCCAACTCATCACTTTTACTATGAGAAAATTCTTTAATTTTCCGTCACTCTCTGTAATTTCTGAATACTGAAGACTATGGATGCCTTGAAACTTTTCATAACAAAACATAATAGTACATTACGCGTCGAGTGCGGAAAGTAGCATTTTGCATGCGAGTGTGGAGTTTGCACCCGAGCGACAGCGAGGGTAGTAAAACCACACGAGCAATGCAAAATTCCGTTTTCGCACGAGTTGCTTACCGTACTTTATCTACGATTGTTGGATTTAAATAATAAATACAGAATAAACTTGCTGTATGTAAGTTCGTATCTCTCTCTTGATAAAGATGGCATTAATTCATTAGTTGTATTTTTTGCCGAATTAATTATTTCTGGAGGAGTATTATTCTCCACATTTTCGTCAAAGTCACTTGATTCACTCATTGTTTTTCACTAAAAACTCGATATAAACAGTTACTTTAATAAAAGAACAGCAAATTAGTTTTGTTAAATGTAAACAAACTCGCTAATCGTGCGTAAAGCTGAATAATTCCTCTTCTTTACCGCACTAGCGTGGTAAAGAAGAGGAATTATTCAGAACTATGAGACGGGCATGCGTAATGAATACAAGTACGTAAATAATCACTTTCTACGCATCTAAACAAAGATATAATGTTTATATTTCGTATCAATCGTAGATAAACATATAAATAAGTAACCAAATTCCAAAAGCAGCTATATCCAAAAAAAATGAAAAAAATGAGATATTGGTACCCCTGGATTTGTTTTTTAAAGCTCTACAAGGTTCTGCAGTTAAACAGTTCCTAAAAAAATTATAAACTTATTAAAATCTAGATTGAAATATGAGTGCGGTTACAAAAGGAGCTATATCCATAACTAATCCGAAAACAGCTATATCCTATGTACACATTATAGAGTTACTCTGAGCAAGGCTGCAAAATCATCTATATCCTTCTTTACACATTTCTATCTTCTTTTAAAAAGAAAAAAATATTATAGAAGAGAAAAAAGTAAACTAAAAAAATATTATAGTGGCTACACTGAATAAATAATAGTTTATAACAGCATTAATTGTTGGATAAAGCTGCTTTTGCTGCAGCACACCAATCCAACATGGCGGTGGGTTTGGTTGCAAAAGTAGCTATAAACAAAAACTGTGACAAAACCAGCTATGTGATTATTTCTTTTGTTTATTAAAAAGAAAATAATAGCCTGAGATTATAGGGCTTTTGTCCACTAAATGTATTATTAGTTATTGATTTTTTTTTTTTTTTTTTTTTTTTTTTTAAATAACCTGATAACACAATTTAATGAATTGCTAGACGTTTTTCGTGTTTTGCCAAAAAAAAAAATTTCAAGTGGATATAGCTGCTTTTGGTATTCAGCTACTCAAGTGTAAATAAAAATATGTTTGTGCGCATGTGAAACAGAAACAAATGGGCACAGAAGGTTGAAACTTATATGGGTCTAACAATGGGCAAATTATGACCTACAATCCGAATTTCAATAAAATCGGGCGTGCAGTTTTAAAGATATGTCCTACAGACTGACAGACACGGAACCAAAAATGTTTCCGGATTTTTTTAAAATCGGAGGCATAAACTTTTTTTTAAAAGAACTATAACATTAATATATAGGTTGATAGTTGATAGATATACACATATATATATATATATATATATATATATATATATATATATATATATATATATATATATATATATATATATATATATATATATATTATATAGAATATTTTGAAAGCACACTGACCCAAAATGTTGAGCAATATTTTCTGCAGAGTGAAAAAATAAATATTTGGGTTTCCAATATTTATTGTTTGTTTTATTTATTTTTTCATATATCATTCAGATATCTGATAGCAATATATATCTATAACCATAGATTACTACATTTTTTCTGTTATAAATAGATTATTAATATAAAGAAATAAAAAAAAGCGATAATAAAATACGTCATAATTTTTTATTTTAATGACGAATATTATTTATTTTATATTTGGTCAAGATACAACGCAATTTAATACATATTACGAATAAAAACAAAAACAAAAGTCTGTCAATTAGTGTGGCACTTAGCTTCCTTGCAGTATTACTATTATTGAAAGAGTGGTATTATTGAAAATTTGAACTAGTTTTTTAAAATGTCTCTGTATTGGGTATTGGTGCAGGCTCTATGTGCCAAATTTCAGCTAGATTGGATGACTGGAAGAAGGTTAATTATCCCCTTCAAAGATTTTGACGAGAGGCACGGAAACAAATCCAAACAAAAGTGAAGTTATTGCTAAGGATTTAAGAATAGTCTAACTTTTGCGACTTTTTTTTTAATAAAAAAATTCTTATTATGTTTAAAATGGTATTTAACCCAAATTAAACATAATTTGTCTTAATTCGAACATTTTGAGGTTCATCTATTTTTCTACTAGAAGCCACAATTAGTGTTATACCTATAATATTGCTTCCGAGCTTACCGAAGGTAACGGAAATTGTGTTCACTTTTGAGAACGAAAAAGTTTTATGTCTCCGATTTTAAAAATTCCAAGACAGAAATCCGTCTCAGACATCAGGGAACATTTTTGGTTTCGTGTCTGTCTGTCTGTCTGTGTGTCCGCGAATTATGAAACGTGTGACGATAACTTGAGTAAATGTAGACCGATTTTGATGAAATTTGGTAGATATGTTCATTTTACCAATGCCCAGGACGAGTTCGTTGGACAACGTTATCCGTCCAAGCGTTCACGAGCAACGGTCGCGTAAACGTGAACTTCAAATTTGAAATTGGAATTTTAGGTCGGGAAAAAAATCCAACTTTATCTATTCAATGAGACAAACATTTTTTTCAAATACAATTTTTTAGTAAAACCAACAGCGACACCGCTATGAAGTGTTAAAGATCGCTAAAACTATATTAATAGTTTTTACACAATAAACAATATAACAATAATTTGAATGTTAATATAACAATAAAGTACATGATAGGATGCGAGGAAGCTATGTGCCACACTAATTGGCAGTCTATTTTGATTTTCTTTTGTTTTAAGATGGTCTGGCCGGCTAAATCGGATTGTACGTGCCCTGGAAATTTCTTCGAGTTGGACCTCTACCTGGTTTATACACAGGAGGGTTGTTTTTCTTCAGAAAATGAGCGGAGCACCGCGAAGCGGCTATAGAAAATTCAAGGGTACACAAAATTAAGGTTTTTAATTTAATATGAGAGATTTTATCACCTAACCTCAAAGTGGGGGCACGTACAATCCGATTTTACCGGTCTGGCCATATGCATCCTTAATAATATCGTACAATTATTTTATATTGTATACATGTATAAACACAATGTAGCCCCTGAAATGTTGGGGGGGGGGGGGGGGGGTAAAAATGCACAGCTGAAGAGTTTATAATAAGACGTGTGAATCAGTTAATTTGCACATCTATCAGCAATGCCTCATATCTCTGAGAATAGAATAGAACAGAAGTGTTGGTTATTTGAAAAGAAATTTTATATACTCACGGCAGCAAAATTAAGCATTACTTAACTGTTTTTAGGCTGGCAAGTACTATTTCGCTGATTTGTCTTTAAAATATTAAAAACAAGCAGGTAAGTAGTTGAAACAGTGAGGAAAATATTGCCCTGCCTAGGTAGGAAAAGTACAGTGTTTACCAGTGCGTCTCAAACATCTGTTTTTGTTTGTGTTTAGTTTTATTTTAATTTAGTTTTATACTTGTTTTATTACTACAAAGCAATGTTATATTATTAATGTAATAATATGTTTCAACATCTATTATATAACAAGGCAAGTAAGAAGAAATACCGTATTGTATAAGGCGCATCCCGATTTTCGAACCCAAAATTTGGAAAAAACATTAATGCATCGAATATAAGACAGGGCACCCTGTTCCTGAGGGAAAATCTTTCGTTCTCTTTTTTACTAACTTGTTTAGACGTCAAATTTAGGCAGTCTACCATAATATGGATATTGAATCTTTATTTAAATGTAACATAAATTTGAATCTTTATTTAGATGTAACATGAATTTAAATCTTTATTTAGATGTAACATAAATTTGAATCTTTTTTTAGTTGTAACATAAATTTAAATCTTTATTTAGATGTAACATGAATTTGAATCTTTATTTAGGTGTAACATGAATTTGAATCTTTATTTAGATGTAACATGAATTTTAATCTTTATTTAGATGTAACATGAATTTGAATCTTTATTTAGATGTAACATGAATTTGAATATTTATTTAGATGTAAGACAGACACTATGCTGGCAGAGAATGGACAAGGTTAGATTCCTAGATTTCATACAAAAATAGTCTGGCAGAAATGTTCTATTTATTCTCGCAAATCATTTAAATTATTACCAGGGAATGAAATAAACAATCGACTTTAAATACCCCAAATACAAATGTGGAGCGTATTGAGTGGAGGAGGTCTAGGTAACCACAAAACCAGGTCCCTCACGCCTCACGCCCTATCCACATGCTGCTGTAATTTGAATGTAGGAAATTTCTCACCATTATTGAAAAATGCACTCCTACTCTGCATAAATAATTTGGCTGTATCTGGAAAAATAGTTATTTATGCACCTAGAGAGTAAAGTAAGCCATTATTCCCTGAGCGAAAAAGTTGGTTCTTGAGGTGAAGCTGAAGGAACCATGGTCCCTAAATCCCGAGGCTCAGCCGAGGGAGATAATTATCGCGAGGGGAAGAATGGCACTTTACTCACGAGGTTCATACAATATTTTATCTCTAGTAGGGAGAAAATACACATTTTCATCCATTGCACAGTTTTTATTTATTATTTTAACAAATAACAATAATTATTAGCACTTTTAATAGCAGATATAAGAGATTCAATATTAAAAACAAATAAGAATTGGAATTAAACTCAAATAGAAGGTTATTTACATGCAGGTTATAAACAAGGTCGAAAAAGCAGTTTCGCCAACCTGATTTCAACAACTTCATTACATTAGCCATTCATTTTCTACTATTTATAAAATAATTAAGTTGGCAAACCTTACTTTTTCTCCCTACTTTTGAGTTCAGGGAAGAAAAGACTTACTTTAGTCCCTCTAAACTAATCCAAAATCTTAACTTTTTCTCCCTACTAGAGATGAAATATTTTATGAATATTTTTTAAAAATGAAATATTCGTAAGCCCTTATTCCTTAAAGTTACCACAAAGGAGATTAGTTATTATAGTCACCCTTGTTTAGATTGACCCCTAATGTATGGTTAAAGCTAAAAGCAGTGGGAGTGGGCCCGCAACAAATCATCCGTCTAGGGCCAAGGGACTCACATACTCTAAATCAGGCCCTGGTTGTTTCGGGTAGTTCAGATCATTAAAATTTACCAAAAAAAGGAAATATGTCAAATAAATTAATAACTTTTGAACAAAAGGAATCTTTGCTTAGTGATCTACTCGATGAGATCTGAGTGAAACATGCCTCGCCTCTCAGCGATTCCAATTCACTAGAATTGTCAAAAAAAAAAAAAAAAAAAAATCAAATTTTGTAAATAGTTATAATTTTATTGATTTTACATAAATACAGACTACCACTACGATTTCATTTTAACTGTATATAATATATACATGACAACAACAATAACAACAACAAAATTAATTATATATTAAAACATTTACACCATTTTTCAATTTTTTTTTTTACAATCAAAATTTAATAATAATAATGTGCACATATGATTAAGTGAATGAATGCTGCAATTTCATTTTAAAATGTTTATTCTCATAAACTTAAAAATAATTTTTAATTTAAGAACCCAGCAGAATTATATCAAGAGCATTAAAAGAAAACTAGGGAAATATTATTGGTTTAAATCTGCAAATTCTACTTCTATTTGTTAGTTAATGCAGTGGAAACCCTCTTAAACCTTACGATTGAGCCCGTGCTAGTAAAACTAAATGTTTGTTTCTTGTAACTAGCAAATTTAAATTTAAGACATTTCAGTATACCATACAACAATATGTCAGCTGCTCAACTACAACAGTAAATGGACCTATTATCTTTCATATACCAAGTCAAAAAGGTCGGTGCTATGGCTGCTGTCTTAGCAATTACCTCCAGTCAAGCAGCTGGTTGAACTAAGATGTTCAGATAAGAGGGCTTTTACTGAACCATAGTAATAAATATTTTGTTTCATGAATTTTTAATGATTCTATATACAATAACAGATATTTACAACCATGTTGTTTTCTTTAAAAAATCACAAATATTCATCAAAATGTTTATATAGATGATGGCCGGCCATTTGGTCATATTTTCATCTTAAATTGAAGTACTATAATAAACTTCTATCTGTCCATTTTGCAAACAAACGAGTATTAACAATAATAAAGGAGCTCTACTAAATAAAAATGTATCTAATTATAATAGGTTTGTTCCAACCCCGCTATTTGTACCGTCCTTTGTATCGTCCCGCGGATCGTTCGAGAATCGTTTAGGACAGGTTTTATACGCATGCGCTAACATTGTACTGTAATAAAATCATGTCAGGTTGGAACGAGTTTAGGACTATTATTCGCACTGTATTAAAAACATTAAGGAAACCTAACAGTTATGAAACCTTCCTGTTGATATTTGTAATTATTGACATAACTGCGCATGTCATACAAACCAGTACATGGTATTGTCAAAGGATCGTTGGGACCGTACAGTGAACGGTTCGCAAACGATCCCTGCCGGGGTTGGAACAGTTTCGTGTACGGTACGAAACACTGTCCCAAGTCAGCTTGGAACGGCTTTTATCTACTGCGCATGCCGGTGATGATCCCGCGGACGGTACAATGCTCGCTTGGAACAAACCTATTAATACATGTCTGGGGAAAAAACAACTAAATTTATAGGTATAGAAATATATTTTTGTTTGTGAATAATATGTATATTTTTCGTGTTTATAATTTATTTTTTCATTAAATTTTCCCAGTACGAATTAAAAGCTTATTGTTTTACAACTATTGCAATAAATATAATGTAAAAAGAATATAATTTTTAAAATAAACAAAATTCATACTTATGCGCTTGAATATTGAATGTGATTCAAGGTTAAAATATATACATTATAAATAATGATTTTTGAACAAAAACAAACACCAATTTAGACTCTAATGTCCAATAGAGCAAGGTTCGATCCTGTCACCTAAAGAAGGGTCCCAGCAAGGGGGGGGGGGATGTATGTATATTACAAGCATGATGTATATGTATATAATATTATACATATTGTGTATATTTATACATCAGTGTTAGTTACAGGGAGAGGGAGCCCCTGTATTTACTAATCCATGGTGAGAACAAAATTGAAATACATTTAATAAATTAATGATATATCTGACACATTGCATTAATTTGAAGCATTATTAGTTTTAGTATCTACAGGGCTCGATTTGAGGCGGAATGGCGTTCCGGGACCTCTCTCTCTCTGATAAATAAAAAAAAATTACCGGCACTAAAATTTGCACTTAGAGTGTGGGTTTATGTCTAAAACTGCTTAAAATGCTGTTTTAGAACGATTATTTTTCAAATTTTTCCCGGGGTAGGACCCCGGAACCCCCCGTCTATAGAGGGGGGGGGGGGAGGGTATGTTGTAGTTCCGGCACCTCAATTTCTAGAAATCGAGCACTGCACTTATTATATTGTTAACTATTTATCTATTTAAACCTCTCAAGGACATTTTAAAAATAATTTTATTTACTAAAAAAGATATACACAAAAAAGCTAATGGAATGTAAATTAAATTATTTACTATACATTGTAATAATTGAGAAGAACAAGGGAAAAAAATTAATTACAGGGGGAAAAAAAGTTACAATTAAAAATAAAGTAAGTACTGGAACATTTTGTTTGCCACATGAGCTTTTACAGTTAATATAATATGTTTATAAATCCTGTCAAAATTAGCTTCAAGCTCCTTTTGACAAGTAAGAGAAAGGGAGGTTCCCTTACCTCAAAGAGTTATGTACGTGGGACACTTGCCCCCAGTATAATTCCAGGGTTTAATACTTGTCAGCACATTATTATAGTAACCTTCCCCCGTCTTCACCAGCTATCATCATATCAGAGTTGTCAGCCAAAGTTGATTTTTGCTGAGCGTCCAAGGTAAGGGAATCTCCTCAATAGCAGTATTTCAACACTATTTTTGATCCAGTTTAGAAATAAACACAAAAAGTAAATTTAAAGCTAAATAGACGGTCTGTAAGCTTACTAAAAACGTAGAATTTGTTGTCAATTTTGACAGCAGCTTATATGATTTTTTTTTTATATATATATATATATATATATAAGAGTGGTGAATTACAAATTTTTTAATTTTTATTTTAAGTTTCCTACAAAATGGAGAGGGGTTACAAAAAAAAGCGTGAAAATAAAAAAATAAAAAAATTGAAGGGGGGATGTTGACATCTAGAAGGCAAGGCCAACTAGGCAAACAATAAAGTCAATTTAAGAGTGCCTCCCAAGGGCCTAGTGGCTTAACTTTTTCCCCTCACATAGATTGGCCAACCTGAGCGGTTAAAATTAACTCTTTTCTTGATCGTACTGTAGAGCTTGACCAAAGAATGAAGACTAGAATCCAAAAGGATGCGAGAAAACCTTAAAAATCAAAATTGTTAAATTTATAAATGACTGAAATTACGAGCTGCTGTGAAAAAATCTTAACAAATCATTATAAAGAGGAAATTTGATCACATATATATGGTTTTTTTTTTAATAGATCGTTTACGAGTTTTTTTATTCTATGATGTTTACTCGGCTTGCGCTACAGTGATAGTCTTGCCCTTGGGGTCGTCGAAACGGTCCATAGTTCTGATATCCATCATCATGATGATAGCCCACGACAGGATGATAGCGAGGATGACAGTCACAAAGATACCCATCAGGATCGGTATGGTGAAGTACACCGGTGGATTGTCACCGAACTTGTTAGACTGAGCCAGAGATTGAACCTAATTAACACCAGAGATAGATAATTAAAAGACAAATCAAATTGAGACAGATAATTATGTATCAGGTTAAAAACATAATACAGATTTTTTGAGTAAATTATTATTAATATAAGGTGGCTCCCCTCAGAGCGTTCAGGACTTTAAATATGTTCATTTTCCGTATCAGTAATCAGCGTACAGCTATTCCAAATAACAGCACTTTCTTTCTTCATGGTATTTACTTCAAATGGTTGCTTTGGCTGGACTAAACAAGATAAGGCTGATTCATACAACACCAATCCGTTCCAGAGCAAAAGCTAGGTCCAGGCAGTATTGTCTAATGAGCAGAGACCTTCAAAATGTAGCATTTATTTTTACGAAATGTAGCACTAATAAGTGTGGCAATATGGCACTTATTTTGGCCAAATGTGGCATTTATTTTAGCTAATGTGACATTTGTTTTTCAACTTTCCAACCCCCCCCCCCCCCCCCCTATCCATTGTACAAGGGATATTAAATCGTGCAACTTGAGTCATATTAACTACTTTATTACCATTTACAGGTATCTTCAATACCCTACAATGACCCACATTGACCCGTGATGAGCTAGAGCTAATGGCTCCTAATCCTTAGGGTAGTGACACACTTCGCCACCCGGGTGGCGCCACTTGCTTCTGACACCTGTCTTGCGTTTTTACTTTTTTCGGGCAGTCGAGAAATGGAGCTGTGCATGCATATCATTATGTTCGTGAAAGAAGAAGGAAAAAAGGCGTTTTTGGATTCATCGAATAATTTCAGACAAAAAGAACACTAGTTTGTTTCACACAGTGTACCCCGAATCAAAGAGGACAATAACAATTTTTGCCGAATGTCTCGTGGAACTTTCAACGGAGTGCTTCGAATATTAAAGAACAGTTTGACCAGTAAAGACACTTATACGAGGGATGCAGTTAGCCCCTGATTTGATTTCCCCTAGATTTGATTTCCTCTAGATTTGATTGAATAAGTGGGGGCTGAGTAGCAGTGGCTTGGGTGGCAACGTCTGACGGGTTCAATTAAAAACAATGGGCTGACCGGGTGGCGGCTAGACAGTGGGACGGTGGACAGGGTAGTGCTACCTGGCGGGTGCCGCAACCTCGTGTGGCAGGTTGCATTCTATTCTCGTTGGAAGCTTGGATGACGAAGAGTGTCACTACCTTAAGATAGGAATCCCTCCTGTCACTTGGAGAATCCTCAGCACCTTGGAATCATGCCCTGCAAGGGCATATCTTACCTGGTTTTACGGGTTGTATCAGAACCCCTTAGAATATTAGAATATTTCAATTTTTTCTCAGAACTTGGCCAAAATATGGCACAAATTGTGGCATTTTACCGAAAATCGGCAAAATGTGGCTTTTTAAAAAAAAAAATAGGCAAAATGTGGCATTTTAGAATGGCGCCATGGCAAAAAGGCATTTGAAGGTCTCTGCTAATGAGGTTTCAATGGAGACATACACCATGACGGGACCTATACAAACCCCGACCTGTTTTTTTTCAGAACCTGTACTGTGTAATATGAATCAACAGCTTTTACACTAAAGATAAGAAAAAAAATAGTCTGCCAATTAGTGAGGATAAAGACATATATAAGGATGACAAAAGTGGGATAATTCACAGATATGATAACACACATGGATATAACGTTTTAAGATATACAAATATTAAAGTAAAGATAGACAATCTAAAAAAAAGGAATGAAAATAATGTGATGAGTAAGTACTACAATGGAATAATACAAAACAATGCCTAGTCAGGTCTGCTAAACCAGGCAAAAAACATTTTGAAAAAAAATAACTTAAATCTAAACAAAGATTGTTCTTATTATTAAATGTCAAATGAATAAATATTGTTTTGACTCAATGACTCCCATAGTTAAGTGTGAGAATCGGATGTGAATATTAAATTGAATTATCTTAATGTTAGATTATGAAGGGTTATGGTCCCGGCATCCTTCCACTACGCAGTTACAGGTTACAGTTATCTTAAGCGTACTAATTAAGCGTTAATGTCGGCAAGAGAGATGATAAGTTTGCTGTGAGTTAGCATGACAGTAAACCAGTCGGTTAGTGGTGTACATGAGGTTATCGACACCTATCTGGGAATAATTTAGTTACTTGGTCCGTAAGATTCCTGTCGGTATCACGTTCGACACGAGATGCGGAGCTCTGCGGAGCATCTGAACATAGCTGGTATGCACGAACATAGCTACAGTCATTACTTGTAGAAATCTGCGGAAACAAAAAGGAATTTATAAACATACCTATAGCATGTGGTAACCTAGCTGCAGTCACATCAACCAATAACAGGACGACAAAATCTCAAAGTGCACATCTAATATGAACAGTTGCTTTTGTTCACGTACAATTCAAAGACAGCGTCTTCTCTGTAGACACAGCTGGTATGCAATTTTTAATATTTCGTAAAGGATTGGAGCTTTTTAATTAAATTTGTGGAAGGCAATAATGGATAATTTGGATTATATATTTTTAAATGGAAATTTTTGATTGGACTTTTATTAGGATTGTTTGCAGGTATTTAAACGGGCATCATAGGCAGTCAGTGGACTGACTTAAGAAGGGACCAAACTGGCATTTGCCTAGTAAATTGAGGGAAACCATAAAAAAAACCTCAATTAGATTGTATGTACACGAGTCCTTCCGGTAGAAAAAACTTTTCTATAGGCGGTTATTACTTTTTTAGGGGCTAAGGGGGGTAATTTATCTATTTATGTATTTTAGTGTGATTTAATATTTTTTAATTTTGAGAAAAGTATGGTCTTGATTTTTTTTTTTTTTTTTTCATTTTGAATTTCTTGGATTTTAAGTTCTTGGTATAATTTGTTACATTGGGGATTTATACTTCGGACATTCCAATAGGATATGGGTTATATTTTCTTCTTTAACTCGGTATGTATAACATATAGGCAAATCACTTAGTCCTATCATATAGTTGTATTGAATGCATCTTGCATGGTAACTTCTCAATCTATTAATTTTGATTCAATTTTTAAGTTTTTGGTAGTTTTCATACTACGGAAAGTTTAAATTTTAATTTAAATCAAATTATAATTATTATTAACTAAGCGATACAGACAGAGAAAAATACACTCCAGCGCCGGGATTTGAACCACGGGTCTCCTGTATTTCCAGTACAGATGCTCTTACCAACTAAGCTACGCAGGAGAATGATTTTTCTCTGCCGTAATCGATAACTAGTCCCGAATCCAAGCTTTCAATATTCATACACATTTATTACAAGTCAATATTTATGACATTAGAACTAAACCGAGAATTAACGCTTATAATTATAAAGTACTCAATTAGTACCTTTACCTTGTACAATCATACAGGAGACCCGTGGTTCAAATCCTGGCGCTGGAGTGTAATTTTCTCTGTCTGTTTCCCGTAGTTAATAATAATAATAATTTGATTTAAATTTAATTTTGATTATATTTCTACATGGTAGTTTTGATTTCCAAAACCATGGTTTAATTGGAACTCTTTTGACAATTAATTTGAAATTTCTTGCTTTTTCTGTTTCTTCTTGGAGTTTTATGTTCCATTTTTCAAACATTTTCTTTTTGGATAGAGTTATGAGGTCTCTTGTCGGTATTTTTTGGTCAGATTGTTTTCTAGGGGTTTTGGCAAGTTTGTCTGCTTCCTCGGTTCCTTTAATTCCTTGATGTGATTTGACTCATATAAATTCTATTTCTTTCTTGTTTCTTTTGATTTCTGCTATATTGTCTATACTATATATAAAACTAAGAGTGACAGTGACTGACTGATCAAAAATTCTTCCTCTTAGAGATTTGAAATTTGGTACATAGATAGAGTATACCATAAATAGAAAATTTCGGCCATTTTTATTTCGATATATGGCCACCATATTGAATTATAGCCGCCATCTTGGATTTATTCATCAGTAATTCTCGTACTTCACATTCACATAGAGATCTGAAATTTGGTACATAGATAGAGTGTACCATAAATAGAAAAGTAAGGCCATTTTTATTTCGATATATGGCCGCCATATTGAATTATAGCCGCCATCTTGGATTTATTCACATTCTATTATCTCAGCTTCCAGTGGACCTAGAGATCTGAAATTTGGTACATAGACTTATGGTAGCTTAAAAAGAAAATTAAAGGTACTTTCACTGCAACATATGGCCGCCATCTTGGATTTAATCAGATACTATTATCTTAGCTTCCAGTGGATTTAAAGATCTTAAATTTGTTACATAGACTTATTGTAACTAAAATTGAAAATTGAATGTAGAATAAAATAGAATAATTGAAAATGCATAACTTTTACTAAAATAAGAAATTATGTAACAATAAAAATATATTAATTATATTGTTTTAATTATTATTTACATACAGCGCCAATTTCTAGACGGATAAGGTGAGCGAAGCGCACCGATCCGGCTAGTTTAATATATTCATGAAGATGTGATCCAAGTGTGTAGTGTATGAAATGTTATATAATTTTTTTAGAACTTCCTGGTTGTCACATGCTTGTTTTCTTTGTTCTAATGGCACGTCCTAAATCATTTTGCCACTGTTCTTTTGCAATTTATTTATTTTTAACCTTTTTTAGTCTGTGTGGTGGTCTAGGAAGGGTTTTTGTGAATTTTTAAGTAAATTTATTGCGTTTTCAAGTCTTTAAGGAGTTTTATCTTTTTAATTTTTTCAAAATTTATTTTTGCTGTCAATGTTATAACAGGACTGTGCAGTTTAATCTTAATTACCCATAAGAATCTATGTTAAGGACTTTATGAGAGCAACTCAAAAATGTACATCAGATTCATTTTAAGGTACCTCTCCAGCCAACGTTTACCACCATCAAATGTTTCACTATTTCATTTCAGTATCATCAGCATAAAACACAATTTTATACAAAATAAATTCGGTTTTACTCTAAAACTGACGGGCGCAAAGAAGTCTGCATTTAAAGGGAGACTATTGATTTTAGATTGAAAAGCGGCCAGTCAATTTTTCTATAAATAGTAGATTTTAACTAAAAACGATGAATTTACCTGCAAATCCTTGAACATTAGCTTGGTGGTTCCGGCAGAAAACTCGAAGGGTGTGTCAGATTTAAACGGAGTACCGACGGGTTTGGAAATATCAGAGCTTGGCATCAGCGTCAGAGAGTCATTTAATGTTACACTGGCTAGCGTCCAATATGCTGAAAACAACATGAAACAAGTCAACTTAGTAGTTCCTACCCACATGTTGTACAACTTAGTAGTTCCTACCAACATGTTATACAACTTAGTGGTTTCTACCAACATGTTGTACAACTTAGTTATGAATAAAACTCAAAAAGATAAAACCTTTCAATTAGTATATGGTCAAAAATCTCAATAGCTAATGTTTAATATAGGGGTCATTTCAAAATTTAATTTTTCAAAAAAATTTGAAATAATTGTAGTTTTTTTCACTGCTACCATGTTTTTATGGCTCCCCTAGTAACTTCCCTTTGTACGCACGCATAATCACCAACATTTGCAATAATATTGATTTTTAAAAAAATCGCTTGAATCTAGAGAGTGAGATTCAAGTCTAGGTAATGAGAAGCTTAATAAATTAATTAATAAAATATTATTAATAATATTATACCTTAATAAAATATTTGTTTAAAATAAATGAGCTCTTTATGAAGCAAAATCACAGTTGGTCCGTTTAAAAAATGAAAAATCTTGCTCACAAAAATAATTATTTTAAGTACATTACAAGTCAACATTTAGAGGATTGTGATAAGGAGTGGTCACGACTTGAAGTAAATCAACTTTAAAAAAGTAAAAATATTTTAAATAAAATGTTTAATATGATTGTTTCATCAAGATTCTCGCTCCCTAGGTGAATGGAATTGTTCTATCAGACTAGGGAGTGAGAGGCTAGGGAGTGAGGTTTTAGTGCCAAATGAGATATTATGTGAACAGGGATGACTCCAGGTTGATCCAACTTATGTCCAAGACTGTATTCTAAAAACTGTACTATAAATTAAAAGCAATAGTAAAAAATCACTTTCCTTCATTCAATTATAATGTGCTAGGGAGTGAGGATGAATAAAAATACTTGTTAACAGTCAGTACTAAACCACCATAAAAGATAAGAAGTCCTGGATTGTAACCTGATAAAACCTACTTCTATCCAGCATGTGGAATTAGTTTTGCCTCTTTATGAAGCTAGACCAACAAATATTGCTTCTCTACAAGTTTGGTGGCCATTTTTAAAAAGTTCTAGGGAGTGAGGTAGAAACCTTGTGACACATATAAAATATGCTTTTTAGTAAGCTAATAAGCAGAAGTTAACCCTTTTGGACCACTTTATGGAAAATACAGGTGAACTCTCACAACCTCTCCTATTGGTTAATTAAATTTTGGTTCCTAAATTAGTTAAAAAAAATTAGGTGAACTTGGCCACCCCATGCTTGTGACAGGCTAGGGAGTGAGAAAATAACATATATTATGTACTTATATTTTTAATTCCCTAGTAGTGGACCCCAGCCTGTCAAAAATTTAGTGGATATGTTCCCTTATATTCTTAGGTAATTTTTTTTAAAAAAAAACACTTGTTCTTTATGATAAACACTTTTCTTTTTATGGCCCTGTGACACGAATTGTACCGAAATTTTGAAATGACCCATACACCGATTTTTATAACTTTATTGTAGTTTTTTTTTTACAAAACAAAACACATTTAATTTTGTATACGAAATTTACCATAAACTATTGATAATTTGGATAGTTACTCCCAGGGCTCGATTTGAGGCGGAACGGCGTTCCGGGACCTCTCTATGTGAAAAATAAAAAATAAATTATCGGCACTATGATTTGCACTAAGAGTGTGGGTTTATGTCTAAAACTGCTTAAAATGCTGTTTTTGAACGTTTATTTTTCAAATTTTTAAGGGACCCCCCTTCTATAGGGGGGGGGGGGGGGGAGAGGGTAGGTTGTAGTTCCGGCACCTCAATTTCTAGAAATCAAGCACTGGTTACTCCCCTTATAAAAAAAATGAAGGAGTAACAATCTAAAGAAGGTGTACGGAGTGTTCTTCTTTAGACTCATACTGCCTTTATAAAAACAGAAGTGTGATCCCAAAGTACATTGGATTAAACATCCCTTTGTCTTAATAGTTATTTAGTCAGTAATTTATATTCTAATAAAAACAGGGGAGTAACAATCTAAAGAAGTAACATATCATAAACACTTACATCCAAATTCAGTGAAGGTAAAACGAAGATGAGTCTTATCAGGGAAGTTTGCTACGAGGAACCTCATACCACCTTTCTTTGAATCGGCAAACTGTGGAAAAAAAAACAACATTTATAACTATTGATACAGTTACTAGTATTGAATAATAATCATCAGAGACCTTCAAATGCCATTTTGCCATGGCGCCATACTAAAATGCCACATTTGGCCTATTTTTTGGTAAAAAGCCACATTTTGCCGATTTTCGGTAAAATGCCACACTTTGTGCCACATTTTGCCTTATTTGGGCTAAGTTCTGAGAAAAAAAATAGAAATATTCTAAGGGGTTCTGCTACAACCCATAAAACCAGGTAAGATACGCCCTTGCAGGGCAGGATTCCAAGGTGCTGAGGATTCCCCAAGTGACGTGGATTCCTATCTTAGGGTAGTGACACACTTCGTCTCGGGTAGAAGTTCTAAGGTTAAAGAAATCAAGTTTAAAGCCGCGTGTAGCAAATAATCTGGGGAAAGACGCAGGTAGTGTTGTCGTGTTCAATACCAATTACCCTTAAAAGGTATAAGTAGCATACTTAGAGGATAACCATTGGCACATTCGTAGTAATATTGAATGGTTTAGGGATTAACTCCTCCTTTAGAAACATGGTGTTATATTTTGGGTTTTTTTGCTAACGGTGCCTTCCCTCTTCCAGTCTCAGGTGTACCTGAGTCAGTTACTTGACCAATATCATTCCACCTCTCTGGTTGTTGACAGTTATTGTGTTCTTATAGTCTTCGAACTTTCCCAGTGAATTTAAACTTTGTTTGTGTATTACATTTTTGACCATGTCAAAGAATAGAAGTAACCGAACTGCCCTGCTCTGACAGCGCTGCATACATACTGAAAGCGGGGGTGTGTTTAAAAGTGTGTTCCCCAAAATGGTCCATGTAACCTGCTTGGCCCATGCTGTTTTTCACCAGCTGTAAATGACTTAATTTCAGTGGGGTAAACACATTTTTATTAAAGCTCTAAGCCGAGTGCCAATCTTCAAGGAAATGCTACCAGGGACCCCTCTTCCTTCAGAGCCTATCCTAACAAGATGGGAAACTTAAATAAGAGCGGCCTTTATTACGCAGAACATGGAGAAAAAGTGAAAGTTCTATTAGAAGAATTCGACGAAGAGGATAACATGGCAATTAAAATAGCCAAGCAGGCACTGGGAAACGTTCAAACTTTGACGCAGCAAAATTTTATACGAGCTCATTTTTTTAAGTTGCCAAAGATGAAAGAAGAAGAGGTCCAAGGCACTTCGTTGACTTCAGCTGCTAAAGTTGTCTTGGAGCTCCAAAAAGCTGCGATGGAGTTGCCGGGCCAAAAAGGAGAGCAAGCCCGAAAAATACTGGAAGCTGCTTTAAATGTAAATCCAGATTGGAATGAAATAGTAAATGTTATCCTGGGCGCTTAAGGGTTAAAAAAATGCAAGGCGGAGATGCAGTATCAAGTTTTAAAGACTGCTTTATATTGAAGTATGTGTTTGCCAATTGTTTCTACCAACATGGAAAGGTCATTTTTGAAATTAAAAAATATACTAGCAAACAATCGCTAGAAATTGACCACAGAAAATATTGAAAAGATAATTATTGTACAGTATAATAATTTGAATTAAAGTATAGAAGTTTAATTAAAGTATAATAATTTTAATTTGAAGTTTGTTTACAAAGCAAATTGCTACATAAAAAGAAGTGTATAAGTCAAAAACTTTCTTCATCTTATATACATATAAATATGTATATGCACAAATTCTAATAAATTTAATTAAGTAGTAAATGTGTTTTTTCAAATCCCCCCCCCCCCCCCCCCCCCCGGTTGGCCTAAATAATTGATAGAGAATATTTCGGGCATGCAGAGAGAATGTATTTAGGCTTTTTAGAGCAAATAATTCCTAACCCTAGTAATAATGTAGTTAATAAGACTCAAGTTGCACGATTTAATATCCCTTTTACAATGGAAAGGGGGGGGGGGGGGTTGAAAGTTGAAAAATAAATGCCACATTAGCTAAAATAAATGCCACATTTGGCCAAAATAAGTGCCATATTGCCACATTTTTTAGTGCCACATTTCATAAAAATAAATGCTACATTTTGAAGGTCTCTGATAATCATACATCGGACAATTACAACATAGAACTCATTCACACGTGTGACAAAAAAAACAACTTAGATATGTAAGAATAAATAAAAATAAACACAGACCAAAAAAAATAAATAAATAAATAAAATCAACCTTTCTTTATTTTTTTCCAATTCCAGGACATTTATGCCTGAAGACAGAGACTACCTAGAGGTCGACCAAGAAGTCATGGAAATGTGAGGAGTGCGCTAGTGTCGACATGTACAGTCAGTTTTTATTAAAATAGACCACTGTCAAAAAGTACAGTGTTGTTCTTTTGTTATTAATAATTTTATTTTTGATAACTTCTATATTTTTTTTGCAACAGGCAACACTGTACCTGATAAGAAATGACAATAATATACGATAATATCTTTATATTATTGTTTATTGATTATTCACAATAATATTCTTTAAATCTAAATAAATTTTCTTCTATCTTAATCGATTTTTTTCTTCCTCTTTATTTCTGAGTTTGATTTGTTACTTTTTTATTTCTGTTTTATTTGTTACTTTCCTTATTTCTGGATTTTAGTTCTTACTTTTTTGTGAATTATTATTTGAACTATTACCTCTCTCGGATTGTTTTTGGCAATTTTCTCTTAGGTAAATTAAATTTCCTGGTATTATTAAAAACATGGATAATAACACGAATTCAAAATTAGGAAGAAATTATAAAAATAATGAGATTCTAAGATAAGTTTTCATTAAAATATAATGGGGAAAAACAAACTAGAAATTCGCTAATATTATTTTGATTAATTGTCATGGAGAGCAATCATTTTTATAATAAATAAAAAAATAAATATTAGGTTTGTTCCAACCCTATTATTTGTAGCGTTCTTTGCATTTGCATCATCGCATGGTGAATGGTACAAAATCAAAATTGTTGTGACTATAATTCGTATTGTATAAAAACAATCAAAACAGGAAACCTAACAGATTGGAAACCTTCCTGTTGTTATTCGTGAGATTTGACGTAACTGCGCATGTCATACAAACTAGAAATGGGTATTGTCTTAGCACCCGACTATACTGACATCGGCACTACTCGGAAGTTCCGATTTTAAACGAAGTTAAGCTTTCCGTTTCTCCCGTGTTCATGACTTCTTGGTCGACCTCTAGTAGACGTAGACACACAGTATGGGTAGGCCTAGTATCAATGCAATACTGGGTTGTCACGACACAACCCAGGTACAGGTGGGTTGTCAATGATAGGGTAGTTATTCAAATATTAATATAAATCAAAATGGTGATCATCAAGTGACAATCTAACATCAACTTGACTTTTGATCAATTAACTAATTTTGTATTCATGATCATTGAAATCATATTTTTCACCAAAATGGGCGGGATATGACCGCACTTCACCACACCAGGTTGTTTTTTTTCAAATGCCTATTGCCAAGCTACGGCTCGCAGATGAACTTAGCTGACCAAATATTCTTAAAAGGCACCAAAAGATTAACTTATTCACAAATTCTGGCTTGATGTTAGCCAGGTACTTTTTTGCACGCTATCTTCTGGACTACAAGGACTGGTTTAGAATTGATGAAAAAAAAAAAGACGCTTTGCAAGACAAGTAATATTAATACCCTAAGTATACCAAAAGAAAGAAATTGGATTATAAAGGTGTACTCCAAGTTCTTTTCCAGTGTAGTGTAGGTGCAGTGTAGGAAGTGTTTTACATTAGGCCTAGGGGTCCAGTATTACTGTGATGCTAAAGTCACTAGTCCCATCTGCTCAGCTGTCTTTAAATTATGGGGTTCAAGCCCACCACTCTGATTTATATGGCTCACATACTCGCTTTTGAGGTACTTTAGTATGAGAAGTTGCTGAAACTGTACATGCGCCTGTTTGCTAGGATAAAACAAGTGGTTTGTCCCTCCCAAGTGCTCATTTTGAACCTGTTGGTTGGTAAACGGCTTAACTAATTAGGACGTGGCCAAAAAAAAAAGGAAGATGTCACTTGCCAAGAACATATGCCAGGCCAACCTTCCTTAGCTTTACCTTAACTATCCACACGTAGGCCAAGTGATGTTTCCCATATACTTCTGCTAGGGCTGAAGTATATGGTCAATGTGTAGGGCTGGCTTTATCTCAATGTATCCTGTTGGTTATTAAAGATTAGAGGTAGATGGCAAACCTGTAGAGACCAGGGGCCACTCCTTGGCAGGTTAGTTGTTATACTGATAACGCTGTCGTGCTTTTTGATAGATAATTTTCAATGGCCGCTCCATACTGCTCCACTCATTTTCTGAAGAAAAACAAACCTCCTGCATATTTACCAGGTAGAGGTCCACATCGAAGTACAAAAAACTAACTAAGCCAAGGAGTGGACCCCGATCTCTATAGATTAGCCGAGGTAGATTAGTATAAAGAATAAGAATCAAGACTTACCACTTTAAGGGGATTTTGAAGTGTGGTCTCATTACCGTCAGTCATAAGGGTTGGTGGTTTAGAAGACCTGATTATAGAGAAGGTCTTATCAGGGAATTCCACAGTGAGATCGAAAATGTCAGACGAGTTAGAATACTCGTCGACATCACGACGGACTCTGTTGTACTCGGGCTCGACCCAAGAAGAGTACTTACCGGTGAACAAAGCCACGATGTGGCTATACTGCGAGAGAAGGCGACTGTACGTTTCGGCGATACTGCCGTCGTGCCTGCGCAGGAGTTCGGGACGGTCTTCGTCGGCCGAAGGGTCTTCCATCCTGACTTCGAGCACGGCGTGAGACTTGGCAGGTAACTTCTTACCGTCGAATTTCACCCAAGTGTAATCCTGACTTTCGGCCAGGTCTCTGAGAGCCGCGACTGGGTCGTATACCGAGGTTACGAACTCCGTCTTAGCGGACATACTCGTCAGGTTCTGCAACTGAGGGAAAGAACCTTGTCCGTGGTCGTCCTTCCAGCTGAAATCCTCTACGCTTAAACTCTCTTCCAAAAACAAAACGACCAGAGGTTTGTGCTGATGAATTTTCTTGACCAAATGGTTAGAGAACTCGTCTGAGTCCAACTGATAGAGTGCTGGGATCAAATCGTCTTTATCACTTATAGAACTCGATTCCCACAGTAAAACCGGAACGTTACATTTTACTGAATTGAATATAAAAACTAAATAGAACAAAGAAAATACAGAGAAACTAGATAACTTAACACGGGCCATGATTCCTGTCAAATAGTCCAAGTAGAAAAAATAACACCTGATTGATTTTAAAAAGTGGGCGTAGCTGTTATATTACAATCAGTGTTGCTTATATGATAAGTCTTCGTTAAGACAAAATCTTGTTTTCTGGGAACTTTTACTTGAGGGAACTAAATAATTCTACATATTTGTAGAATAGAACTTATAATGAACTATGTTGCTACTTATACATACTTAACTTTAAAAAAAAATAGTCTGCCAATTAGAGTGGCACATAGCTTCCTCGCGTCCAATTTCGTACACTTTAATGATTTTCTGCTATTTTAACCCAGAACCGGGGGACCCCCCCGTGCGTCGTTCTTGGGCTCAATTTTCTTTCTCTCACAGTCCGTACTTGTGCGACCTATCGATGGCACGGTTTAGATTCTGTTTTGCGAGATCCTTTGTACAGAGGAGATTTGTCTTCTTATATAATAATGATTATTATCAATATATTTATTTAATACTCCCCTGTTTTTTAAATCTGTCAACATTTTTTTGATTTTGCTTCCGAGCTTACCGAAGGTAACGGAAGCTATGTGATCGTTCTGAAGAGCGAAAAAAATTTTAGGTCTCTGATTTAAAAAAAATCTAAGAAATCCGTTTCAGACATCAGGGGTCATTTTTGGTTCCGTGTCTGTCTGTCGGTCTGTTGCTCAATTTTTGCAAACCACCATATCTTAAAAACTAATTGTCCGATTTTAATTAAATTTAGTTAGTAAGTCATAATTAGCCCATTGTCGGTTCCATATAAGTTTCAACCTTCTGCGCTTATTTGTTTATCTTCCACATGCTCACAAACATACATTTATTTACTGCTATATCTTTAAAAGTAACCATCTGAATTTTATGACATTTGTATGGTTTGTCGAAAGTAGCCTGCAGAAAGCACTTGCCTAATTTCGACCGTCTGCGAACTTTAAATTGTGCTAAATTAATATGTCTATATATTATATACCAAAATAATTATAAAAAGTTCACTTTTCCCCCTCCTTCCGACTTGATTTTTAAGCTGTTTTGGGGGATGATTGGAGCACCAGTGGTAACTGATTTTAAAAGATCTACAACTTTGGTCCTATGACTTTTTGTCGTATCATCATCTGTTGTTTATTAGATGGTGATAATTTTGGTATTTTTTTCCATTTTTGTCTTTGAATGGCCATAGTTTCTAAAATTGTTGACCGATTTTATTTCTGATTGAGCCGCTTGAATCTTACACTAATGCTCTTTAAATTGATTATATTTTATTTCATTAGTTCATCCTACTTGGTGAGAACATGAGAGTCAACCTTTTCCCATGTCACATGACCACTTTTTTTGGTATTTAATATTGTGACGTATATCATTTGAAAGGCCTTGATATGTACATTAAAGCTATTTTATTTGTTGTTTATTTTTTACAAATTTTGTACACGTACTTTTGTATCAATTTATAATATTTGTTGTAGTTTAAAGGGTTTAAATAATATTTTTTTGTTATTAGGTTTTTTTTATTTAGATTTATTTCTTAGTTAAATTAATGTCCTTTAGTATTGCTTGTTTTTTTTTAAATATAATTTTGTTAATTCAAAGTACAGGGGTACAAATGTCAAAGTTAATCTTTTATAATATGATGTATATCGTTGAAAAGCTCTTGAATAATAGATTAATTTTTGTTACGTTCTACTTTTTGTTATTTACAGTTTTGAGGGGGGTAAAATTGAAAAAAAAACTGTTTATATAGCAGTTTCTACGATTTGGGTGCTGTGCAGTGGTGTAGCAAGACCATTAGGGGCCCCCCCGCAAAACATTTTTGGGGGCTCCTCGCCAAAGAAAATCGATGAGCAAAAAAAAAAAAAAACTCTTGCGTTCAGGATTGGGGTTGGGTTTCCTTGTACCTCGACTTGGGGCCCCCCCGCAATGCGGGCCCATAGTTACGCCACTGGTGCTGTGTAATTTTTTATTAAATTTATTATATGTGCGCTAACATTTGGCGCATGTTGGAGACTATGTTTCTACGAAAAATGTTCAAATTAAAGACTAATTTATCAAGGTATTTTTATTTCTTAAACTGATATTTTCTTTGCGTACTAGAGCGAGGGAGCTATGTGCCACACTAATTGGCAGAGTTTTTTTTTTTTTTTGTTTTTTTTTACATAATTAAGAAGTATCAATTTAGCCAAATTTAAAGGACGAAGACGGTTGAAATTAATCTGGGGCTATCTGCGGGCTACTTTCAACAAACTATCTTAAGTTCAATTTAATATTTTGCAGGCCCCCTATCAGGACTTAATATTACTCCCCTTTGGTTTTTTTTATAAGGGGAGTAACAATCTAAAGAAGTGCTAAGAACAGAGGGATATAGGAATGTATAGGTATAGTGGGAAATAATAAAAAACCCATATAAATTAATTAAATTTTGTTTTATAGCAATTGTTTTTTATTATAAGAATTATTATTAAACTTAAAATCATATAACTATATATACTTTCAATTAAATAAATTAATATGTACATACAAATAAAAGAAAAAAATATATTTTCAATTAAAAAATAAATAAAAATAAAAGAGGCGTTAAAGCAATTTAAACACACAAGTACGTATTTTAAACAATTTTCATTTTTTTTTTTAATTTAAGTAAATAAATTTCTTGTTAAAATTTTAATAATGTTTTTTTTTTTGTTTTTTTTTTTTAAATATTATAATAAATAAATAAATTGATTACAATAGTTGATTGCTTTTTAAAATAAGATGTTTCACATAATTTGTATAACTAATTCTTTGTTGTAACACTTAGACTCACCGGCACCTGAAGATGAACTCTATTGGTTGATAGCCGGATTTACAAAATAAGTATACTTTAAGCGGAGAGATGTCTTTCTTCATTCTTTGTTACATAAGTGTTATTTCTATAAAAGCCAATAATACATTTTATATCGCTGATGAACCAACACACCGACCTCATTTTATCCATAACAATTACACTGCTTTAATTACACATTGAAAAAATTACACAAGGAAGAACTTACACGAGGAAAAAATTACACATTTAAAGTTATAGGAAGATTTAATTAATGTTTAATTAATTAAACATTTTGGTTGTCATATCAATATTGATATAATTTATAATTTTTAAAATGGTTACATAGATTAAATTGATCCATAGATTGATTGATTTTGGCGTAATTAAAAAATAACTAGATATCAATAAAACTACAAGTTTCATTAATTTATCTCATAAAGTTTAGACTTTATGGCACAAATTTTATTTTTCTACTGTTTTCAGGAGGGTAATTTTTCCATATTTGCCCTCCTACAGGGGGCAAAATATTGGAGATAGAACAAAACGTTACAAATAAATTTTTATTATTTTTCACCATAGGATCCAAATCTGATATCAAAAATATACACTCCAATTTGAAATTTTGAAATTCGGTGGCCTAGGGGCAAAACGAGTTGATGCCCCTAGTACATGATAGCATGCAAACTAACTTCACTTTGCATGGTACAGATACTACAAGTTTCATTCATTTATCTTAAACCGTTCAAAAGTTAAGAGGGGGGGGGGGGGGGGGACTTTTAGATCACCCTGAATGTGGGCTTCAGCAAGGACTTGGGCTGACTGAATCTCTTCCCATCCTCTAAGCTAGAAGACACTCGAATACTAAAACCTCATTGATTAACATTTATCCGCTTGCTTTAACATTTATTTCATTCTATGTGTAATTTCTTCTTCATGTAATTTTCACAGGTGTAATTTTTTCCAGTGTAATTCTTTCCTGACACCATCCATAACATAGATGTATAAGCTCCTTGGCTGGCCCAGACCCTTCACAAGTTAGTTTTAGTTAAGTATTAAGAGTTAGTTATTTTTTTTAAGTGTTATTATTATTTCTTTAGTTAATAATTCCTGAATCAGTTATGTTGCCGTATCTTTATAAATTGTTGATCCGTTTTAATGAGGTTCCACTCTATTTTAATAATTCAATTTTTAAGTTTTTGGTAGTTTTCATACTACGGAAAGTTTAAATTTTTAATTTAAAATCAAATTATAATTATTATTTACTACGGTAAACAGACAGTGAAAAATACACTATAGCGCCGGGATTTGAACACCGGGTCACCTGTATTAAACAGAAATCATTTCATCTCTCTAATCATTAACCAAAAAAAAAAAAAAAACAATTTTGTAATAAATATTAACTATTAAGATTCAATTATGTGTATTCCCCAAACTGCAAAATAAATAGAGTGATCATCATTCATGTTTTTGTTTATATATAACAGAAGAAATAGTACATCACGCGTCTAGTGCGGAAAGTATCATTATGCATGCGAGTGTAGTAAAACCGCACAAGCAAAGCAAAATGCCATTTTTGCACGAGTTGCGTACCGTACTTTATCTACGATTGTTGGATTTTAATAATAACAACAGAAAAAAAAAATTAATAAACTTCCTGTTTGTAAGTTTGTATTTCTCTTTTGATAAAGATGACATTAATTCATTAGTTGTATTTTGTGCCGAATTAATTATTTCGGGAGAAGTATTATTCCCCTCAATTTCGTCATAATCACTTAAATCACTTATTGTTTGTCACTAAATCAATATAAACAGTTACTTTAATTAAACAAACAGCAAATTAGTTTTGTTAAATGTAAACAAACTCGCTAATCGTGCATTAAGGTGAAGAATCTCGCTTATGCAATGAATACAAGTACATAAAGAATCACTTTCTACGCATCTAAACAGAGATATAATGTTTATATTTCGTATCAATCGTAGATAAGTATATTTTTCAGCAACATAAGTAAATCCACAATTTTCATTTTGACTGATCCTAACTTTCCTCAATTTTTATTTGCTATTGTGGTTTTACAAAAAAAATCACAATTCTATTGTCAAAAAAAATTACATAGTCAACAAACTATATTCCATTGAAAAAACCACAATTATACTGTCAAAAAACATAATTTTTTATTATAAAAAAAAACACATTTCTATTTTCAAAAATCACAAATTAAATTTGTTCTTTGAGTTTTTATTCACTATAAGTTTCCACAAAATTTGTGTAGAAATAAACTAACTTCACAATCAACTTTCTAAGTTTTTCAATAAATAATTATGATAATAATAATAATTGTTTTTCTTTTATAATTTTCATTTACATAACTATAATTTATAATAAATAAAATAAAATAAAAAAAATATATTTAAAGAATATTTTAATATTTATTTCTTAATAATTATAAGGGTAACTTATAACAAAATAAAAATGATATAATATGTTTTCTTTTAATAAACAATTGCTTATTTTCTTTTCAAATGGTAGCCAAAGAAAAATTTAAGAATCAAACTATACAAAAAAATCAAATTTTTGATTTTCACTCATAAATAAAGGGGCAGTCATTATAGAAACAATTTTAAATAAATAATAAATGAAATAAGTAAAATTGTAATAATAATAAAATTAATTCAATAGATTCTCTCTGATGTAACAATAAATAAATAATAATTAATAGATAAAAAAAGATTAATTAATAATTAAATTTAAAAAAAAAATGAAAGTGGTAATTAAACAAAATTGCAGGGTAAAAGTATAAAGAATTTGTTAATTTTATGGAGTTTTTAAATTTAATATTATAGAAAATATTACAAAATGTGAATAGATATTTTAATTTGGCCCACGACATGTAAAGACAAAAAAAATTTGGCTCCAGATGAGAAAAGGTTGCCCATACCTGGTAAAGAGGATGAATCTTCGTCATTATTTTGTATGGTTTGCTTAACCCGAAAGGCATCTGTATTTTCCGGATTAGTCAGATCCTTACTATAATAATGTGGGCCTCAAATACGTCAACTCTACCAGTAATTTTATTTTTATATTCCTATAAAACTCCAGTACAATCAATTAAAAATTGTTTAAACTTTTAACCTGTCATATAAGTTCTTTATAATATCCAAAAAAAAAGTGCTGAAAATCTTCAAAACAAAAAAAAAGAACAAAAATATTTGAAAATTGTTTTGTTTTTCTTTCACATAAAAGTAGACAAAGACATGAGTGAAAAGAAAAAAAAATTAAATATCAGGAATGATGACAATATTCATAGATAATTATTTTTAAACAATTAAAATTTGAAATATACATTAATTAAAAGATCAGATATTAGGGTTAAAGGCATTCATAATTATTATTATAATTTTTTTTAAAAAAAAGAAAAACTCTAACCATACACAATATTATCCTAAATATTTATAGTCAAGCATAACCAATCCTTGACAGTAAATATTTAGGGTCACAAAAATGTGATAAGAATTATTAAAACCATAAAAAAAATAGTAAAGTATTGACATAATGAAAAAAAAAATTGAATTTTGGAAATTTTTAAAAGGTTACAAAATGTAGATTTATAGCATATGGAAAAACCTCTTGACAGTTATATCTTGGGCAATATGCCCCAAGCGCAAATCTAGGTTTAGAGGAATTTTTTTTAATGATATTACTTATTAGACAACACTGTTTTAGCAATCTTCCCTCCATAACACTGTCATATCAGTGTTGTCAGCTAAAGCTTATTTTTGATAGTTCCAAGTTAAAAGGTGGTTTGACAGCAGGCGTTTTTTACACTAAATAAATTCATAAAGCCAGAGAGACATCAATAAGAGTTTTCCCCCACCCTTCCTTCCTTGTGCACTTGCTCACTGTTCTGTTCAGGTTATAAACAAAGTCAAATTTATTATTAAAATATAATACTAACTTTCTGAAAGGATGGTTGTAAAATGAAGAACAAGTGTGTATTTTATATTTACTATGTAAATGGATGAATCAAAAAATGAAATCAAATATATAAACAAGAGAGGAACGGGAAGGCTTCATTCAGGTTATCTTTGAAGAGAGAAAGTTAGTTTGGAACCCACTTTTCTCACATCATGTTATGTCAGCCTATAGGTTCTTCTGAAGCCCGTATAAAACGCACGCTATGAACCCACCTTCAGGCGACCTCCTCTATATTTTAAATACAGTAGAACTTCGATAAGAAGTGTCTCAATGGGATTAGGGAAACAGTCTTGTTATCGAGGTCCTCTTTTTGTTGAGGGTCGTGTTATCAAGGTTATTTTGGCTATCAGTCGTGTTATCGAGGTTAACAGGCGGGGTTTTCAAGTCTAGACTTGTTCAAGGTCGACCCATTCCTGTATAGAGCCTCGTTATACAGGTTGACTTCTCAAAACGACTTGTTATAGGTTCTGAGTTACGTTGTGAATTAGAAAAAATCCGTGTTATAGAGGTTGTTTGGATAATAATAGTCGCGTTATAGAGGTTAATTTAACATTATGTGTTATGGCAATCTCAAGAGGATTTGAAAATTGAACTTGTAATTGAGGTTGTCGTGTTATTGAGGGTTGTGTAAGCAAGGTTCTACTGTAATTTAAATTTTATGAAACTTCTATAAAAGTACCCATATAAAAAAAAAAATAATTACAAATTTATATTTAAAAAAAAAAAAAATATCAAATTTAAACAAAAAACAGATAACTCTGTTAGAAATATTGGTCAGTCCAAAGTCAAAATATTGACCAAATGGCAAGTTATTGGCAGTAAAAGATGCTTTAGCACTATATAAATATAATTTTTTTTACAAAACTGAAAAACCCTCATAAAATTCAATTTTTTTTTTTATGTACAAACGAGTAAGGTTTATAAACTCTTAAAGCAATTAAGATTAAATTTTCTGTTGTTGATTGGTCTAAAAATATTAAGGTTATAGGGAAGGGTTTCAATGAATGTCCATCCACAAATACACCTTTGTAGTGAACACACCATTTAAAAATAATTGAGGTGGTTCGTGACAGTTCAAATATAATGAGAGGGTATGTTAGCGAGATACTGTCAAATGAAATAGTACATTACGCGTCGAGTGCGGAAAGCAGCATTTTACATGTGATTGTGGAGTTTGCACCCTAGGGTGGTAAAGAAGAGGAATTCTTCAGAACTATGAGACGCGCATGCGCAATGAATACAAGTACGTAAAGAATCACTTTCTACACATCTAAACAGAGATACAATGTTTATATTTCGTAACAATCGTAGATAAAATACTTTCTAGATGTGTTTTACTTGACAGCATCTGCCTAACATACCCTCTCATTAAACATTTGCAGTACAATGATCCCACGATATCCCCAGGTATTTTATCCAAAGTAAAAATATACAATCAAAGTGTCATGGAAACTGCCCAAATCCCAGCTAAAATGTGTTCAAAATCCAAGAGATTGGAAAGAATAGAAAAAGCCTTAAACTTGTGGGTAAAGGATCGTAAACTGTGATGGACAAGGAAAAAAGGTTCCTTACTTCCCTGTTCATCAGAATTTACCTCTTATATATATATGTATCTAGTTTTTTCTTCACACAGTTTTTACTCAGTATTTTAAAATTTAAAGACATTTCATGTCACTTAGTAGGAATGTGTGTTATTTTAATTGAAACTTTTTTGATTATATTTGGACTCCCTCTTATGGAGACAGTTTTCCAATTTTATTTACACGACTTTAGGATGAATGATATTAATTAACTATGACAGAAGGTGACCTTTAACAGAGTCAAAATTTCTCATATTATGTAATATTCATTAAGTACATTCATTGCACCTCTTCAGCCATCTTTTACACATATACAAGAATTTCAAGGGTGCATCATATTAAATTCTCATTAACAATATAATTAATTGTTTACTCTCATCATAATCTAGCTTTTTATTTCCACTATTTTTACTCAGTATTTTAAAAATGTTGCGTTTATTTATTTTTTTTTTAATTTGTGCTTTTTAATAATAAGTGTTTCTCACTTTTATGTTTTACTGATGAACAAAATAAGTGAAGTATTTTTCATTAAGAACGAGAGTAGCCAAAAGGAACGTGTTTTACAATACATAAGAAAAAAATAAAATAATTTCAAACAGGAGAAGAAAGCAAAATGAAAAAAAAGTAAAAAACTACATTGCGCATTTCAAAATTCCTCTCAACCCATTTAATTCAGTCTTCTAATTCAGAAACGTAACTCTTCAGCGTTTTTTAAATAATACCAAATAAGATTAAACAATTTAAAAGTTAATGGTTTTTTTAAAAAAATTTTGTTGGGTTTTCCACTGTGGATACAAACGTCAAACAGCCTTAGCACAGCATGCAACCACAGTGGATACAAACGTCAACAGCCTTAGCACAGCATGCAACCACAGTGGATACAAACGTCAACAGCCTTAGCACAGCATGCAACCACAGTGGATACAAACGTCAACAGCCTTAGCACAGCATGCAACCACAGTGGATACAAACACCAACAGCCTTAGCACAGCATGCAACCACAGTGGATACAAACGTCAACAGCCTTAGCACAGCATGCAACCACAGTGGATACAAACGTCAACAGCCTTAGCACAGCATGCAACCACAGTGGATACAAACGTCAACAGCCTTAGCACAGCATGCAACCACAGTGGATACAAACACCAACAGCCTTAGCACAGCATGCAACCACAGTGGATCCAAACACATTCAATGGGTTAACACTGAATTCAACCATTTTTTTAAAAAAAAAAAAAATTGTTGCAGCTCTAGATATATATATTTTTTTAAAATACAAAAGGCAAGGCAAGGCTGATTTCCAAAAAAATATATTGGATTTTATAATATTTTTTCCAACCTCTATATATTATATCAAAATTATATAGCTAGAATCTTGGTTTAGTGAAACCTCCTAAGGGAAAAAACCTGTTCTTTTTACAAATTAAATTTTAGTTAGATAGGTAATTAGTAGTAGGTTTATGCATAAAAAAGGTTAGATTTACAATATTTTACAACAATAAAACATTAATAAGGTTGGCATAAGGCCGTCACATACAATTTTTTGTTTCTGCCCATGAGATTCATTATACCAAGGGTCTAATACATAATTATATGACATAAATTAATTTAAGCATTAATTTATAATAATAAATAATATGACAAAATAAAAAAAAATAAAGTAAATAAAAGTAATTATAAAAAAAAAAATAGTTAAATTTATTCACCTCTAAAAACCTAAAACTCAAACTAAATTCACAAAAATTTATTTTGTAAGAATAAAATTTAAAAAGATATCTACTGTGTATGGTCAGTTTAATTTAATATAATATACATAAATATTGTTTTTTTTTTTATTTTTGGAATTTTATTTCCCTATTTTTTTTTCTTTTAAATTAATTATATAAATTTAAAGTTATTTTTTTTTACTCAATATGAGCTTGTTTTTATTATCATTAAGTAATGTATAACAATTTATTTTTATTTTCTGAAGTGGCACTTAAGTTTATTTATTTTTTAAATTATATTTATGTTTTTGTTTCTTAGTATATATATATTTTTTAAATTATTAAATATCAAGAATTATATATACAATATAAAAAAAGCAGGGGGGCGGGGGGAATGTACCACCTCATAATTATTATATGTTTTTTTAATTAATTCACTTTTTTAAATTGTGTTTGCATTTTTTTTACTTATATTCCAATCAAAATTTTTAATGAAAATTGTAAAATTAAATCAATAAAAGCAAAAAATAACAAAAATTAATATTACTCCCTGCAAAAAAAAATGTATAAGAAGTCACTTTGAGGTGGGTACACAACGAAAACAAAAGGGAAAATATTTAAATAATATATAAAGTGTGTGATTTTTGTCAACACTTTTCTCTCTTTGTTTGACAGGAAAAGTGTTAATATTGTTTTTGTTTTTCCATTTTGAAAAAGGAGCTTAAAAAAAGAAAAAGCGGTGCTCTACAATATGGAACATTTGAGCTTCTTCCGTTTCCTACTCTCTTTTCCTCGTCCGTTGCTCATCTTGTTGTCTTCCATTTTGCGCGATCGAATTTCACGCATCAAATCGAAAAACACCTGGAAATGCAAAAAAACAACATTAAATATATTCAGATAAATCTAATTGACATTACCCCTACTAGAATTTCAGTTGTTACAGGTTTAATAATTATTTTAAATTTCCATCAAAATGAATAATAAAAATAATCTTTATCAGCGGGGAATTAAACGCCTGATCTTCCTATTTCTGGTATTAACTATTTTTACTATTTTACCATAGTCAATATACTATAGAAAAAGTAAAATATTTGGTTAAATTGGCGTTTTATTGGATTGAAACTAAAACATTTTATACCAAATTGTTATAAAAACTTTTTTTTATATTTTGGAATTTTTTCTAGAGCTAAAATTCATTTTTTCAATTACCCCCTGAGATATGATTTATCTATTGCATGTGCACAGATGACAGAAATATTTTTTTAGAAACCATTTTCTTGTACTTAAGGTGATTTTAAATGTGTAAATGACAAGAAATTTTAAAATCAATTTTTTTACACCATCATAAAGGGGGCCTGGGTGGCTCGGAGGCTAGTGCGCTTGCCTTGCGATAAGGCAAGTTAAGCAGCATCGAGCCGGGTCAGAAGGTGACCGCAGCTCTGGGTTCGATTCCCGGACCAGGCTCCCTGCTCAATGTTCACCCAGCATTGTTTAAATAAATGGGTAGCTGCTCGAAAGAGTAGCGCCACCAGGTTTCGGCCTGGAAACCATGAAATACACTCTCAGTTCGATTCACATCGTAAGAGAGTCATGGTTAACGACCAGACACTTCACTCTAATGTGAAGAAGTTAGGTTTCTAACCCGGGTTTGCTCAATGGGCCCACCTAAGTGGCCTATGTCTTCAGGCGTAAAAGCCCCCCGGAATAAAAAAAAAAAAAAAATACACCATCATACAAATTTCTATCTAGGTAGTCCTTTGGTTAAATATTATTATTATTATTTTTTATTTATTATTTTTCTTTAATTTATTACTATTTGAAATAAAAGGATGCTGGTACCTGCAATATGAAAGCGGTACAATATCAAAGTACCTCCAAAAGCATATAAATTGCGTATTAAACACCCAAATAATTAAAAACCTCAATTATAGCATATTTTGTAATACAGGATGAGGAGGGGGGGCTCAGAGGCTAGAGCGCTTGCCTTGCGATAAGGCAAGTTAGGCAGCCTCGAGCAGGATCAGAAGATAGATGGGTGAACGCTTCTGACCACAGCCCTGGGTTCGATTCCCGGACTGGGCCCCCCGCTCATTGTCCACCCAGCATTGTTTAAACAAATGAGCAGGGCCGTTTCTAGGCATTTTGCCGCCCTAGGCGAGAATTTAAAACTGCTAAAAAGAAAAAGTATTGTGATGGCGCGAAATTCGATGTTGATGGGTTTATACGTTTTGAGGTCCCCTGAGTCCAAAAAATTGGTTTTTAAAAATGTCTGCCTGGGCAGACGCCTGGAGCCTAAACTATACTGGGCCGATATTGACGAAATTTGGCATACACATTCAGAAAAATCATACCCCGGGGCGAAATCGAGAAATGAATTTTAGCTCCAAATTTGGGGGCGCTACCCCCAAAAACTCTGAAAAAATTAGTTCTCGAAAAAGTTCCGACGATTTCGATTCTTACGATATAAGCCGTTTTCCCGGGAAAAATCTAGTTCCTCAGAAATAGTTTTAAATGCGGGTGGAGAGAGGCCGGGTTCGATTTCCCGCCGAGGAGAAGTTATTTTTGTGATACATTTTGATTAAATATTCAATAAGAATTAAATGTACCTACGAAAACTAATAAATGGAAAACACTGGGCTAAGTAATTAAGAACTCGTATATGAGAAAGTTTGTCTGAGTTGTCTCGGACCGATCTTTTCTCTATTAATTTGCTAATTTTATTTTGCTGTTTGATTAAACATCATTTTTTTCCCTTCCTTTAGCCGCCCCTAAAATGTTGCCGCCCTAGGCGGCCGCCTAGTCTTGCCTATTAGTAGAAACGGCCCTGCAAATGAGGAGCTCTTCGAAAGAGTGGCACCACCAGGTTTCGGCCTGGAAACCATGATGATGACACTCTTGGTTGTATTACAACTAGGAGGGGAGCCATGGTTAACAACCACATCTTCACACCCTGTGTGAAGATTTCGGTCCCTAACCCGGGTTTGTTTAATGGGCCCACCTATGTGGACTGCATCTTTGGGTGCAAAAGCCCGCCGGAAAAAAAGTAAATAAAAAATACAGGATTCTATCACCTATTAAATCAAAGAATCTAATATAATAGAAACAATCAACCCCACTCAAAAAAAGGCTGAATGATGGGATCTAAATAAGAAATAGATTCATTGAAGCACAATATTAAGACTTCAAGGGGGGGAAAAATGTAGAAAGTTTCCGTGTTTACCAGTAAATTGATTTTCCACTAGAGCGCTCTCAGATTCAATTTTCCTTATATGACCTCAACACACTTTATAGTAAAAAAAAATATTAACTAGATGTCAATAAACACTCAATAGCCTTCTTCTCAAGATTACAAAATATTTTAGAACGCTGGAATATAAGAAAGTGGTTAATCTGCTATATCCAACTTTTGTTTTGTCCATTTTGATCAGGTTTTTTAAAATTATTTAAAAAATTGAAAACCACTCAGGAGGTCTTAAAAACACCCAAAATGGATAATTCAGTTGAAATCTCTAAAAAAAATTGTTGGGTGACAACATAACTTTTCTTACCTACCATATGGTGAGGAAAAGTAAAAAATGTATTTCCAAAAAAAAAAATTTCATCTCCAGGTCACAAATATATTGCCATTTATGTGTGAAACACTATATTGGGCTTATGCCCATTAAGGCTTCGGTTTCAAGCTCAAATTCACATAACAAGTACCCACACTTTTTACTACCACATATAAAGAGAAAGTATTGTGATGGCGCGAAATTTTATTTACACATTTTGAGGTCTGCTGAGTTCTAAAATAGTTTTAAAAACGTCTATCTGATGATTCTATTGAAAAGTATGATCTGATCTGATTTTTTTCTTCAAATTCCCTCGAATTTACTCATTTCAGTATGAATCCGAATCAGCACTCAGAGTTAAAGGCACGAATGTGCACTCTGGGCGTACTTTAAGTCAAATTTAAATCTCTACATGAGATACGTACACTGAGTCTTACTCTTTACCTTCATCTCTTCTTTCTTCCTACTGAGTAAGTCAGATTTAAACCTCTGTCTCAATTTTTTTTCTAATTATTGATGAGTGAGTTTGGAGTAAGAATTAAGTGGATTTCCAGCTTATAACTGAAGCTGTGGAGGACGGATCCCGATAGAGTATTCCTCACATACATTGCAATATATTAGTGACCTTTTTTTTAAATAAACCTACTTTTAATAAAGTTTTTGCAACATGAAATCAGTTAATGTTTATGCAACACCCTGAGCATTAACATTATCAACATTACCTTATCAACATTTTCCTTTGTCTTTGCGGAAGTCTCAACGTAGGGGACCCTCCACTGTTGTGCTCTGCCCTGTGCCTCGGCTAGGCTCACCTTTCTCTTCTCATCCAAATCTCCTTTGTTTCCGACCAGAAGGAACGGAATGTTCTCGTCGTTCTTCACCCTCAGGATTTGCTCCCTAGTAACAACAACACAATATCTTCATGAAATAACACTTATGTTGATAACCAGAGGTGCAACCTAGATTGAATGAAGCCTGATGAAGGTTTAGTTCTAAGATAGGTGTTTCCAAGTTCTGGACCTTTAAGGTGGGGTTCATAGTTAGCGGATACGTAATTGCGGAGGGCTATATAGATAACAATATATCCTCGGGGAGCCGCCTTGACGGAGTCGCTGATCCCTACCCTCGAGTTTCGGTCAGCCAGGTTATAAACAAAAAAAACATTTAATTATTTCCCCAGGAGTGTTCGATATCATACTTCAACCAATCTACCTGTATATATCCCTCACTGGGACTTTATAACAAGATGCAAGCAGAACCATTAACTTATCATTTAAACTGCTTTGTTTTGCTAACAAGTCCACAGGTTCATTGGCACCGATAACCACGTGAAACTTGAACAAAAGTAACATTTCACACCTATAATTGACCTTTTGTTTAAAAAAAAGGAGAAAAAGAGGGATTTTCATACCTAAACTCCTGAGTAGCATGGAAGCTTTCCTCTTCCGTTATTGAGAATACACACAGAAATCCTTCCCCGCTTCGAAAATAATTATCTCTGGAAAAAAAAATTAACAAATACGTAAAAATATGGTTTTCTTTTTACATTTAAGATTTATCACTTTCATGTTTTATGTTTTAATTCTGTGAACAAAAAAAGAAGATAATACCATGCAAACTTTGAAGGTATTATTTTACACACCAAGGCAAGTAAAAAGTTCATGTTACAAAAATCAGGCTATGAGACCCAAGTTATGAGTCATTTTTTGATCTTGGAAATAAATGAAACCGTATATTTATTAAACTATTACTAAAATAAGCAATGCCGTCATGCTCACCAGACCTTAATCTATTAAGGTGCATTTAGGCGGTTCAATTTCATTGTTCAATATATTTGAACGACGACAGAATCAATGAAATTGAAACATGTAAACACCAATTTGATGAAATTTTTCAAAGCAATTTCCAAAGGCAAAGAAGTTAAACAGGTTTAACTTTTAATTTTATCTGATTGAACGGCTCAATGGAAACATTAAATTTGTCTAATTTTTGCTCAACTAAGTTAGACTTCCTAAATAAAATAAATTAATAGTAAACTAGGGGGCTCCGCCCCCTACTCGCTTCCCTCGTCAACCCCCCAAAAGCGGCCGCTGCCTAGCATAGAGTAATATGCTATTATAGTAATGTCTATGTATATAGTAATGTCTATTTACTATGAGAACCAAGGACCGTTTTAAAAGTTTAAGTCCGCGACCGCTTTAATAGTTTTTGCACTTAATTAAAATAAAGATGTTACCTCGGAACAAAAATATCCACTAAGTAAAACCGGGGACCGTGCGCCCATGGCGCTCTAAAGGAAGAGTGATTTTTTTTTTTTAATTTGCCCGAAAAATGAAGACCAATTACATTTTTAGGTCGGTATATTATTAAAAGTATGATGATTAGGGTTTAGTTATCCAATATAAATATAAAAACCAAAGGTTTGAAATTAAATTTATGTAACGGAATGTCGTTATTATATCTATTTAAAGACCAACAAATCAAAACAAACATATATTTCTATTGGAATAAATGTGGTTGCCTTAGCATAGCAATAACACATCATTTCCAGGTAGGTCGGCCATGTCGGGACACTACTCGATTATGTAAATGATAATATAATAATATATAATATAAACATTGTTTTAATTTTTTTTCCAATTTTCCATAACCATTTCTTTATTCTGAAATAATAAATTCGTCAAAAAATGAAAGAGAGCAATGCATTCTAGAACTTAAGTTTCACTTCTAATGCGTGAGAGCCTCACTCATATTTTTTTATTTGTTACCAACAAAAATAATGGTTTGTTTTGATTTGATGGAGTTGAAAAAAATATAATGACTTATCTAAATAGTGACCGATAATTTTATCAAAACTAAACGTTATAAGTTATAATTAATAAGATTACATTTTTTTATTTGCTACCAATAAAAGTATAGGCTTGTTTTGATTTGTTGGTCTTCAAATAGATATAATAAATTATCAAAATAGTAGCCGACATTTTAATAAAATTGTATTTTTGATTTGTTTTGTATTGAAATCTGTCACTTTTTGATTAAGGCATGTAAACAAACAATGCACTTTCTTTATTACACTGAGCTAACCACCCCGTGTTTTGTTTATTGCCTCGGGAATGACGTCACAGTTCACAGTTCCCCGTGTCATTCCGCTCAACACAGTCTATTTACTCTGAGAACCTCCCCTTTCTCCCCCCCGAGGGCCTCCCCCTAACCCCTCTTATCTCCTATCGCACTCTTACAAACAGTTAAGTATATATCACTCTCACTGAACTTGTTTGTTTACAAATTTTTTTTAATAATATAGATAGAAAACATTTATAAAAACAAGCCTTATATCTTGGGCCATCTGCCATATTGGATTTAGAGTGAAGGCATTTTATTTTTTGTATTCTTCTTAGCCAATCCTTTCATATGATACCCATATCATAGGCGTGCTTAAAAAATAACTAGTCCGCCATATTGGATTTAGAATGCTGTTACTTAGCTAACCATGCATTGTCATCCAAACTAAACGTGTATGCAAAATTTCAATTAAATCGGTTGAGAATAACTGCTTCAAAATTCAGTTGCAAGATTTGACCCTAACATACTAATGCTTACCATGTGCTTAATTCTAGAGCTAGGAGATTGAAATAAGGGTGAATCTAATTTAAAGTGCTACTTTGGCTACTTTTGACTGAAAATTTTGACTTTGTAAAAAAATTCAAGAAAAATTATGGAATGTTCTCTGACTAATTTCAGAAATATTGCACCATGCGGGACAGATGGGAAATAATTTTTCAAATTTTTTGGCCAGAATTAAGTTTTTCCTAAAACATGGTAATTAAGGCACGTGAATTACACTTTTTCGTGCACGGTTGTTACATTTCACACTTTAAGAAAATATTTTGGTCAGTAGTTTAAAATAAGAACCCAATTTTAATACACCATTAAATAGCACTCTTAAAAGCCTAAACAATGAACTATAACTTAACCTAAAAAGTTTTTGAAAATAGACTTTAATAACATGCACGGTAATTACGTTTAAAAGGGCACGTAACTGGAAGAACAATCGGAATTAGCGCTAGCTCCCAACTGAAGGGTTCAGCTCATCCCCTATTAACCGTTACTAGAAAACCAGTGTTGCGGCATTGCAAAAATCTTTCGCCACTTAAAATCTCCCTACCACAACCAGAGTAGGGTCACATTTATATAATGCCACGGTAATTACATTTTTTAAAGGACAAACTTTAACTTGAAGTTCCGTTTTGTAATCATTTATTATTTTTAATCACTAACACATATTTTTATTCTGGTAGGATCCTACTTCAAAATTATCCAATAAGTTTTTGAATAAAATTATTAGTTTTAGAGTGAAGTGAATGAGAACAACTGACTTAAAGACAGCCACGGTTGTTACAAAATCGCCTTTTGAAAATTTTTGTAGCGATTAAAATTAAGCGGCGCATTATTTTTTTGCTTGGTTGTAGTTCTCTAAGCTTAACTGAGTTACCATGAAGAAAAATCCTGTCAATTATGTGAAAAACACTCCAGTTATTCATGTAGGACATGAAAATTGCACTTTAAATGAGAATCTCCCATAAAGCAAATTTTCTAGTAACAAACTGGAAGTTTATTGGACATAAGTCAAATTTTCAAGTGTGGAAGATAATGTCCGAGAAATGATGTCCTTATCGATTTACACATGCTTAGAAGCGCTCAGCGAAGTTGCGCATCACGTTCTATGACATCTTGACAGGAATCCGAGCAATTTCCTGGCAGATAGCGTCCTTCAACTAGGCAAGGGTACCTTTGACCTTTGGACATCCCCATAAGATAAAATTACACGGGCTGAGGTTGGGCGAGGGTGGCGGCAATGGAACGAAACCATTCCCGCAAACCACACGACCAAAAAAAATATTGGACGCACACAATTCATGGACACTCGTGTGTGTAGTGGCTTTATCTTGTGGGAACCATATGAGGACCGTATCCATTTTGTTGTCCTTTGAATAGGGGATGAAAAAATTGTATTCCCTGACGAGATGTTAGAGAACTCCTTCGTTGAGCGCCTCTAAGAATGTGCAAATCGATAAGGACATAATTTATCGAACATTATTTTCCACATTTGAAAATTTGACTTATGTCCAATAAACTTCCACATTGTTACTAGAAAATTTGCTTATAAAATGTGCATATAAAATGTGGTCATCCACGCTGCCCCACCCTGTACATACAAGCATTGCAAGTTAAATAAAATCTTGTAAAAATTGCTCACAACAAGCCTAATTTTCAGACACATTTTCCTATGGAAATTTTTTTCTTACTTGGTGTGTAGATACCTCAAAGTTTGGCAAAACATTTTAAACTCAACCCAGTATATTCTTTAAATAAATAAGTGACAATAAAACTATACAAATGTATTCATTAAAGTTTCTACCATCTGTTGATAATAAGCATTTGGCCTGAGTTAAAACTAATTTTAGTTGACAATATACATATTTACAATGTGTCCCAAGATGGACGCATGAATAGATAAAAAAGACTAAAAGTTTTTGAATTGAAATTTCATCTTCTAGGGTTCAGCCCTACTTGAATAAAAACTTATTTATGTCATAACTCATAATTATAGTTTCGAAAAATCATGAATGTCTTCGAAATTTACCAAAAAGGTTTCTTTCCACTTGTGAAGTGCTTTTTTTTTCTAGGAAATACAATAAAATGTTATTAAAAAAAAGTTGTTCAGAAAGAAAAACTGAGAAAGAATACAAAATTTTAAAACCCTCTACCTACTTTGATATTACATTATTTATATTAATATATTTTTTTTAATTATTGAAGATATTGAAACATTTTGGTTGGGAAAGTTAGGAAAATACAAAATATCAAAGTAGGCAGGGAGTTTTAAAATTTTGCATTCTTACTCAGTTTTTCTTTCTGATTTTTCTTTTAAACAATATTTTGTCGGATCTCCTAGAGGAAAAGAATTTTACTAGATAGATACATTTTTTGTAAATTTCCAAGACAAATGATTTTTTGAAACTAAAATTATGACATAATTTAGTATCCATTCGAGCAGGGCTAAACCCCAGAAGATCAAATTTCTTTATTGATAGAGGTATAAGGGTAACTGGATTCGTTTAAAAGGCTGGCTATATAAAAAGTTAAAAAAAAAAAAAAAACATAAAAGGTATTTTATCCCACTCTATTTCTAAGGAATTATCAAAACATTAATAGATTCAACCAAAACAACGGTGAAGAATGTTTATTTTAACTTGTTCTAGAAGAGGCTTTTAGAGCTCAAAACCTATTTTTATTCTTTGCAACAAAATGCTACAAAAATAGTTGGGTAGTTCAGTGACCTTACAAGGAGTGTAAAGCTTTTAATAAAACAATTCAAAAACTCTAAAATAGCTCGTTTCCCCATTTTTTAAGAAAATAAATAAATCTGAACCCCTTTCAGAATAACATTTAATAACGGTTGTAATTAAGAATTTTTAAATTGAACATAACAATAAATAGTCTGCGAGCCAATTAGTGTGGCACATAAATTTCTGATTTATTTGACGATAATAATATTTGTTCTTTTTTAGGGTCTGTAGGCAAAACCAAGGGCCCTTATATTTTCCTGGTCTGTCTGTCCGACCGTCCATCTGTCACCTGCTCTCACGGCTACATCTTTCATCCGATCACTTTGGAATTTGGCATGTATGTGTATAGTACCTACCCACACATTTTAAAAATATAGCGACTTAAAACAAATATTTTGCAAAAATATTGGGGTAAAAAAACTTAAGGGTTTTTTAAAATTTTTTTTTTAGGCATGTAAACCATCCGGGGTATCATATGAAAGGGTACGTCGAGCTGATTACAAAAATATATAATTTTTGTATAAAATATATATAAGGACGAGCGTAGGCGAGTTTGAAGTGAGTGTGAAGAGTGCCCCCCCCCCCCCCCCCCCCTCTATCTCGCCTATGTAAAGTGCAAAAAAATTCCTGAACATTCTTCGACCAAAATTAAAGATACCACTTTTTGGAAATTTCAAAAAATAAATTATTTTTAATTTTATTGACAAAATATGTTGTTGTTTTTTTTATATATATAAATATGCTCTTTTCTATGTATTTATGTGTTCATAGTCTGGTTTAGTAGCAAAAAATACATATCAGAAGTTTGTTTATGAGTTTTGAGAATATCAGACCCATAGGATAGTTCAAAGTAAGCTTTTTAGCATTTTAAAAGCACCATCAATAGGTACTACTTAAACAATACAGTGTTGCCTAAGGACCTTGGCTGTGTGCTGACTAGCACACACTTGACCTGTTTATTTTGGTGTTGTTTGGGCACAGTTATTTACTACATTTTTATTTTTATTCATAAAAACAAATCTAGTTTGTAAAGTTGACATTATTGTTGATGTTTTATTGTGGTTGACAAATAAAAGAGAAAAGTCTTGTCTTGTCTTGTCTTGATAAGACGAAAATATTTGTTCTTTTTCATTTTGAGATATCCTAAGTTTATAAGTTTTCCTTTGTATCTCAATTTTCTTAGGTGGATAGAAGCCACGAGATAAGCGCTCAAGAGGTTAATTACTTAGTGAAAATTACTGGCCATGGGAAAGGAGAGAAAGAATGGTTTTAAGTTTTAATAGGGTAGAGACTTTGATATCACTTTCAGTACGGCACAGAGAATTAAGAGAATGGACGCAACGAACTAAGGGACATATGCCAGATATCTGCCTGATATACGTAAACCTACTAGCTCGACGTCCAACAGGTAGGATGACAACTTGAGAGGCAACTTCCTCACAGCGAAGCTCGCCATTTAGGGCCTTAGACAGGTACAAAATTTCATTGGCTTTCCTCCTCCGACGCAAAGACGAGAGTTCAAGGCGCTCAGATAAATGCTCATATGAGTAGTATGATGCTTATCATACTTATCATTCATGATAAGATGCTTATGATGCTTATCATGTAGCTATCATTCATTTATGTTGTAATTCTGGGTGAATATTGAACCAAATTTGAACCTCGACCTGAAACACCTGCATGATAACAATGAGGTACATGGGACCCCCATGTTTAAAATTGTAGTAGAGATGTACCTGATAGCAGCGTAGTCTTCTTGTCCAGCTGTATCTAGTATATCTATCTGAACCTCCTCTCCGTCCAGAACAACCTTCTTCCTGTATGAATCAGCTTTAGTCGGCTCATAGTCCTCCACAAACTAAACAACAAAAAGCAAACAAAATACTTTTATTAGAATAATATAAACACCTTTAATATAACAAAATAACAAAAAGAAATTAAAATCTTGATAAATTAAAATGAATGTTTGTCTGTCTGTCCCTTATGCCTGCCTAAACCATTCATCCGATTGTGATGAAACTTTGGATAATGGTTGGTCACATGCCCAAGAAAGTTTCTGAGTTGGTAAAACTATGTTCTGATTTTGGTACACAGAGGTACAAATGTCAAAGTAATGAAGATCCTTCATTATGCATATCGTTGAAAAGCTCTTTAAGAGTACAATAATTGTTGTTATGTACATTTTTGTCATATTTTCATTTAGGAGGGGGTTATAATGGAAAATACAAATAAAATATTTCTATAATCTATATCTAACAATCTAACATTCGATTGCGATGAAACTTTGAGGAATGGTTGGACGCATGTCCGGGATGGTTTCTGAGTTAGTAAAACTATGTTTAAATTTTGGTACACAGGGGTATACGGAGTACAAATGCCAAAGTAATGAAAACCTTTAATGATGCATATTGTTGAAAAGCTCTTTAAGAGTACAGTAATTGTTGTTATGTACATTTTTGTCACATTTTCATTCATAGGAAAAGTATTTGTATAATCTATATCGTATTGGTTATTTTGTTGGTTCCCTCGGCTACGCCTCAGGAACCAACCAAAACGCTCAGGGTGTAATGACTTTGTTTCCTCCCTTGGTGCGTAAATAACTACATATATGTAATCGATTTAATTTAATTATCATTTCATTGATTTTTATAGTAATTATTTATTCATATTTCATTTTATAATATCTCCGCTCTTTCCTGTTACAAATACTTGTAGAACATTTGCTTGTTTGTCGTCACGTATACTTATAGTTTAAACAAAAGAAATTTAAAATATTAAAATGATTACTCCATTTGATTAATGGAGTTAGGAATAAAGATTATTATTATATTTGCTCATATATTTTTTCCTCTGAAGCAAAAAAAATTAAATTAAATTAAAAAATAATAATGTGTAATTGCAGACCACAAACAATAAAGCTTGTTAAAAGATTAGAAAATAATTAAAATGTAGCATAAACAAATGACTGATTCACCAACAACTTATTTTCAAATAATAAAACATCTCATGTATGACTCACTAAGACAATTGTCTTTAATTAATTATTTATTAGTCATAAGCACTTTATTATCCCTGATACCTGTAGTCATGGGGAAAAAAAAAGTTTTCACTGAAATTCTTGAATTATCTTTTTCTAATTTAAATTTTCTTATTTCAATTATTTCATATTTAAATATATTTTGATTTAGAAGTTATTATTACAACTTAATCTTCTTTAGAAGTTATTATTAAAACTTAATCTTCTTTAGAAGTTATTATTAAAACTTAATCTTCTTTAGATGTTATTATTAAAACTTAATCTTCTTTAGAAGTTATTATTAAAACTTAATCTTCTTTAGAAGTTATTATTAAAACTTAATCTTCTTTAGAAGTTATTATCAAAATGAGTACAAAATGTGAAACGCTTCACAAATTTTACATTCCACATGTAGTCCAATAAATTTGAGATGGTCATAGTCAGGTTTCGTCATAGCCAAGTTGCAGGTGATTTCATGTTTATTGTTTTGCTTATCATTTCAGTTTTGACTATTGCGTTTTGTTTGGTGTTCGGTTGTTTTTTTTTTTTGTTTTTTTAAAAATGAGTGCATTAAGAAGCATTTATAATTAGTTGAATGTGATACATTGAATTAATACATCTTCGTTAGAGGACATGATGAAACTGTCAGAAAAAGTGTTTCCTCTTTGTGCACTGAAACCTGAAACTGGCTTTATGAAATTAGTTTCATGAAACCAGTTTCTTCAGTGTGCACAGCGCCTAAGGCATATTATCACATTTATATACACAAGTGTGATATTCCTTATCAGGTAGTGCTAGTAATCAGGGAAAACTTTAATCACTCCCTCTAGACACTACCTGCCTCGTACAGAACAAGGATATCAAGTCAGTATTAGTATCGTAACAACCAGTTGTACAGAATTATAAACAACTGTTTCAATTTCTGGTACTTTTTACTACGTTTTTATTAGCTTGATTTCTTGTTTGTTTGTTTGTTTGTTTGTCCGGTAAAAATCAGGCAATCGATTTCTAACTAACTTCCCGAATAGCTAGACTTTTGAAACTTTTAGCATAGCTCAGAACACGATGACAATGCATTATTTTAATACTTTTAGCCATCTTTCAGCAGAATTTAATTCGTTTTCAGCAAATTTTGCTGTGCGGAAAGTTAGTTCCGAAAAAATCCACAAGTTATTTTATTTGTTTTGCCATATCCCATATTTACGCAATCTTCATTTTGACGGGTCTCAAATTTGTGATAGATAAACATTGAATGACAGCAAAACAGGAAATATCGATTATATTATTTATCGATTATATTATTTATATAATTTCAAATATATCGATGGCACGCTTTAGATTTGGTGTTGGGGAGATCCGTTGTACAAAGATTTGTCCTTTTATAGGTTTAAGATCAGCTCTCTAGATGGTTTTTTGTTTTTTTACTAACATTATATATTATATAACAATAACAATTATATTATCAACATTACATACGATTCAACAGAAAATTTAAAAACGTAGTATATAAAAAGTTATTTTTATCTTGAAATTATTTACTTTAGCACCCTTCCTTGGTTCTAAACAATAGTCCGCCCTACAAAAGTCTCAAAGGTTTGTGTGTTTGTTTCCCCCAAGACATTGAGACTCCTGGTGCAGTTTTATATTTTACATTCCTTTATCTTAATAGTTGAATAGACTAAGGGATATTATCATAATTAAATACACAAGTGTGATATTCCTTTGTCCCAAGGTACATTGGACTAAATACCCCTTCGTCTTAATAGTAATTTAGACTAAGAAATATATGCCTCTATATAAGTATATGTTACTTTGTCTAAATAAGAATTAATACAAAGGGATATAGAAGAGCGCTTAAGTAGAAAAGTACCGACAAGAGGAAGTTGCTGCTAGAATATCACACACATCATGCAGTTAAATTTAAACTAGAGAATTTAGCATCATTTGGGAAAACAAGTTTAAATTAAAAGTTGTAATTAACAATTTTTTCAAGTTTAAGAACAATCAGAAGTTAAGAAAGTTATAAGTATTATTAACAACGAGAGAGAGACAGAGAAAAATAGACTCCAGCGTCGGGATTTGAACCACGGACCTCCTATTTTTTCCAGTATAGACGCTCTAAGCAACTAAGCTACACTGAAGAATAATTTCCTCTGTTGTTAACGATACCTAGTCCCAAATTAAGCTTTCAATTTTTCCACAAGTCTAGGAATGGACTAGGAATCGTTAACAACAGAGAAAATGATTCTTCAGTGTAGCTTAGTTGGTTAAAGCATCTATACTGGAAATATAGGAGGCCCATAGTTCGAATCCCAGCGCTGAAGTCTTTACTACATTTTTATTAGCTTGCTTTCTAGTTTGTTTGTCCAGTACAAATCTTGCGATTGATTTTTAACTAAATTCCCGAGTAGCTAGACATTTGAAACTTTTAGAATAGCTCAGAACACAATGACAATGCATTATTTTAATACTTTTAGCCATCTTTCAGCAGAATTTAATTCGTTTTCAGCAAATTTTGCTGTATAGAAAGTTAGTTCGGAAAAAATCCGCAAGATATTTTATTTGTTTTCACATGTCCCATATTTACAATCTTCATTTTGACTGGTTTCAAATTAATGATTTATGACAGAAAATTTAATAACGTAGTATATAAAAAGGTCTTTTTATCTTGTAATTATTTTCTCTGTCTGTCTCCCAGTGTTAATAATAATTATAATTTGATTTAAATTAAAATTTAAACTTTCCGTAGCATGAATACTACCAAAAACTTAGAAAGTTATAAGTTAAAAAGGTTTTATTTTTATTATTATTATCATTAATTTTAACTAGAATTATATTTTTCAACATTCTTTTTGTTTTGAAGATAAAGAAGATATTTGAAATATTTAGAATGTTTGTAAGAGAGGATGTGAAGGCCTTGTTAGTGTTATCAGTTATCAGGATGACAAGAGAGCCCCTGTGTTAGTGTGTTAATTAGTGATAGAGTTCCCTCACCTCGCCACTATGACCTCACCTCATCACCAAGTCTATTTATCACCTCATTCCATCTCACCCTTACTGATTTTCTACCTCAATATCATGTTTTGAGAGTGAGTAGGTGATTCATTCATTACTAATTCCACTTGATTGCAAAATGAAATATTTATCCTTGACTTCAATTTATAAACTATTCATTCATAACACAACACCATACAATGATAGTAAATACCAAAAATAAGTATTAAGATAAAAAAAGAAGAAAAACAAAAAACAAAGTAAATAACTCAAGGACATAAAAAAAATGAAATAATTATAATCAATTCAAAAAATTATTTATGTATTAATAATTATGTTATTATTAAATATACAAAGGCAAATTTCGACTTAAAGAATAATCAACTTAAAAACCCCTAATGTTAAATACTGCAACAAGAACCCATAAGAATACTGATCTGCCTCTGTCACTAAAATATTGCTTTAATATTTATTTACCTTTAATTTTGGCTTATTAGCATCTTAATTTTATTTGTGAGTTTACCGAAGGTAACTGAAAAATTGTGTTTATTCTAATAAACAATTTTTTATTTTGTCTAAAATTTAAATTTTAACATAGTTTTTGTAGTTACGTACAGGGCTGCAAACTGGTCTTAGGTCAAATTTACTGACTTTACTGACTAATTATGTGAAAATACTGACTAAATACCTACTAACATTACTGACATAAATCCATATTTTTTAAATAATGGCAAATCAAATAATTATAAGAATTATTTTTAAAATTGGCCACCCTTCTCCCCCCACTGAGCAGCTGTAACAATTGAAATTTAATCTTTGATTAAGAAACGCGATAAATAGGTAATGCTGTGCAATCAAGTGGCAGAAAATATATAAAAACAAAGACACTTCTGCTATTTTTTAGTAACGATGTTCTTATATTTCGTAGATTTTATTAGGTCAGTTTTATATTTTGGGATAAATGTGAGGAAATATTAAACAAATGCTGGCCATTGTTCTAAAAGTCGTTTGCCTGCTTGCTCCAAGGATAACCATCCTGACGACGTTTTTCTTTTTTAAAAAATCATATGTGTGTTCATAAGTCTTATAACAGCTTTGTTTACATTTGGTACATCATTACTAAGTATAAGCAATTTAGCCTTATTTAATGCTTCACATAACCTGGCAAATAAATCTTGAGCAGTAGCTGAGCCAATCAAAAATGTTTGTAAATATTGTGTTACACCTTGCAGTTGATTCTGACCAATACCTAACAGTTGTTTGCAACTCTTTGCAGGATGCAGCATTGGTAGTTTCGTCACACTTTCCCATTTTTTATACAAACCCTTCATATAATTCACATGAAGTAAAGAAAAAACTTCAAAAATCAATGATTAATGCCACTACAATAAAAAACAATAAAGAGTGATACTGTTAGGTAGTAGCTGCTCATACAATACAATACAATACAATCCTTTATTTGTACATTCTAATAGATGTTTTCGTCCATATACATGCAGTTATTGTACAAAATCAGCACTAGGCTGAGGATTATTGAGTTCGAATTTGTTGTTATTATGGTATAATGGTAGGTTTATTATGTTCATTCATACATCCACACACACACACATTTTAATTTTGTTTTTGCTCTTAAATTAATTTATTTTCTACTTTAAAGTTCACATGTTCTGTTTCACATGTTATATTCCACATACATACTTGATTTACTTTTTAGTTAGTATTATATATTTATATTTTTAATGTTTCTTGGAAGTAAACTTCATAGTGGGCTCTGCCCAACCTCTTCCACTCCTGCCTCCCGATAGCTACTCTTGCCCAGGTTGCTTCTCCACATGTTCTCCACATCTCTTCATTCCAGTTTCTCTCGGGTCTCCCTCGTTTCCTATTGTTCTCCCAAGGTGTACACTCCATTAAAGCTTTAGTCCAGCTGTCCTGTTTCCTCCTTATGACATGACCAGCCCAATTCCACTTCTTGCTGTGCACCCTTTCCACTATGTCTACGAGTCCAGAATGGGTTCGAAGCCAACTTTTGCTCTTCCTATCTTTCCAAGTGTATCCCATCATATATCTTTCCATGTTTCGTTCCACCACTCTCAGCTTGGCTACTACTCTGCTGCTTAATCTCCAGGTCTCACATCCATAGGTAATCACCGGTAGTACTGTTGATTCCCACAGTTTTTTCTTTAAATCTTGACTTACTTTGCTCTTAAAGAAGCTGCAGTTTTTCAGTAAAGCTTTCCAGCCGAGATTTACTCTTCTTTGTATTTCACCCCATTGACCTTCGACACTGAGGAGGTGGCCTAAATAAACAAAATGTTTCACTTCTTGTAAAGGTAAGTCCCGAATGTGGTCTTCTGTTCCCCCATTTACTATTATCATTTTACATTTTTCAGCATTTATATTTAGTCCTATTCGTTTGCTTTTTTGATGGAGTTCTTCTAGCATTCCTTTGTCTTCTTGGACAGATTTTGCAATTAATACCTGGTCGTCTGCAAATTCAATATGGTTCAACCACTCTCCATGAAAGCTATGAAAACTGTACACTAGCAATGTGCCACATTCATACCCAGGCACCACCAAAAAATGGCCTTCAGATTCTCAGGGCTTCCGCACGGTGTATAAAACTGACTTTACTGACTAATTTCATGAAATACTGACCTAATGCAGACTTAGCTCAAAATACTGACGTTTACTGACTAGTTAGCAGCCCTGTACGTACAGTAGAATCCCACTAATCTGGATTTGATGAGACCGGGTTCTGTCCGGATCACCAAAAGTCCGAAATAGAAATAATCAGTTTCAAAATGTCTGTAAAACTATTAAAATAATTGTTTTTATTATAAAAATTACCGCTTTAGTCCCAATCTAGGTCCACTTTTTTAAAACTACAAATTCATTTAGGATAAAAAATCATCTGCTTGTATCAGGTTGAAATTTTACTTGACTGTTTCAATAGACGATGTGTATGAAGTTTTATTAAAATTGTTCCGTTAGAATGTAAGATAACTTTGGTACAAAGCAACATCGCACATCTGTACATTAACGTGATAATACCCTTTTGCCGTAATAGTTCATTAGACTGGTACTTCAGTACCCCCTTTTATAGAAGAGTAAGTATCTATTTTTTATTTACTATTTACATTAGAGAGTGAAAAGATACTTGTAAAAATCACATTCCAACTATTTTTGATAACAATAGGTGTTTTTAAGATTAAAGAAAACAAGTGAATGTTCATTGTGAAGATTTGTATAAAGCAAATAAACGGAAAAAGAGTTTGGTCAATAGAAGAATTGAACAGATAACAATAGCCTGGAGTTTCTAGCCTTAGTAACAAACAATCTTATCTCTTATCTGTTATCAAGTCTACAACAGTAAGGTGTGAGTTTGGGCAACCCAAAACTAAAAGTGTGACTAACTCACTATTCCTGACTAACTGACTGGGCTTCTATACAAAACAAACTAAACTCAGCTAACAATTAAACCAAGTTATCTCAATTGTTAAAGAGGCTAGTCAGGCTTTATTGAGAAACAATCAACTCTTGATCATTTCCTTTTATAACTAAAAGATAAAGACAACATCTACACATCTGTTCATACCACCAGTAATATCTTATATCATTACTGGTCTTATATTATTTTTCTTTGTAAGTTTCATCGCACGTTTCTGCTATCCCAATTTCGAACCACTTCCCATCTTTCAATCTTCCCCAAATTTTGCACAAAGAAACAATTGAGGTGATGAATACAGAAACCAACACAAAAATAAAAAAAATGAAAATAAGACCAGTTTTCAAAAATGGTATTTTTATATTAATTATTTTATTATAAAAATCAAATAATGTTTAACCATTAATTAAAATAAAATAAAATAAAAAAATCGGTCCGAGACAACGCAGACAAACTTTCTCATATACAAGTTCATAATAAGTTAAACCTAGTGATTTCCATTTATAAGTTTTTTGTAGGTACATTTAATTATTATTGAACATTTTTATTAAAATGTGTCATAAAAATATTTTATTCTTGGCGGGGAATTGAACCCGGCCTCTCTTTGTCTGCGTTTATAGCTATTTTATTCAGAAACTAGATTTTTCCTGGAGAAAAAGGCTTATATTGTTAGATTTGCAATTAAATGGACATTTTAGAATTTTTTAATCATTGAAACCATTTTCGAGAAATTGTTTCCTCCGTTTTTTCAGAGTTTTTGGCCAGCCCCCCCCCCCCCCAAATTTGGAGCTAAAATTAATTTCCCAATTTCTCCTCAGAGTATGATTTTTCTGAACATGTTAGCCAAATTTCATCAAAATCGGCCTAGTAATTCAAGCTGCAGGCGTCTGTGCAGACACACAACAGACATTTTTTAAAAACCACTTTTTGGGACTCAAGGGACGTCAAAACGTGTAAATCCATCAAAATCTCAAAATTAAATTTTCACGCCATCACAATACTTTCTCTTTATAGGAGAAAGTAAAAATCTGTCCGATTCTACTCGGACTAAAGTTTCTCATATACGAGAAGATAATCATATGGTCCCGTGTTTATAATTTGTTACTTGTTTCAAAATTTTGTTATTACATTTATTTAGTATTGAACATTTTATCAAAATATACCATGAAAATAACTCCTCCCCCTGCAGAGAATTGAACCCAATCTCTCACTCTTCGCATTGATAGCTATTTTCTCAGTAATTAGATTTATCCCACGATAAGCTAACTAATATGGTTAGATTTATACTTAAATAGACTGCATTTTGTAAAATCAAAATTGTCAAAAGCCTTTTAGAGATAATTTTTTCTTGTTATTTCAGAGTCGTTTTTTAGGGGGGGGGGGTAGTGCACATAGTAATACATATATGAGAAGAGAAAGTAAAATGAATTATACTGTAGGCTGGAGGGTTTATTAGGAAAAGTCCTTCGAGTGATAAGTATTTATATTTCATCAGAGCTTTCGCCCAGGGAACCTGAGCATCTTCAGTGATCTACCAAACTGTTTTCAACTTAATTTGTTTCTATTTGAATCATACTGATACTTGTAATTTCACTGTGTTCAGGTAATGTTAATTTCATTTTTTATAATATTAATTTCTTAGTTAGCTACACTTCTTTCTATCTTGAATTCTTATGAAGGAAGCTTTATAATATTCACGACGTTCGTAGCCAACTACAACAACATAAGTCAGCTTTTTTGTATAATATTTTGTTTTATTAATGAAAAATGGTAAAAAAAAAAAAAAAAAAAGGAGAAACTTTATTTATTAATAGATATGACTTATAACTTAAAATTTAATTGTATTTGTCAGTAGTTGGATTTAAAGGAAAATAATTCTAGGGTCATTTTGCTTTGCCTTGAGCAGCGACTGCTTCCATCGCTTTTCTCACCGTCTCTTCATCACCGAGGAACTTCATCGAAACGACCGGTTCCATATTGTCGTTGAGTTCATAGAGGAACGGGATACCAGTCGGTAGATTCAGTTCCATAATATCAGTCTCGGATATGCAATCTAAATGTTTGACTATACCTCTTAAACTGTTACCGTGAGCCGCCACTATGATCAACTTGCCTTTTTTCAACTGCGGTACGATAACATCGTTCCAGTAAGGTAAAGTTCTTTTTATTGTTAGTTTTAAAGATTCAAACATCGGAAATTCTTCTATAGTCAACGACTTTGCATAGCGTTCGTCTTCAACTATATTCTTATAAAGAGGATGGTCGATGGTCATCGGAGGAGGTGGGATGTCGAAACTCCTCCGCCATATTTTCACTTGCTTTTCACCGTACTTTGCAGCGGTTTCCGATTTATTAAGGCCGGTGAGCGCCCCATAATGTCTTTCATTTAATCTCCACGTAGTATGCACAGGTATATTCTCCTGTTCGACCCCCTTCAAAACGGCAAACAAAGTACACTGAGCCCGAGTTAAAACTGAAGTATGAGCTTCGTCAAATTTATAATTAAGTTCCTTCAGTGTTTCCCCGGCCTTTCGCGCTTCATTTCTGCCTTTTTCACTTAATATCGCATCGTACCAACCACAAAAAAGATTTTTCTGGTTCCACTCACTCTCACCGTGCCTTATCATGACGACCCTGTGAGCGCCCATCGACTGAACTAAAACAACATTTCCTCTCCGGCATAGTAACAGCCTTAATGACCGCGATATTATCATTATTTAAACGTATAATATACATAAAACTTGATTTAAATATTTATTTAAAATAAAATCATTTTGTCAAAAAAATTGACAGCTGATTCAATTGTTTTAAAATAATACATATAAATATTTCTACCTTCCAATTGAAACAAAAAATTTATAAAATCCACAACAAACTTAATCTAGCAAAAAATAAAAAACTGCGACTTCTTGCTTAGGAGCTCTTTGAATTCTAAATGTTTATGGAGTAATAATGTTGAGCAATAAATACAACATAAAAATACCACTCATTGTCAGAAATTGAACCCTGAATCCACAGATTTACCTTTTATAAGAGGCTTCTGTGCTTCTGTAAAAGTTCTACTAATACCACAACTAAAACTTTATATTAAAATCTATCTAAGGGAGAGAAAAACAAATTAATTAATAATGAGAAATTAGAGCACCTAATGCCATAGGGTATTTGGTTTGATGGGGAGGGTCTAAGACTTTATACACAGTAGAACCTCGCTTACACGACCCTCAATAACAAGACAACCTCAATTACAAGTGCAATTTTCAAATCCACTTGAGATTGCCATAACACATAATGTTAAATTAACCTCTATAACGCAACTATTATTATCCAAACAACCTCAATAACACGGATTTTTTTCAATTCACAATGTAACTCAGAACCTCTATAACAAGTCGTTTTGTGAAGTCAACCTCTGTAACGTGACTCTATAAAGGAATGGGTCGACCTTGAACAAGTCTAGACTTGAAAACCCCGCCCATTAACCTTGATAACACGACTAATAGCCAAAATAACCTCAATAACACGACTAATAGCCAAAATAACCTCGATAACACGACTAATAGCCAAAATAACCTCGATAACACGACCCTCAACAAAAAGAGCACCTCGATAACAAGACTGTTTCCCTAATCCCCTTGAGACACTACTTATCAAGGTTCTACTGAATATTAAACCACCAACCTTAACCAACTCAAAATTGATCAGTATTATCAGTGATAATACATCCACTATCCACTCTGCAAACCAATTTTGCAAATCTCACTATTTATTATTTTTAAAAAAATCCATAAGTGCGGTTTTGGGCTCTGCAAATTTTTAATTAACAAAATGTTTAAGAGATAGCTACAAGACGAAAGTTAATTCTGATAGCTCAGGATCGGCAACCTGTGGGAAAGGCAAAATAAAACCACTAGACAGTTATCCTTAGGGCCACGCTCCTCTTCCAATGACATTTTTGTTTGCCTAGTTGGCGCTGGCACAACCTTGTAGATGTCAAATCTCGAGCTCTCATTGGGCTCCTCTCCTCATTTTTTGATTTTCCAACACTATCAGAATTAACAATTGTCTACTCTTTCCTATTTTTTTTTTTTTAATTATTGATTATATTTTTATTAAAATTCTTGGATGGACTGTAATCAAGAAAAGATATCTATCTCCTCCAATGGTTTATTGAAAAAATAAGCACTTTCGGCTAATCTGAAGGAGTTAGTACATTCGACAATCATGTAAATGTAAGCCAAATATATCTATTTTATTCCAATGAATACATTATAATTTATAAATTTGAGAGATTAATCTCCTTTGTCAAACAAGTACGTTTGAGAAAGCTATGCTCAAGTCCTTGTAAGTTTTCTAAGCCCCTTGCCAAAACATCTTCTCATCTGCTAATTTACCAACAATATAATACAGTGGAAACCGCATAATGTAATCATGGATAACGTTATCAACCACTTAGTGTGATAAAAATTTCTTGGATTGGGCCCACTCAATACCATTGCATTGAAAATTTGCTGTTAACTGTTGTCAGAATTTTGTTTCTTGTGATGTATCGTTGGATTTTTCTTATCATTTTGGAGAAAACCATTTTTTTATTAAGTTTATTAAATTACATTAGTCATTGGATTGCTTAACTTGTCAATTAACAAGTGATTTACCTTTTATAATCACTGTTCAAATTATAATTAGCAAATCTAGTAGAAATTATTTTAAAATCGTTGTTAGACGTCAAGTGAACACGCCTTAAAATGGATTATAAAATTAAAAAATCCATTTAACTAATGGAGATAAAAAGGAGAGGCTGCATTAGTTGATTACTTTTGAATTATAATTAGTTTTAGAAGTAAAAAAAACATTTTTTAGAAGAAAATCATTAGGATTAGGAATGAAACAAGATGGAGAAGAGGGAAAACATGTTTAATTTTTTTTTTTTTTTTTTTAACACTAAGGTAAGATCTAAGAAAGGGGACAATATTGTTAAAAATTAAATTTTTAAAATATTTTTTTTATCAATAAGGCAAGATAGAGAAGGGGACAATATGGTTAAATGGTTAATCAAAACATATGTTTATGTTATTTTTTTAATTGATATAATGTCGTTTACCTCGTCGTACATGAATTGAAGAGTTAAAGCTGATTTACCGACACCTCCGCTGCCTACCATTATCACTTTGTGCAGCGCTGGCTGAGGACTCGGTTTCTTCGACATTTTGTCTCTTCTGGACCAACACATCCACACAGGAAAAAAAAAATAACAATAAAATTAGATAACGGCTATAAAATAATCGCTACGGAGAAAAGAGAAATAATAAGAGATAAACAGTACGGAATGATTGGACCAGATAGGAAAATCGGCCGGAGATAATCGGGCGCGACTAATTGTACGGGAATCTAGTTCTGTAAAATCTACGTGAAGACGGAAAGATACGGAAAATAACAATCTAACTCGACACTTCACTGGGAAATAACTCGCGATGATCTAAAAAACATTCCCTATTGTTCGTTAATTATGAGGTCACTCATATAACTCCCACACAACGACAACAAGAAAAACCTCGCCAGTCCTGTTTCATTCCGTGTTTTCTTTATCTAATCGAAACCCATAAAAAAACAAAACCCCAAGAAAACGTTATTTTCATGTATTCATCGGAAAAACCCCACAACAGTAGATAGAGATCAACTGTTTAGCGGTTTAAAACGAAGCCCAAAATAAACTTTAAACAAAAATTTTTAAAAAATTCTAATGAAAACACTCCCTAAAAATACAATAGGACGAAAATTTCCCCCCTGTAAATATTTTTCTTTGTGGTTAATAAGGTTAATATTACCATAAACAATAAAAAACTTTCACTCGAGGGGAAAGGTAATGAAAAAACCGAATTGAAAGTCGAGGTAGACGCACCGTGCTAACAGTTTATAATGTCCCGAGTTCAATTCGTAAAGAAAAAGTGAAATTTCCCCCTAAAGGATTTTTTTTTTTAAATCTGAGTCATACATGGAGCTAAAAAAACAACACTTACAAGGATTTCGTTTTATTTTCCCTTCTCTAAACACTAAAGAGTTTATTAGCACGATTATGTTTCTTTTCGAGTAAAACAAAAAGAACCAAAAAAAAAAAACGTAAAAAAAACACAAAACTGTCACAACAAAAGTGTGTTGCTCGATTTGTACTGAGGTCCGCTTGGAGCGCTGCCCATAAGGAGACTAGCAACTGGCAACACTGCTTTCACAAATAATTACTAATCGGAGCTCCATTGCCCCCCCCCCCCCCTCTTTCTTGGTTCATCCATTTCCTATATCATTTAAAAATATGGGCTATTTATTGTACGCTATTATTTAAATTTAAGAGTGTCTATATAAATAAGGTAAACATTCACATTCGCCCTAGTTTTACCAGGGCTGTCCAGGTAAAAAAATTAAACCAGAATACATCAGAAGGGGGAAAGACTCTTTAAAACACTTACAGGAAGGGGGGGGGACGGCTAGAGGCTTCAAAGATTTTGCTCTTTGTTTTCAATTGAGAAAATATTATGTTCACCTTACTGTAGAAAGGTGGAGATTTAAATATATAAAACTATATACATATTGCAAGTGCAGTGAACGAAGAGAGAGGAAAGTGTATCATGAACAATAATAGTCCACTCTTTCTTAATTTTGTTAATATAGATAAACCTACCGAATCTACCTTTAAAAATTACACCATTCTCTTCAGTAAAGAAGTTATAATTTCTATTTATAGACTTGGTATGTTAAGAACTAATTCTACTTGATATTTGTATTACATATTATTATTGCTTTAAAGAATATTTTCTATAAGGCACGATTTCAGTTATAGCCACCCCCTTTTATTTCAAATCTCGGGAGGGAGGAGGATGGTTTAGACGAGCGAAGAAAAAGGTTTTTGGTTTCGACTTTTCTTGGTCCAACATCGATCCATACCCATACATTTCACCCCCCCCAATAAAAAGTGTAAGCCCTTCTGAGACTGCCGCCCTGGACAAATGCCCAGTCTACCCATTCGTAAATATGGGCCTGGTTCCAATAAAGGGAATGGATAAGATGTCCTTGCGATTCCTTTATTTAATTCAATTCTTTATTATGAATACGTAATAATCTGAATAGTCATGCTAGTAGCCCTCCAAATCTAGCACTCCTATTTCCCTGTAATAGGACAAAAGGCCACAGTGAATTTGAACATGTAGCCCAGTTATGGCGATCCTATGTCACGCGTGTCAGAGGTGATACGCCTAGAAATTTTGGATGACTCGCAAAATTGTACTTATTTGTAGAGTTGGGACATCGATGTCGATATATCGAATTATCAGACCAAGAAATATCGATTTTTATCTTTCGATATATCGACATCGATATTTTCTAGAAGAAACAATCGAAAAATGGGATTTCACTCCAAAGATTTTTAACTCAAAAATCGGTCCGAGACAACTCAGACAAACTTTCTCATTAACAGGTTCATTATTACTTAGCCCAGTGTATTCCATTTATTAGTTTTCGTATGTATATTTAATTATTATTTCATCAAAATGTATCATAAAAATAACTTCTCCAGGGCGTGGAATCGAACCCGGGCTCTCTCTGTCCGCTTTTTAAGCTATTTTTTCAGGAACTAGATTGTTCCCGGGAAAACGACTTATATCGTTAGATTCGTATTTAAATGGACTACATTTTAAAAATTTGTTAATCAAAATCGTCGGAACTGTTTTCGAGAATTTTTTTTTCCACGGTTTGTCAAAGGTTTTTGGGGGATAGCGCCCCCAAATTTGGAGCTAAAATTTATTTCTCGATTCTGCCTCGGTGTATAATTTTTCTAAACATGGATGCCAAATTTCGTCAAAATCGGACCATAGTAGTTTAGGCTCCAAGCGTCTGCAAAAACGACACCCAGACTTTTATTTAAAAAAACAAAAAAACCAACACTTTTTTGGACTCAGGGGACTTAATAACATGTAAATCCATCAAAATACTTAGATGGGTTATTACTATTCTAGCACAGTATAACAAAGTTCCACAACTTGGATCAAGTACCAAGTATACTTAAACAGTGTAAACCACACATCATAAGTTCCACAACTACTTGGGCCAAGTATACTTGGATTGTGCCAACCAGACTTCAATTCTTATTTTATACAGGGTGGTCCAAAAGTCTCTCTCGGTGCAAAGTTAGCAAAATAACCCTTCCGAAATAGTAAAAAATAACACTTAGATTGTTATAAAATCTAAACAGTTTAAAATAAAGTAATGAAACTTGGGGCAACCACCATTTTGCCCCCAGGCGCTGAAATCTACCCTTTTTATACCTTTGTCCCCCTATATATAGGGGGCAAAATATTGGAGATAGAAAAAAATATTTGAAGTAAAATATTTTTATTTTTTGCCGTAGAATCTAAATCTGCTATCAAAATAGTACATTACGCGTCGAGTGTGGAAAGTAGCATTTTGCATGCAAGTGTGGAGTTTGCACCCGAGCGACAGCGAGGGTAGTAAAACCACACGAGGAATGCAAAATGCCGTTTTCCCACGAGTTGCGTACCGTACTTTATCTACGATTGTTAGATTTAAATAATAAATACAGAAACAAATAAACTTGCCGTATGTAAGTTTGTATTTCTTCTCATGATAAAGATGGCATTAATCTTGAATTGTATTTTTTGCCGAATTAATTATTTCTGGAGGAGTATTATTCTCTACATTTTAAGCCACTTGATTTATTCATTGTTTTTCACTAAAAACTCGATATAAACAGTTACTTTAATAAAAGAATAGCAAATTAGTTTTGATAAATGTAAACAAACTCGCTAATCGTGCGTAAAGCTGAAGAATTCCTCTTCTTTACCGCACTAGCGTGGTAAAGAAGAGGAATCCTTCAGAACTATGAGACACGCATGCGCAATGAATACAAGTACGTAAATAATCACTTTCTACGCATCTAAACAGAGAAATAATGTTTATATTTCGTATCAATCGTAGATAAATATACATTCCAGGTTAAAATTTTGATGTTTTGCATGAAAACAAACTTCCCTTTGCATGGTAGAGATCCCACAAGTTTCATTAATTTATCTCAAACCGTTCAAAAGTTAAGAGGAGGGGGGGGGGGGCTTTTGGACCACCCTGTATATACATACATAAAAAAAATATAAAAAAACATGAAAAACATTACTTAAATTGAGTTTTTATTTTTGAAATAAATAAATATAATAATAAAAAATCATGCTAATATTTTATTGTATATTTTTACAAAATTTATAGTTGTCTTTTCTACAAACGTTTAAGGTAGATTAGTAGATCTGTGTCTATTATAGTGGTGATTTTGGTTGTAATTAAAATTCTGAGATTTAGAGATAAACATTTATTCATGAGAGCTTTCACTCCTGATGAAGCCTCAGTATCATCAGTCATTATAAAAATATAACTAAGAAGAATTGATAATAGCATCAAATGTTTCTTGAATATAGCAAGTTTGAACTTAACCAATTTCAAGAAACATTTTTGATGTTACAATCTTAACAATAATTATTAGTTAGTTAATAGTTTATAGGAAATACACTGCTCTAAACATTTAAAGCATAACCTTCTCAAAGTAAAATGGTTAAATATGTTTTCCTGTATATTGAGTTGAGTTAGGTTTAACTAATAAAATAAAGAAAATAATAACAAAATACTCCTTTATTTATTTTTTTAAAAGCTTTTATTTAACTTGCAATGTTTGTATGTAGTAGTAGTAGTAGTCTAGTACTTCCTACTAGAACGGGTAGGACGAACCACTTGTTCGAACCTTGCAATTAGGCCATCACTTAGGCCCTTTTTACGCCCCGCGGTAGAGAGTTCCAGCCACTTCACACATCATACATTTGTACATTGTACCGCCGAAGCGAGTATGGTGTGGTCATTAGTAAGCTATATAAGCGTGCGTCAAAGCGTGGGGGAAGAGTCCCCATAAAGGGTGTCCCTCGTCCGGCTCCGTCCTCGAACCATAGATACAAATTACATCGTCATGACACGGATCGGACCCACATCAAAGAGCGGGGTAAGAGTCCCCATAAAGGGTGTCCCTCGCCCTGCACCGTCCGCGAATCATTGATGCAATTCAGAGTATCATGGCACGGGATCGAACCCACGACCTCGAGTTGCTTCGACTTATTGATAGCTGAGAAGCGCCCTAACACGCTCGGCTACCCTGGCTCCCTATGTTTGTATGTATGTATGTATTGTGTAGAGGAGAATGATTTTGAAACTTTGGGAATGTTGAGGATTGAATATTTGCAACTATATTGGTGTAGTTATAGTATTACTTGTGCTTTGAACCCTACAATAACCTTCATTCATAATATCAACTAATAACAACTCATATTTTACGATTTTGGTAGTATTCATACTACAGAACGATTAAATTTTAATTTAAATAAAATTATAATTATTATTAACTACGGGAAACAGACAGAGAAAAATAGACTCCAGCGCCGGGATTGGAACCACGGGCCTCTATATTTCCAGTATAGCGCTCTACCAACTAAGCTACGCAGGAGAATGAGTTTCTCTGACGTTAATGATACCTTGTCCCGAATTTAAGCTTTCAATTTTCCACATAAGTCCTTAGAAATCAACATTAATGACATAGAACTAGACCGAGAAATAACGCTTGTAATTATAAAGTACCCAATTAGTAGAGGCCCGTGGTTCCAATCCCGGCGCTGGTTAATAATAATTATAACTTGATTTAAACTAATAACAACAACAAAACAAACTATTTATTTGAAAAGACTATGCCTTAATAATAAGGTTTGTTCCAACTGAGCAGTGTACTTGTCCGCGGGATCATCACGGACATGCGCAATGGATAAAAGTCGTTCCAAGCGGACTTGTTTCGTACCGTCCATGAAACTGGTCCAACCCGGGCAGGGATTGTTTGCGAACCGTTCACTGCATGTCCCAACGATCCTCTGACAATACCATGTACTGGTTTGTATGACATGCGCAGTTATGTCAATAGTCACAAATATCAACATGAAGGTTGCCTAACTGTTAGGTTTCCTTGAATGTTTTTAATACGGTGCGAATTATAGTCCTAAACCTGTAACAAGGTGACATGATTTTATTACAGTACAATGTTAGCGCATGCGTATAAAACCTGTCCTAAACGCTTCTCGAACGATCCGCAGGGCCGGGACGATACAAAGGACGGTACAAATAGGGGGTTGGAACAAACCTATAGTGAGCAGCATAGTTCATACATATTTTCATGAAAACAACAAAATCCATTTTTCTCCTAAACATAACAATAGTTTAAAACCAAACTGATTAAATTTATTATTTTACTTAAGGTTCATAAAATAATAACTGGGATTTACACATTTAAACTTTCTTTATAAATGAAATACAACAGGATGAACAGAGAATGTGTCTTAATTATTTCTTTTATCAAATTGTTAAACAACAATAATCTAATAATATCTACATAAAAATAATATTGTTAGATGACAATGTCGTGTAATTATTGTTTTGTAATTAGACGAACGTAATTCAGTTGACAATTACTTGAGCACTATACTTGTTTAGGCTGATCTTACTTGTGACCCTTTTAGGCTGATTTATAAGAGTAGATTTGCGATAAGAGTAGAGTATGTTGGTAGAGATATAAGTGCAGTTTTTTTGACACCGCGAATCTTTTGACAGCGGAGTCAATGAGAGGTTTGGATTTTGAATTCTAGAAGTTCGGGTCAACTAGGCAAATAAAAATGTAATTTTTAGAGGGGTGAGTAACTTAGGATAACTGTCTAGTGCAGCGGTTCTCAACCTGTGGTAGGAGTACCCCTTGGGGGTACGCGAAAATGCGTATGGGGTACGCGGTGAATTAAAAAAAGGTTTTTGTTTACTTTTCTGTCTAATAAATTAAAACTTTTTAGTAAAATGTAAATTAAAAAATCTTGTTTGGAATTAAAATTACCTATTTACAGCTGTTTCTATGATGTAGCAATATTAGCAGTTGTTAAACAACACTTCATCTAATATAAAAAGTATTTATAAAAATAAGGGGTTGTTTTGTTAGGGGGGTACGCACAGTTAATTATACAAAAAAGGGGTACGTGGGTTGAGAAAGGTTGAGAACCGCTGGTCTAGTGGCTTTAATTTTTTCCTCGCATAGGTTTGCCAACCTGAGTGTCAATAATCAACACTCATTTTGAACCAACTGTAGTAAGGAGAGCAATTATGTCGTCTCCCATTAAAATTGGAAGGGATGTGTAAATGAAGGAGAGTACTGACGCTGGTATAGTGCAATACTAGGTGAAAATGAGTTCATCAAATACTTAGTTGCTTTTGAAAATTTCTCTCCCTCTAGTTGCTGGCAACTTGTCTCTGTCAGCTACTCTCCACTCTAATCTACCAGCTACTCTCCAATCTACTTTACCGGTTATTCTCATAGGTACCAATATTCTCATAAGTTTTTAAGTTAGAGTAGCTTACCAGCAACTCTCCACTCTACTCAGTAGAGTGGAGTGGTAGAGTAGAGTAACTGGTAGATTAGAGTGGAGAGTTGCTGGTAAGCTGCTCTAGCTTAAAATTAAATAGGAATAGATGCAGGAGAGTACTGACGCTGGTATAGTGCAATACTAGGTGAAAATGAGTTCATCAAATACTTAGTTGCTTTTGAAAATTTCTCTCCCACTAGTTGCTGGCAACTTGTCTCTGTCAGCTACTCTCCACTCTAATCTACCAGCTACTCTCCAATCTACTTTACCGGTTATTCTCATAGGTACTGGTATTCTCATAAGTTTTTAAGTTAGAGTAGCTTACCAGCAACTCACCACTCTACTCTACCAGTTACTTTTCACTCCACTCTACTCAGTAGAGTGGTAGAGTAGAGTAACAGGTAGATTATTGCCAAAGTAACTGGTAGGGTAGAGTGGAGAGTTGCTGGTAAGCTACTCTAACTTAAAAATGAAAGCGCTAAGAAAATATTGGCGCTAAAAGATATTGGGATGAAAAAACTTCAGCAACAGGGAGAATAAAGGATGTTACTACGCTTATGGAAGCAATAGTGGAGTTTCATTATAAAATAGCTTTGGAGGACTACGACAAATTAGAAAAATAGCTCGAAGCTGCCACAAGTAAGGTTGACTGGCTTACACAAAACGTCATTAAAGACTTTAAACAAGAATAGTTCAAATAGCTCTAAAACATTGGTTCCCAAAGTGGGGGGCGCGCCTCCCAAGGGAGGCGTATAGACAAGTCAAGGGAGGCGTGGGACCTCCAGATCGAGATAGCATAGCCGTCCGAACGTCTAATGAAAAAAGCTTTTTCAGAACTTGTTGCAATAAAAACAAAGTACCGGGGCAAACTTATTGTTGCTAATGATTTTCATAGTGCACTTTCTGATACTCATCCAAGAATAGGGAATCTTGTAAAAAAAATGCAAGCTCATCCATCTCACTGATTTATTTTGTCTCTTACTTGTTCAGTTTAAATTGCAATTTGTAATGTTATAAAAAATAGTTATAAAAATAAATGTATTTAATAAATATGTATGTATGTTTATTTTATTTTTTTCATTACCACATAAAATTGTGAAAGGGGGGGGGGGGGGGACATGGGATGTTTTATTCTTGACTGTAGGGGTCTTAGTAAAAAAAACTTTGGGAACCCCTGCTCTAAAATCTTCAAATCAGCTATAGCTGGAGGAAGAGGGAAATAAATACTAATCTATTTGAACGTTCAACAAAACAATAATGACACAAGATTGTCATGTCGTACCGAAATACAATAATCAGCTGTAAAAACATTACAAATAATAAAAATTACCGACCTTTCAGAAAATTATATTTCCTTCTTCAAGCTATAAAAGAATTCATTCAAGAAGTTATTCTTTTTTTATAGCTTGAAGAAGGAAGTTCAATTTTTGAAACTCTGGTAAATCCACAAATTTGATTTTTACTATTAACTGATCCACAAATTATAATTTATTAAGTAAGTTAAAAACACCTTTGTTATTTTAATAGTTGTTGATGGATAATTAGGTGTAAATAAAAGTTGACTTAATCCATTTTCTAGAGAGGCGTTTAGACCCTTGTAAAGGTCATACTCAGTCTACAATCTTCCATGTACATTCAATAATATTATTACCTTCACTAGGTCGGAAGTTTTATACATTTCTTAATTAGTTTTTCTGTAATAATTATGACCTAATTACTTTAAATGTTCCCAGTAATGAATTTAATTTTAATTCCATTATATATGTAAGTATTGAGGGTTTAATGGTAATTCATATTTTAAATGTTTTATTTGTTAATGATTATGTACATATTATTTATTACTGTTAGGCTTTTATATCATTTTTCAATGTTCATTTAATTTTCTTTAAATTTGTTGCATAAATTTAATGTAAAAAATGCTATTAATCATGCTCTTGTACTCTCCAACCATCAACACCATTTGTAATAGTCGAGGAGATAGCGTGCATAAAAGTGTCTGACTATCATCAAGCTAGAATTTTCTGTGTAAGTAAATGTTTTGGTGCCTTTTAAGAATATGTGGTCGGCTAAGTTCATCTGTGGGACATAGCTTGGCAATAGACATTTGAAAAAAAACAAACTGGTGGAGAGCAGCCATGTCCCGCCCTTTTTGGTGGACAATGTGATTTTCATGATCCTGAGTACGAAATTAGTTAGTAGACCAATAATCAAGTTGATGTTAGTTTGTCACTTAATAGGTGACCTCTTTGATTTAGAGTAATATTTGACTAACTAACCATCAACTTGATTATTGGTCTGCTAACTAAGATCGTACTCAGGATCATGAAAATCACATTATTGTCCACCAAAAAGGGTGGAACATGGCCGCTCTTCACCAGTTTGTTTTTTCTAATGCCTATTACCAAGCAATGTCCCGCAGACGAACTTAGCCGACCACATATTCTTAAAAGGCACTAAAAGATTTACTTATACATAAAATTCTAGCTTGATGTTAGTCAGACACTTTTTTTGCAAGCTATCTCCTGGACTATTAGCAGATTAACCAGTTTTTGTTATTGTTAATTTTAGCAGTATTCTCAAACAATAAGAAACCTTATTAATTAATTAATTAAACATCTTGTCAAAGTTAAACGATTAATTTATTTTTTTAATTTAGAAATTAAAGAACTGACCTCTACGAGAGTCGAAACGTCTCTCCAGAAAATGATTAAGTACTTCTACATACACCTTATTATCCCTCCACCCTAGGAACAACTAAAATTATAATTTAATAATCTAGACATTTTTTACAAATAATAATAATACAATTTTGGCTTAGGACCTTTGTTTAATAGGTAATAATTTAGTGGGTTGGGTACCCAGTTAATTTAGTTGGTTTAAGGGGGTAACCAAGTAAATAAGGCAGACATTTAATAGGTTACCCACCTGTTACCACCTGCAATGTTCCAACAAAACTAATAAATGGAAAACACTGGGCTAACTTGTGTATAGGAGAAAGTTTGTCAATTTTTTTTATTTTAATAAAGTTGTTAAAATGAAATACCTCCTTTAATTTGTATCAATTAATTATTCTTGATGGATATCATTTGGTGTAATTAAAAACAATCAAAACTGGTTAGTTTTGATTCATTTAATGTGAGACGTTTCAATGCTTTGTATTGTTTATTAAGTCATTCTCCAATCACAGCTACGCATACTAAAAATGAAACAATACAATATGAATACTAATTATTAGAGTAAATTGTTTTACACAAAAAATATGTTTCATTGTATTTCAAAATAATATAATGTGATATTGTTAGCTGATTAATATTTGATTAAGTTTATTTTTCTCTGTTTTTAACTATATGTAAAATATTTTAAATTTTGTTAACTCTGTACATTTAATTAATTTATTTGATAACTAACTCTCATGGAGGATTATTTTTTTTTAAATCTTTAAAACTATTTACACCGAATTGTAAGTAAACTTTGTATGTTTTATATTTTACAAAAATGTTTGTCTTTATAAAAAAATATGTAATATAGTTATATATATTAGAAATTATATGATAAGTCCAATTGGTTAAATTCAAATGTAATTGTTAATATATAGGGTGATGGGTGATTCAAAAAAATTTCAAATTCTTTTAGAATCTCAAATTTAATTGATAATATATAAGAAAAAAAAAAACTGAACAAATTGTTTGAATTAATACTATTTTTTAATATTTCATTTTTTAGTACGTAAAAGCTGTGATTGCAGAATGACTTTAAAAACAATGTAAAGAGTTGTGGGTACCAGTTTTAGGATAATTTTGAGTTAGCATGTTGTTTAGTTTTTTACCTAATTATTTATTTATGTCAAATAAATTCAGTGGGTTTACAGACACGAATCTGGAAAGTGAATTTTATTTGTGTTCCAATTTTAGATTCTAAGATTACACACACCCACAAGTGGTGACCCCGAACAGTGACTCGCGTAAGTTGGTTTCATTTCTTTTTCAACAGTTATCATTTTTTTATACAATAGTCAAAAAGTAAATTTTTTACGTGTATCGAAATCAAAATTATAATCTGTCAAAAATTCGGAAAGTATTAGAATTTGAATAAAAAACAATAATATGACTGAACAAACTTCATCAAAGTGCCAGACGGAAAACGAAGACATCCTTACACCCCAAGATATTTCTCCAAGAGTGGAAATAGCGCGGGTCGGAATAAAATTGCCAACGTTTTTCCGTCGCAACCCCCAAGTATGGTTTCGACAAGTTGAAGCACAATTCATAATCAGCAATATAACCGCAGAAACCACAAAATTTTACCATGTACTAGCTTCATTAGATACTGAAATTGCAGAACTCTTAGAAGACATAATCAACAAACCTTTGACAAAGACACCTTATACGGACTTAAAAAAGCGACTCATTACGGAATTTCAGGATTCATACGGAAGACAGATAAAGAAATTACTGACAGAAATTGAACTTGGTGACAAGAAACCGACAACACTTCTTGGAGAAATGCGAAGCTTATCCGAGAATAAAGTTAGTGAAGAATTTTTAAAAAATATATTTATAGAAAGACTTCCTGCACACATTAGACCCATACTCGCGTGTAATGAAGGTACACTAGATAACTTAGCGAGTATGGCAGACAAGATCATTGCTTTGATTTTCGTACTGAAGTAACTTTTATTGAACTTTTCGGACTTTGTTTTTGAAAGAAGTTTTATTGCCTACAATTTTCCATTTGGACTATCTAATTATTAAAAACAATGTAAAAAAACTCGAAATGTCTCACATTAAATGAATGAAAACTAACTAGTTTTGATCATTTTTAATTACACTTAATTATATGCATCAAGAAGAACAATATATTCATAATTAATTTTGTAAAGCTATTCACAAATAAAGTTTGTTTGTAAAACCAAAATAATTATTCTCATAAGAATCAATGTATGTAAAAAGCAAATTATACGTAGAAAACTCATGTAAAACTTGTTAGATTTTATATTAATCTGTTTAAAGACCCCAAGAAAATGGCATTTATCTCCAGTAGGGAAAAAAAGTTATGATTTTGAATTAGTTTAGAGGGACTAAAACAGGTCTTTTCATCCCTGAACTCAAAAAGTAGGAAGAAAAAGTAAAAGTAGGGCGAAAAAGTAAAGTAGGGCAAAAAAATAAAGATTGCAACTTAATTATTTTATAAATAGTAGAAAATGTATGGCTAATGTAATGAAGTTGTCGAAATCAGGTTGGCGGCACTGCGCTTTTTTGACCATGTTTATCTTTGTTTACAACATTATAACCTGCATCTAAATAACCTTCTATTTGAGTTTAATTCCAATTCTTATTTGTTTTTAATATTGAATCTCTTATATCTCCTATTAAATGTTCTAAAAATTATTGTTATTTATTAAAATATTAAATAAAAACTGTGCAATGGACGAAAATTTGAATCTTTTTTCTACTGGAGATAAAATATTGTATGTACCTCGTGAGTAAAGTGCCATTATTCCCCTCGCGATAATTATCTCCCTCAGCTGCGCTTCGGGAGCTAATTAGAGTTATTCCCTCGGCTGCGCCTCGGGAATTAAAAATTCTAATTCCCTCGGCTTCGCTTCGGGATTTAGGGACCATGGTTCCTTCGGCTTTGCCTCAAGAACCAACTTTTTCGCTCAGGGAATAATGGCTTACTCTACTCCCTAGGTGCATAAATAACTATTTATCATTTAAATTCAATACTTCTTGCTTGAAATCCAATAAGCATGTGTTTGTAAACCAATATTTTGTTTGACGATTGAAGTATTTTTCTGTCAGGAATTTTTGTTCGTAAATCAAGGTTCCACTGTATTTGTACACTTCATTTTTACTTCCTCCTATAAGATCTTGTTCGATGTATTTACATAAAATTAAACTAAATAAAATGGTAAATGGTAACACTGACAGGATAAAAGATAATGAGAGTAGTTTTGAACAAGATTTTTAGAAATTTAATCGATGAAACTAATAGAACTCAATGATTTAATTGATCAATTTACACAATGTGAGACAGATCTATTCATAAAACACTTGAATGACTTTCTTTTATAAAATTTAAATTAAAAATAATTATCTTATAACATCTCCCTATAATGCTCAATTATGTTTTTATTGAGAATCTTTCAGTATAATATGCAGTGCTCGATTTCTAGAAATTGAGGTGCCGGAACTACAACCTACACTCTCTTTTGGTTATCATAATTTAGTAGTATAATCTCAACAAATAGATATTTTTTGTATTTTGAAAAGAAAAATATTTGCCAGTTTAATACATGATGTCCTTAATCAAATTTGTAGTCACTCATTGACAAATAAAATGTTAACAAAGGATTTAAAAAAAAAATATCTTAGTGCCGATAATGTTATTTTTTATTTATCAGAGAGTGAGGTCCCGGAACGCCGTTCCGCCTCAAATCGAGCCCTGATAATATGTATATTTTGTAGCATATATAGGGTGTCCCCAAATGAAACCACGCCACTTCAGAATCCTCTAGAAAATTTGACGATAAACAAAAAAATTTCATTGAACATGGGTCTGGAAAAGCTTTGCTTCAGAGATATTTGCAAAAAAAAAAAAAACCTTAAAATTATCATTAGTTGATTTCCATCCTTAAAATTCTCAAAAACTACGCTTCTTACTGATATGTTCACGCTTGGATTAATTAGAATTTACCATAAAACACTTAAGTCACTTATAATATATAATTAAGTTATATAATTAATTATAGTTATTAATTAGTTAATTAATTAATTAGTTATATAATTAACTTATATAATTAAGTCACTTACCATAAAACACTTTAAAGGAACCTTATAAAGCATCCAATTCTGCATTCAATGAGACCAATTCCAGCTCTTTACAATATAAACCTGATTCTGAGAAAAATTTCAAAATTCTACGACTCAGTTTTTATTTACCTCCATCAACACTATAATACCAGAAGAATTTCAAATTTGGCTAGACATTTCAAATCAGGAATTTGTTATATAGAGAACTGGGATGGATCTTATTTTACATAGACTTCTGGTTATCAAAAAGGTTTGTCTTGAGGTGTTTTAGGGTAAGAGCATTTTAAAGATGAACTTATATTATAATAGAAGGGGTATTTTGTGGACTTATAGAATATATATAAGAGAGAAGGAGATTTGTTGGAATAAAAGTCCGATAGGTGTAGTTTATGTTTTTATTATCAGAGCTTTCGCTCAGGGATTTTTTTTCAGGGATTTTTTTTTACACCTTATTTGGTATGTTTTTTTCAGTACTAACGTTATTACATTTATATTTCTTATATTCATATATATATTTTTATAATTTTCAATTGTTATTAGTTTCTAATTCTTATTTGTAGATCACTGATGAAGCTCAGGCTCCCTGAGCGAAAGCTCTGATAATAAAAACATAAACTACACCTATCGGACTTTTATTCCAACAAATCACCTTCTCTCTTATTTATATTATAATAATCTGGAAAACGAAGCTGTTCCAGGATCATATAAAGCATTTTTTTGTACATCATCAAAATTCCTACATCAAATTTCCAAAGAGGTGAGGTTTGTTTCGAGGACACCCAGCATATACACACACACTTTTGTGAAAATCAATGTCAACACTATATGTAATCTACTTGTTGATGATGAAGTGTTGATGATGAAGTGTATTGAAATATACATTGTAAATAATCATCATTATCATCATTCAATCTTTTATCGTGTCATAGTGCTATTTCTAATTAACTAAACAGTTTAATTCTTAACTTTATATTTAACACAGACCTTTCTAGTGAGTTATCTAAAACTTAAAATAATAATTATACTAATAAATTGATAAGTCCTTGCAACATAAAAATTGTATTAAAAATAATTGACTAAAAAATTATATACACGAATATACAACAAATGAAAATATGGATACATTAAATTACATATAAAAAACAAAAATTACAAACATGTTTTAATGTTAGCTCAATATTTCAGATAGAGCATCGAAAAATTTAGGGCGGTCTTCAGTCTTAATTTTAATAATGGAGGAATCGAAGTAATTTAAAATGGGTTCAGTACGTATGGTTTCGGCAGCTTGTGTAAAAGCCTTACCGAAAAAATTCCGAGGTATCATTTCCGTTACGGGCGGTATTCCTAGAACTATGGAGTTGGCTCGGTCTGGGAACGACGAGGACGAAGCTAACAGTGGTAGAAATGCCGTCCGTCTTGTCCTCGACAACATGTGATGAGCACGTAAAGCGACACGTGCTAATAAAAATAGAATGTCGGGATTCGAAAAAACACGCCAGTCTAAACAACCTTCCTGAAGTACGAAGTATAAAAACGGTCCGGCGGAAGCTATCAATTTCATATCGAGTAAGGATTGCAACTGTCTATAAACACACATCAATAAATTTTTAGAACGAGACAAACCTTCTTCAAACTGTTTGGTTTGATTACGTGAGAGACAGTCTAAGGCTTCCGCAAAGCAGTCGCTACGCGTTTTATCTCTTGAAGTGTCCAGAAGTCCTAAAAGAGCGTAAACGTAATCCGACGATTGATAGCACGATCTGAAGCCGTACGAAAGAGTGAAAGACGGATAGATCAGATCGTTTAGCTCGTACGTCGTAGCCACCTTTTCCATCATCGAGAAAAAATCTTTTCTCAGTGATATATCCATGGCCGTGAAATTCTGTTTGCTGGCGTTCAAAGGAAGACCGATTTCGGCTAACAACTGTCGTAATCGTCTCTCGCCTTTGATAGTCCATAATTTAAGCTTGATTGCCGTCGTCATCGAGTGACGCAGACTCGACTCTACAGTCCAATGACGGTAAAGTGCCAATCTCAAATCTCTCTGACTGGTGATCTTGGTCGTCGGCAATTTACAAACATGTCTGTCTTCTTCACCTTCGTCGCTAGTCACCAATCGAGACATGTGAAGTTGAAGTACAGACAACTCGTTCAAATACCTCTGATCTATACAGAGACCTAAGACTAACTGGTTGGTAACGCCTACTATGGCCCACCACAGATTATCGATATTATCCTTACCTAGATGCCACACGAGTTCGAACACGACCATAGAACTCGCTCGACCGTAGTAAGAGAACTGGGTGTATTCGAACATCAGCCTGTTTCTATTCTCTTCCCATTGCCTTCGCTGTCTTCGTTTTACTATCTCCTCTTCGGCCAATCTCATCCTCTTGCTGGGTCTACCTTCTTCATCACCTTCGTCCTCCTCTTCCTCTTCTTCCTCGGAATCGCTATCTCTGAATATATCGTCGAACTCAGGTACATTTTCGTCTTCGTCCTGTTTGGCCAACAGACGGACTTGTTCACTGCTATAAACGTTACAGACGTCAGTAGGTTTATGACTGTCTAAAATATAAAGGATGACATCTTGTTCGGGCTGCAAAGTATCGACGATGTCGATAGTAGCCCCACAGTTTATCAACAGAACGTATTTGATTTGTTCGCAATGTTTACTGTAACTATCGACCAGATCTTGAGTACCTTCAACAGGTACGATTGTATAAAGTGTATTGTCACAACGAAAAAGCGACTGCAATATTTTACAACTACATATTGCGTCGACGTCACAATTTACGAGAACGAGTAATCGCTTACCGGACACTACTCTGTAGAACTCTTCCTGTAGATCTTCCACGAACATTTTCTCTTTTTCAGCATTCTTTCAATCACTTGGTAAATTATTTTTTAAAACAACTGATAAAACACAACGGAAAAAATTCATATAAAAATAAAAATAATTAAAAAATAGGTTCACGATATAACAAAACTTTTAACGGATAACCGAAAAACCAAAAAAGCGCGAAGACAATACAAGCAGTGTTGCCAAACAATGGATTGAATGGATACTGAAAAATATAAAAAAAGAATCGAGAGCAGCTGTGTAAAGATGAAAAGGTAGGGGAAACATTTTCAAGGACACTTCCGCTTACAATTACAAATCGGAAAATTCTTCCGAACCGTTCAATGAACTTTCATTTTTGTAAAAGTTCACGTACTAATATCAAATAAATTATATACTTAAATAAATTACTTTATGTACCCTTTAGCCTTTATAAAAAAAAAAATTATATATATTTAAAAGGAGGGGGGCTCCATTTGATAATATCTAAATTATATCTAGGAATAATAATTATAATATTATTATTTAAGCTTGAACTTAATTAAATTATATAATTAGTTTTATTACAAAACATGGCCGTAAATAAGCTTCGCAATGGTCCTTAACTTAAGGGTTCAATTTCAATCCATCTTAAATTTAAGTTAACGACAACTAAACACCCCCCCCCCCCCCCCCCTTGCATGCAAGAGCTATCAAATGCAGGGTTCTGGCTACGGCCCTGACCGCGTATAGATTACGTCTAGATGAAGATATGAGAATGTTTTAATTAAATTCCACTGTCTCAGCTTATTTTTGTCTTCTCCTTCTATTAATTGATTTTGACGTCATTAAACTGGGTCATTTTAATGGGTCGATCTTGTTTTTATTTAGGTGAACCTCGATTTAATTGAACATTTTGTTCGTCATCGATAGTCAAACATAAAAATCTAGTTTAAGTTTATATACATTTTTTCTTCTTCTTCTTAAAATAATTGATTATAATATTTAAGAAATATTACGATTAGTTTGATTTAAAATAATAGCCGTATAATAATTAATAATTAGTTTATTAATAATTAATAATTAGTGTGTCCCTATATATATTTATGTTACGCGATAAGTATTGTAATTATGTTTTATTTTTGACTTTTGCAACCAATTGTTATTTTCGAGTAATTTACTTAATTGTTTCACCCTTTTTGCTTCCGAGCTTACCGAAGAATTTTATGAACATTTTTTTTACATATATCACTATTTTTTTCTGTTAAATCAAAAATTCCAAGACAGAAATCTGTTTCACACATCAGGAAATATTTTTGGCCCCGTGTCTGTTTGACGGTCAGTCTGTACTTATGTACAGTACAGTGTAAAATTCAGTTGCAAGATTTGATCCGAACATACATACATACATACGATTTTTATACATTATTTTGATTTATCTTATTTCATTTAATTAATTATTTGAATTTTGGCGTTGTTTTTTTTGACGGATGAAAACAAACTTTGGCGTTTAACAAAAGTATCGCACAAATTAATATTAATTATGTTCGCAACACTCCGGAGGTCTTAAAGGCACCCAAAACGGATAATTCAGTTGAAATCTCAAAAAAGAAAGAAATTTGGGTAAAATAGGGCTGTTTCTACTAATAGGCAAAACTAGGCGGCCGCCTAGGGCGGCAAAATTTTAGGGGCGGCAAAAGGAAAGGAAAAAAATAATGTTTAAGGGGGGACACGCGTCAGTCAGGAAAACATACTCGAGTGGAGGGGAGAAGTTCAGTGTAAAACAAGACCTTGAAGAGGGCACACGCACCTCTGTCCCTACCTTAACTAATATACATCGCTTCTCACACAAACTATTTTTATTTAATTCCTCCTTCGCTAGCTCCCTTTTAGGTGGGACCCCTTGCCCTCCTTGCTTACTCATTCCAATCTAACCGTTCACTTCACTGTCATTGTTATTTATCTGCATTATTTTATATTTCATCACCTAGCGTTATTTTATATTTATATAATTATTTACCAAATTACAGTATATTTATTATAATTTATAGACCATAATAATTATAATTAGTGCACAATTATTACAATATTAGTAATCTTATAATTGTATTATAAAAAATTAAATCATAGTTCATAAATATATCAAAATATATATATATACATATATATATATATATATATATATATATATATATATATATATATATATATATATATATATATATATATATATATATATATATATATATATATATATATATATATATATAATATATATATGTATACAGGGTGACTGGCGATATATGTGAAAAAATGAAGTAGGTTGTTCTACGCCTCAAGGGCTACAAAAAACACAATATATAATCCATGGGTCAAATCCTAACCGTTCTCCCACAAAATCAAATTTCATGATTTTTTTATGATTACATACTTTTGCTCATAAATGTGCTTATTGCTCCAAAAGTATAGATGCTAGAATAAAATGTTTAGAACCGTTGTAAAGCTGACAAAATTTCCTATAAGGAAAATGTAATTTTAATTTTAATTCCTTCAAATTATATGACAACAATGTTATACAAATTATATTTTTAATACATTTTTTATTTATTTATTTATTTTTTTGAGTTACCATAAATAAGGAAGTTTTTCCTGAAGTCCGAAAAGTTTAAGCTGGGTTCTATACCAAGTTATAGAACCGCAAAGCAATTGATTTTTTTTTTTTTTTTTTTTTTCTTGAAAAAAAATTTGTATACATTGTTTGTCATGAAATTTAAGGGCATGAAAATTAAAATTACACTTTTCTTATTGAAAAATTTGTCAGCTTTACAACGATACCAAACATTTGTTCAAGCTTTTATACTTTTGGAGCAATAAGTGTTTTTATAAGAATAGGTATGCGATTGTGTAATATATATATATATATATATATATATATATATATATATATATATATATATATATATATATATATATATATATATATATATATATATATATATATATATATATATATATATATATATATATATATATATATATACATTTAAAATAATATTTATAATATTATTACACATCCATTAATTATAAGTCGGTATTTGTAGTTATCATTTCCAATATTATTGCATTCAGTTTATTATTGTATTATATTTTTATAATTTTACTTAGGTAGGTAAACGAAAAATGTTTAGGTCTCCGATTTCAAAAATACTAAAACAGAAATCCGTTTGAGACATCAGGGAACATTTTTGATTCCATCTGTCGACTCGTCGGTCTGTCGTTCAATTTTTGCGAACTGACATATCTCAAAAACTGCACGTTCGATTTTAATGACATTTAGGTGGTAGGTCAAAATTAGCTCAATGTTGGTTCCATATATGTTTCAACCTTCTGCGCTCATTTGTTTCTCTTCCACATCCGCACAAGCATACATTTATTTACACCTAAAGCTTCAAAAGTACTTATCTGATTTGTATGAAACTTTTATAGTTTATCGAAAGTAGCCCGCAGATAGCCCCAGATTACTTTGAACGGTCATTAACTTATGCTAAATTGATAGGGATTATGGGGGGGGGGGTAATTTATGTTAAAAATGTTGATAAATTGAAATAACGGGGGAAACAATTAAACAAATTAGACAATAATGGCTTGTACAAGTATAAAATCAAGTAAGTTGTTGATAGGAGGCGGGGAAGCTATATGTGCCACACTAAGGGGAAGTCAAGATATTTAGTCCTGTTATTTTAGTCAAAAATATGGCTTCTGCTCCAAAAAAATGGGAAATAATTTTTTTTTGTTCTCTTCATTTTGACGTTCTGAAAAACATATTAAAAATCGGCAACGAGATCGTATACATATATTCAAGGGCAAGGTCAACAAATTCGGTTATTTGCGAATACCTTGCTTCCTATGACAACGACACCAATCGCACGGTGGTTATCAAAATAAATATAACAAAATTTACCGCAAAAAAAGTCTCATTTATTTTGAAGTGTAATGGACGGTTTTCGAAATATAGGGTGAAGAATATCTATGAATATCTAATATCTGTCGCCGCACCACTTTTTACGAACTTTTACAAATATATCGATTCCTATGGCTCGGAGACAAAATAGGGTGATTTTAAAAAAGAAAGTGTACCTATTCAATTTCGATTTGCACGACTTTTTACTTATTTTTGCGAATATCTCGCTTCCTCTGGCTCGGAGACAAGTTAAGGATCAGACTAAAATTATAGATTATAAAATTTCCCACATGAAACATTATGTTTATTTTTTTACGTACAACGAACCGCTTTTAGATAATAAAGTGTTCCGAAGTTTCCGCAAAAGGGGTATCAACGACCAATAACATTGGTGTTTCCTCCACGGTGAGAAACGTTATTCCATACCTGCGAGCGGCATTTCAAGTTTGTTTGGACGTAGTTTGAAAATATATTTCTGCTCTAGTGTTTTCATATTTGAAGAAGGTAATTATTACGGTGGCAATCGCAATGGCGAAACATTGATTTATATGTAACAAACTTCTCGACAGCGGTCCCACCGCACTGTGACTGTGGACGCGGTATGAAAAATTTAAGTATCAAGAGAGGTTATGAACATGTAGAACATTTAACTAGTGTTAACTCTGTAACAGTGTATGTGGAGTGTTATAATACAAACAAAAAATGATTGAAACACATAAGTTTTCTATTACATAGAAAATCACGACGATTACCAGCACACGTAGGCGGGGCTGAATGGTTCGCTTGGAGATGATGCTCCTACCAATGCAACAAACAAATGAAAGCATGACACTGATTTGTTTCCGCGATACTCAAGCGACTACTTTTTCTAACCTTGGTTCGAAAGTAAAAAACTGAATCAAGAAGAAGAACGTCGAGTTTGATCTTTGCCTGGTTTCATAACAAATATTTGTTGCTGTTGATGGCTACGTCCCACGCAGTGGCGTAGCTAGACCATTGGGGGCCCCCCCGCGAGAAATTTTTGGGGGCCCCTCCTCGCCAAAAAAAACTGATGAGCAAAAAAAAAAAAAAACCCTTGCATTCAGGATTGGGGGCCCCCCTCGACGTTGGTAAAAGGATAGTAATCCCAGTTATTTCTGGATTTGGGGGCCCCCGTGACACTGGGGGCCCCCCCGCAATGCGGTCCCGCGCGGGCCCATAGTTACGCCACTGGTCCCACGAGAAGAACCAAAAGATCAATTTCTTCGCCAAGTACGACAGTGGTGTTACCAATTAATTCTTCCATTACAGTTTCAATAATAAAACATATGCATCATCGCGAGCTTGTTTCGAAACGGTGTTTACTTTTTTAAATGTTTCCATGAGTATTGCAATTATTTATTATTTTATACTCTTGGTAAGGAACTTATCCTGAGAGATTGATACTTGGGTATTTTCGTCGAAACTAACTTCCGTAGATCTGGAAATTATGGTGGTTCTTAGTGACTGCTCCAATGGTTGATGTTCTTACTATCGTCGATATAGCCATCGATCACAACAACAACGTTAGCTCCGATATGTTTTTGTATATGTGCTTCATATCAATTTTCAGAATTTCAACGAGCCCAGTAAAGCACACAGTACAACATAAAATTATTACTACAGGTCAACTACCACAGAATCTAGGGCAAGACCTTTAGATCCACCTCAATTAAAAATTGCAAAAGAAGAATTTAACTATATGTGTCAAATGAGAATCTGATGTAAAATTAGTAATGATGGTCTGCAGACCATCATCTCCTTGCTCATCACCTCTACACATGGTAGCCAAGCAAAATTCCAACGATTTGCGTCCATGTGGAGATTATAGGCGACTAAACGTTGTTACCGTTGCTGATAGGTGCCCTATCTATAATATACCACATGTGCAGGACTTCTCCCATAATCTGGCTGGATGTACATTTTATTCAAAAATTGATTTAGTAAGGGTATACCACAATATTTCAGTAGCTCCAGAGGACGTATATAAAACAGCTGTTATTACACCTTTTGGCTTATTGAATTTACACGGCTTCTATTAGGCCAACGAGATGCAGCACAATCTTTCCAGTTTTAAAAGGCTTAGATTTTGTATTTGCCTACTTGGATGACGTGCTGATATTTAGTAAGTGATCAGAAGAGCATGAGCGCCATCTCAAATGAATATAGTCATGGCATCAAGGCATCAAAATGCATTTTTGGAACTCCTAAAATTAGTTTCTTCAGCCATGATATTACACCTGAAGGCATAAGACCTTCCATGAAAAGATATGAGAGAGTTACAGTCTATAAGATTAGAGTTGGCACAATCGAAGGCGTTTGGGGGTAGTTTTGGGGTTATAAAAAGGGAAAATCAGTGTTACCATGTTATATATTTTTTGTGGAACAGGGGTAGAGTAGGGCATTTTTTTCTAAAGTTGCATGGTGGACCAATAGAATAGTTTCCCTCTCAAAATTTTCCCGCCTTCGATTGTGCCAACTCTAATCTTATAGACTGTAGTGAGGTACGGTCTAAAGAAAAACTTCCATGAAAAGGGTATCGGCTTTATTAGATTTCCCAGAACCATCATCTATTCGGTGAATAATGATGCGTTTCATGGGTATGATAAACTATTATCTTATCACAGGTGCTTACCAAGATTAGCTGAAAAGCTAGCTCCTATTTACACGATAGAGATTGAACTCCTAGTTCAAGATAGAGATTTGAAATTTAAAATACTGGTGTAACTTTTCGACCCACACATAGCAGGAATATAGAGAAGGTTAACATTTAATATGCGCAAAAATGTACAAAAACTCAATTTTTTTTTTTATATATTATTTTTTAATTTTCGAGATGGTTATCAAATGAAAGCTACTGCAGAGTAGATTACAAATATACATATATGACTTTTTATGGCTATTGTCCTACCGCCAATATTGCTTTTTTAGCTCCAAAATTTCACCCAAATAAAATTTCCTCCCCCCCCCCCCCCCCAACTGCCCTATAACGGCTAGTCTTAAAATTATGAAATAATTCATGCTAATACCTTTTGATAGGGTGATAAAAATTGCCAGAAAATAATTACTTTAAGGTTATATTATTGCCAATAAAATACATTGTGACCCCCCCCCCCCCCCCCCCCGAGGAATCGAACCATCTACTCTACACTATTTTTACTTTCTTCTATTAAAAGAAAGTATTGTGATGGCGCGAAAAATCGATTTTGATGGATTTACACATTTTGAGGTCACTTGGTCCAAAAAAGTGGTTTTTAAAAATGTCTGTCTGTCGTCTGTGCAGACACCTGAAGCCTAAACTACTGGGCCAATTTTAACAAAATTTGGCGTACATACTCAGAAAAAACATACCCCGAGGCGAAATTGAGAAATAAATTTTAGCTCATAAATTTGGGGGCGCAACCCCCCAAAACTCTGAAAAAAATTAAAAAGATTATGTTTCGAAAACGGTTCCGAAGATTTTGATTAAAAAAATTCTAAAATGTGGTGCATTTAAATACGAATCTAATAAGCCGTTTTCCCGGGAAAAATCTAGTTCCTGAAAATATTAAGCTATATTTTCAGGAACGGGGTCGGAGAGAGCACGGTTTTCAATTCCCGCCCACAAGAAGATTTTATATGATAAATTTTGATGTAATGTTCAATAATAGTTAACTGTACATTCGAAAACTAATAATTTATGGAAAACACTGGGCTAAGTTACTATTAATTATGAACTCGAATATATGAGAAAGTTTGTCTGAGTTGTCTCGGACGATTTTTCTTTTTTGGGAATCTATTTAAATTTGTTTATATTTTGTTTTTTTTTACTTTCATATAGTGTGGGATGGGAAAATACTAAAATTTTATTTTTTTGCAAATATTGTGTATATAAGCTGAATAATCGACGAAACCCTAAAAGTACTTGCTTGATGCAAGTACTTCCCTGTGATTTTTTAAAAATTTATTTACCCTATTTATGATCTTCCATATATGGATATGGATATTGTTAGTTAAAGTATAATATTTAATTAGTTCTAGGTTTATAAGTTACTATTGTACCTACATTTTTTGTTACTTGTATTTCGTGTGCTTACTTTGTGATGTTATGCATATAATATCGGAATTTATAGTATAATATTTATAATTCTATAAAGAATATCCGGACTAACTCCTTCAGAGTTCAGAGTGTTTCCGTGCTTCGGTCTCAAAATCAGTAAATCTAGGGAAAAAATCCCTATGTGGAATAACTAAACAAAATAAACAAATCAAAATTACAATGGGCACCTGCGAAAGTAATTTTGAATAATTTTAGTCTTCATAAAGCCGCTGTTGAGCAAAAAAAATAAATACTACTAATAATAAATAATTCTAATAATAGGTACACAAAAGCATTTGCGAATCGTCAACCTTTAATACAGAATTTTGAAAGAATGCTTAGTAGTCAATTATTTTATTGAAGGACCTCGTATGCATCGAATTCTATCAAAATAATGTTGAGCCCTTCAAAAAAATGAATGAAGCTAAAGATACAAAGATATTTTATTATTTTATTTATATACCTACTCGTAAACTAATTTGTTTCTATACACATTTTGTAATTTATTGTTTCAAAACTTGCATGGACTTCAAGTATGTATATATAATATACAATTCAAAAATAATGTTTAGCAGAGAGACAAGGTTAACATAAATATAACATTGTTAGTTTGAAAAATGAGGAACGAAATGCGGACGAGACATGCAAAATGATATTGGAGAGATAAGGTTTGCAAATCAACGTTGGGGTTTGGGTTATACTGAGTGTTTATAAAATTAGAGAGAGATAGAAAGAAATAAAGGAATAAGTTGCAAGTCAGTATGTCTGAGCTCGAGCTATCTAGTAGGAGGGAGGTAGTTGTGGGAGACCTCCCTCCCCTCCCACCGTCAGCGTGTGTGTCCTTCCTTCCCTTGTATTAGTCAGTGACGTCATATCCCCTCCCCTTTATTCTACAAATTAATAATCTAAGAACCTAAATAGCGCCTACAATTTTATTCTAAATCGCTTCAAATTTGGGGAAACATCTCATTGACACAAGGAGAAGAGATGCCCTTTTTTAGTTTTTTCCACATGAAGAGTAAACAAGGGTTTCTAAGCACGATATCAAAAATCTAAAAACAGGCATCTCTTTGAAATGGTCTGTAGAGTATCTGTACAAAATTTCAGCTTTCTAAGTTTAATAGGGAAGGCGTCAGTTAGGTTTAAAAATTTCAATATGGGTTGTCCAGCCAAAAATCAACAGCGAATATCAAACGAATATCAAAGCGGCTGTAATCAAACAGCGAAAAAAATAGCAAATTAATAGAGAAAAAAAGTATGTGTGAGGCTCTCACGCATTAGAAGTGAAACTTAAGTTCTAGAATGCATTGCTCTCTTTCATTTTTTGACGAATTTATTATTTCAGGATTAAGAAATGGTTATGGGAAATTTAATTGAAAAATAAAAAATAAATATTGCTACGCAGAGGCAACCACATTTATTCCAATAAAAATAAATATTTGTTTTGATTTGCTGGTCTTTAAATAGATATAATACAATTAATCTGTAAAAATGTTACAGATGTTTGACGAGTCTCGAATCGCAAACTTCGTTACACGATGTCACTATATGAAAAAATTCACTCTACCGCCACCAAAGAAGTTTCACTTCAAAAATCGGTTCGAGACAACTCAGACAAACTTTCTCATGTACGAGTTCATAATTACTTAGCCCAGTGTATCCATTTATTAGTTTTCGTATGCAAATTTAATTATTATTGAACATTTCATTAAAATTTATCATAAAAATAACTTCTCCTGGGCGGGGAATCGAACCCGGGCTTTCTCCGTCCGCGTTTTAAGCTATTTTCTCAGGAACTACATATTTCCCGGGAAAACGCCTTATATGGTGAGATTCGTATTTAAATGTACTACATTTTAGAACTTTTTAATCAAAATCGTCGGAACCGTTTTCGAGAAATATTTTTTTTCACGTTTTGTTAGAGTTTTTGGGGAGTAGCGCCCCTAAATTTGGAAATAAAATTAATTTCTCAATTTCCCCTCGGGGTATGATTTTTCTGAATATGTAAGCCAAATTTCGTCAAAATCGGCCCAGTATAGTTTAGGCTCCAGGCGTCTACACAGACAGACATTTTTTAAAAAACACTTTTTTGGACTCAGGGGACCTCAAAACGTGTAAGCCCGTCAAAATCTAATTTTCGCGCCATCGCAATACTTTCTCTTTACATGGGAAAGTAAAAATTGAGAGAGCTTTGGTTGATTCTCTAGAGCTTGCCGAAGAAATAAATATTGAAAGCCAATTTTTAAGCCAAAAAGAAGAAGAAGAAAAAGGAAATTGTTCGCTCATGAATTAGCAGATGAAGCCATCGCTGACCCCAATGTTTCACAGTAAAATACTATTTTGCAATATTTGATGCGGCAATTAGTTCTGTACAAGAACGATGCGTACAGTTTTGCCTACGGACCCTTAAAAGAAAAATTCTCCAAATAAAAAAAAACAAACGTTTTTTTTTACGTGTTTGCCGGTGTAATGCTCATGATTGAGCTTCCACAAACAAGGATGTTGGCGGTACAAATAAATTAATTGTTCAGTGCGAACATTAGTCCACTCCTTTGCCATATTTAAATAAATAAATGCCGGAGTGAGAAATATAATATAGAAGAAAATTGAAACCGGAGTGAGAAAAGCAAACTGTGTAAATTGCTTGCATACAAATCTGCAAGACAGTGAGACATTTTCATGTAACGCTTTTAGTTGTCGTTTTTTGGTAACGCTTTTCGAGTTTATGTGCCGAAGCAAAAACATGAGAATGACAAAAAAATTTGAGCGTGCAGATTTTTGCGTTTGTATATAAGGAATTAAACCGAACATATGTTGTGCACGAAGAAAGAAAGTACTTCTCTTCTTCTCCAGGTAGTATTAGTAGGTAATATTTTAGCTTCTTTACCTATATTTTTATAAGAAATGCAAAAAATTATATTATAACAAAAAAAAAAAATAGACTGCCAATTAGTGTGGCACATAGCTTCCTCGCATCCTATCATGTACTTTATTGTTATACTAGCTGGGTACCCGTGCTTCGCTACGGAGTGTTATTATAATTAGATAAATTTATAAACAACCATAATGAAACATAAATTATTTTACTATGCAAGAATATCTAGCCCACCTATTTCTATATCCCCTCCTCTTTGATAAGCTCATTTTAAAATATCCTAAATCCCCCCCCCCCCCTAAAGTAAAATATGACAAAACAATACATAAAAACTATTACTCTACTCTTAAAGAGCTTTTGCATCATCAATGGTATTCATTACATTGACCCGGTATTCATTACTTGTACCATACCCCTGTGTACCAAATTTAAATTTCCAAAATTCATGTAGGCTGTCATTTTCCCCTTGCTTTGAAGTTCGAGTGGGCAAATTTTTATCGACATCGAACTAAAACTGTATAGATTTGTATAAAGAACATACACCCACATACGTTGATTTTTATATATATAGCTATAAATTTTCATTTTAACCCCTCCTAAATAAAATTGTACATAACAACAATTACTTTTCTCTTAAAGTGCTTTCCAACGATATGAATGATATGAAGGGAATCCATTACTTTGACATTTTTGCACCGTACCCAGCGCCGGCGCTACGCACAGGCGGGACAGGCGGCCGCCTGTAGCGGCCAAACTCAGGGGGCGGCCGATGACGCCCTCAGTTTGTTTTATTTATTTTATAAATTGAAAAAAATCTATAGTAGTAAAACGATAATAATATGCGTAACCCCCGTATTGAGTAGGCAGATAGAGATGGAACCCTAGTAATAACACGTAGAGGAGTTAATCACAATTTGGATTGATTTTTGGTTATACCGGTGTTATTTCTTCATATTCCTAAAAAAAAACTATCGGCTGTCTTCGCTATTTTATGAGTACATATATCTATGTATGTATTTTTCTTTATCTCGTAACCCTCCTAAGTCTTTTCCTGTTCTTTTCTCATACATTTTTTTTTTTTTATTTGTTTACTTAACTCTTTTCTTACACCTTTATAGCTGTTATATTTTCTACCCTTCCCTTAATTTGTTAAGTGTTTGTTTAATTTGTGTCTCTTGATCCTAATGAAATAAAAATCTGTCCGAGACAAATCAGACACAAAGTTTTTCATATACGAGTTCATAATTACTTAGCCCAGTGTTTTTCATTTATTAGTTTTAGTAGGTACATTTAATTATTATTGAATATTTTCATCAAAATTTAAAAATAACTTCCCCTCGGCGGGTAATCGATCCTGGCCTCTTTTCGTCCGTGGTTAAAGCTATTTTCTCAGGAACTAGATTTTTCCACATGAACTACATTTTTTAATTTTTTAATCAAAATTGTCGGAACCGTTTTCGAGAAATAATTTTTTTAATGGTTTTTTTTTTTTACAGTTTTTGGGGGGTAGCTGCTCCAAATTTAGAGCTAAATTAATTTCAGGTATGATTTTTCTGAAAATGTAAGCCAAATTTTGTCAAAATTAGCCCAGTAGTTTAGGCTCCAGGCGTCTGCACAAACGATAGACAGACATTTTTTTAAAATCGCTTTTTTGGACTCTGGGGACCTTAAAACGTGTAAATTCATCAAAATCTCAAGATCGAATTTTTGCCTCATCACAAATATTTTTACTTTCACTTTATATGAGAAAGTAAACGAAACCAACACAAAAATTTGAAATTTTCCAGTAATTTTTTGTGTAATAACCAAACACATAAATGTAGGAAAACCCAAAAAATCACACCTCTCCCCCCCCCCCCCAAATAAAATCCTATACAATGAGGCGGCAAAAAACCGTCTTGCCTGTGGCGGCCAAAAGTGTAGCACCGGCGCTGACCGTACCCCTTTGTACCAAAATTTAAATTTCAAAAATTCATGTAGACAGTGACCTCCTCCTTGCTTTGAAGGGAAAGTGAGTAAATATTCATCAAATTGGGATAAAACTGTAGATTTGTATAAAAGACATACCCTCATACAGACACTCTTCTTTTTTTATAAGATATAGCTATATTTTTCCATTTTACCTCCTCCTAAATGAAAATATATATGACAAAACTGTACATAACAACAATTAATGTAATCTAAAAGAGCTTTTCAACGATATCCATCATAAAGGGTATTCAGTCCTTTGACCACGTATTCATTATTGTACTCTGTTCCCTGTGTACCAAAATTTAAATTTCGGTAATTCATGTAGACACTGATTTTTTCTTCCTTTGAAGGTCAAGTGTGCATTTTTTGATCGAGATCGGACTAAAACTATGGATTTGTATAAAGAACATACACACATACATTGACTTTTAGATATATTTTTCCATTTACCCCCCTAAATGCACGTAAAAACCATTACTGTACTCTTAAAGAGCTTTTCAACAGTATGCATCATGAAGGATTTTCAACTTTGACATTTGCACCCCGTACCCCTGTGTACCAAAAATTTAATTTCGAACATTCATGTAGACAGAGATCTTCCCCTTGCTTTGAAGGTCAAGTGAGCAAATTTTCAGAGAGATCGAATTAAAACTGTTGATTTGTATAAAGATCATAAACACACTCACACATACGTTGACTTTTATAGATATACATTTCCATTTTACCCCCCTCCTAAATGAAAATATGACAAAAACGTACTTAACAACAATTACTGTACTCTTAAAGAGCTTTCCAACAATATGCATCATGAAGGGTATCCATTACTTTGACATTTGTACCCCGTACCTCTGTGTACCAAAATTTTAATTTCGGAAAATCATGCAGGCAGTGACCTTCACCTTGTTTGGAAGAAAAAGAGTTACACTCTTTTTCTGCATTTTTACAAAATGCATCAAATTGGGATAAAACTGTAGATTTGTATAAAATACATTCTCTCATATAGATCTCTTCTTTTTATATATAGATATAGTTATATTTTCCATTTTACCCCCTCCTAAATGAAAATATGACAAAACTACACATAACAACAATTACTGTACTCCTAAAGAGCTTTTCAACGATTTGCATCACGAAGGATATTCATTACTTTGACCCCGTATTCATTACTTGTACCCCGTACCCCTGTGTACCAAAATTTAAATTTCGAAAATTTATGTAGACCTTGATTGTTTCCTTGCTTTGAAGGTCAAGTGTGCAAATTTTCATCAAGATCGGACTAAAACTGTAGATTTGTATAAAGAACAAACACACACACACACACACACACACATACGTTGACTTTTATATATATAGATTAACATTAAAATTATTGTTATATAGTTTATTGTTATATTCTTTATTGTGTATTAACTATTAACAATTAATATAGTTTTAGCGATCATTAACACTTCATAGCGGTGTCGCAGTTAGTTTTAATAAAAAAATTTATTTGAAAAAAATGTTTGTCCCATTGAATAGATGAAGTTTGATTTTTTTCCCGACCTAAAATTCCAATTTTAAATTCGAAGCTTACGTTTACGCGAGCGTTGCGCGAGAACGCTTGGGCGGATAACGTTGTCCAACGAACTCGTCCTGGGCATTGGTAAAATGAACATGACTACCAAATTTCATTAAAATCGGTCAACGTTTACTCAAGTTATCGTCGCGCGTTTCATAATTCGCGGACACACAGACTGACAGACAGACAGACAGACACGAGACCAAAAATGTTCCCTGATGTCTGAAACGGATTTCTGTCTTGGAATTTTTAAAATCGGAGACATAAAAGTTTTTCGTTCTCAAAAGTGAACACAATGCTTCCGTTACCTTCGGTAAGCTCGGAAGCCATATATAGATATATTAAAGTAAAAAATTTTATGTATGAAAGTTTATTAGGAATATAATTTTAAGGGATATGGCGTGTGTCCGGTGCAAATCGGAGCAGTAGAACAGAAGTTGTAGTTTAGAGGAGGGGGGGGGGGGGGCAGGGCGCCGCTGGGAGAGAGAAGAAGTCGGGGCGTAGACTAGACACTATACGACTGCGAACTACCTCCTGCAACAATCAAATTTCCTGGTAGCAGTGGAACTCTTTTCGATTTTCTTAGGCCCTACGAAGCACGGTGGTAGGGGAAGGTCCTACAGCTGGAGACTGGATTGCACACCTCCTATATCTTTCTAACTCCTTGTTACACATGGTAACGTTTTTGGCTTAGATTTTTAAGTAACGCTTTTCGATTTCATGCTGCAAAGCCAAGACATGAAAATATCAAAAACTGAACATATAAGACTAAAAATCGGGTACGGGGTACCTCGGAACTTTTCCTCACTTCAGAGGCCACTAAAGTGGCTCTCCTGCTGCTTCGCAGAAGGAGGAAGCAGCATTGGACATGGTCAGTACTTGGATGGGTGACCGTTCTGAACTAACTGATTTATTATCATTCTTAAAAAAAAAACCTTATTTTTAATACCTATATTTCATTTAATTATTTGAAGTTTGGCGGTATTTTGACAGATGTAAACAAACGTTGACGTCATCAAAACTATCCCACTATAATAAATAATTATATTCGCTTATAACTTTTAACTAATTTGTTCCTTAATTTTTTCCGGCTCCAACAATATACTATATGTCAAAAACCTATTTATACTTTCAGTATTATTAACCGTCAAAGTTTAAAAATTCAAAAATGTATAACTTCAAAATGGCGGCCAAAATCAAAATGAAATTTAGTGGGCTTGTTTGTCATACAGAGAGGTACATTCGAGCCAAATTCAACTCGATCAGGACCATTTTCGATTTTTAAATTTTTGCTGACTCAGCAAACTGGGTTCAAGATGGCGGAAAAAGTTGATTTTCCGGGCGGCACAACTACAGGTTAGGACTGATTTTTCTGCCAAGTTTCAACTCTCTAGGTTAAATACCTTGGGCGCTACGATGATAACACACATACATACGTCATGCTGAAAACCACTCAGGAGGTCTTAAAAACACCTAAAACGGATAATTCTGTTAAAATCTCGAACATTTTTTTTGTGGTGAAAACAATACTTTTCCTACTATTAGTAGTGAGGAAAAGTAAAAAAGACTGAATAAATTAAGAATGTAATTTGAATAAATAAAATGAATTTAATTTAAGCGACAACTAAAATAAATGGAATTAAACGATATTTGAGTGAGAAATAGAACTGATAAGGAGCAAAATCCGCATGTCTGTCCGTGTGTGTTGACAACGGCAGACGGGATCAGCTGATCTCGTGTCCGCCGACAAGGTCACGCACATACCGGGTCTGCGGATTGCGGATTGGAAAAATCCGTGGTCCGTCATAAAATCCGCTCGTGTGTGGCCAGCTAATATTGTAAAGCAGACTAAAGCCGGGTTCCCACGGGGAGTGAAGACTCTACAGTGCCACGCTAGAGTAAAGACTCTTGTGACCCACGCCTGGAGGGGTAAGAAGAGTGAAACTAGCGGAGAACAGTGGAGAGTTCACACAGGGTAGTGCTCACGCTTCTCAGTTTATCCCAGGGAGCCAACCATGAACGAGCTTCTCGTAGAAAAGCCAGCTTCTCTAAAATCTCTATTTTTATAATTTCAACCTCTCGAATCAGTTAAAACTGACTCACTGGAATACAACTTTAGAAACTTCATAGTTTCACCTTCTTGCAATTTAAGAATACGAGCCGACGCCGAGGGCTCAGACATAGTTACCTTGAAGAATATAGTATAATATCACGCATACTAACAAGAAATATAATATAGTATATCACGCATACTATAACAAGAAATATAATATAGTATAATAATATAGTATAATATCACGCAAACTAACAAGAAATATAATATAGTATAATAATATAGTATAATAATATAGTATAATATCACGCAAACTAACAAGAAATATAATATCGATGGTGTTGCGCCAAAAGGGCCAATCTGAAAAAATCCACAAGGGCCAATCTGCAACTAATATCACGTTTATTTTTTATTTATAATTAATAAAATAAATTTGGTTAATTTGACTTATTAATTAGGTATCCAAGTATATTTTAAATGAATAAAAATATAAATAAGGCATTCAAATATCAATTTTTCATTATAGCTTTTCAAGTTTTAGAATTCAAATATAAAATGCAGATTGGCCCTTTTGGCGCAACACCATCGAATATAGTATAATATATAATATAGTAATATAGTACATATAACATAATATAGTATAAAAATATAGTATAATATATAAAATTAAAATAGTATATCATATAGTATAATATATAATAATAATAAGTAATAATAAAACAAGCAAAGGTTAAAGGTTTTAGCCGCGGGTGGAGGAGAGATAAAAAAAAAAACAAAGTGTTGCCTCTATGAAACGGCTGGGGACAGGAGTATTCACTCCTGAAAATTAAACAGGTTTGATTTGGAGAGTGAGCGGTAGTGAACTATCCTCACTCCCGGTGACGTCAGAGCAGAGTTCACTGCGAAGCGTTCACACGGGGCGAGTCCACTCTACAGTGAGCCACTCTAGAGTCTTCACTCCCCGTGGGAACCCGGCTTTACACTGAAAAATAAACAGGTCAAGTGTGTGCTAGTCAGCACACAGCGAGGGTCCGTAGGCCACACTATAACATATTATATTGTATCTGTAAAGTGTATAAACAGTGTTTTTTTAAAATGCTAAAAAGCTTACTTTGAACCATTCTAAGGGTCTGATATTCTCAAAACACACTCTGATAAAGTATTTTTTTGCCACTGAACTGGACTACAACCATATAAATACATAGAAAAGACCATAATTATAAAAAAAACGTATTTTGTCAATAAAAAATAAAATAATATTTTTTTCGAAATTTCCAAAAAGTGGTATCTTTACTTTTGGTCGAAGAATGTTCAGGAATTTTTTCAGATTTTTTGCACTTCACATAAGCGAGATAGAGGGGGGGGGGGACACGTTTCACACCCACTTCAAACTTACCTACGCTCGCCCTATCAAAGTTATATCCAAAGAATTATATATTTTTGTAATCAGCTCGACGTATCCTTTCATATGATACCCCTCACGGTGTCGAAAAAAAATAAAAAAGATTTAACCCTTAAGTTTTTTTACCCTAATTTTTTTGAAAAATATTTTTTTTAAGTCGGTATATTTTTAAAATATGTGGGCAGGTACAAGACACATACATGCCTAATTTCAAAGTGATCGGACGAATGGTGTAGCCGTGAGAGCACGTGAGAGGACGGACGGACAGACACACGCAGGAAAATATAAGGGTCCTTGGTTTTGCCTACGGACCCTAAAAAACCGACCGTCACAAAACCAATCATCACAAACCCGACCATTCCCGATATCCATCAATGGCGATAACTTAAGTAAAAGTTGACAAATTTAGTTGAAATTTGGTATACATGTTCATTTTACTAATGCCCAGGACGAGTTCGTTGGGCAACGTTATCCGCCCAAGCGTTCGCGCGCAACGCTGGCGCAAACATAAGCTTTAAATGTGTACAATTGGAATTAATTTTGGGACGGGGAAAAAGTCTAACTTCATCAATTCAATGAGGCAAACAACTTTTTACAATATAATGTTTATCTTTTTTTTAGTAAAACCAACACAGACACCGTTATGAAGTGTTAAAGATAGCTACATTATTAAAGCTGGCCTAAAAGTTTAAATTAGAGAAAACAACGTTTTTACCGATAAATTTCATTCTAAGGTAACGTTTTTAATAAAACTTCATACACATCGTGTCTATAGTACAATTAAAACAGGCATAATAAAGGTAACATTTCATCCTGATACAAGCAGAAGTTTTTGTGTAGTGAAGTGAAATATTTTATAATATTTTAAATTGAATGCCGGTTAGGTAGGGAACATGACTGTACAACAACCATCCTATTTAATCAACTCATCATGATTAACTATTTCCCAATATGCAATACATAATAAATATTTATTGTAAGGCGCTCGCTTCAATGATGAAATAATGTTTTTCATTTAATTTTGTCTTTACTCCATTTGTAGTTTGCATCGTATACTTAGCAGTGTGATTTTATCATTTATATTTAATGAAAGGTGTTTTTATTTTTAAATATTAAGTTTGATCTATTTAGCGATATACACAAAATAAAATTAAAAAAACCATTTTAATTCATGTTATAGATCATTTTGTGCAGAAGGTCGTGACATGAAATCATGTTTTATTCCTGAGACATTATGCTGAATATCACCGTCCTTGGCTGAATATGTTCCGAAAAAAATGTAAAGGAGTTTGTATCGATTCGACCCTTATTTATTTATTATTTCTGAGGGGGGGTTAAAGAACAAGCGCCCCCTCTTTAAAAATCCCTAAAGCTGCTGTGCGAAGCGAGCGCTACTCTCTAAATAGATTTTAGTACGCTTCGAGAGGACGTGGAATAAGAAACCTTCTCTCCAGCGAACCTTCGCTTTCCGGCAAGCCTTGATTTATAATAGTATTTTTCTATTAAATTTTTGGTCTCCTTTCCGTCTTCAGGCTCCATCCCCGAATTTACTTCGTAAGCTCTTTTTTTAGTTTTCCCGTCAAGCTAATTTTGTCAATCGTATTATTAGATGAGTTAACTTTTGTTTGGTTTAAAGTAGTTTTATTGGTATAACTGTGTAACTCTAAATATCACACCCAGTCGTCTATTCTACGGTATCAAGATTGCTTCGTCTCCCGACTCAAACCTCTTTGGAATTTGATTTGTTTCGTTAAAATCTCAGTTTAAAACTTTTATTTCATTTCTTTTTTAGCTTTCAAGAAGAATTTGTTGAAGAAAAAGCTTCAAAATTTCCAACAAGAAGATGTCGCTGGAAGAGGTATGACGGTTTATTTCATGTCTTTTCTCCCCTAGGGAATCCTAATCAATCGAGTGAAAAAAACAGCTAAATTTGACCGTATTTCGTCCCGGGTTCTAACGCTAAACAGCCGGTTAAATTCCCACTCTTATTCTTCATTATTCGGTTCTAAAAACAATATTGTTACGATGTTAAACTTATTTTTTTGTCAAAAATCTCGGTAAAATGAAAATTTCCCGTTATATTTTTCCGGTGCCCAAACATTTGTTTCACTGCATAACCTTTTTCACATTACTTAAAAACTATTTAGGATCCCATATTTGCATTTAAATTAATATAATTTTGTAATTAATTTACGAGAAATCGAACTCTTTTTCAAAATTCGTCAGCATAGCGGTTTTTTAAAAATCTACACTTTATTATTAAAACTCGTAGGTTTAATGAATCTCCTTCTAATTTTAAACCTATATTTTGCGCTATTTAGTGATTTTTTTAGACGTAAACATTTTTTTAAAAAAATGTTAAAAATCGGCCCTATGTAATCAAATATTTGCTTATTTTCCTCTTCATAAAAGTATCGACAATAATTTTCTTGGTTGTTTATATATTTAAAATATTTGTTTTTTTTAATCGTTGTTCTAATACTTTAAGTGATATTTATTTAAAACTAATTGATAAATAACAATTATTGAAGTTAGGTAGATTTGTTTTAAGACGACGAAAGTATCAGGTTGAAGGGAACCTTGATTTTGGATCGATACAATGGTGCATTACACTCGTGGCCTGCGGGTTTCGGAACTCGCTACTTATAACATGCGCTTTTAAAAGTCAGATGCAATTTTTTACTTTTGTTTTATTTTCTTGTCGGCGTTTATCCGACAACTTTTCCCCCATTTTACGTTTTTCTAGCTTTAATTTTATTTAATTTTAAGACTGTATTTGAAATTTTAATTTATCACATTATTTGAGAGAATATTATATTATATATAAAAAAAAATAAAATTTATTTTTTGTTAATTTATTTTATTTAATCGATTTTACGTGAGACTTTTTTGGGGGGGATTAAATGGAAGGTTACAGGTAACAGGTTATGCTTAAAACAAACGCGATTTATCCCTTTTAATTTAAAATCCAAGTATATGAAATGTCCCATAAATTATCCAGTGGTCTATAAGTCACTGGGAAACCATATTTTATAAACTTAATTCGTAATATTCAGTTAAAATATAGCTTAAGTTAGACGAATAATTAATTACATTGGTTAATATGTAATTTTAAAAGTTAGATAACATTTTCGATCAATTAAATATGATTTTCTTCATAATACTAAGTGTGTCCATGTTTCAGCATAGAATTTTAAATCTAACTCCAAATTCTAATAGTCGAGGAGATAGCGTGCAAAAAAGTGTCTAACTAACATCAAGCTAGAATTTTGTAAATAAGTAAATCTTTTGGTGCCTTTTAAGAATTTCTTGTCGGCTAAGTTCGTCTGCGGGACATAGCTTGGCAATAGGCATTTGAAAAAAAACAAACCGGTGGAGAGCGGCCATGTCCCGTCCTTTATGGTGGACAATGTGATTTTCATGATCCTGAGTAAGAACTTTGTTAGTAGACCAATAATCAAGTTGATGGTAGTTTGTCACTTAGTAGGTGACCTCTTTGATTTGGAGTAATATTTGACTAACTAACCTATTAAGTGACGAACTACCATCAACTTGATTATTGGTCTGCTAACTAAGATCGTACTCAGGATCATGAAAATCACATTGTCCGCCATAAAGGGCGGGACATGGCCGCTCTCTCGTTTGTTTTTTTCAAATACCTATTGCCAAGCTATGTCCCACAGATGAACTTAGCCGACCAGAAATTCTTAATAGGCACCAAAAGATTTACTTACAGTAGAGTCTCGCTAATCCGGGTTTGACGGGACCGGACCCAGTCCGGATTACCGAAAATCCGGATTAAACGGAATCAGTTTTAAAATGTCTGTAAAACAAGTTTTAGTTGGGTAAAATTATAAAAGAGATTTACGATTAAAAAATACCTCTATTAGTCTCAAATACTGTTCTGTCACCACTCTGAATATCAAATAAATTAAATTACACAGATGCAGGTATAGAAGAGACTTCCTGGGAAACAAGCTGTGTTCCAAAATGAAATTCGAGGGCCGGCTCCGGCTAATCATTTCACAAAAAGTTAAGACATTGTACAGTGGCCGTTTGGCGGCATTTCACGGAACTCCGTTGAACCACCTCTACGTGTTTCTTTAAATCCTCTCCTCATCTCAGTCACATATAATTGTATTTCCTGGAATACACTACCTTTATATCTTCCGCCCTACATTTGTATGGAATCCAAACAGATTTATCGATGTTTTTACTTATTCATAATTATTCTAAATCTGTTAATTTTTAACAGAAATACCGGGTATTCCTCGTGTCGAACGTTGGAATGTACACCTGTAAACTATACTAGGAACAATTTTATAAATGGTAAAAGACAATAAAAGCAGAAACCCTGATAATCTTAACAATTCATAAATCTGAATAGACCCTAGTTCCAAACTGTACATCTTTTTGGCCCGTCCGGATTATACGGATGGCCGGACTAGCGGGGTCCGGATTAGCGAGTCTACTGTATTTACAAAATTCTAAGATAAGATAGCCGAGTGCGCCCCAACTCAGATGTCTGCACTCGTGTCTGTCAGTCTCACTGCATTCATACTTTCACAGCACTGTTGTCTTTGCTTTGGTGTGTCTACTTGTATATTTAATTAACCCTTTGACTGCGGTCTAGGGTCTATCCAGGGGCTGAAGTGTTGCAGGTCTGCAAACCAGCATAGTAGGAGTAAACGAGTGAAATGATGTTGGGTCTATCTCTGAGGCGGCCGCACAACTAAAGAACCTGTTCTAAGAAGTTCCCCTCTCTCGAATAACGCACGCCTTTCCTAACCATGTAGTATCACCAAGTAATACCGCACTCAGTTGAAAATGCTAGAAATCACCTGGTGATACCTCCGCAGTCAAAGGGTTAACATGTAAACAATTATTTAAGTATCGTCGCTTACTAAGATGTAGTAGAACTGTATTCAGATATCATTAAAATTGATCATTTGCACCCTATTTTTCTAAAATTTTTGTCGGACCCCCTGGCCTGTTTCACTACATTTTACACCCACTGCTAATAAATACATATACATATGTACATAAAGAAATTTATGTAAAAAAATTTCGAAGGGCTCATTCTTCATTTAAAAATTAAGCTTTTAAACAAAACAAATATAATATGTAAATTTGTTGGTGAAAGAGTATGAATCATTGACGGATTAAAACATTCTGAGACCTGACTTCGGACCTTCATAGAAATTGGAGGAGGGGAGGCGAGGTATACTTTCACAGATAAAAGGATCTTCACTGAAACACCAGTGCCATAGCTCCAGTTACTCATTAAGAAAAATTCTATTAATTATGAAGAAAAATTTCTAGGATCTCGTCATTTATCACAATAAAAGGAGCATTTGTAATGCATTGGTATTGCGTGGGCACGTTCCAAGCTGTTTTGATAACTTTAAGTGGTTGATAACTTAAACTGTGATTACTACTACGTTTTCACGATGTTTAAATACAGATTGAATACGGGTTGAATACAGTTTTCGGCTCCAAAGTGTCCATGGAAACCTAGATTCAATGCACATTAAATACGATACCTATCCCGATACAATTCACTAAATTCTGGGATCTAATTTGGATTGAGTTGCAATGGAAACACCTAACTCGATCCTGACATCCTGCGCAGAGCGTGGGTGTAAGCGAACCTAGTGTATTTCTGTAGAAACTGTAGTCAAATCTGTCAAAATACATAATAAAAAGTATGGTTATAAAAGGTGAAGGTTGCAAAATTGTTTATAACCTTTAGTAAAAGTAACCAAGAAAAAGTTTGTTTTTTTATTTCGTATTGAATATGGATTCAATTCTACTTATGGAAACACCTAAATTGTTAAATCCCAAATTAGGATCCAATCCGTATTTAAACATCGTGGAAACGTAGTATACATTAAGCTATCCTAGCGTTCACAATTCCCCAGCAAAAGAGGAATGTTTTTTAGTGATACTAGTCAGAGATTAGCCTACAACTGTGTCTTTAAAAATATGCCCACAGATGGACCCCCGTATTAATTTCAACCCATCTACAAAAATTTAACTTTTTTAAAAATAAGTGTGGCATCACTAGGAATCCAAATCTTGTGTAATCGTTGGTCCAATAATTGGGACGAGGGGAAAGCTATGTGCCCCATTAATTGGCGGACTATATCGTTCTATTTCACCCTGATGTTAAAGTAAGAACTAAAGTTTCTATGTGTATCTGTGACGCAGACGTTAGGATATGCTGTAAAGCCTCAAAGTAAACAGAAGCAATCAGAACCAAAAGTAACAAATATGAATATGCTGCCTGTCAAGAATGTGTAGAAAAAAAATTTCATTTTGATCTTATGTCGATCATATTTATTTTCAATATGGCTGCTTGAAAACCTTTTTTCAAGGAAAAACTTACCTGCTCTTAATCTATCTGGAAATGGTTTAACATTATATGTAACATACCGAATAAGTTGAGTAATTGAGTATTTTAGGTCATTTTAGGGTAAAACAAAATCTTATACCGAATAAGCATATATTGTTTTATTAACACCCACATTTCTGCCATATTTGTTTTCAAAATGCCTCCAAAGAATAGAAATTTTATGAGAATATAGTAGAGTCTCGATAGTCCGAGCTCCGATAATCCGAGTTTCCAATAATCCGAGTCAAAAGAGAGTTGATGGAAAGACGGAGGCGGAACGGCTTCCCTGAGTTCAACACAATTTAGACAGGGCAGTGTTATTAGAGATGGATGGGTATGATTTCATTGAATTCCTTTCCTGCCTAAGTAGCTGTGTTCAGCTGCAAATCCAGAGAAGTCTATTAATCTATTAGTTCTTCTACAGTTTTAAGTAAGATCTTAAACCGAAAGACATTTTTTAAATGCGTAAAACGAAAACATACTGAACATCCTAAAGCTGTGAAAATAGATGCGTTTGTTGTGTATGGATCAAGTGTGTCAGTGAAATCAATTGCACGGGAGCATGAAATTACTTGAAAACCTAATGAAAATAAAATACCAATGTATTATTTTTTCAATAAATAGTTAAAAAGTAAAATTCCAAATTCACAAATTTCCAAAAACAATGCAGTTGTCCGAAATGTTGAGCAGCACTTCCGTGCTGAATTTTGTTCAATTCGGTAAAATTTTACGCCAGATATCTTTAGACAAACAAATAAACTTTTAAATTCCCAAGTCTCTGGAAATAAAGAACTCTCTACGCTTGTTTTAATAAAATCCCACAAGTTTTACATTGTTAATATTTTAATTTCCTCTACCTATTTCCTTTTTATTTTAATAATAATTAATTTGGTGGGTTGCAGGAATTTGAAATTATTAATTTTTAGTTTGAGAGTTAAAAAAACAAACTAACTCCTTAGGTTCTAAAGATTATATATCTTCATTTTTAATTACAACACATCACATTAAAAATGTATTAAATTAAATAAAAATGAATCTGCATTGGTTTAATATGGGTCGGGCTAATGTAGCTGGCAGACGCCCAACATAGAGGCCACAAGAACATGCAAATATCAAAGGCACAATATAACATGTTTTTTTATTACTCTTGTAACATGAACTTCTCTATTATTTGTTTTATACTTTAATTATCTTATCCAGGTCTTTAGGGTAAAGCTTCTTTTAATATTTCACCTCCTCTTGAAGTCTCCTTCAAGCCATTAATTAATTCTCCTCCCAGTGGGATTACAAAATGAATAAATAATCAAATTAATATGTTATGAATACGGAAAATTAATTAAAAGCCTGAAGATACCTCAAGAGAAGATAATTTAAGTGTAATATAGAATAAAGGTTAATATAATACAAATTATTTATTTTTTTAATTCTGCAGTACAGTTTTACAACATGTCTTTTTTTTACGATTTTGGTAGTATTCATACTACGGAAAGATTAAATTTTAATTTAAATCAAATTATAATTATTATTAACTACGGGAAACAGACAGAGAAAAAATTGGTAGAGCACCAAAATACTGGAAATATAGAGGCCCATGGTTCAAATCCCAGCGCTGGAATGTATTTTTCTCTGTCTGTTTCCCGTAGTTAATAATAATTATAATTTGATTTAAATTAAAATGTAATCTTTCCGCAGTATGAATACTATCTAAATTGTAAAATATGAATTTCTAAGTGATTGTACTAGGTACAGGTACTAATTGGGTACTTTATAATTATAAGCGTTATTTCTCTGTCTAGTTCTATGTCATTAATGTTGACTTCTCAGATTTGTGGAAAATTGAAAGCTTAAATTCGGGACAAGGTATCATTAACGTCAGAGAAAATCATTCTCCTGCATAGTTTAGTTGGTAGAGCGCTATACCGGAAATATAGAGGCCCGTGGTTCAAATATCGGCGCTGTAGTGTATTTATCTCTTGTCTGTTTCCTGTAGTTAATAATAATTATAATTTGATTTAAACGTCTTTTTTAAATTTTATTCAAAATCAGCTAATATTCCTAATTATTATATTTTTTTTATGCTCATGCTGCAGAAATCAGTTGTTGGGATAGTTAGTGTTGGTTCAGTTTTAGGTTTCTGTACGAAGTACAAAAAATGGAATCTTATATAACGGCTCTGTCTGTCCGTTGACATGTTTCAATTCATAAACTACTCTAGCTAGGAACATGAAATTCGGCACACAGGTGCATCTCGGCATTTGTGATGACTGTACACTTTGTGAAGTTTTTTTAACACTTAATATTTCCAAGATGGCAGGCGACTAATAAAATGGTTTTCAGTGACCATGACATGTTATACATCAATTTAAAGGTCTTGAAGTGTAGAAAAAGAATATGCAACTATTAAAATTTTACACTTAATATTTTCTAACAATTCTTCTTCTTATTGGGCTTTTAGGGATGTTCTTTAAAAAAAGATTTCTATTTTTTTCAAAAACAATATAATTGGTGCGAATTTTCACTCATACCTGGGCATCTTCAGGCCTTTATCTGAGTAATATTGTGTGCTTTTCATTGATCTTTTTTATATATATCTAAAGGTGAGTAACATTCTCTGACCAACATTGAACTGTTACTCCTTAATATTTTCAAGATGGCAGCCAATTTGTGGGGTGACTACATTGAAATCTCCTATGCTGCCAACAATATGACATGGCTCAAAACTAGATGCTATTTTTTCCAACTTGGACCTTCGTCAAAGTGGTATTTACACTTCCATGACAAGAGTTGACAAACCATTGTGGGCTCAAATTTAAGTCTGGACAAAGGGGCCTAACTCCTCGCCCTGGTCTACGGACTGAAAGGATAGCATAGGCAGGGCCATTGGGGGCAGTTCCACTTAACTATGATGATTTGATATTTTTTTTACAGTTTATTATATTTCGTAAATCACGCAAAATTGTATCTCAAATGGGTGAAAACACTGGCAAAAGAAGTTGATACTGCATAACGTCGGCTTTTATTCGATGTTTATTTTACTTGAAGTTAGTCAGTTAATCGGTCGTTAATCAAGTTTTATGAAATTATGAAAAGTAATAACCCAAGATACAAGACATATGTGTCACCGATAAGTAACATTAATACGATAAAATTTATTACATTATGTGTTAAAATTTAACACATATATAATAATATAACCTCTATGACACGACTATTATTATCCAAACAACCTCTGTAACACGGATTTTTTCCAATTCACAACGTAACTCAGAACCTCTATAACAAGTCATTTTGAGAAGTCAATCTCTATAACACGACTCTATAAAGGAATAAGTCGACCTTGCACAAGTCTAGACTTGAAAACCCCGCCCATTAACCTCGATAACATGACTGATAGCCAAAATAACCTTGATAACACGACCCTCAACAAAAAAGAGCACCAAGACTGTTTCCCTAATCCCCTTGAGACACTTCTTATCCAGGTTCTACTGTATAATTTTATTACATAGCAAAACGTCCAGTCATGCACCATGACTTAATGAGCGAATTTTCAAAGAAATGTGCGTATTATTGGCTTATGATAATATAGGTAAAATTTGGTTTAGAATTAGCATGGGTGAAAAAAAAAAAAAAAAATGGCACACAGGGGTACGGGGTACAAAAGTCAAAATAGTCTTTACCCTTTAAGATGCATGTCGCTGGAAAGCTCTTTAACAGTAGAGTAATTGTTGTGATGTACACTTTTATCATCATATAAAAGGGGGTAAAATGGAAAAAATAGGTTTTTATGCTATTTTTGACCCTAAATTGTAAAAATTTGACCCCTAAATGAACAAAAATTCTGGCCAACGAACTCATTCTTTCTTTTGATATTATTGACATTTTAAAATTTGTTTGAAATTTTTAAGTGCATCCTAAGGGGAGATATCGTCTGGAGTGACACATATATACATACATATATACATACATACATAAAAAAAAGTGTTAAATTTTAGGAATCGATTCAGAATAGTCTAAAACGGATTTCCATGGAAAAAATTTTCAAAAATTCGCATTACAAAAATTTTGAAGCCATTGCAATAGCGTAATTTTCTTTGAAAATTCGCTAAAAGAGTGAAGAGTAAATTAGAGCCTTTGTTTTGACGATTATACTATTTGACTATATCTACAGTTTTTTCAGAATGAGTGTTGATTATTGACACTCAGGTTGGCTAACCTTTTGGAAGGAAAAAAATAAAGCCACTAGACGGTTATCCTAACTGCCCCTCCCCTCTACTAGTGATTTTTTGTTTGCATAGTTGGCCCAACCTTTTAGAATACAAAATCCTGACCTCTCATTGGTCCCCCACCCAAAATTTTCGATTTTTCTGCTCCATCAAAGAACAGCACTCACTCTGCACAAACTGAAGGTTAGCACATTGTTCAGCATATTTAGACTAAACCTTGTAGCCCCTACTCTCTAGACCTCTTTTGTAATTTCCAGCTATTCTGTAACAGAGTTGAATTATTAGAATAAATCTGTTCCGAATCATCCTCTCATATACTCAAAACTTTCTCATAAACGAATACATACCTGTTGCAGTTCTTTAAAATGTTGACCTTACATCGAAAATGGAACACAACAATAGTACATTACGCGTCGAGTGCGGAAAGTAGCATTTTGCATGCGAGTGTGGAGTTCGCACTCGAGCAACTGTGAGGGTAGTAAAACCACACGAGCAATGCAAAATGCAGTTTTCCCACGAGTTGCGTACTGTACTTTATCTACGATTGTTGGATTTTAATAATAAATACAGAAAAAAATAGACTGCCAATTAGTGTGCCACATAGCTTCCTCGCATCCTATCATGTACTTTATTGTTATATTAACATTAAAATTATTGTTATATTACTTTATTGTTATATTGCTTATTGTGTAAAAACTATTAATAGTTTTAGCGATCTTTAACACTTCATAGCGGTGTTGCTGTTGGTTTTACTAAAAAATTGTATTTGAAAAAAATGTTTGTCTCATTGAATAGATGAAGTTAGATTATTCTCCCGACCTAAAATTCCAATTTTAAATTTAAAGTTCACGTTTACGCGAGTGTTGCTCATGAACACTTGGACGGATAACGTTGTCCAACGAACTTGTCCTGGGCATTAGTAAAATGAACATGTCTACCAAATTTCATCAAAATCGGTGGACATTTACTCAAGTTATCGTCACACGTTTCATAATTCGCGGACACACAGACACGAGACCAAAAATGTTCTCTGATGTCTGAAATGGATTTCTGTCTTGGAATTTTTAAAATCGGAGACATAAAAGTTTTTCGTTCTCAAAAGTGAACACAATGCTTCTGTTACCTTTGATAAGCTCGGAAGCAATATTTGAAACTTGCTGTATGTAAGTTCGTACTTCTCTTTTGATAAATGTGACATTAATCCATTCGTTGTATTTTGTGCCGAATTAATTATTTCGGGAGGCGTATTATTCTTCTCATTTTCGTCGTAATGACATAAATCAATCATTGTTTTTCACTAAAAACTCTATATAAACAGTTACTTTAATTAAACAAACAGCAAATTAGTTTTGTTAAATGTAAACAAACTCTCCAATCGTGTGTTAAGGTGAAGAATTCTTTTTTTTTATTGCACTAGGGTGGAAAAAAAGAGGAATTATGAAACGCCCATGTGCAATGAATACAAGTACGTAAAGAATCACTTTCTACGCATCTAAACAGAGATACTTTGTTTATATTTTGTATCAATTGTAGATAAAATGTTAAACGGTCGAGTTAAAACAAAACCTTGCTCTGCTTAAACAACTGGGTCCATTATTTTTCCATTTATTAGTTGCTTTAAGTTTTTGTTAAGACATGTAATGACTTGTAGTTCTGTGAGCACTAGACATTGCGTCCAAAAAAAAAAATAAATACATAAAATGAAATAATAATAATAGTAATAAAATACAAACCATGTATGTCGTTTTTAATAAATTCAAGGAACATCAAATTTGAAGAAAATCGAGCAACGCTTTTAAAAAAATATAATGCCAAACTGTCGAATTAAAAACAGAGAACTCGATCAGCTCGGTCAATAATAAAACATTTTATCAAAATATATCACAAAAATAACTCCCCTGGCAGGGAAATGAACCTGACTTCTCACTCTTTGCGTAAAAAGCTATTTTCTCAGGAACTAGATTCTTCCCTGTGAAAACGACTTATATGGTTAGATTTCGTTAAAACAAAGGTATTTAAAAAATTTCTAGAATTTTTTTAATCAAAAATAATCGGAACCGTTTTTCGAGAAATAATTTGTTTAATGTTTTTTCAGAGTTCTGGGGGGGTAGAGCCACCAGCCACAGCTAAAATTCGCCTTGAGGTATGATTTTTCTGAACCATGTATGCCAAAATTTCATCAAAATCTGCCCAGTAGATTACGCTTTACGCGTCTGCACAGACTGACTACAGAATACAGACAGACTTTTTTTTAATAAATAAAAAAAATACATTCTTTTGAACACCGGGAACCCTTAAACGTGTAAATCCATCAAAAATCAATTTTTTCCACCATCACAATATTTTCTCTTTCTATATATAAATATATATTATATATATATTACATGTGTGGGAAAGTAAATAGAAATAAAACTAAAAAACCATTATTTACATATTGTTGGGGGTTACTATAAGGAAACCCTTTATTACTTTCGACAAAGGCAAAATAGCTTTGACCTTTTATTAGTTGAAAATGTTGAAGTTTTTATTCAATGCATCTTCCTCCCGCTAGGTTATACGGTACTAAACATAAACCGATTATAATTGTGATGTATAGGGAATGGATTATTATGTTTTGCATTTAAAAAAGTATATATTTGCATTATGCATATTGTACTGAAGAATGCATACTTACCTGTAAATTGCAATTTTTTTGTTTCATATTTCTTTTAAAATTAATATTTCATAGTCAGAACGAGCAATTGCTTGTCCTTCATCAACGTGTTATTATTATAGTCGAGGAGATAGTGTCCCAAAAAGTGTCTGACTAACATCAAGAATAGAATTTTGTGTATAAGTAAATGTTTTGGTGCCTTTTTAAGAATATATGGTCAGCTAAGTTCGTCTGCGGGACATAGCTTGGCAATAGGCATTTGAAAAAAAAATACCTGTGGAGAGTGGCCGTGTCCCGCCCTTTTTGGAGGACAATGCAATTTTCATGATCCTGAGTACTAACTTAGTTAGTAGACCAATAATTAGGTTGATGGTAGTTTGTCACTTAAAAGGTTACCTCCTTGATTTGGAGTAATATTTGACTAACTAACCTATTAAGTGACGGAATACTATCAACTTGATTTTTTGTCTACTAACTAATTTCATACGCAAGATCATGAAAATCACATTGTCCACCAAAAAGGGCGGGACATGGCCGCTCTCCACCGGTTTGTTTTTTTCAAATGCCTATTGCCAAGCTATGTCCCAAAGAGGAACTTAGCCGACCACATATTCTTAAAAAGCACCAAAAGATTTACTTATACACAAAATTCTAGCTTGATGTTTGTCAGGCAACACTTACACACTTGGTCTTACTAATTTTTTACTATTCCGACAACTTATTTGTAATAAGTTAATTGCAGATGTCTCTCACCGTGGGGAACTTCCTTGAGAATGATCAATGGTCCCTGTAATGGGTGTTTAAAACTTGGGGATTACATCCAACATTGTGATATAAGTTACCCTATAATTAGTTTTGTTTTTTTTTAAGTTGACAATCCTTCATATTATAATTACTTTTTCTAAGAGAGTGGTAAGACATTAATTAAACAAAACACAGTAAGTTTTATCGTAGTTAAGAGGATTTTTCTTGTATTAAAACACAGAACAGAATACAGTGAGTGCTCTTTAATCTGGCATGTTTGTTATCACAGCTGGATTAGCCATTTTGCCGGTTTATCAAATGTCAAAAGTTTTAACCCTAATGCCAAAGATAAATCGCTCTAGAAAAAAAAATAGAAACTATTAAAATATGTACTTTATGTGTCCACCCACGTTCGAAACCTATGCAGACGATATAAACATTAAAAATACAAACAACATTCTAAATCTGTCCAAAAGATATAAATATAGGAAAAATACCTCGAAAAGTCTGAATATCATCAGTACAATCGGTGCAGGATTGTAGAATGGGCCGAATCTTAAAATGCCAGATTAAAGAGTCTACTGTACAGTGTTGTTAGTTTTTATAAAATTATAGAAAAAAAAAAAAAAAAAATAGACATTTTTTATCATATTATTACTTATTTGTATCATATTAATTTTTAATTAGTTATAATTAACTTCTATTGAAAAATAAAATAGTTAATATTATAATAACTTCTGTTAATAGTTCTTTCCATGCTGTATGTGAAATACAGTAGAACCTCGCTTACACGACCCTCAATAACATGACAACCTCAATTACAAGTGCAATTTTCAAATCCCCTTGAGATTGCCATAACACATAATGTTAAATTAACCTCTATAACGCGACTATTATTATCCAAACAACCTCTATAAGACGGATTTTTTTCCAATTCTCAACGTAACTCAGAACCTCTATAACAAGTCGTTTTGAGAAGTCAACCTCTATAACGCGACTCTATACAGGAGTGGGTCGACCTTGCACAAGTCAAAACTTAAAAACCCTGCTCATTAACCTTGATAACTCGACTGATAGCCAAAATAACCTTGATAACATGACCCTCAACAAAAAGAGCACCTCGATAACAAGACTGTTTCCCTAATCCCCTTGAGACACTTCTTATCGAGGTTCTACTGTAATTAACTTCTATTGAAAAAAAAAGTTAACATTATATTAACATTTATTCAGCTTCTTTGAAAATAACACTTGTTCTTTCCTTGCTTGTATCTGAAATTTAATTAAACACATGTTTAGTAATTACGCAGCTGAAAAAAACTCAAATATAAAACAAACAAATTTAATTGAGGAAATCTAAATCCTTGAGAGGAGTCCGTGTCAGAGAATAGTTAGAGTAACTCTGTTCAGAATGATGTCTCTAATGATTTGGAAATAAGCAGGATTCACTAAATCTTATTCCTTCTTCTCTGCAAAACCTAGATTTAGGTGGATTCACAGCTACGGTCACGGACAGGTCTGATCATGGTCGGGTCAGGTCAGATCAAGATCCCTTTCTATGTTTTTATATAGAAGCATTCCCACCTTCGGCACGGTCCGGTCACGCACAGGGCATGGTCTGATCAGGGTTGCTTGCTGAGCGACCTAGACCAGAGCTTGCCCTGTGCGTAGCGTGATCAGACCGACAGTGTGAGAGGCCTACAGACAGTCAACCCTTGGTTTGCCTGTTATCTACTGGTTTTATTGCCATTGCCATAGTGTTTCTACTAAATTTATTTCTAAATTTGTCTTATAATTGTTTCTTATTTTGTTTATTGTTTCGCATTGTTTATCTCGGGTTGAATAACGAAAAATTGATCGAATATGTTCGAGAACAAAAGGTTGTGTATGATTTTTCTGACCCTTTTTACAGCGATAGTAGTAAAAAAATCAAAAAGTTTACACAGGGTTAAATGACTGAGAGACATTATAGTGGTATGTATAGGATGTAGTGTTGAGGGAAGGAGATTCTGCCTTTGACCGACTGTTGCCTGCCTGGACAGTGGAAATGGGTAGACCGAGACCGTGCCGTGCCCTGTCCATAACCGTAGGTGTGAATTCACCTTTAGTAGAATATGTGAGCGGTTTTTTTTTTTGTTTGCCCCCCTTAGTTTATTAGGTGGCTTTCACACTGCGAGGCCAATTCCGCTTGAGAAAAAAATACATGTATTAGCATGGGGCTATTCACATTAAACGCTGAGTGAGACCGGGTCGAGCAAAACCGAGCTTTTTTTCAAGCGTTTTGGTTAGCTAAGCGTTTTAGGCAGCCGAAAACTTATTGTAAGCGGTTGTAAGTAGACTGGTAGATAATCAGCCGATCAGCTTCAAAAACACTCGGACTGCCCTTCGCTCGGTCTCGCCCTTCTTAGAATTCCAAGTAAAATATCTCTGGCACAGACTCCTGTAGTAAATCTACCTTTATTAGCTTCTGGCTGTAGAAATCTTCGCTGTAGAACTTATTATTTGTAAGTAGAATTTTGCATAAGAAGGTATTCACCCACCTCTTTTATCATTTTCTTTTGTAATAAAGACTAAAAAAGTAGATTTTTATTTCTAACTTATTGTAATTAAAAAAGAAAATTTCTAAAATCATTAAAAACTGCTTCACATCAAGTGATTTCCGTTTCCTTTGTTAATTTGAGATTGCTAATAATCTCGAAACCAAGTAATTAACTCAAAAGAGCATAACTCTATAACTCTGAGTAAAAATATATTCCCTTGAATTTTAAGTTTTTAAGGTTGCACTTACAGTCTGACTCATGAAAGAAGACGTGCGTTGACAGCGCGGGAAATCAGATGACACTCAGATTGGCCAACCTATGTGAGGGTAAAAATAAAGCCACTAGGTCTGTGGGTGAGGGTGGGGCAGTTAACTTGTTTGTAAACAAAAGAAGGTTATGTTCCTCGTACCAAATCGCGATCTTTTTAACTATTGTTGTCTATAGATTTTCACATCTTATTACGAATATATTTTAATATTTCTTCTTAAGAGTTCTTTTTTCTTCATCACAATGATAAATAAACAACAAGGAGAAGGAAAATGTAGGAGGGGTGGAGGTTAGGAACCCTTTTTAAACGGTTATCCCGAGGGCCGCGCCCCTCCACTAGAGATTTTTATTTTTACCTAGTTGGCTCAACCTATTGCCCGCCAAAATCTCGAGCTCTCATTGGATCTCCCCCAAATGTGTCAAACTTTCCCACGCTGTCAACGCACGTCTTCTTTCATGAGTCAGACTGTAATGTATACACGCAGTACATATGTAATAGTTCAGGAGTTAAAAGTGCATCAAAGTGACTGACTTACATCAATCTTGAATTCTGTATTTGAGGTCATTTTTTTTGTGTCCTAGAATATGTGGTGGGCAAAGTTCGTACACAGGACATAGCCTACCTATTAGCTTTAAAAAAAAGTCTGGTGAAGGGTGGCCATGTCCCACCTGTTTTGGTGGGCAAGATGATTTTCATGATCCTGAGTACGAAATTAGTTTGGTTGACAAAAAATCAAGTTGATGTTAGTTTGTCACTTGAAAAGTGACCACTTTGATTTAGATAGTCCAGGCAAATTAGTAAAAAAAAACAGCAAATGGAGGGAATAATTTATAAAGTTTGGAAACCTTGTGATAACACTTTTAAGGGGTGTAGTAGTAAGAAACAGTAAAGTTCCCTTCTCTTGAGGGGACGCATCCCCCCCTCCCCCCTCCTTAAAGTCCAAAATTTACTTATTTTTCACTTTTTACGTCAAACGCTTTAGTTTTTGAAGAGAAGTGTTATTACCAAAATTATTCCTCACATAATTCTGCACAAGAAAGGCCCTATGCATGTTTGAAGTGGGACATACCGTTTTCGAGATATTGTAGTTGGATAGAGATAAAATGTATTTTTGCGAACCAAGATATCTAAAAAAACAACACATCCGATTTTAATGAAATTGGGATGGTAGGTTACACTTAGCCCATTGTTGATCCCATATAAGTTTCAACCTTCTGCGCCCATTATTTTATCCTCCACATGCGCACAAACATACATTTATTTAGACCTATATCTTCAAAAGTACTCAACTGATTATTATGAAATTTGGATGATTTGTCGAAAATAGCCCGCAGGTAGCATTAAAATCGGATGTGTTGTTTTTTAGATATCTTGGTTCACAAAAATACATTTTATCTCTATCCAACTACAATATCTCGAAAACGGTATGTCCCACTTCAAACATGCATAGGACCTTTTTTGTTCAGAATCACGTGAGAAATAATTTTGATAAGAACACTTCTTTTCAAAAACTAAAGCGTTTGACGTAAAAAGTGAAAAATAAAGTAAATTTTGGACTTTAAGGAGGGGGGAGGGGGGGACGCGCCCCCTTAAGAGGGGGGAACTTTACTGTTTCTTACTACTACACCCCTTAAAAGTGTTTTCACTAAATTTCAAAACTTTATAAATTATTTCCCCTATTATTCCTTATTTGCCTGGACTAAGAGAAATATTTGACCAACTAACCTATTATGTAGGGTTTCCAGGCATCTGGTTTTTTTCCGGGAGTGTCCCGCTTATAGATTTCAAATCCCGTTGTCCTGAAATAATCTTTTGGGACGCCAAAATGTCCAAGTTTTCAGTAAAAACAAAAACAAAGAGAAACTCATATTCTGATGATTTATGTTATAAAATTATTCATAGATACATAGTTTTAGATTTAGCAGTAAGTGTAAATAAGTTTATGTTAGTGTGCATGTGGAAGAGAAACAAATGGAGAAGGTTGGAACTTATAACCAAAAGTAGACTAATTATGACCTACCATCCAACAAGTAGTTTTTAAGATATGTTGGTTCAGATAGACTTGAGAGTAAAAATAAAATGGATTTCTGTATTTTTAAAAAAAATTCTTTTTGGATTATTAATTATTTTTTCGGCTTATTTAAGGATAAAAGATTTTGTTCTACAGAATGGTCACATATCTTCCGTTGCCTATGGTAAGCTTGGAAGCAAAAAGGGGGAGAAAATTAACCCTCGGGTGCATGCGGTCTAATACAGACACGAGGAGGCGCGCACCCCTGATAGCACTTAATCTGTTTTATATGCCCTCACAATAGGTAAAAATAAATATAAACTTGAAATCATTTTAGCAAAATATTATAAAATATATTTAATTAGTTTTATTGTTTTATTATTTTCTTAATTTATAAATAACCGTTGTTTAGTCTCATAGTTTATAAGCACAAAATTAGTCAGTCTCAATTATAATTTTTTAATTTTTTCTGTATATTTTGATTATTTTATTTTTAAATTCAGGTACCATATCAATTTATTTTGTATTATATGTATAAATTTCACTAAAATTAGTGTAATACTAAAATTTAAGTGAAAGTGGCGCGGGTCCCCTGTCAGGACAATATGGGCACAGAATTTAAGTATAATCACGTACGATGTCAAACAGTGACTGATTCTCTTGATAAAAGGAAGAAATGTAGCTAGAAAAGTTCCTAGCTTTCAATCGCACCCACATCTATCTCAATTTCACCGTTATATCTCAGTCATTGACATTTTTAATTGCCTAGTTGGCACGAACTTTTCCAATTTGTTGATGGGTGTGTCTTTATTTTAAATAAAAAAAAAAACTGTATAAGTTTTACTTGTAATGGCAGAGAAATCGAGACAAAATTTAAATTGCTGCAAAGCAGCAGTCAAGCAGCATTAAAGTTTATTAAATTTTTTGTTTTGATAGATGTTTTTATCATATACATACTTACACTTGTATGTACATTGTACATATCGTATAATAATTTGAAATGTGAATAGTTTTAGTGTATCTAATATAATGTGTTGGACAATAGATAATAAATTTGACATAAAAAATATTGGGTTTTTTTTTTTTTTTTTATGGATTGATTAACACGAAAAAATATTTGAGTCCCCTCAGTTTCTTATTAAACGCTTATCACAGTATTTATTTGTACATTAGAAACCAAGGATCTTATATAAAGAGGATAGAGGGTTGAGGCAAAAAAATGACCCCATGAAGATATGTAAAATATTAGCTCCAACGGGACAAATTACCTTCCTCTTGGTTATAGGTTACCAAGAATTTGTTTATAGTGTCAGGTTATAACCTGTTAAAAAAGGTAATTTGTCCCAGATTATTGACAAGATTATTTGTTTTCTCATTTGATATTCTTTTAGTCGAGGAGATAGCGTGCAAAAAGGTGTCTGACTAACATCAAGCTAGAATTTTGTATACAAGTCAATCTTTTAGTGCCTTTTAAGATTATGTGGTCGGCTAAGTTCGTCTGTGTCCCGCAGACGATATAGCTTGGAAATAGGCGTTTGAAAAAAACAAACCGGTGGAGAGCGGCCATGTCTCACCAATTATGATGGACAATGTGATTTTCATGATCCTGAGTACAGAATTAGTTAGTAGACCGAAAATCAAGTCGATGTTATTTTCACTCTTCATAGTTTAGTTATTCAATCAAATATTACTAAAAATCAACGTGGTCACCTGTCAACGGATAAACTAACATCAACTTGATTTTCGGTCTACTAACTAATTCGTTACTCAGGTTCATGAAAATCACATTGTCCACCATAATTGGTGAGACATGGCCGCTCTCCTCAGGTTTGTTTTTTTCAAATGCCTATTGCCAAGCTATGTCCCGCAGACGAACTTAGCCAACCACATATTCTTAAAAGGCGCTAAAAGATTGACTTGTATACAAAATTCTAGCTTGATGTTAGTCAGACACCTTTTTGCACGCCATATCCTGGACTAAGGCTATACTGTACAAACCTGGAAATAGTATTTCCTGGAATACACTACCTTTATATCTTCCACCCTACATTTACATGGAACCAAAAGAGATTAGTTGATGTTCTTACTTATTCTAAATCTGTTAATTTTTAACAGAAATACCGGGTATTCCTCGTGTCGGAATGTTGGAATGTACACCTGTAAACTATTCTAGGAACAATTTTTTATAAATTTTAATAGACAATAAAAGCAGAAACTTCGATAATCTTAACAATTCATAAATCTGAATCCTGGTTCCAATTTGTACATAGTTTTTAGCCTGTCCAGATTATATGGATGTCCGGACTAGCGGGGTCCGGATAAGCGAGACTCTACTGTATTTTGTTCTACCTATCTCTTTTGATTTACGCACTAATGTTCTATACTCTTTTTACAATTAGTATTAAATTTTGACACTTAGATTAGCCAACCTAAATGAGGAAAAAAAATAAAACTACTAGGCCTGTAGGAGGGATGGGGCCAGTGTCATTTTTATTTGCCTTATTGGCCCGACCTTTTCAAATTCAAAATTCAGTGCTGACATAGGCTCCCCCCCTACATTATTTCAATTTTTGTTTATAGTTAATACTAATAATTGTTGAAAGAGTATAGTTTAGTCACTTTTATGCATGCTTATTTTTGGACTAATCTATAAATAAATCATTATTATTTAACAAAAAGAAAAAATACATTTTTCTGTATGTATTTAGAAAATAACTTTTTTTTTAAGTTCAATTGTATGAGACTTAACTAAGTTTAAGTTTTAACTAAGTTACAACAGGGTTTCCATGTGGTCAAGTTTTCTCTTAATATTTTGCGGAACAATATTTTAGTTAATTTAGTTTAGACATAAGCTTATTTATTTTTACTGCACGGGATAAATATTAATATTCTCAAGACTCTTTTTTCCTATTTTTTTAATTTTTTTTATAAAATTTATTTTACTACATTGAACTCACTGCTTTATTATTGCTCTGAGAACTACAAATTATTTGGGTTTTATTCGATCGAATGAATCCCAGATATGTTTAAAACATTGCTTTTTGTTTGTACTAAATAGTTTTTAGTTAGCATTAAAATTAATTTAGAAGTATGTAATTTGTATAATAAAAAAAAAAATGTAATAAGAATGATTTTGTGATGGTTTTTATAGGCTTTCAATAAGGCTGCTGGAGATGTTAAAAACCTAAATTCCACTCCTAAAGACGAAGAACTGCTGGAAATCTACGCCCTCTACAAGCAGTCCATTCTTGGAGACAACGAAACTGGTAAATTATTCTTGTTTAAGAGATTTGTTAATTTTTATTTATATGTATGAAAAATATATATATACTGGGTGTCCCATCAAGACCTGTACGGATTTCCGAATTGTTTGGATTATTGAGGTTTCTGCTTTAATTGCCAATTAAAGTTAACGTTGTTCTTGTGTAGTTTGTAGATATATTCCTATGTTTGGGACATGAGATATTTCGGTTAAGAAAAGAAATCAAGAATAATTATGAGTAAGAAATTATTAAAGGTAGCCATACAGGTACAGGAAATGCTTGAGGTTTGGACTGAGCTGTCCAGACCTGCAAGAATTCCTGCACATGTGTAGAGGCAGTCTTGTCAGGTTTGGACTGAGCTGTCCAGACCTGGAAGAATTCCTGCTCATGTGTAGAGGCGGCCTTGTCAGGTTTGGACTGAGCTGTCCAGACCTGGAAGAATTCCTGCTCATGTGTAGAGGCAGTCTTGTCAGGTTTGGACTGAGCTGTCCAGACCTGGAAGAATTCCTGCTCATGTGTAGAGGCGGCCTTGTCAGGTTTGGACTGAGCTGTCCAGACCTGGAAGAATTCCTGCTCATGTGTAGAGGCGGCCTTGTCAGGTTTGGACTGAGCTGTCCAGACCTGGAAGAATTCCTGCACATGTGTAGAGGCGGCCTTGTCAGGTTTGGACTGAGCTGTCCAGACCTGGAAGAATTCCTGCTCATGTGTAGAGGCGGTCTTGAGGCCACCTGTGGTGTGCAGTTCCCTGAAATCCTGAACAGAAACATTATTTTCTGCCTTGTGACCTGGAGGCCAATTCTGTAACTTTTTATATATATCCACTGTGACATTATATATCAAACATCGCTATATATCAAAGTGTTGTTATATAATGTAGTGAATCTGTAAAGTGATGCCAGCGCTGTATGTGGCCGTATACTGAACTACGGATTGACAGCGTCCTTTTTATTGGCCATTTTATAGTTATTTCAGTTAGAAAACAAGAAAAGTGAATGAAAACATCAATAATTTAATGGCGTCACTTTGTTTTGGTTTTAACAACATAACCTGACAAATTATATCAACAACAATTTTGAGTGGATTTATATCAAACCTTATTTATCAATTTCTCCTTATATAACAACAGTCAAAGTTATAGATTCATGTTGACAGGTTGCACAGTGCATCTTCATAACAACAGTTTGATATATAACAACATGAAAAGGCAGGTTTCAAAGTTACAGAATCGGCCTCCTGAACTCAACAGATGTGGTGTTTACAGCAGTCAGCCCCGAGGATAGTTTGTTTGGTGAATGAAATCCTGGAGGCTTTTTTCAAAGTTAAAAGTTTTTTTTTAATTTTTTTTATTTTTGTAATATCTACATGAACAAATAATTGTTTATGCATTTATGACGTATAACTATTATGCAGTTATGTATTAATACATCACTGAAATACTCTTCTATTCTAACTCTTGTAGAATAGAATATTTGTGTATTTGTTTAAGTTTTTTTTTTACAAAACTGTATAAATAGGAGTTCAGAGTCCTTACATAGATATTACATAACACATTAATTTAAAAAATAAAAAATACAAAATAATTTTAAAGTTTTTATGTTATATAAAATAATAGTTATATGAATGTTTCTTTTTTTCACCTTTTAATTTTTTTGCGCAAAGGTGTCTTTTAACTAAAAGTGCACACCTATGCAAACTAAAACTACACCTTTAAGCACAAAGGTGTAGTTTAACTAGTGGCTAGTCTACTCTTGTAGTTACTCGTTCAGGATGAAGGATCTTAGTTTTAACGCTTCGCTCGTATAGCAATACATGTTTTTAATTTTCTTGTAGGTCAGATTATTGAGTAGATCTGTTAGAGCTAGACTTAGCTCTGTGTGTTTACTAGTATATTGTGCTATGTAGTGGGTCCTTAGGTCCTGATAAATGAGACAAGAAAAGTAGAAGTGAATAATTGTTTCTTCTGTTTGCCTGTTACAAATTGTGCAAAGGGCATCCGAATCAATTTGATACTTAATACCCTTCAGGAAAATTCTGAGCAGTTGTTTGTTACTTAATCTGAGCTGAGTAATCAGTCTGATCATAGGCATCTTTAATCTTAATTTGAGATGATCTTCACCTGAAAAGTTAAAGTTGCATATCCGCCTGTAGAAGGGATTGTAGGAGGATGCCACAACAGCTTCGATATCTTGTGAGAAACATTTGTTAGACCATATTTCTAGACTAGATTTTATACTTTGTTTACTTATTTCTGGGCTTTCTTCAAAGTTATAACTGTCCAAATCAGTGTTGTACACCAGGTCTTTTATTTGAGTCAAACTTTCAGCTTTTCCTCATTTTTGCTTCCGAACTTACGTAAGGAGGCATGGCATCGTTCTGAAGAACGAAAATATTTTATGTCTCTGATTTCAAAAATTCCAAGACAGAAATCTGTTTCAGACATCAGGGAACCATTTTTGGTTTCGTGTCTGTCGCGCTTAACTTTTGCATCGCCATATCTTTTGCAATGATATATCTTAAGCACTACACGTAACTACGCGTTAGTAACCCGCAGATAGCTCCAGATTAATTTGTACCGTCTGCGTTCTTTAACTTTTGCTAAATTGATACTTGAATTCATGTAAAAAATCAAAACAGTTTTGAAATTTTAAAAAACGGGGGAAACAATTGAACAAATTTGACAATAATGGTTTGTAAAAGCATAAGATCAATAAAGTACGTGATAGGATGCGAGGAAGGTATGTGCCACACCAATTGGGAGTCTTATTTTTTTTTTGCCCCAAAAGTCGCTTCTTTTATGTTTTTTTCTGATTTGCGAGGTTCTACTGTATAATAATGTTAGTTTTATTTATTTTTACAGCGAAGCCAGGCATGTTCAACTTCAAAGACAAGGCCAAGTGGGAGGCATGGAACGGAAAGAAAGGTCTGGAAAAGGAAAAGGCCAAGGAGAACTACATCGCCAAAGTGAAAGAACTCATCAGCATCCACGGACTCCGAGATTAAATCTTAACCACTCACACCACGTTCCACCCAACTTCATCTCGTACCCTTCTCCCTCCAACCTATATCACAACCTTTCCTTTATATCACCATTACTCTATATACATATATATACGTACGCCCATTTTGAAATGTCTTGGTGTTAGTAATAAGCCTTACATTATTACTCCCCCCTCTTTGTTTTTTTTGTACGATTTTTTAAGTTTTTATATTGATTTTTTTTTATAATATATATTTTTTTTTATATTTAAATAAATGTTTTTTTTATAATGGATAATTATGTAGTTTATTATTTTGTTTAATAATTATTAGGTTTATGTGCGTAATGTATTAACTTATGGTACTTTAAATAATAATTTTTTTAATAAGGTAGGCTTCCATAAACAGAATTTATATTACAAATTCATCGATTAAAGATAATTTTTAAAATTTATAATGTTTTAACAAACATGTCACAACTTTTAGGTTTTTGCTTACCTTCAATACGATATTTATTCTTCCATTTGCTTCTAGCAGTGGAAAAAAACAACAAAATAATTTGTGTTCTTAAAGTAAGGATAAGTTCTTCTTTAACAACTTGCTTCCATTTGCTTTCATTTGTGGAGCAATTTTTTTTTTTTATTTGTTTATTGAAGATCACAATTCAATAGACAAGCCCAAAAATCAATTAATTTTAATTGCTTTATATTGTTAAATGATCTTCCATTTGCTTCCAGCAAAGGTAGCAAAACACATTTAATTTAAATATCTGTTTATTTTATTAATATAAGTGCCTTGAATAATCATTTAGTTTATTTTTAAAATTGCTTCCACTAATGGTAGCAAAAGATAAAGTTAATTTTTCTATTTGCTTCATGTTGTTGGAGCAAAATTTTAAATTTTATTTTTTATTTTGAAAGAAACTGTATAAACGTTACTCTTTGACTTTCAACCAATCATGGGACCGAATCAACTTTCTTTTTTTTCTGGAAAGGTGTGAAATACACAATATTTATTATTTACTTTCCTTTAAAAATGGGAGCAATTTTATTTGATTTTATTGTTTGTTTTTTTTTCTCTAGTAAATTATTATAATTATATAATATATTTTTTAAAATGTGAAGCCTAACCTTTTTACTTTTTAGTGCTTCCAATTGTAGGAGTAAAATGTCTCTCTAGATTTTTTTTTAATTTTTATTTAGTGTCATTAAGATTAACGTAATACAAGAGAAGTTAATTGTAGGTTTCAGCACTTTTTGTGTAGAATTCCACGATAAAATAAAATTAAAAAAAAAAAAATTGCTATAATTACCACTTTAGTTTTAATATAGTTCAGGTAATATTTTTTTCTTTGGCAAAGTACATTTCATTACTATCGGGTTTTCAAGATAACATTTAAATATTACGTTTTTTTAAAAAAAAAATCATAATTCTGATAATAAATATATAAAAACACGTTAAAATTTAAAATAATTGAATGTAACATATAAACACGTAAACTAGATTGACACTAATAACACGACATCTTCTACAAAAATAATCTTGGTAAAGATGAAACACTCTAGTTGACACGTTTAGTACGCTTTTGCACTTATTTAGAAGGCATTGACATCTTTACCAAGGTTATTTTTGATGAAGGAGTTAAATTTTTAGTCTCATTTCTCTAGCATATCAACTTAATTCCATTTTGTGTCGTATTCTTTTTAAAATAATAAATATTTTTTATTAGCAATTTTGTATTTTAAAATGTAATGTTTAAATGTTATCTTATCTAATGTCCTTTAAATGATATTAATTTTAAATAAAGGATTTTTAAAATAACTATATCTCTGCGTTTATTCGATAATCTATATAATTTTCATTGGTTGATATATGCTTTTATAAAGATGTCATCAGTGCTTAAATAAAAAATTAAAAAAAACTTTAATAAATAAAGGATAATGTCTTAATAAATGTGAGACAATGTATTTACATTTGAGACTATTACATCTTCATTTTTGGGAACCAGTGTATTTTACGTTGGTACAAAAAATATCCTGATATGAGTGAGACAATATCTTGATAAATGCAAGAAAATATCTTGACTGCAAGGAAAAACTCTTTCCTTAACATAGGTAAGGCAAAATTTTGTTTATATGAGGTAATATCCTGATAAATGTTGTTACAAAGGCAAGGCAACTTTTGGTTAAAATGAGGTAATATCCTGATTTAAAGGCAATATCTTGATAAATGTTGTTACAAAGGTAAGACAACTTTTGGTTAAAATGAGGTAATATCTTGATATAAGTGAGACAATATCTTGAAAAATATTGTTACGAAGGTAAGGCAACTTTTGGTTAAAATGAGGTAATATCCTGATTTAAGTGAGGCAATATCTTGATAAATGTTGTTACGAAGGTAAGGCAACTTTTGGTTAAAATGAGGTAATATCCTGATTTAAGTGAGTCAATATCTTGATAAATGTTGTTACGAAGGTAAGGCAACTTTTGGTTAAAATGAGGTAATATCCTGATTTAAGTGAGGCAATATCTTGATAAATGTTGTTGTTACAAAGGTAAGGTAACTTTTGGTTAAAATAAGGTAATATCTTGTTATAAGTGAGGCAATATATTGATGAATGCAAGGAAATATATTGAGAAATCCACTTATGTTAAATGTATGGAAATTTAATGCCAAAGGAAAGGCAACTTAATGTAAGGCAATTTAAAAAATGAAAGGCCACTCTTGCTAAATGAAAGGAAAGGCAACTTAATGTAAGGCAATTTAAAAAATGGAAGGCAACTCTTGCTAAATGAAAGGAAAATCAACTTAATGTAAGGCAAGTAAATACAAAGGAAAGACAACTCTTAGTGGCTAAAACAATTCTAAATGTTAGGCAATTTGTTTATTTAGTTTTTTTTTTAAAGAGGTAGTACAATAATAAATTTGAAGGCTTATGTCTTTTTAATTCAGAGTCTAATGCCTTTGTAAATTTAAGATAATATATTGCTAAATGGGAATCTTAATAATTATTAGACCCTGTCTTTACTTATTCAAGATAATATCTTGATAAACATGGGGTAATCAATGTCTTCCTAAAGTATGATCTTTATTCATACCATGAAATATAAATGCTAGAGGTCGACCAAGAAGTCATGAACACGGGAGACACGGAAAGCTTAACTTCGTTTAAAATCGGAACTTCCGAGTAGTGCCGAAGTCAGAACAGTCGGGTGAGAAGACAATACCCATTTCTAGTTTGTAAGACATGCGCAGTTACGTCAAATCTTACGAATAACAACAACAAGAAGGTTTCCAATCTGTTAGGTTTCCTGTTTTGTTTGTTTTTATACAATACGAATTATAGTCACACCTGTCCTAAATACAAATAACTCAGAAATAAAGAGGAAGAAATAATAGATTATGAAAGAAGAAAATCGATTTAAATTGAAAGAATATTATGAATAATAATATAAAGCTATTACCGTATATTATTAGTGATTTCTTATCAGGTACAGTGTTGCCTGTTGCATAAAATATTAAAAAAATATAGAAGTTATCAAAAATAAAATTATTAATAACAAAAGAACAACACTGTGTTTTTTGACAATGGTCTATTATATCAAAAACTGACTGTACATGACGACACTAGCGCACTCCTCACATTTCCACGACTTCTTGGTCGACCTCTAGGCAATATCTTGAAAAATGTGAAGTAACAATTTTTTAATGGTCAACCAACTGAGTTTTCAAAATATTTAAACATTTTAGAATACTTGGTATCGACTAATACCAATTTCGTCATAAACAGCTTGGGTTTCTGGTGAAATCCGAGTCACGAAGGGATTGAAATCCGACGTTTCGCTTCCACTCCTGGAAGCATGTTCAGGGGTGTGGTGCATCATGGTGTACAGCACGATGCCCGCGGAAGCCTACGGACCAAGTTAAATACAAATTTGTCGATTTTCCATTATTTTCAAGTAAATGAAATTTGTCTTTTTCTATATCTCGATTCTCCATTATTTACAAGTAAATTTTATTTATATGATTCTGATGACAGACCTTATAGAAGCTAAGAAATCACTTTATAAAATTATGTATGATTTTTCTTTTTTTTACGTTTGAGAAAAAAAAATGTTGTTTTAAAAATGCTTTTAAGATGTCTGATGACGTCCACTGACTCCTATAATTTACTTTTTGAACTCGCAAAATTAAATTTTTGACTCTTTTTCTCGAGTCGAAAATATTAAAATAAAATGGTTGTAATAAATGAATCTCAATTAATAAATTACAGAAATCTTCATAAAGTATTCTGTTTGTTAATGGTTTTATTTTTTTTATTTGAAAAAAAAAGAACATGCTCAATTATGTTATTTATGTTAAAATATTTTCATATATTTATTTTTTTTATTTTCATTTTAATCATTATAAAATTAAACTTTAAAAAAAAAACTCAAAAAGTAAAAAAAAAAAAAACTTGATCTGTTCAATCTAAAACTGAAAGAACTATTTATTTTGATTTTTGAAAATTAAACGATTTAGGGTATCTATGATTTCATATTGAACTCAAAAGATTCCCTTCTAATATTCAAAAGAAACATGTTCAATTTTGGCGACATCAGTAGATTTGTAAAGTGGATGACATCTGAATGAAAGCTTACAATGAGCAAACTTAGACAGAATTTGAACACTACAGTCTGTAAGGAATGAGTATTAGTGTGACAACAGCATGGGAAAATTAAAAAAATAAGATGGGACGCCAATCAGTTCAGGATCTTAAAACTCATATGTTACAGACTGTAGTTCAATCGCAACTATTGTTGGTGATTAAAAAATTTATCGTTAGAAACTGTAAAATTGTGTAAAATAAAGAATTCTTCGTACTATTTGTGTGGGTCGTTGAAGAGTTGAAAAAATATGTTTATAATTTCATAATTTTGTAAACTTGGCTATATTTCACCCCTCTCTGAGGCATAGACTTGCCTGAAAATACCATTTATACATTTATACAGGGTGGCACAAAAGTATGGAAACCCCTGAATAACTCTTCAGAAATGCATTTTTTGAAAAAAGTTTCATACCAAAAGTTTCAGGATTTTTCCTTAGCTATACAATGGTGACCTTGGATTTGACCTTAACCTCGCCACTTCTTGACCACCTTTAAAGACAAGAAAAAAAATTTAATAAAACTACTTAAACAAATAAATTAATAAAAAAAGGGAGGAGGGAAGGGTTAAAATGATCTTAAAGGTTATGGTCAAGGACGTGGTGTAGGTCTTGGTGAAAGCTGCTGTTAAAGGGAAACATTTGGTTATTCCACAATCCACAATACAAATTAAAGATTCCCATTGGAAATACAATTTCCAACCTTGGAATGACCTTAAGGGTCATGCTCAAGCATGGTCAAAGTCATATTTTGCGTAAAAATTTCCTGCTCTTTTCAAATCCGCAATAAAAAATGGGGGTTCCCATTTAAAATAACAAATTAGACCTTCAAATGACCTTGAAGAGCAAGGTTAAGGTCAAATCCAAGGTCACCATTGAATAGCAAAGGAAAAATCCTGAAACTTTTTTTTTTTTTAAATTTCTGATGAGTTATTCAGGGGTTTCCATACTTTTGTGCCACCCTGTATAAGTTGTTGGGTAACATTAAACCTTGGTTTATACAGGTAAATAAATAATATGAAAATTATAAAAGAAAGTAGAATCATATCGGGAGAAAGAAAAGAAGAAGAATTCTTCGATCACATATTCTATAATAGAACATGTGTAAGAATACAAAAGAAGATGAATAAAATTTTAAACCGTAATATTAAAATTTGACAAATAAATTTATATTTAAACTTATTTAAAGGAAAAATGAAAGAAAATCAAAAAGTTATTCATCGGAGACTAATCAAAATATCTGAAGTTGTGCAATCTCTTTGAGATCCATCTAAGTTCTTGTTTGACTTAAAAACTTTACACAGATACAGTTTCTTTTAAACTCATAAAGTTGCAGTAGTGGCAGACCGAAAAGTTGCCAAAGCTTGTAAAGGGTTTATACACAGATCTTTGTATTTTATTAGCGAACTTGCAAATGCTTAAATACAATTTTTTAAAGCTTCCAGCAGCCACAATCGCAAAACTGCTATGGGTGAAATGTTCGTATAAAATAAAAACACAGACTGCTTTCAAAACGAGTAATAGGTTGGACTGTATCGTTAATCGTGAATACAAAAAGTAACAATAGCCAACCTACGAGATCGATACCAAACAAAGCTCTTTATACAGGGTGTATCAATTTCAGACGGACATAGAAAAAGAGGTATATCTACTACAGGTCATTTGGAGCAAAAAAGTTCATATAAGCTATAGTTCAATTCTCAACGGTGTAGGAGCTATAAGCGAAAATAGACTGAGTTAAAAACAATCAACCTTTACCTTAAAAAACTGAAATAACTCAAAAAATATTAATCTTGGAACAATGAATGAACAATCATTGGAAAGAACAGGAAATTTCCAATAAAACTATGTATGTTTTAGGAAAAATGAAAAAGTCTCTCCACGTAAAATTAACTTTTTAATAGCCAAAGCAGCTTTCAGCCTTATAAGGCCATCATCAGTGCCTATAAGAACAAACAGATGTGATAAACCATGTAACATAGCGAAACTTAAATACAAAAATAAAAACAAATCAATAAAAAACACTATCACGGTGACGGATGGTCAAAAAACAATAAAACTTTTTCATTTTTCCTTAAGATGACCTCCATAGACGCTCCCATATTTTACATGTATGTTTTAGTTGACTTGTTGCCTTTTTAGTGTGACTCAGAGATGTTTGAAAACAAAAAAATAGATTATTTAAAAAAAATCTGAAAAACTTTGAGCCCACTTATCGATATGACCCGAATGGGAGCAATGCGTACAAAGTTTGGAAAAGTTGGTGCTTTTAATAAGCTTTAAAACGATACCAAATACTTCACAATATTCCAACTCTAAGTGGGTGAACAAACCATCGTTGTAGAAAAAAACATGTCGTGCTTGCAGCTGGTGAAGGGCAAAGAAACGTGACATTATCAGCATCTTTGACAAAAAGATGTCGAATGTGCATTGCTCAAGGTGGCGGCCATTAAATTGAAATTTTAGTTCTCTAACTAGAAGATCTATTATTGTAAAATATACTTACCATGGTATCTCAAGGTAGAAGCTGCTCAAAATGGCCACCACCTTCAGCATTTTATTGGAAATTTACTGCTCTTTCCGATTGTTCCAAGATTAATATTTTAAAGGTCAATTGTTTTTAACACAGTCTATTTTCGCTTATTGCTCCTACATCGTTGAGAATTGGACTATAGCTTATATGAACTTTTTTGCTCCAAATGACCTGTAGATATACCCATTTCTCTACGTCCATCTGAAATGTATACACCCTGTATATAACTATTGAGTTAGGTCTAAAGTTTAGGGAGCCAGGGTGGCCGAGGTCGTAAAGACATCGCTCAGCTGTCACTGAGTCGAGGCAACTCGAGGTCGTGGGTTCGATCCCGGGCCATGATACACTGAATGCATCTATGAATCGCGGACGGAGTAGGGCGAGGGACACCCCCTGAGGGGTTTTCTTCCCCCACGATGTCTAGTGGGTTCGATCCGTGTCATGAGATGTGATCTGTATCTATGGTTCGAGGTCGGAGTAGGGCGAGGGGACCCCCTGAGGGGTTCTCTTCCCCCACACTTTGAAGCACGCTCATATAGCTTACTAATGACCACATCATACTCGCTTCAGCGGTACAATGTACAAATGTATGATGTGTGAAGTAGCTGCAACTCTCCACCACGGGGAAGTAAAATGGGTCCACTGTAGGCCTGATTGCGAGGTTCGAACAAGTGGTTCGTCCTACCCGTCTAGTAGGAAGTACTAGGTAACTACTACTACTACTACTACTAGGTCTAAAGTTTGCAATAAGATTATGTCAAAACTGGATGGCTACTTAGTGAATGACATATTAGGAGCCATTGTGTCCATGAGTCTTCAATCATTTGTTACCTTTGCTCAGCCATCAATGAAACGAGGGAAGCATGAGGTCGTAGGTTCAATCCCACGTCATGATGCTCTGACTTATAGCTCTCTAATCATCACACTATACTCGCTTCAGTGATTCATTGTACAGAGGTGTGAAGTGGCCGCAACTCTCTAAAATAATAAAAATTGGACCAATAAGGGGACTAATTTCTAGGTTCCAACAAGTGGTTTGTTCTACCCGTCTAGGTACTATCACTACTTGACTTATTTCCTAATAACCATGAAGGTACTTAGAATGTCTTCGAAGCACCCCCATCTGACTCTATTTTGAGTCGAAGCCTTCGCTATTCTCCAGGACTTTCTCCTATCTTCAACTCTTCATACTGTCCCCCTCCCGGGTTTTACAAGGGCGGGGGTGCCTTGGGGGTTCCAGTCCAGGGTTTGTTTGGAGATTCTATCGCCACCTCTCTGCATAGAGTGAACACTTGTACTTTAACTCGGCGATAACCAGCTGGATTTTCTCGCCGATCGCTATTCCACCACAGTTTTTATACTCAACTTCTGCCGTGTGAATAAGTTAGATAATTATTATTCTTCTTCATGTGGCGCCAATGTCAGACTTCAAAGCTTAGTCCATCAGCTTACTGTGAAGAAAAGTATTTACAATGTACTGGAATTTGATTTCAAAACAAGAAAACCACTTAAATTGGTCTCAACAATTATTTATTTTTTTTAAATGTGAGCTCACCAAACCATACCATGACAAGAAAACAATGGTATCATGTTTAAGTCTGTAAATTTATAAATTGGCCCTACTATCATTTGAGATAATGTTATCATCACAATTATTTCTTTTTTACTTTTTGAGTTTTACTTCTTGTACATGTTCAACTAAAAAATTTAAAATTTAATTAAGTCAATGTTTTTTTTTAAAATTAATTTAATTATATGTATGAGGAGGTAGAAAGCAAAAAGGGGGTTTAATCGACCAAAAAAGTAACTTATAAGAAAAGATACTTATAATTTGATTCATCGCTAATTAAAATTGACCCATTGTTTCTAACTCCTTATATAAATTAATTTACTAAGTCTGTCGCATAATTATTTTGTATAAAAAAAAAAATATTTTGTTATAATTAAATTTAAAAAACAGGTTTATTATGAAGACAAAATTTTAAAAAAGCACAAAAGTTTATTTTATATATTTATCATAAATAATATATATATATATATATATATATATATATATATATATATATATATATATATATATATATATATATATATATATATATATATATATATATATATATTAATTACTATTAAATTTATAAGTGTATCTGCTATTTTATTAAAACATATACATACATGAATGTGTATTGAAAAAAACTGTGTCCAATATTATATAAAATATATAAATATATTGTGTGCTTCATCAATTTATTTGACATCCCGAGTCAAATGCTTGAGTAACATTTATTAATTAAGGATAATATTAAATTTTTTATACAAAGTTTAACAAAAGGATGAACTTGACAGGTAATGCTAATATTTGCAATGTATTTAGCGACATAATTTCAAATGCTTAAAAATATTAACATTTTAAGCTGTCATCTTGAAGTATAATTAACCAGTGGTGTAAGAGCAGGGGCCCAGAAGATGGTGGGCCATTGAGACAGGGGCCCTCACTGTAATTAAAGCCCCCTTTACTCGGTGATATTTCTCCCATGGTAGAACTATCATGTCAGTCTATGTCATAGGTAGGGATCGGGTAAATATGCTCGATAAATATGCTCGAAAAACTCATTATATGCTGTTAATTATGCTGACTATGTTCGAAAAACATCGTTTAAAACTATAGAGAGGACAGTGAAAGGAAAAAATCCACAACTTATCTTTATATACGAGCTTTATTTTTAAATTGTATGTATGATACACTATTATATCCACAAGTTTCAAGTATATACCTATATACGACATTTAAAATGAAGTTTTATGTACAAGTTACAGTTTAAAAGTTTATTTACAAAATGTTCAGTATTAGGCGAGTCAATGAAGTAGATTGGTATTGGTCTGTACAACAAATTTTTTCTATATTTTCACTTTTAAGTGATTTTCTTCAAGTGATTCTTAAATCGGCAAATAAAAATCTTTTGACGTCAATTGACACGAGTGGTAAATATTTAACTCGAACTCCTACTTGTTTTTCCAGTCTCTCCAGGCCACGAGTTGGCTTTTTAGATGACTGTTTATTGTAACGACCACTTCAACCAACTCTATAACTCGCCATTGCAACATTAGGTTACCTCAGGAATGACGCTCATGTAGGCTTTTATGAAAGTCAAGCATGGCGTCATTCAAAAGCAGCTTGAGCTTTCGCGGTGGTCAAGGCTCAAATTTGGGGGAGGGGGGGAATTTCATTAAAACAAACTATTTAAAAGAAAACCACAAGAATATGCATTTATATGCTATTCTCAAAACAGTGGTTTTATGCATTTATATGTTTGGTAAATTTAAATTCTGTTGGTCCCAGAGAGGTGAAAAGACCATCAAAAGGCTTCTTTCAATGTGTACTATTCAGGAAAAAAAATATGCAAATATGCTAGAATCCGAGCCCTAGTCATCGGGGTGCAGTTTACACAGTGAGTGTTAACATGTCAAAACTTGTTGTCTTGTACTCAAAGACAACATATCTATGTATATCTATACATATATCTGTATATCTATGTTAGATAAATAGAGTATTAAATAAATTATAATACTTATACAGCATACGGAATATTTATATTACCGAAAACAACAAAAAAAATATGAAGCAAGCTATCATATTTTCTGCCGTTTAGATCTGTTATCACGTGATATAAAAGTATAAACAAACAATAAACCAATCAGCTTCTAGTATTTAGCATGGTAGTTCTTAAATCTAGCACGTGAGTATTCTGACTGCTATGAAAGAACAATCAACTATCTCGTCAGACGAGATAGTGTGATGGCTGATAGTTCTATCGTGACAGGATCTATCATAAAATCTATATGGTGATAGTTGATGCAATAGTTGCTATTGTGACTGCAACTGTTGCATCAACTATCACCCTGTAAACGGGGCTTAACTTATGAATTTTAAATATCTTGTCAACTGTTGTTGAGATCTTCTCTGGATACAAACGGCAGCGGACCTGGTGGAACCTTATAAAGGGGTTCTACCAGAGACACAAGGAAAAGAGCGGTGGAGTGCCCAGATATGCTTGGATCCACTGGCGATATAACTACCTGCAGCCTTAGTCACGGCATGCAACCACAGTCGACCCAAAAGCGTTCAATAGGTTAAAATATGTTGTACCACCTTTTGACTGAACAATAATGAACTAAGACAAAAAAATAAAATTATACTGTGAACTGCTCTATAAAGTTGAAAGTATTGTAAGATGTCTGTCACTTCTGCTGTTGGCAAATACCAATTAAGGTTGAGGTGATGAGTTCAATCCTGTCAATAGGCATTTTATTTTACATGGCTTACGACAGTGGTGTATGAAGTTGCTCCACACAGAGTTAGTAAAATGGTCCAAATAAGTTGCCCAATTGCTAGTTTTCAACAAGTGGTTCTATCCAGCACTATATAAGAAATTGCAATAAACATTAATAAAGAGAATTAAATTCGCGAGGTACTGTTTTATAAAAAAAAAAAAAAAAAAAAAAAACAGTTTAACCAACTATTTTGGTAATAGTACATTACACGTCTAGTGCAGAATGTAGTATTTTGCATGCGAGTGTGGAGTTTGCACCCGAGCGAGAGCGAGGGTAGTAAAACTACACGAACAAAGCAAAATGCAGTTTTCCCACGAGTTGCGTACCGTACTTTATCTACAATTGTGGATTTTAATAATAAATACAGATAAAAAATGTAATAAACTTCTTGTATGTAAGTTCGTATTTCTCTTTTGATTAAGATGACATTAATTCATTGAATTAATTATTTTGGGAGGCGTAGTATTCTTCTCATTTTTCACTTAAATCACTTATTGATTTTCACAAAAAACTCGAAGAATTCCTCTTTTTTCCGCTCTAGGGCGGAAAAAAGAGGAATTATTATTCACCTTAACACACGATTAGCAAGTTTGTTTACATTTAATAAAACTAATTTAGTGTTTCTTTAATAAAAGTAACTGTTTATATCGAGTTTTTTTGTGAAAATCAATGAGTGATTTAAGTGATTATGACGAATATGAGGAGAATAATACTTCCTACAAAAATAATTAATTCGGCACAAAATACAACTAATGAATTAATGCCATCTTTATCAATAAGAGAAATACGAACTTGCATACAGGAAGTTGATTTTTTCTGTATTTATTATTTGAATCTAACAATCGTAGATAAAGTACGGTAGCAACTCGTGCGAAAACGGCATTTTGCTTTGCTCCTGTGGTTTTACTACCCTCGCTCTCGCTCGGGTGCGAATTCCACACTCGCATGCAAAATGCTCCTTTCCGCACTCGACGCGTAATGTACTATTACGAAACTAGGTATTAAACAATGTTATTTATTTGAATGGTTGTTAATACATATCTTATTAATAAAGAGAGAGGATTTTGACTGCTTTTTATTAAATATACATATATTATGAATATTATTCTGTTGGCTAAACTGCAAACTTAGCTTAACTAGTCTAAGATCATTCTTTTGTTGAACCAACTTTAAAAATATAAATGAAAATTAATTTCTCATAAAATTTAAAAATATTTAACTTTAAAAATAATTATTATTCTTGTTTAATTGTCAATTTAAAAGAGAGATTAAAAAAAAAAATAAAAACAAACAAATTATTATATATTTATTTTTTAAAATTATTTTTGTACAAAACATAATAATAATACAAATAATTGAGGTTTGTATTCTTGTTTTTTTTGTTTTTTTTTATTTTTTTTTATTTATTCTTTTTATTCTTCAAATGTAATAAAATATTATGAGAAATCTAATAAAGTGAGATATTATTGACTATTCCTTATTCCTTTCCTTTGTAGGTATTGTGGTGTGTTTTTTTTTATAGCGGACTTATCGTTTTTAATCTGTGTGTTTTTTTAGTTTGTGAACGTGGCGAATTGAGTATTAAATTGTTTATTTGAAGCAAGAAATCTAGATAGATTTTCTGAGAATTCACCAAATTAAGGGCCAGACATTTAATCAAACAAAAAAGCATACAACTATTTAATCCTGGGGAAGGTGTGGTCCTTTAAGGCCTAAATTTGAAATAACACAGTGAAACTCAGATAGAAGTGGGAGCGATTAGAGGTTCGGGGATTTTTCCAGCTACATTTCTTGCTTTTATCAGGAGAATTAGTCATTGTTTGACATCGTGCGTGATTATACTTCAATTCTGTGCCTATATTGTCCTGACAGGGTACCCACGCCACTATCACTTAAATTTTATTATTAAGCTAATTTTAGTGAAATTTATACATATAATACTGTATTAAAAAAAAAATAATAATAAAAATAGACTGCCAATTAGTGTGGCACATAGCTTCCTCGCATCCTATTACACACTTTATTGTTAGATTAACATTAAAATTATTGTTATATTACTTTATTATTTATTCTGTAAAAACTATTAATAGTTTTAGCGATCTTTATCACTTCATAGCGGTGTATTTGAAAAAAATGATTGTCTCATTGATGAAGTTTGATTTTTTTCCCGACCTAAAATTCCAATTTTAAATTTGAAGTTCACGTTTATGCGAGCGTAGCTCATGAACACTTGGGCGGATAAAGTTGTCCAACGAACTCGTCCTGGCCATTGGTAAAATGAACATGTCTACCAAATTTCATCAAAATCGGTCGACATTTACTCAAGTTATCGTCACACGTTTCATAATTCGCGGACACTCAGACCGACAGACAGACACGAGACCAAAAATGTTCCCTGATGTCTGAAATGGATTTCTGTCTTGGAATGTTTAAAATTGGAGACACAAAAGTTTTTTAACACAATGCTTCCGTTACCTTCGGTAAGCTCAGAAGCAATATACATAGAAAATTAAAAATATGAAAATTATAATTGAGACTGATTGATTTTGTGCTTGCAAATTTATGAGACTAAATGGTATTTTGTAATTAAAAAAAATAAAAATAAAACCAATTTAAATATGTTTTATTAGTTTTATAATATTTTTTTTTAAATTATTTCAAATTTATATTTATTTTACCTGTTAGATTATATATACTAGAATTTTGTGTATAAGTAAATCTTTTGGTGCCTTTTAGGAATATATGGTAGGCTAAGTAAGACTATATAGGTGACCTCTTTGATTTGGAGTAATATTTTACTAACTAACCTACTTAGTGACAAACTACCATCAACTTAATTTTTGGTCTACTAACTAATTTCGTTCTCAGGAACATGAAAATCACATTGTCCACCATAAAGGGCGGGACATGGCCGCTCTCCACCGGTATGGTTTTTTCAAATACCTATTGCCAAGCTATAATCCCGTAGACGAACTTAGCCGACCACATATTCTTAAATAAAGGCACCAAAAGATTTACTTATACACAAAATTCTAGCTTGATGTTAGTCAGACACTTTTTTGCACGCAATCTCTTGGACTAAATGGGGTCTAAGGTGCTTGTTGGAAATGAAAGATATTAGGAGGTTGTAGGTTCAAATCCTGTCTGGGAGGAAGACACTTTTTGTAGGTATTTTTCAGTAGGATTAGTTGTTCTTTTCTCCAGCCAGGGGATGCTACTGTCTGTTCTAAACTCTAAGACAGAGGATCTGGCACTCTAAAGCCTAGTCCACACCAGTAGACACGTTGCGCAACATGTCTATAGACGGTCTCATAGACTGTATAGACATGCTGCGCAACGTGTCTATAGACGTCTTCTGAGACCTTCTATTGTCTAGGTCTAGTGTCCACACTTGTAGACCCGGTGCGCAACATAACTACCGTTGCACCGTGTCTACCATTTAGAATGGAAAATCATAGACATGCGATTTTTGGTCTAGCAACGAGACCTAGACGCTGTTTGTCTAGCCGATGTCTATAGACAAATCAATAGACATTGTCTCTGAGACCAAAATCGCGCAACATGTCTACTAGTGTGGACAAGGCTTAAGATTACCAGTGCTTGTTTAAGAGGGAAGTTGACTATCTTCCTATTTTGATTATCTCTGATCTTTAGTAACTAAAATGTTTAGTCAGCATGACATGTTAGACATCACCGTCTTGAATAAAGATGTCAATAAAGGTCTTGAAGAGTAGGAAAAGAATAAGTAACTATTATCACAAATTTTCTATTCATTTTAAAAACAAATATGGTAAAAATGTGGATGTTGAAAAAAGATTATATACTCTTTTTAAGTAGATTAAGAATGTTTACATTTTTACCCAAAAATGTTTCCTGGCAGCCATATTGAAACAAATAAAGCATGTACAACAGAAAAATGCAAATTTTTCTTCACGAGTTCTTTATGCTCCGCATTACTATATAGTTAAGGTAAATTAGAAATTAGACAGTTTATTGTGTATATTCAGTGTTTTAGAAATTTAGTGTTACCAATTCTTGTTCCAGGAGAGTTCTACAGTGGAATAAGAAGTGGATTTAAACTATTTACATTATTAATATGATAAACTGTTGCCAACCTAATTGATAGAAAATAAAAAATATGTGTGAGGCTCTCACGCATTAGAAGTGAAACTTAAGATCTAGAATGCATTGCTCTCTTTCATTTTTTTACGAATTTATTATTTCAGTATTAAGAAGTGGTTATGAGAAATTTAATTGAAAAATAATATTGCTACGCTAAGGCAACCACATTTATTCCAATAAAAATAAATATTTGTTTTGATTTGCTGGTCTTTAAATAGATGTAACACAATTAATCTATAAAAATGTTACATTTGGACGAGTCTCGAATAGCAAACTTCGTTACACGATTTAACCATATGAAAAAATTCACTCTACCGCCGCCAAAGAAGTTTCACTTTAAAAAAATGATACTAACTACAATAACTGAAGCTACGAAATCTCCAGCTGTAAGAACAAGAAACATTTAATTAGGTGCTATGGAAATGAGTTTTACAATAATGATTTCTCAGACAATATAAAATTAAACGAAATGTACAGATTAAAAAATTATTAAGTCCGATGATTTCCGTTTTATTAGTTGCTTTCGAGTTTTCGTTACAGCATTTAATTAGTATTAAATATTTTATCAACATTTACCATAAAAAATAACTCCTCTACAGTGGGGAATCGAACCGGCCTCATATCATCTGAATTTTACATTGTCTCAGGACTTCAATTCTTTCCATGAATCATACTTATATATGGATTACATTTTAGAATTTTGTAAAAATAAAAATTGTTGTGAAATAGTTTATTTTCTCACGTTTTTTCAGAATATTTGGAGTTAGCGCCCCCAAATCTAGAGCTAAAATTCATTTTTGGATTTCTCCTGATTATTCTGAACCTTTATTTAAAATTTCATCAAAATTGATCAAGTATAAGTTTTAGGCTCAAGCGTCTATACCTTAAAACCATCGGAATTTCGTGTCATCACAATACATTCTCTCAATCAATTTTGTAGGAAGTTGAAACATTGGTAAAGTATAGGAGAATGAAAAACCTTGGGTCCACCCAAGGAGCCAATTTGCCAATTTTAGCAATTGGCTTGTTTTTAAAATAGAGAGGGGGTAAAAAAGTACTTTCCTCCCCTTATCCGAATCTCATTTCAAATTTTCTATAAATCCTAAATAATTGACTCAAATAAAAAAATGCTTTAATATACCGTTAGTATAGGATTCAAAAGAAATGTTATAGTTTTAAAATGATTTAAACTTAAGGAACCTAACTTGAATGAAATAAATAATACGCACAGTAGGTCTATTTTAAATATTTTGTTACACAAGCTGTTAATACGAGTTTAACGGCAACACTGAATCCGGGAAGGGTTCTTTTACGGTTACCAAGTTGACGTTTCTTTTCATGCTGTGTTTTTCTAAGGTAAATCTATATCTCTATTCATCTAGGTTTTTATTTTATTATAAGTTATTTTTATATTTTTAAGTATTTATTTCGATAATTTTATACGAGAATATTTCATTGTTTTAACGGCTAATTGAAAGAAAAGTTTGTAAGTATTGTTTTAAATACGAGCTGACCCTATCGGTACCTTCTTGTTAGACGCTAGATATGTTCCTTTTGCTTTTTTATATTTATCTAAAGTTAATTAATGCTGTTTAATGTTAAGGGACACTTAAGAATCAACCTATATTTCAAAATAATCCAAGTTTGGACATAATTTGTAGATTTTATGTCTATTATTGTTTACCCGAATATTTCACGTACCTTCTTACCTTTGTAGGTTATTGTTTGAGCTTAATTATTATTGATAATTATAATATTTATGATATTTGTTTATGAATTTTTGAACTGGCAATTTTAACGAGATTTAATTCATACTTAAGTTGCTTTATCAATGTTTGTTTTCTGTCCTACTACATTGTTATGGCGTTTGATTACGTGTGTTACAATATAAGTATTTGAGAAGTGCGAAATGTGTGTTCTTTTTAAAAATAAGTTATATATAAGCATGTTGAAGCGATTATCTATTCTCTTTGGAGAGAAGGTTATTCGTAAACAGGTTTAACTGGTGGTTCTTTCATGTTGACCACCTGCTTAATAAGTCTTAACACTTCCTCGATTTTAAATAAAGTAACATTTTGTTTGATTATTTCTTTATAAAACTTGATGATCTTAATTTGGCTCTTTTAAATCTTTTATTACGAACATTTTTCGGAATTTAATCATTCGTTATAATATTAATAATCTGTTATTAAAACCTTTTTTGGCAATGTGTTGCACAGGTCATAAATCTATATATACAAAGGAATAATTATATATTTTCTTTGGGTCGTTTAGGGTAACCCTAAACGACCCAAAGAAAATGTATAATTATATATGGTTTTCTATACACAAATCAAATTTTAAAAAAGGGTTCACCATAAAGAAAAATTATAAAAAGGAATAATTATGTTAAAATAAATCCTTAACTTGCTTTACCATTCTATCACTTCATAAATCTATCAATGATTACTTAAATGTTTATTAGGTCTAGGATCAAGGTAACATCTGTATGTGGGAGGTAAAACTATTGGTAGTGAAATAAAGAGACAATCAAGGTAAAAAAATATTCGATATTTTGGAGAAAAATACACTGTAGACCATTTTTTTTTTTTTTTTTTTTTTTTTTTTTTTTTTTTTTTTTTGCTACATTCCCTATTTTACAAATATGGCATCCTCTATTTAAGTCCAACAATGAATTGAATAGTTTTAAAAATAATTGTTAGTTAGTACAGTAGAACCTCGCTTACATGACCCTCAATAACACGAAAACCTCAATTACAAGTGCAATTTTCAAATCCCCTTGAGATTGTCATAACACATAATGTTAAATTAACCTCTATATAACGCGACTATTATTATCCAAACAACCTCAATAACACGGATTTTTTCCAATTCACAACGTAACTCAGAACCTCTATAATAAGCCTTTTTGAGAAGTCAACCTCTATAACACGACTATACAGGAATGGGTCGACCTTGAACAAGTTTAAACTTGAAAACCCCGTCCATTAACCTCGATAACACGACTGATGGACAAAATAACTTAGATAACACGACCCTCAACAAAGAGAGCACCTCGATAACAAGACTGTTTCCCTATCCCCTTGAGACACTTCTTATCAAGGTTCTACTGTACTAATATAGTTTTTTTTTGTATTGTTTGTTTAGATATAATTCAAGATGGGTAAGATAATGAAGCAGGGGAAGGTGGTGCTGGTACTGAGTGGAAGGTACGCAGGTAGGAAGGCCATCGTTGTCAAGACTTACGATGAAGGAACCTCTGACAAGCAGTACGGTCACGCTCTCATTGCTGGCATCGACAGGTAACTACACTTTACATAACATTAAGTAAAACCATCAAGTAATCATTCTTTAGAGTAGGTTTCTATGTCCAAAGTCTAATGAATAAAAATCTTGCGGAGGAAACTACATCTGATACCAGTCGCTAATGACTCTCATTATGAGCTACTAAATCTCTGACACTTGTCTCTTCTAGAACACCTATTATTAATTATGGATAAAACTTAGACTATGGATATTATCAATTATCACTTCTATACACTTTAGTGATAATATTGCTTTTAGACTAAAGGTGGAGATGCACATGTCTGCTACTTGCATGTATATGTGTTAAATGGCACGCCTGTAGCTGGCAAGCAGATTAAAAATCCTTAGTATGCCAGTTACTGGCAAATACCTTCTTTTTTGCATGCAAGCTACTTCCTCAATTTGACGGAATATGTATCTCCACCTTTAGAGATATTATCACTTTAATACAATTGAGAGATAATATACCTATGTCTAAGTAACTTTTTAACTAAGGACCATCACTTAAGGTGACATTTTATCATAAAGGGTGCTGTTAGTCCAGGAGATAGCGTGCAAACAAGTGTCTGACTAACATCAAGCTAGAATTTTGTGTATAAGTAAATGTTTTGGTGCCTTTTAAGAATATGTGGTCGGCTAAGTTTGTCTGCGGGACATAGCTTGGCAATAGGCATTTGAAAAATATATACCGGTGGAGAGCTGCCATGTCCCGCCCTATTTGGTGGACAATGAGATTTTCATGATCCTGGGTACTAAATTAGTTAGTAGACCAAAAATCAAGTTAATGGTAGTTCATCCCTTGATAGGGAAGCACTTAGATTTGGAGTAATATTTGACTAACTAACCTATTAAGTGACAAACCACCATTAACTTGATTATTGGTCTACTAACTAAGTTCGTACTCGGGATCATGAAAATCATATTGTCCACCAAAAAGGACGGGACATTGCCGCTCTCCACCGGCTTGTATTTATCAAATGCCGATTGCCAAGCTATGTCCCGCAGACGAACTTAGCCGACCACATATTCTTAAAAGGCACCAATACATTTACTTGTACACAAAATTCTAGCTTGATGTTAGTCAGACACTTTTTTCCACTCTCCTGGACTATGTATTGTATAGTTGGCCTCAAGCAGGTACTAGCAGTGTAGATTAGTATATACTATATACCCTGATGTATAGATTATATTTTGTGCAGTACTATATTTTATGAGTTTTATGGTTTATTGCTTGGACCATATCTCATTTTGGCCAGATTTTATTTTATTTTGTAAATGGTTTTAACTTTGCAGAAGACACCATTTACAAGCACTCAAAAGTTATTATTTATTTAATTTCATATAGGATTTACCTGATTTCTTAATCAGTTAAAATATGTGTATTATTAATAAACCCCATTCCCAACTTTACCGATGTTGTGTTGGGTAGATACCTTATCGTATTAGTGACTATCTCCTAAATTGGTATAGTATATCAGTCGTTAGAAGGCAGTGCTAGACTTGTAAAAAAAGAGTTTCCGGTACTTTGACCTTGTGGTCCAAAAGTTTTGAAACTTTGACTTATTAAAACATTATTTTAACGCTTTTCTGAGCATTTTAAAAGTGTGAGTACAACATTTGTATTTACACTTAGTTAAAAATAAGGGAGCCAGGGTGGCCGAGGTCGCTAAGACACCGGGCAGCTATCACTGAGTCGAGGCAACTCGAGGTTGTGGGTTCGATCCCGGGCCGTGATACACTGAATGCATCTATGAATCGCGGACGGAGAAGGGCGAGGGACACCCCCTGAGGGGTTCTCTTCCCCCACGTCGTCTAGTGGGTTCGATCCGTGTCATGAAATGTGATCTGTATCTATGGTTCGAGGTCGGAGTAGGGCGAGGGGACCCCCTGAGGGGTTCTCTTCCCCCACACTTTGAAGCACGCTCATATAGCTTACTAATGACCACATCATACTCGCTTCAGCGGTACAATGTACAAATGTATGATGTGTGAAGTAGCTGCAACTCTCCACCACGGGGAAGTAAAATGGGTCCACTGTACCTGATTGCGAGGTTCGAACAAGTGGTTCGTCCTACCTGTCTAGTAGGAAGTACTAGTTAACTACTACTACTAGTTAAAAATAATCATTAGTAAAAAATAAAACTCCCATGTGCACCAACAATCTTCCGTCAGAGGTACTGGTATGGTGATTAGAGGCACTAAGAACTATGTCATAACCAAGAAAACTATCTATCATTTATATAATGGAATAGATTCTCCCTCTAAAAATATAAAAGAAACGTAATACATTAATTTAGCATTTTCATCACACAATTAAATTTTATTTTTAAATGTTTATTAAGCTATGCTATGATGCTGTAAAATACTTGTAAGCTGCAAACCTGCTTAGGTGAAAACTCTTTCTCGAAACAGAGGATTTATTTCTATGTAAAACACCGCTGTCTTAAGCTGAAAATTTTCTGAGGTCACTTTTTTTTTCTAGAACTGTGGCTTTCCAGCTTAGACTACTTACTTACTTTTTATTAAATAAATGCAGGGCTTGTAGTGAGTCACTGAAAGTCACTTAAAGTCACTTATTTTGACGAGAGTCACTTTTTTGTCACTTATTTTAAAAAAAGTCACTGAAAGTCACTTATTTGGGCTTACAAGGATATTTTTTCTATTTTTTGTAGTTTATTAAATACAAAACATATATTTTAACTGTTTTTCAAAAGGGATTTTGTAAGCTTAAGACTTTTTTTAACTATGAATTTTATATTAGGCCTACTTTGAACTGTGATGAATGATAATGTTTGTAACTGTTGCACTAGATTCAGCTGGCGTGTGTTGTGTTTTATCGTCAATATTATGAAGATGGATGAAAAGAATAAAAAGAATATAAAGATGAAAAGAATATCTTATTCCGAAATCTCTCCTGATTGTTATTACTTTTCCTCACAATCTGTAGTAGGAAAAGTATTGTTTTCACTAAAAACTTTTTTTCGAGGTTTCAACGGAATTATCCGTTTTGGGTGTTTTTAAGACCTCCTGAGTGGTTTTCAGCATGACGTCTGTATGTATGTATGTAAGTATGTGTGTGTGTATGTATGTATGTGCGTGTGTATGTTATCATCGTAGCCCCCAAGGTATTTAACCTAGAGAGTTGAAACTTGGCAGAAAATCAGTCTTTATCTGTAGTGGTGCCGCCCGGAAAATCTTTTTTTTCACCACTTTTATTTTTTGAAGAATGATTTGACGTGGCCTCTGAAGTGAGGAAAAGTTCCGAGTACCCCGTACCCTTACGTTACACAAACTTTTTTTTCCGTACAGTTACGGTACACAAAATCAAATAAACAAAAAACCGTTCTAAAATGTTTATAACTGCATTTGTTTAACTGTGCTAAACAACAAAAAGTAACTAAAATAATATATTTTTACTTAAAATTAAGTCACTTAAAGTCACTTATTTGGGGAAAACAGGTCACTTAAAAGTCACTTATTTTGAAAAAAGTAGTCACTAAAGTCACTTAATTTTGAGGAAAATCTGCTACAAGCCCTGTAAATGTAATGGCATCTGTCCGAAAGCATGTGCAGTGTTTCCATCGCAGCCATGATTATCATCTGATGCCTAAATTAAAGTTTGGCTGAGTTCAGGACTCTGATTTTGTTACCATGAAATTAGAGTTAATAGGAGGCCTACACTTGAATTTAAAACTTTTTAGGCCATTGTAATTTATATGTTTGTTTATTAGTTTTTAATTATTCAAAACAATATTATTAACTATGTAGAATGGCATGTTAAAATGCAATACGAGGTTTGTTTATAATAATAATATATTTATAATTATATTTCATTTATATTATATTATTATTATTATAATAATTAGGATTTTTTAATAATTACTTACCTTTACTACTTCAGTAGCATGAGGAAGAGAGTTAATTTTTGTCATTCAGGTTGGTCAAGCTATTTGAGGGAATATATTAAGCCTAAGGAGAGCATCTTATAACATTTTTGTTTGCTGAGTTGGCAGACTTTCTTGATGTCTAAATCTCCAGCTGTTATTGGTTCCTCTCCTCACCCCAGTTTTTTTATTTTCCCATTGAGTCAAAAGTTAACTCTTTTTGATCCTACTATAATAGTTGTCTATTATTAATCTATATCAGTGTGATAATTTAATTTACAAATGGTGATTGGCATCTGTCCGAAAGCATGTACAGTGTATCTCTAGAACTGTCATGATTATTATCTGGTGCCAAAATTAAACTGGGCTGAGTTCAGGACTCTGATTTTGTTTTCATAATGTTGGAGTTAATAGGAAGCCTACAGTTAAAATTTTGTTTTTTTTCTTTTCAAAGCTTGAATGATATGAATTAAATACAAAGAGTATAAACTGATTGAGGTCTTGCGAAGATCACATGATGGTAAAACGGCATCTGTCCGAAAGCATGTGCAGTGTTTCCATAGCTGCCATGATTATCATCTGATGCCCATAATAATTTTGGCTGAGTTCAGGACTCTGATTTTATATTCATAGAATCAGAGTTAATAGGAAGCCTGCAGCTATCATCTTGTTCAAAACACAATACTTGTTTTATATTGACGAGGGAAGCTTTTATTGCGTGTAGAGTCAACGATCCATTTACAGTAGAACCTCGATAATTCGGACCTTTATAATCCGGATTCTCGAAAATCCGGACTGCCTACTGAAAAATTTAACAACTAGAAATTCTAGAAAAAATGTTGAAAGGTGAAAGTGGGGCATCTCTTGCAAAAAAGTATGGTGTTGGGACATCTACCATTACTGATTTAAAATGAAAACATGATAGCATTCTGCAATTTGCGTCAAAGCTAGATTCTGAAGAAGGATAAAGAAACCGGAAAACGTTACGAATGCCAAATGATACCGCTTTAGAAGATGCGGTGTACATATGGCTTGCCCAAAGAAGAAGCTTAAGCGAACCTTTATCAGGTCCTCTCGTCTGTGAAAAAGTTGTTTTACAGCATATTCGAAAATCGGACAAATCGGTAATTCGGACAGTGTCTGGACCCAATTAGTTGTTTGTCCTAATTAGTTGTCCAGTTATAATGTGCCGTAGTGGAAACAAAAACATAATATTTGGTTTAGGCAGTTAATTTCAGCCTGTCTGTGTTTGAATTAGACTTACTCGTAGTCGATAACTTTACCCAAACCGCAAACTTGTTCTAATTGTCTAAAAGCAAAAAGATCGTTAGTCTAATTCAGACTGGGTAAACTTTCATTTTGTCAATTTAATTTATCAAATGGTAATTAGCATCTGTCCAAAAGCATGTGCAGTGCATCTGCAGAACTGTCATGATTATAATCTGATGCCTAAATTAAAGTTGGCTGAGTTCAGGACTCTAATTTATTAAATCGTAGAATTAGAGTTAATAGGAAGCCCACAATTTGATTTTACACCTCATAATAAGTTGTCCTGTTTTGTTATTTATATGATAATATAAGCTAAGGCATGATGTGTTGTGCACTAATACTTCAACTAACTAACTAATTCTACAGCCCGTGTCTCTCCTTTAGCTGTGGAAACTTTACTGTTGACAATAGAGGTGGGTCGAAAATAACACAACAGTTTACAATAACATGTTATTGGAGAATAACAGTTCATCCGATAACATGTCATTAAAAGTCCTGGTAACAATATCTGTTATTGTTATTTTATATCAGAACAGAATCAATAACATTTCAAGTAACAAGAACAAGATGCAATGAGCTGTTATTGTTATAGAATAACACTTCATTACTGTTATTGTTATCGTTTTGTTAATGTTATCCTGATTCTTTCTGTTCTTTGCCCTGTTTCTGTTATCAAAATTAAATTTGATTATAAAGGGCAAAGATTTCGCTGATGTAGGGTAGAGCTTGGTTCTATCTTGCATGGAACCCTTGTTATGTTCTGAGTCCCCAATGTCCTATACTCCTTACCTTGGCTTAGGGCTATTTATTACCTATATCTCTCTGTGTTGCGTTAGTGTTAACTCTAAATCCTCTTTGCTTTACCTATCCAGAGAGTCTGGCCTCTCTTTGAGGCGGCCCGCCTTTCCGGGTTTCTTTTCGAAATCTAAGACACTCTATCTCCAGTTCTACTGAACCGATTTTTCTAGAACAACTTTCATTATAACTATATTACACCTCTCTATGACGTCACATTACTGCAACTATTTTTGATGTATCATCAATTATTATTATCATCATAGACTCTTATCGGTTTTAATAAGGGTATTTAATTTTATTTTGCTTGTCGGCTCATTCACGTTTTACGTTCAAGGAACCCTGATTTATTATAAAATTATTTTTTTTATGTAGAGTTGTTATATTTTGCTCTTCAACAAATTACTAAAAACAATTCGTAATTCACAATAATTTGTGGATTTGTTTTTTAGCTTGACATCAAAAGCTCCCCCCCCCCCCCCTTGGAGGCCCGAAAGGGCTGTTACCTGTTACTCAAATAACTTTTATTGGAACATGTTATTGAAATAACTGTTATTACCCACCTCTTATATATAACCATGTAGCCACTTTACACAATCAGATACCCATTTATATGGTGATGCTGGGTCAACACTAACTTGAGATTTGAACACAAATCTGTGGTGAGTGTTGACCCATCTAAGTTGTGACCACACTCAATGCTGTTTAACTTTATCGATAAGAGAGCCAACACTTCTCCCTATAAGCTACTGAGACCCCCTTGACTTTTTATACTTGACATGCTTTTAATTCCTTCTAATTTTTATGTATTCTTAAAATTTATATGTATTATTTAATCTGTTTTCAGGTATCCTCGTAAAGTGCACAAGAGGATGAGCAAAGCCAAGCTCCACAAGAGGTCCAAGATCAAACCTTTCCTTAAGGTAACTTTAAAAGTACACACTGTTAGTCCTCATGCAATATAAGGTTTGTTCCAACCACACTTCGGTTTGAAACTGTCTGACGTATGTGCATTAGGAACAGGGCGTTCCAACGAAGCCAAACTCTGACTCTTAATCGGTTGTTCCAACTAGGCTCTGATTGAATCACGGATTGATTTGGAACCAGTCAGAGCAGTCAGCGATCGGCGGCAGGAACTAGTAGTTTAAGTTTGGGTGAACAGAAACGTAACCTTCCGCTTCATTGTTTTTGTTTTGATTTCGCTCGCCTATTATTCTCCTTTCTTGTGATCCAACTCTTCTTTTTAAAATGTTTTTGTACGAATGCGATGATGAATTTTTGTGCCATATGATATTTTCTAGATATTTCTGAAAAAAAAAATAAAAATTGGACCTATTTTTCAAGATGGATTTTTGATACTTATTCCATTTTCAAACAAATATCGAAAGAATCCGATTTATTTCCGCAATATTTCTTTCGTTAACTTCGTTTTTTAAAACAAAAGAGCATTTAGGATTATATAAAAAAAAATACGTGAGTGATGTGACTACTAAAACTGGCTCACCTCAGTAAGCTCGAAAATTGTGAATTGCGTAAATCGAAATGAAATTGTGAACATTTCTAAAATGTGTGCATGTGTTTTCGTCATATCCTCTATCTCTATGAGTATGTAGGTTTTACTTCCAACTTTCAAACTTAATTAGCATTAGAAAATGAAAAAGCAACTGGTATACTTATCTTCATCAACTATTGACTCATCTATATCTTTAATATTAATAAGTTTGGGTATTTTTGATAGCACAGGAACGCAAAATCGCATAAACGATCAACTCAACAAGATGTTCTGATAACCGTGCTAAAACCTACCACAGCAAACAGTTTGGTTTGAGTTCAGGAGCGTTCCAACAAGACGGAATCACCAATCAATTCCCAACTGAGTAATGATCGCGCATGCGCATTAGATTGATCTCGGACTAATTCTAAACTGATTCGGAACTGGTGGTTGGAACAAACCTAATGTATTCATTATTGCATCTTTTAAGTTGAAGCACATTTTTGATCAATCGCTGGTATATAACTGATCAGTTATCAGAGGTTATAAAGTGTGTGCAATATCAACATTTTATCGATAACCAAAAATATCTTGAAGACAATCGATTCTTTTTGATTAGTGTCAGTATCGTACAATTATTATTATTTTAAATTTATTTTCTTCTCCCTATTCTATATTCTATTTTTCATAGTTGTTTAATGATGTATAATTAGGTATTTATCTAAGACTGTTTGTTGTTATTGTTATGAATTTAACTGTATTTGTTTTACTAAGTCTAATGATATTAACGTAATATTCTAACTAATATTGTTAGGTCGACGTTTCTTATGGCAAATGGTGGTTTATTGTTTTAAAGGTATATTTGGTGCAACACTTCCGAACTCAAAATATAAATATTCCACTTTACCCTGTTGAAATTTAAAATGAAAGATATTCAATGATCTCCGGGCTTAAAAGCCCAAACCTTCACATTTCGAGATTTTCGTGTTTTAATTCTTTCTTATGCTACAAGTCGACCAAGATGTTATGGAACTCAGGAAAAAAACTTTAAACTTTGCTTATTCTTATTCAATTAATAGCTTTAAATTCAATCTGTTTTTTGGCTATATTTCACTTTCTTTGAAGCATCTTCAGGCCTTTAACAATTCCAACTGAAACATAACTTCATTTATTTTTCTTAGTTATTTTCCTTCCCGGTAATTCACCTGTGTGTCTCTACATAGTCACTAATTTATTTAAATCTGTTCCCTTTACTTCAGTATAATTTAAATCAAATTATAATTATTATTAACACTGTGAGACAGACAGAGAAAAATGGACTCCAGCGCCGGGACTTGAACCACAGGCCTCTACATTTCCAGTGTAGAATATTTGGCTTGCTAGATTTGTAGAAAAGATTGAAAGCTTGTATTCGGGAATTTGTATCGGTAACGACAGAGAAAAATCATTCTCCAGTATAGCTCACTTGGTAAGAGCGTCTGTAACGGATATATAGGAGGCCCGTGGTTCAAGTCCCAGTGCTGGGGTCTATTTTTGTCTGTATGTCTCCCAGTGTTAATAATAATTATAATTTGATTTAAATTAAAATTTAAACTTTCCGTAGTATGAATACTACCAAAAACTTAAAAATTAAAATTCAGTATAATTTAATTTAAAAAAAAAATGTCTTCATTTAATCTATGAGGAAATTAATTTTTATTATTGCCTGCTAAGAGGTTAAAATTTTGACAAAAACCTAACTCCTCTATTAAATTAAAGATTTCTTAAAAATACAATTGTGTATGTCTGGCCAATGGTTTTGAAATTATCTTGGTAGCGTTACAGTTTAGTCTTGTTAAAAAGCTCGGAGACAATTGAATATTTATATTATAACTGACTTCTGCCACATTCATTTATTAAAACTGGCAATCTTTGTGTTACTAAGTCCCACTATGGAGGAAATATCATACAAAGAAAATACTTACTGCGTCACTTGTAAATGTTTGTTTTTATTATACTTCTGTACTCTTTATAACTCTTTAAATTAATAATACTGTAAATAAAGTTGATCAGATTATCACAACAAATGATTGAAATAGGTAATACATATTTAATATTGGCTGAGATGTGTTATCTGTCACAGATATATTGTAGTTGTTTTTTTGACAAGAAACTAAATGAGCTTATTGTGTTGATTGACTTGCGTGTTGTTCTATGATTGATTTTCTTGTTGATTGAGTGTCGAAGAAACAGACTAGGAAGAAAGGAATCAATAAGTATTTTTTATAAAAATCAATATTTCTAACTTTGTATTAATAGTAGCTGACTTTATTTGTATTATTAACCAAAAATAATATTACACGTTTGAATTATGGTTGGTTCTCAGACTACAGATTTTCATGTCCACACTCTTCAAATTGCACATAGTGCTCTAATTTTATTATATTTTTTAGATAAATTATTTCTACCATAAATATGCAAGTTAAAATTAAATGTAAATATGCTTTAACAACGTTTTTAATAATATTCGGCTATAAAAATATGTTAAGAAGTGGTAAAACTGTAACTACCATGGTTTTTAAAAATGAATAAGACCCACGGTAATTATTATTACAACTATTTGAAGACATGGTAATTACATTTCAAAATTGTAAGTAAATTATTTACTTTAAAAATGTCTTTATAAAATATATTGTTGACATAATGTAAACAGGCAGTATTATGCTAATATAACACAGGAACAAAATCATTCACAAACAATTATAACCTGTGTTATAAACAACCATGGTAATTTCAATTAAAAAGGTACATACCAGAACACGTGATTTCTTTTGATGGTAGAAGCAGACTCACCTTGAATAACATGAAACTCACTGCCTTTTATTATCAGCAGGCATGCCAAAAGACTGCAATGAGGGAGAAAAAAAATATTTCTTACACTAAATTTCTCTACGATTTGTTTTTATTTCGAGCATGGTAATGACAAATAACAAAAGGACACAAGTCAAAAAACGCTCTGAAAATTAATACAATATTTTTTTTAAAATTAAATATTGCGTTTAAATAACTATTCACTAGTATTGAATGCATATATTTATAAATTTTATCCATAAACTTATTTAAGGTAAATATATTTACAAAAAAATGTTAAAATCCTATTTCTGGACTTCCATGGTAATTACAGTTTTACGACTTCTTAACATATTTTTATAGCCGAATATTATTAAAAACGTTGTTAAAGCATATTTACATTTAATTTTAACTTGCATATTTATGGTAGGAAATAATTTATCTAAAAAATAAAATAAAATTATAGCACTATGTGCAATTTGAAGAGTATGGACATGAAAATTGCCTGTAGTCTGAGAACCACCCTTACAATTATTTTAGTAACATGAGGACTAAATATTGTTTTATTATTTAAAGAGAAGGAATAATATGTAAAACTGATTTCCCGTACAAACAAAAGAGCACCTATTGAAAGCAAACGGGCCAATATCTATGGCCCGTATGTCGAAAATGGTGCAATATCACATATTGGCTTTAAGTATCTCAGCTTAAATTTTTATTCTTATTGGTTTAAGTTATATTTTAAGCCTACAAATTTCTTAATTTTTTCAAAATTGTTTTTTTAACAAGTTTTTGAGCCTGAGATAAAAATCAATGTCTAGTTTTTTTTTCAAAATTTAGTAGTATTTTCTTGTTACCATTTGGTATTGATGGTTTATTCTTTGTACTACACATGGTAATAATGGTAAATTTATGCCTCTTGGTGTTAGTGGTATATTCTTTAAGACCATTTGTGTTTAGTGGTTGGTATTCTTTATAGAACATGGTATTTTTTGTTTATTCTGTGTTCCATTAGGTATTAGTGGTATATTGTTAATAGTTGGGGTTTGTTTCAAGAGATTGTTATTGTGTGCAGGTTATGAACTACAACCATCTGATGCCTACCCGTTACACGGTACCCGAGGTTGCACCTGAACAGAAGATCACTCCCAAGGAACTTAAGGACCCCATGAAGAAGAAGAAGCTTAGGTTCCAGATGAGAGTCAAATTCGAAGACAGGTAATAAATAAACTCATCTCTACTTACCATATAATAATTAGCTATATTTTTGTTATTTATTTTCTACCGATGGTTTGAGAGATTCACTAAAGATCTATGATATTAACTTAGATTATACAGTAGAGTAAGAAGTGTCTCAAGGGGATTAGGGAAACAGTCTTGTTATCGAGGTGCTCTTTTTGTTGAGGGTCGTGTTATCAAGGTTATTTTGGCGATCAGTCGTGTTATCGAGGTCAATGGGCGGGGTTTTTAAGTCTAGACTTGTCAACCCATTCCTGTATAGAGACGCGTTATAGAGGTTGACTTATCAAAACGACTTGTTATAGAGGTTCTGAGTTACGTTGTGAATTGGAAAAAAATCCGCATTTTAGAGGTTAATTTAACATTACGTGTTATGGGAATCTTGAGGGGGATTTGAAAATTGCACTTGTAATTGAGGTTGTCGTGTTATTGAGGGTCGTGTAAGCGAGGTTCTACTGTATTAACTTAAAATTACTAGTGTCCGTCATCATATTAACTGATGGTAAAAGCCTTTCTCTTCTTTAGAAGGGATTGCCCACAAGCAAGCAGTTTACGATGCAATATTTATTACCGTCAGTCCAAGATAAGAGTTAACACTGACAACTCAGGTTGGCCAACCTATGTGAGTGAAAAAATTAAGCCACTAGCCTTTAGGGCCATACTGTCCGCCAGTGACATTTTTGTTTGGTTAGTTGGCTTGACCTTCTATAAATCAAAATCCCGAACCATGCTGGTCAGAGAATTATTTTCTTGTTCTGACTGTAAAGATACATCCTTTACTATCTACTACCAATCTCACAATTTTGCAGTACATTTTTGTTAGATATCATCAAATATTCTTGTCTTATAAGTCTTGTTCATTCAGTTGACTGAAGGCAGTAAATAAAATTAGCATTTAACTAATTTTATCTCCAGTAGGGAGAAAAAGTTATGATTTTGAATTAGTTTAGAGGGATTAAAACAGGTCTTTTCATCCCTGAACTCAAAAAGTAGGGAGAAATAGTAAAAGTAGGGAGAAAAAGTAAAAGTAGGGCAAAAAAGTAAGGTTTGCCAACTTAATTATTTTATAAATAGTAGAAAATGAATGACAAATGTAATAAAGTTGTTGAAATCAGGTTGGCGGCACTGCTTTTTTGACCATGTTTATAATTGATTCATTGTTTATAACCTGCATCTAAATAACCTTCTATTTGAGTTTATTTCCAATTCTTATTTTTTTTTAGTATTGAATCTCTTACATCTGCTCTAATAATTTTTGTTATTTAAAAAAATAATAAATAAAAACTGTGCAATGGATGAAAATGTGTATTTTCTTCATACTGGAGATAAAATATTGTATGTACCTCGTGAGTAATGTGCCATTATTCCCCTCGCGATAATTATCTCCCTTGGCTGCGCCTCGGGAGCTAATTAGAGTTATTCCCTCGGCTTCGCCTCGGGATTTAGGGACCATGGTTCCTTCGGCTTCGCCTCAAGAACCAACTTTTTCACTCAGGGAATAATGGCTTACTTTACTCCCTAGGTGCATAAATAACTATTCTTTGATAGCTGCATTTTTTGAGTTTTTTTTCTGAACATTTTTATCTTTGAAATGTTTGTCTACTTGTTTTTTTGGCCAGTGTGAAATTGATCAAGACAAAATATCTTCAATAGTAATTCAAATTTGAAGAATCAGAAAGCACCTATTGAAAGCAAATAGGCGTAAAAATGTAATAGTCTATATGTCGACAGTGGTGCAACATTAAACATTTGGCTTGAATAATCTAATCGGCTTAAAGTGAGATTCTACTGGTTTGAGTTATATTTTTAAGCCAACAGCGTCATCATCACACTTACAAGAATTTATTGAATTTGGGTGTGGGGTGTATGTTGAATGGAATTAAATATAATCCGTTAATTTTCTGTTTTTAAAATATAATATTAAGTTACTTAATATAATTATAGTATTAAGTTTTTTACAATTAGCAACTGAAGCACAGTTGTAGTTTTTATAAGTCTGTCGTACGGCATCTGTCCGAAAGCATGTGCAGTGTTTCCATCACAGCCATGATTATCATCTGATGCCTAAATTAAAGTTGGCTGAGTTCAGGACTCTAATTTTGTTACCATGAAATTAGAGTTAATAGGAGGCCTACACTTGAATTTAAAATATACAGGTAGTTAGTTTATTATTTATTTATGAAATTGTAAATAATTCAAAACATTTAAATTTACTCACTTTGTAGATGGGGATTTTCAAATAAATGTGTGAGATGCAATATGTGGGTTTATTGATTAAATTTTAAAATAAATATTACTTACATTTTGGTGGTTTAATAATAATTACTTCTTAGCTAATTAAAACTTAGCAAAGCAAAATGTTTGAGCTTTTCTCTAAGAACTATAATAGCTAATTAATTTATAATTTAGAATGGTTTCGACTACTTAAGCTGGGTATAAACCGATTATGATTAAATTAAGACAGAAGGAGATTAGTTGAAATAAAAGTCCGGTAGGTGTAGTTTACGTTTTTATTGTCAGAGCTTTCACTCAGGGAGCCTGAAGTTTGACAAAAATCTTAGTAAACCTACGACTGTTTCTAACATTCAGGTTGGTAATTTAATTTGAAAATGGTAATGGGCATCTGTCCGAAAGCATGTGCAGTGTATCTTCAGAACTGTCGTGATTATAATCTGATGCCCAAATCAATTTGGCTGAGTTCAGGACTCTGATTTTCTTTAGCGTAGAATCAAAGTTAATAGGAAGCCTACAATTATGACAAGTGAAGCTTAAGGAGGCGTCTTTAGGCCCAAAAAAAAAAAAAAAAAAAAAGACATATCTCTCGACTGAACCAATCCATTATATTATCATTAATAATTTCAAGATAAAAAGAACTTTTTATATACTACGTTTTTAAATTTTCTGTTGAGTCATATGTAATGTTGATAATATAATTGTCATTGTTATAATATAATGTTAAAAAAATAGTTCCAAATTTATTTACTTCAGAAAAATGACAACAATCTCTCGAGAGATGATCTTTAAACCTATAAAAGGACAAATCTTTGTACAACGGATCTCGCCAATACCGAATCTAAACCGTGCCATTGATATGCCCCCCTGTAGGGACAGTAAGAGAAGAAAAAGAAAAATGTGTACAAGTAAAGAAGTACAGATGCAGGAAAATTAAACCCATACCTAGGACACAAGTGTAAACAAATCTGGGTGTCACACGTCAATTAATTTATTTCTTTGTTTACTTTTATTTTTTCGCTGTCATTCAATGTTAATATCTTAATAATAAAAAAATCACAAATTTGAAACCCGTCAAAATGAAGATTGTGAATATGGGACATCAAATAAAATAACTTGCGGATTTTTTCCGAACTAACTTTCCATACAGCAAAATTTGCTGAAAAAGAATTAAATTCTGCTGAAAGATGGGTAAAAGTATTAAAATAATGCATTGTCATCGTGTTCTGAGCTATTCTAAAAGTTTCAAATGTCTAGCTACTCGGGAAGTTAGTTAAAAATTGATTGTAAGATTTGTACTGGACAAACAAACAAGTAAGCAAGCTAATAGGTTTGTTCCAACCGAGCATTGTACCGTCCGCGGGATCGTCACCGGCATGCGCAGTAGATAAAAGCCGTTCCAAGCTGACTTGGGACAGTGTTTCGTACCGTACACGAAACTGTTCCAACCCCGGCAGGGATCGTTTGCGAACCGTTCACTGTACGGTCCCAACGATCCTCTGACAATACCATGTACTGGTTTGTATGACATGCGCAGTTATGTCAATAATTACAAATATCAACAGGAAGGTTTCCTAACTGTTAGGTTTCCTTAATGTTTTTAATACAGTGCGAATAATAGTCCTAAACTCGTTCCAACCTAACATGATTTTATTACAGTACAATGTTAGCGCATGCGTATAAAACCTGTCCTAAACGATTTCCGAACGATCCGCGGGACGATACAAAGGACGGTAAAAATAGCGGGGTTGGAACAAACCTAATAAACACGTAGTAAAAATTAATATAGTTTCCAAATCAAAGAGACTCGTCTTCACAGTGGGAAGAATCTTGTCTTCTGTTGTTTTGGTGCGAAAGCCATTTAAAATTTTTGTAAAAAAAATCTCCTTTAATTATCAATGAAGCTAGAATCAACTCTTTCAGTTCTACAGAGGTTTTAACTAATTTGGTTATAATGTGCTGTAGTGGCCGAGTGGCTATAAACATTATATTTGCCTTAGGAAGTTAGTTTTTTCTTGGTTATTATTATAAACAAGTACACTTATTAGCCTGCCATTGTTTGAAATGGACTTTAATTCATGTTTAATAACTCTAATTGCAAAATTCATCGGGTTAAGTTTACCCCAACTTCATTGGGTGAAGGAAGTAGCTGTTATGAAGAAAGAAATAAAGTGAGCTAATAGTAAGGACTTTTCAAAGTACATAGAATAACTTGCAATACTTGAAAAAGAAGTGGTTGAAAAGACAAATTAACCCCTTTCGGTTCCCGACAGAATATCTTTGATTTGAATTTTACTTGAAATTGTATTCAAACCAAGGGTTTAAATAAACCCAACTGGCTCACATAGTCCAATCAATCTAGATGTTGCAGAGGGGGACTGTATCAGATTTTGTGAATTGTAACGTTTTGATTACTTACAGGGATCCTTCTCAAACGGGTTGCTTATGATGAGAATTATTTGTAACTGAGCCTCTCTGTACTGCATCTAATAGTCGAGGAGATAGCGTGCAAAAAAGTGTCTGGCAAACATCAAGCTAGAGTTTTGTGTATAAGTAAATGTTTTGGTGCCTTTTAAGAATATGTGGTCGGCTAAGTTCGTCTGCGGGACATAGCTTGGCAATAGGCATTTGATAAAAACAAAACAAAAAAAGCAAGTGGACAATTTCCCGTCAATTATGGTGGACAATGTGATTTTCATGACCCTGAGTATGAAATTAGTTAGTTAACCAAAAATCAAGTTAATAGAAGTTTGTCACTTAACCCTTTCGGCACTGTAGACGTCTATGGACGTAATTAGTAAGTGCCTTTATTAGACTGTAAACCTCTATGGACGTAATCAAAAAGTGCCTTCCACAGCCTACAGACGTCTATAGACGTTTTGAGGTTTTCTTATGTATGTTTTCAAATAGAAGCCTTACTAGACGTCGCACGTGACTCCTAACGCCATCTATCGGAACTAGAATGATGTACAATGGTAAATATTAGGCTCGCTAGGTGTCGCTGGGGTTAATATTTCTCAGTGATAGAATAAAATGAAAGGGGTTGCAACTCTAACAGGGCGGGTGACTCATATTGCTTGTGCCGGCCCTGCGTAATATTTTTTTAAGGCTTAATGAGGTCAGCGAAGGTCAAAGTCTATTGTATCTTCTTACGTGCATCCTTGGAGCGTTTTCCCTTTTTATAAAGCTTTTTTTTCTTTTTTTTTTCTCCGAAATAATATTTATGTCTCTTAAAAACTTAACTTAATTTTTATACGATTTATGTAAAAAAGAGTAGTTTAATCATATTTTTTCTTCTTTTTGTCCCCTATGGTTTAGATATTAAGTTTATGTTTCAATAAACTGAACAAAAAAAATATAATTAAATAAAATTAAAAAAAGTTTAACTTCGCCGTTGCCGGTCCAAAGCCTGGATACGAAAGAAGGCTAGGACTTATTATTAATATTATTTTTTTTTCGTCATGTTTAAAAAATTATCAATGTATTGTATAATATGAAATATGTCAAAAATATTAAAGAAATGAAAAAAAGTTATTTATATATAAAAAAAATACCAGTTATTCATAAAATGTACATTACTTTTACTTTTTTTTATGTATATATAGAATTGAAAATTATTAAATTAACATCTAAAATTAATTAAAAATAAAAAAATAATTATAGATGAATGTAAAAAAGTAATAAAACAAGAACTATCCTAATATGATAAAAAATGTAGGAGATATAAAATAAATAGTGTGAAAGCGTTGAAGAATAGATAGTTTTGTGTGAGGGTTGAAACGACTCAGGCTGGGGAAGGCCGGTCTGAAAATACGGCCCCGTCTGTGGAAGCCTACTTTTGATTTCCACCTCAGTACCGAAAGGGTTAATAGGTGACCTCTTTGATTTGGAGTAATATTTGAATAACTAACCTATTAAGAGACAAACTACCATCAACTTGATTATTGTTCTGCTAACTAAGTTCGTACTCAAGATCATGAACATCACATTGTCCACCATAAAGGATGGGATATGGCCGCTGCTCTCCACCGGTTTGTTTTTTCAAATGCCTATTGCCAAGCTATGTCCCGCAGCCGAACTTAGCCAACCATACATTCTTAAAAGGCATCAAAACATTTACTTATACACAAAATTCTAGCTTGATGTTAGTCCGACACTTTTTTGCACGCTATCTCTTAGATTACAACCCATCTCTGTCCCGACCTCCTCTGGATAAATTTACTGGATTTAATATGTTAGTTTTATATTTGAGTTTACATTGCATCAGTGGATGTGTATTTACTAAAGACGTGGTTGTTTATGTTTCAGGTACAAGCAAGGAAAGAACAAGTGGTTTTTCGAGAAGCTGAGGTTTTAATCATCTGTTAACTTTATCTTTTAATATAATTTTATAAAAACCAACAAAACTGTATTCTCTGTTGTGTCTTTCTTTAATACAGCAAATCCTCTTTATCTATGATACGACTTACTGTTTATTTTGTTTTATTAATATCATACCGCTTGAAGCAAGTGTTCATATGAGGAGGGAAAAAGGTGCGTCATATATTCGAAGCAATATGTTAATATTTTTTTTATCACTTGCTTTGTTTACGTTTGCTATGGTTATGTTTATTGGTTTTGATTACACTGTCAGATTCAACGTGATTACTTCATGTAAACAGTACAGAGGCGGTTATATAGATTGAAAATATGTTATTCAATCATGTTGTACAATGAAATTGAAACGCCTAAACACAATTTAAGAAACAATAATAGTACATTACGCGCGTCAAGTGCAGAAAGTAGCATTTTGCATGCGAGTGTGGAGTTTGCACCCGAGCGACAGCGAGGGTAGTAAAACCACACGAGCAATGCAAAATGCCGTTTTCGCACGAGTTGCGTACCGTACTTTATCTACGATTGTTAGATTTAAATAATACATACAGAAAAAAATAAACTTGCTGTATGTGAGTTCGTATCTCTTCTCTTGATAAAGATGGCATTAATCTTGAGTTGTATTTTTTGCCGAATTAATTATTTCTGAAGGAGTATTATTCTCCACATTTTCGTCAAAGCCACTTGATTCATTCATTGTTCTTCACTAAAAACTCGATATAAACAGTTACTTTAATAGAAGAATAGCAAATTAGTTTTGTTAAATGTAAACAAACTCCCTAATCGTGCGTAAAGCTGAAGAATTAATTCCTCTTCTTTACCGCGCTAGCGTGGTAAAGAAGAGGAATTGTTTAGAACTATGAGACGCGCATGCACAATGAATACAAGTATGTAAATAATCACTTTCTACGCATCTAAACAGAGATATAATGTTTATATTTCGTATCAATCGTAGATAAACCTTATTTTACTTAACACATTGTAAGGAACTCTTTTCTTAGCCTTCATGGTTGTGACTGTCTTGACTAAATATCATTATGGTCCCCTCTGCATAATACGACACAGCTAAATTGTCTAGATTTCAGTCATATGAAATAGGGTTCAGCCTTAAATAGGCATGTTAGGTGGATAAGATGTAAAAACTAGGAACAAATAATTTAGTATTCACCTGGTAGCTTAAGACTTTTTTTTGTTTTAAATAAATATATTATAATTATTAATTATGTCTAGAGGTTTCTTGTAAGTGAATAGATAACACAAAACAATGGAAATATACATGTTTTTATTTTGATTATCAATAAATTAACAAACATAATGTAAGAAATAAGAATATTTATAATTTATAATGTGTGTAATTTTCCAAAAATCAAAAAATTTAATAAAAAAAATAAATAACCAAAATTAATAAAAACAACAAAGTTAACAAATAAATTGAAGTGGTAACTTATTTAGTTACAATTTATTAATACAAAATAAAACAAACAAAAAATTGAATTATAAAGAAGTAAGTAGAAGAAATAATAATTAATTGAAAAAAAATAACATTTTAAATTCTTAAATAAATGAAAGACAGTGTCTTGACTTTAAAAATACATTTTATAATTTTTATTTTTTTTTATAAAAACAGAGAATGAACTTCTTCTAAATTTAACCCATTGAATGCGTAATCCAATTTAAGAACCTACATTAGTGACTGAATAAAATTTACACAATTTTGAAGGTTAATTAAAAAAAAAAATGTTTGGATTTGGAAACAAATGTGAGCGGGCCTGACGGAGCCTTGCAAGATGGTTCTACTCGAGGCACGGAGAATAGAGCTACAGAGGGATGAAAGGGAGGGCTTGGATCCACCTGCCAGGCACGTAAGCAATGCATTGATCCACCCCCATACTGAATGGGTTAAGTTATATTTTAACATAGTCAAATGAATTAGCATACTAAACCTAAGTAATCAGTATACAAGATAGTATATTTGATCCATAAATACTATTGAAAACATATTTTTAAAAAATGCAATATTATTTTCCTCAAATATGGATGATATAAGAAATGGTAAATGCAGTAAATTGAAATATATAGATCAAATGTACATGATCAAGTTATCCAACACCCTTGTAAAATAGTAAATAAATAAAATAATGCATCAATTTATTTTTTTTCCTCAAAAAATGATTGAGTTTGACTCAACTTTGTCAAGCTGTTGAAGAGCATAATATAACTTCTACAATAATGTACCTAGCGTTGGGACAACCGACTAGAAAAAACAACCGAATGAATAAGTCGATTTGGGAAAAAACAGTCGATTGAATTCAATCAACTGAAAACAGTCTCATAGCGGGTATAGGATATACGAATAAAAATATAGACCGAGACTGAACCAGCAAGTCGAATGTTTCAATCGAATGGTTTTTTTTTTTATATAGGAGTAGTACGGAGGCCACAAAGGCCTCAGAGCTGAGGGGGGTGAGAGTGAGAAGGCGCTTGACACTCGTTATCTTGTCCCAAACTACAGCCTGCTACGACATCGTTTTCATTCGAATGAAAAAATATAGACTGAGACTGAATCCAGTCGACTTTTTCATTCGAATGTTTTTTGGTTTTAGGTAGGGGAAAGGAACGACGGTGAAGGGCTCAGAGCGGAGGAGGGGTGAGAAGGCGCATGACACTCGTTATCTCGTTATACACACGTCCACATATACACGTCCGAATTACAACTAATACAACTCCAAACTACAGACTGATATCATTCGAATGAAAACTAGATATCCACAACCGAATGAATGAATATTTTAAAACAACCGTTTAGTCGACTGTTTTCAATCGATTGGTTCCCAACGCTAAATGTACCATGACCTGTTTTTGTTTCAGTTTAGATGCTATATTCACAAAAAATATAGCACACCATTGAATTGTAAATATAGAATGACACACTCGATAATAAGAAATCAAGTGTAGCAATCAGTATGATAGCAAAACCCCACTGGCTGGTTTTATTGTTTTATACTTAATGTTCTGATAAGAATGAAGTTGGGCCATGTCAGATTAATACTATATTATGTTACTAGGCTGTGAAGTGTGTTTTTTCTTTATCGTTTCGCTTCGCTCGACAATAAATATTGCCAAGGTAAAGAAAAAACACTTCACAGTCGTGTAGCATATGCTATTTTTTCCGTGGTAGCAGACAATGAAAAAATATTAATCAATAATCAATATACTAATAACAAATATTAGTACATACTTAAGATTTAAAAAAAAAAACCTTAAAAAGAGGTTACACTATAAGAAAAGATCAATTAAATGCAGTGGATTTTAATCGTACTAACAAGCATTTCTACAAAGATTGCAGAGCTAAACGGAAGTTTTGATAACTACCAGCATGAAAGAAAAAAAATCTTTTACATCCTAGTACGTAAAAATTTTTTTCTTTACAGCTAGGAGTAATGAAAAGATTTTAGTCCACGTAATGAAAAAATGGATTTTAGCTATGTTTTTTAGGCTCTAAAGTTACTATTTCACAGCCTACCACGGAACATTATTGCATTTTGATATCAGCAAGTTTAGTTGTGTGACTTTGGTTATTAATAAATCAGATCATCCCATTTTAGCATACGTCTTGAAGGTAAGATCAATGTTGAGTTTATCGCTTTTTTCCATTTTTGTTTGAAAATTAATTTTATCTCCAGTAGGGAGAAAAAGTTATGATTTTGAATTAGTTTAGAGGGAGTAAAGTAAGTCTTTTCATCCCTGAACTCAAAAAGTATAACGTGATAAGTTTAATCACGTTAAAATTAAATTATAGATAATAATTATTTGAATTTCATTGCTAAAATTAAATGGGAGAATCAGCTGGAAGCTGAGTCGTGTATTGAATGGTGTTGGCAACTGATGTATTCAAATATGGATTAGTTAATCTACATTTAGAAATTATGTTTCCACTTTTAACTTGTTTGTTTCTTTTACTGATGAATCACTATGGCAACAGTTGTGGAGGTTACATGACATGTGTGAAGATGCCATTATAGATTTCAACATTAAACAAAATTTAGTAAATGAAATGTGTATTAGCACCAACCTTATTTACTTGTGCTTTATCTAGGGCAACACTGGAGGGAATCATGAGAGTTGATGATTCCCTTATTTTTCATTACTCCCTGTTTAACCCGCTTGGGTGCAATGAGTAACTTCCCTCCCTGTAAACTAGGGAGGAAAGTTCACTTTTTCTCCCCGCTGGAGGTAAAATATTGTATGTACCTTGTGAGTAAAGTGCCATTATTCCCCTCGCGGTAATTATCTCCCTCTTGAGGTAATTAGCGTTATTCTTCGGCTTCGCCTCAAGAACCAACTTTTTCGCACAGGGAATAATGGCTTACTTTACTCCCTAGGTGCATAAATAACTATTATCAGTTTGAATAACTCATACTTATTAAATTTACTCAACCTGTGATTTTTTTATTGAAAAACAACATATTTGTTTGAGTGACATCTATAGGAATCATTTTGAATCAAACTTAAATTTAATTTAAAAAAATAATTATAAACAATAATATTTAAAAAAAAAAATCACAGGGAAGTACTTGCGTCCAAGTACTTTTTAGGGTTTTGTAGATGATTAAGCATGCCCGTTATGAAATACCGTTATGAAATGATTTTTTTTCTTCGATCTCAAGGGTCCCAGGTTCGATCCCCCGGGGGGTCACAATGTTTTTCATCAGTAATAACGACTAGATAAATTACATTTTATCAGAACATTTTCATCGCTCCACCATAATAGTATAGCCATGAATTATTTTGAAATTTTAGGACTAGCCGTTATATACTGTTGAGGGGGAGATTTTTTTGGGGTATATTTTGACTTATAAAACCACTAAAGAATGAAACACTTAAAAAAGCAAATATATATTTGTATCCTACTGTTCAGCAGCTTTCATTTGATACCCCACTCGAAAATTTAAAAAAATATAAATTTTTTAGTTTACCACATTTTTGCGAATTGCACATGCGCATATTAAATTTTGAACTAATGTATATTTTTCCTGTGGTTGGGTCAAAAAGTTGCACCAGTGTTTCAAATTTCATCACTTTCGCTTAAACGGTTCAGGCCCTATGAACCAAAGAGCGACGGACACATCACCCTCGGCTTAAGGGTTTTGAGAAGTATCTACAAAACCATAATATCAATGGACAAAAAAAAAAAATAAATAAATAAATAGCCAATAACCAATAACAAAAAAGGAGAAAACTTCAAATGTACAAAAAAAAGAAATTTATAATTTGTTTGGCACTATGTTCTCTAAATTTAGAGGTAAAATTAATAACAATTTATTTATTTCTTAATTTATAAGAGACATCAAAACAAATTATATATTGAAATAAAAAAAGGTAAAACTGCAGTTATCAAGCCACCTTGGAGAATAGGTTAGAAAATTGGGGAGACCTCACTCGAATGTACTGTTGAGACAAAGGGATATCAGCTCTAAAATGTATTAATTATATAAATATAATCTTTCAAACGTATAAATCTTAATAATGAACTGTGTTGACAAAAGGATATAATCTCCTAAGTGTATAAATCAAGTGAAATTCTGCTGCCAAGCGATTCTCAACTGTATTGATAACTGCAGATAGAAAAAAAAACAATGTTGGAAAACATTTGGGTTTTTAGAGAAAGTTCTTTATTGGAAAATTTAGCTATTGGAAGCATTACAGTTGTTTTTTCTTATTGGAAAATCAAAAATTACATTTTGGTGATAAATTGTGGAAGATATATGGGGAAGGAGACGTTAAAAACATAATTTTCAATAACACCAAACGTTTTTAAACACTCCAATACATTTTTTTAAATAATTAAATTAATAAAATAATATTGATTATTTTAAATAAAATTTGATTTATACTTAGTACTTACAGTTAGTTACATAAAAGAATGTACTTGACATAATAGCTTTTAAATCATTACAAATAAATAAATCAAAATTAAGTCCACTTTGGATATATGTCTAAAAAGTTTCAGAATTGACCTTTAAATAATGTAATGTTTTAAAATGCAAACAGTAATTGTGTGGGGTAAATCTGCACTATATGCCCCACCTATTTCTAAACGTCCGAAAAAAAAAGAAAGAAATAAATAGGACAGTACAAATTAGGTGGGCCAAATAGTGCACATTCACCAATTATAACTAAAAGATGCATATTTTTTTAAAATTATAATTCAGCTTTCTTAGGCCCCCCCTTCATCTAGGGGCTGCACTAGCTCGACCCCCTCCCATAATTCTAATGTCCCATTTTATAACTAAAGGTAGTTTTAACGTCATTAATAATAACACCACCAAAAGCAACAATAAATAATAACACCAGATAGAATATTTAAGTTGGTCACTTTTCATATTAAGTAGGCAATACATTTGTTCTAACCCACTCATTTATCCTTTAGTTCACATAAGGAACGTACAGTAAACGATTCATGCATAGGTTGGAAGAGTTAAAAGGACATTACAAAGCACGGTCATGGACACCTTAGCGTGGCCCGCTCTTAGACGTCCGTTTTAGAGGCTTTTTCGGGGGCGTGTATCTTTTTTCCTATTCACTTTAAAAAAAAAAAAAAAAAACTATTTTTTCCCTTTACGCAAGGCCTACAAAAAAGGTCCTTTGCGTCGGACCGCTGCGGTCGACCGTATTCGAGTTATGCGGAAAAAACTGTTTCTTTTCCCCCGAAAAACCGTTTTTTTCGCATAACTCGAATACGGTCCGACGCAAAGGACCTTTTTTGTAGGCCTTGCGTAAAGGGAAAAAATTGTTTTTTTGTTTGTTTTTTTGTTTGTTTTTTTAAAGTGAATAGGAAAAAAGATACACGCCCCCGAAAAAGCCGGACGTCTAAGAGCGGGCCACGCTAAGGTGTCCATGACCCAAAGCACAGTGGAATGGCTTTTATCCATTGAGGATATCTGCATCGATCCCGTTGAAAGTTCCTAAATTATTTGGAACAAACCTAATACTGTTATAAAGAAGTTCTTTAAAATTTACACTGAAATCTCAATTTATATTATTATGTATTTTGACAGATGTAATTTTAACTAAAAAAAAGTTAAAAATTGAATATATTGCTACTTGACTATCATTGGTCAATATCACAATATGTCAAGTACAATCTTTATTAAACACACTAAATTAAAAACAATTTTTAAAAAATGGAAGTATATATTTATATTTTAATAATAATATAATATAAGAATAATTTCTGACTTATTTATTATTTATCTGTATTCTGATTACCCTTAAAAAACTAAATAAATTCATGTTCTATTATATAACAAATATCAAATACTTTTGATTATAAATATATATTATACATATTTATACTTTTTTTTTTTATTATAAAATAAAAAATAATAACTACTTATAAAATAACGGAGGGTTTGATTTTCAAAATTAATATAATGATAAAAAGAAAACAACTAGAATTATATTAAGACAAAAATATTTTTATACGACTAATTTTGTGTGATACAAAATATCCTGACATCTTATACTTAATGGAAACATGTATAGCTTATTTTATTTTTTGATCAGATATTTAGTTTTCATATTTGAAACTATTTGAATCAGGTAAACTATACATTTCAATATATTGCAAATGGATTAGATGAAATCTACGATGCGAAGGATTTGAAGTCCCCCAACATACAGGAGGGATTTGAAGTTGGGACTTTAAACTCTTTGTAAAGCAGACTTCACTGGAAAAACAAATTATTCATTAAGCGAAAGCCTAACCACTGTCATATACAGTAGGTAATCTGTGGAAGTCTTAAACCTCCCAGAGGGCTTATACAACTCTAACGCACATATATGTGCAATGAATGACACAGGGTTGGTGTGACTGGCGATATATATGAAAAAATGAAGTAGGTTGTTCTACGCCTCAAGGGCTACAAAAAACACTTTATATGCATGGGACAAATCTTAACCGTTCTCCCACAAAATCAAATTTCATGATTTTTTTTTAAGATTACATACCTTTGCTCATAACAATGCTTATTGCACCAAAAGTATAAAAGCTAGAACAAAATGTTGTAAAGCTGAAAAAATTTCCTGTAAGAAAAATGTAATTTTAATTTTCATGCCTTCAAATTAAATGAGAAAAATATTATACAAATTTTATTTTTAAGAAAAAATTTTTAAAAATATTTTTTTTTGAGGTCCCATATCTTGGTAAAGAACCAAGCTCAAACTTTTCGGACTTCAGGAAAAACTTCCTTATTGTATCCAAAAAAGCTGTTTTTAAAAAATGTCTGTCTGTCGTCTGCGCAGACGCCTGTAGCCTAAACTACTGGGCTAATTTTGACAAAATTTGGCAAACATGTTCAGAAAAAAATCATATCCAAAACCCGAAATGAATTTTAGCTCTAATTTGGAGCCGCTACCCCCCAAAAACTCTAAAAAAAAAAAGTGAAAAAAATTATTTCTTGAAAACGGTTCTGACGATTTTGATTAAAAAAATTCTAAAATATAGTCCATTTAAATACAAAATTAACGATATAAGCCGTTTTCCCTTGAAAAATCTAGTTCCTGAGAAAATAGATTCAATCGCGGATGGATAGAGGCCGGGATTGATTCCCCGCCGAGGAGAAGTTATTATTAAATTTTGATAAAAATGTTGAATAATAATTAAATGTACCTACTAAAACTGATAAATGGAAAACACACATAGATAAATATAGTATGTACTCATATAATAGCAAAGACAGCCGATAGTTTTTTTTTTTTTAGGAGTAAAAAGAAATAACACCAGTGTAACCCAAGAATCAACTCGAAATGCAATTAGCTCGGCTACTACAACAGCACCTGATAAGGTATTGTCTAGGCTAGGGGGTGTTATTACTAGGGTTCCATCTCTAACTGCCTACTCAGAATGGGGGTTAAAACATTATTATCTTTTTGCTACTATAGTTTGTTTTTCAAAAAATTTATAAAATAAAACAAACTGAGGGCATCATCGGACGCCCCCTGAGTTTGGCCGCCTGCCCCGCCTGTGGGTAGCGCTGGCGCTGCTTAAATGGTAACCTATATTTTTTTCTAAAATTAGATTGTTTTTGAAGAAAAATGAGCCTTGAATCAACAAATTCGGTTGAGAATTGACAGAGATATTCAGTTTATATAACAAAAATGCTATCTAAGTATGTAAAATACTAAAAAAAAAAATTAATTCTGTTTATTTCACTTTGTTTTCCACTTATTAAGGTTAGTTGAATGCATTTACTGATCAAAAGTCAAACCTTTTTTCCATTCCATTCAGGAACATCGTTAGTATGGACCTCTTTTGATCAGTGTGTCGGCCACCTTCCTTTACTCTAAAGTTTCGGAAAGGAATGGATAAAGGTTTGACTTTTGATCAGTAAATGCATTCAACTAACCTAATAAGTGAAATAAACAGAATTAAGATCATTTCGTTTAATTTGCAATTTTTTTTGTTACAGTACTTTATTTACATACTAAAATAGCATTTTTATTATATTGAAAACTAAATATCTGTCAATTCTCAACCGATTTTGTTGATTCAAAGCTCATTTTTCTTCTAAAGCAATCTAATTTAAGAAACAAATATAAAATATATAGGTTACCATTTAAGATTACAAAATTGAGAGAGATACTATGAGATAAAAATATTTTTGTAAATCATATTATAAAACTAAAGTACCTAAAAAAAAACGTGAAAATCCAAGGTGAGTTACCGTGTACATATTTTCTCTATCTTCAAAAATAAAAGAGATAACAGGGTGAGCCAGTTTATTGTAGCCACCCTGTATATTATGAAAAATCATAATTCAAGGCTAAATCCCCTTCAAAACGTGAATGATTCCGACAATTTTGATTTTAAAAAAATTCTAAAATCTAGTCCATTTAAATACAAACCTAACCGTGTAAGTCATTTTCCAGGGAAAAATCTAGTTCTTGAGAAAATAGCTATAAAGGTAGACTGTGTGAAGCCGGATTCAATTCCCCGCGGAGGAGGAGTTATTTTTATGGTAAATTTAGATAAAATGTTTAATAATAATTAAATGTAAGCACAAAAACTTGAAACATATGTACTCATACATAAAAAAGTTTAGAACGAACACACAGAATTCTTTTGAACAATTTGTTATAAAGCAAATTTGGTACTTCTTTAGATTGTTACTCCCCAATGTTGTTTTTGAATATAAATGACTTTGACTAAATAACTATTAAGACAAAGGGATGTTTAGTCTAGTGTACTTTGGGACAAAGGAATATCACACTTCTATTTTTATAAGGGGAGTAACAGTCTAAAGAAGAACATTCGTTACACCTTCTTTAGATTGTTACTCCCCTCTGATTTTTTTTTATAAGGGGAGTAACAATCTAAAGAAGTGCCGCAAATTCTACACGAAAAGGAACCTTAAAATAAAACCACAAAATAAATAAATAATAATTAAGTAATAAACAGGGTTCCCAGAAGATTATGCAATATATTGAAATGGACAGTATACGGACATTTATATAAAACATTTCCAAGTCTATCTGGAGAAATACCAATATTTGTTTTTCATCTTTTCAAGGTACAAAAAGTAAAATAATAATTGCAAATTTCAGTACCAAATATATATATATATGTGTATAAATAAGAGTAATTATCTATCAATGTAATGTTATAAATATATATATGTAAATGGAAGGATTCTCATACAAACATTATCATGTCCTCGAATTTTAAACAATCAACTGAAATCGGAAGAATAAACTCCTAATGTAAAGTAGTTGAGCCACATTATCATATTTAAAAAAAAAAAAAATTGGTTTACAATTTTTTTTTTTTAACTTTTATGTAATAAAAATCCGTATTTTATTACAATCGTAGTTTGATTACTGGCTTAGAGATAATCTGAAAAAATAATAAAAACATATTATAATTTATTAATATAATATTAATTTATATGATTAACACATAATAATATTATTATACAGTAGAGTCTCGCTAATCCGGGTTTAACGGGACCGAACCCAGTCCGGATTAAATGGAATCAGTTTTAATGTGTCTGTAGAACAAGCTTTAGTAGAGCAAAACTATTAAAATCGAGGTTTTTATCGTAAAAATTACTTCTATTAGTCTCCAAAACATGCTTGTACAACGTAGGTCCACTATTCAAGTTAAGAGCTGTTCTGTCACCAGTCATGTCAAATACCAAATGAATTAAAATAAAATGACAATCTATTACGGAGGTGGCAGGTATAGAAGGGACTTCCTGAGAAACAGGCTGAGTTCCGATATGAAATTCGAGGAGCGATAATCATTTCACAAAACGTTGAGACATTACACATAGTTGGCTTGGCAAAATTTCATGGAACTGGGTTGAGCCGTTGCTACATGTTTCTTAAAACCCTTCCCCATCTCAGTCACATATAATTGTACTTCCTGGAATACACTTCCTTTATATCTTCCGCCCTACATTTCTATGGAACCGAAACAGATTTATCAATGTTCTTACTTATTCTTAAATCTGTTAAATTTTAACAAAATACCGGGTATTCCTCATGTTAGAACATAGGAATATACACCTATAAACTATACTAGGAACAATTTTATACATTTTAATAGACAATAAAAGCAGAAACTCCAATTATCTTAACAATTAATAAATCTTAACAGGCCCTGCCTGGTTCCAATTAGTACATAGTTTTTGGCCCGTCCGGACTATACGGATGTCCGGACTAGCGGGGTCCGGATAAACGAGACTCTACTGTATATCATTGATATAAATATAATTCAATTCCACAACAAATGGAGCTCTGATTATTATTTATTCATGATTATATTTTTATATTATTAAACAAGTTTTGTCAAAGAGCACATTCCAGCAAGTAATAGAAAGCAGCCTAATTTAAAAAATTTAATTTAGGGAAGGCACCAAAAGTCTAGTACTGTATCGCATTAAACACATCTTTAGTTACATATTAACACCCAAATGTATTAAAATTACATTAGTTCACGTGCAATTTTATATTCCTCCCTCCCTGGGTAACCTGACATCAACCATACAAGAATAAACTTCTTTTAACAGCCATCATAATTATTACATGTCAAAGTCAGGTGTTTTCTTATGCCATCAAAACTGTAGCCAAATATTTTCAAATACCAACTCAATACACTCATGTAAACAGACATCAGTTAAAAGCAGTAACAGTATCGACATCGTTTTCAATACACCATATAAATGAAGCTAATGTGCAATTGTAATTTAAAAAATCAGTCTCATCACTTTATTCACACAACTGTTAGGTTGAATATATTTATACAAATGTATTCTATAACTTATTGATATAAATACAAAATAATATATATATCGTAAGTGGACCGTTTTTGGGTAATAATAGTACATTACGCATCGAGTGCGGAAAGTAGCATTTTGCATGCGAGTGTGGAGTTTGCACCCGAGCGACAGCGAGGGTAGTAAAACCACACGAGCAATGCAAAATGCCGTTTTCCCACGAGTTTCGTACCATACTTTATCTACGATTGTTAGATTTAAATAATAAATACAGAAAAAAGAAATAAACTTGCTGTATGTAAGTTCGTATTTCTCTATTGACAAAGATGACATTAATTCATTAGTAGTATTTTGTGTCAAATTAATTATTTTGGGAGGCGTATTATTCTTCTCATATTCGTCATAATCACTTAAATCACGCATTGATTTTCACAATAAACTCGATATAAACAGTTACTTTTATTAAACAACATCAAATTAGTTTTGTTAAACGTAAACAAACTCGATAATCGTGCGTAAAAATGAAGAATTCATCTTCTTTACTGCCCCAGGGCGGAAAAAATTAGAAGACGCGCATGCGCAATGAATACAAGTACGTAAAGAATAACTTTCTATAGATACAATGTTTATATTTCATAACAATCGTAGATAAATTTATTTTACACAAAAAAGGATCCACTTACAATATATACACATAGAAAAGGGTACAAAAAGATAGATCGCAGAAAGGTAAAAAATAAAAGAAAAGTAAATTTACCCCATAAGTAGCGTGTTGACTAGTTAATTTTATCCAAGAGCCGAGAGGCAGCTATGTCAGGATCCCATCCACAGCTCTCTAGCGCAGCCTCACAGTCTGACATTGATCCTATGCCCAATCTAAACAACAACCAACAGTACATTAGCACCAGATTAGTAGTAGTAGTAGTAGTAGTAGCAGTAGTAGTAGTAGTAGTAGGTGCTACTGTCTATAAAATAGTTCTAGACCCTCGAGTTTGTACCCTTGTAACTTCTAAATGGAAAGTCGTATGTAGATGAAACAAGTGTCTTTATTTAGACAATTTAATATAATTTTAATAGCATATGGATAATTTTTTTTTTTACGTTAATTTGTAATTACTTTATCACGGGATAGGTGAAAAAAGGACTGTTTTTTCGGCACATTTTGACAATGCCCAACTTCAAAAACTCACTGCTTTAAAATAGCTTTGTATTTATTGACTGTGATATTTTGGACTAACTTTCTGTCATCATTATAAACAAATAGATAAATAAATCTCAGTAGGAGTCATTTTTTTCAGCAATTAGAGAATTCGATAACAGCACACTGTTTAACTCGAGTTTACATAGCACTAGAATCACATAGCACGTCCAATCATTGCAACAGACAAACATCTCAAACTCGTTGACCATTTGATTCAAAATGATTTGAGAGAAAGAAGCCGACACGTTCCTTAGATATCCCAATATGGTTTGCGATACGCTGATGTGTGATTCGCCGGTCATTTTGCAGTTAACGGATGTCCTCTGCGTGATTCATCAACAAGTATGGCTTTTCCAGGCTCATAAGCACAAAATTTTACTACCCATCGATTTACAGTAGACCTATCAACAGCACCGTCACCATAAAAAACCTTTAAACGATAATAAAACTCAGTAGAAGTAACTTTTTCAGCTGTTAGAAAGTTCGATAACAGCTGTTCCACTCATGCTTACATAGCACTAGAACACGTCTCCATACTTTACATACATGCTCGAAATACACTAAACGAACTCAACGCCTTCAAATTGCGCATGCGTATAGAGGGGGGGGGGGGGGGGGGGGTCACTACCAAATGCCGCCTTGCACACTTCTGAAGGTCATTTCGTTCGCATTCTACAAGCATGTGTGCATTTACACTTAATTGCTTGGTCTACATGATAATAGGAAAGATAGCCACCGATACCTAGCATAAGCCCTGCACGGAAGCAGAGGGTAGACTAGTTGTCTATACCAGCGGTTCTCGATCTTTCTCAACCCACGTACCCCATTTTTGTATGATAAACTGTGCGTACCCCCTAAAAACAACCCCTTATTTTTATAAATACTTTTTATATTAGATGAAGGGTTGTTTAACTACTGCTGTGTGTAGAAACAGCTGTAAATTAATTAGTAACTGTAAAGTAATTTTAATTCCAAACAAGATTTTTTAATAGATATTTTACTAAAAAGTTTTTATTTATTAGACAGAACAGTAAACAAAAACCTTTTTTTAATTCACCGCGTACCCCTTACACATTTTCACGTACCCCCAAGGGGTACGCGTACCACAGGTTGAGTACCGCTGGTCTATACAATGGACAACTGCCAAACCTTAAACCTTTATCTGTCTCCTTAAAAACAAAAACAAAGGAGACAAAGTAAATATGATAAGAGATAAGTTGTAAAGATAAGTTACTTGATAAGGTTGTTAAGTCTGATTATCCTGACAGCTGACTCTACATGGTAACCTGTAGCTGAGAGTTTCTTAGTTGCCTCCTCCCTCGGGCAGCCCGTCTGCTTCATCACCTCGCCCACTTTACTCCTCTCTACCTCCGCTACCTGCAACAACAACATCAACTCAATACACTTACAAACTATCACAAATCAGTAGAATCCTTTCTCTTTTATTCTTAGTACTCAAGACCATATAAAATGTTGAAAACTCTTTTGTTAATAATTATTATAACAATTGTTGTTACTTTCTATTGACCTTGCTAGTCATAATTATGAAGTGCAACCACAAATTAGAGGTGGGTCGAAAATAACAGAACAGTTCTCAATAACATGTTATTGGAGAATAATAGTTTGTCCGATAACATGTTATTGAAAAAGACCTGTTATCTTCAGAGCAAGGAAGGGGTAGAGGGAACAATACTATAGAATCTGGGTCTCAAAAAGTGGTTCATTATGCTCCCCCCCTTTACTAACACTTTCAAGCGGTAGTTTGGATCGATATCTCGATAAAAACTGGAAATATATCTGATATCAGCTGATAAGAATAAGTATATATTATATATTTTCTTATGACATTTAATATTATTATTTTTAATACAGTTTTCTTCATAAATATGTAGTTTAATGTTTGTTGTTGACCTTATTAATTACCTAAAGGCAGTTACGTCGTTAATAAACGTGTAACAGTTCCTAGATAACCAATAGCAATCTTCTTTGAGTGGGGTATCAAATAAATGCTACTGATAAGGATTTGTTGACAAGCGTCTGTGGGGACGGAAGAACAAGGAATAGACCAATAAGACAAGGACCAGTGACCACGTGATCACTTTAGTTCGGATTGAGCTCACTTGGGAGGTTTAGTATAGGGGTGTAGCATAATGAACCACTTTTCAAATCGCATTGTTCCCTCTACCCCTTCCTTGCTCTGAGCTGTTATCAAATAACAGTTCAAATTATAACAGCTTAGATAACAGAACAGATTTTATAACAATAACAGATCATCTGTTATTGTTATTTTATTACAGAACGGAATCAATAACATTTAAGTCACAAGAACAAGATGCAATGAGCTGTTATTGTTATACGATAACACTCCATTACTGTTATTGTTAACAATTCGTTAATGTTATCCTGATTCTTTCTGTTCTCTGCTCTGTTTCTGTTATCAAAGTTTAAATAATTTGATTATAAAGGGCAAAGATTTTGCTGTTGTAGGGTAGAGCTCGGTTCTAACTTGCATGAGACCTTGTTCTGTTCCGATTCCCAATGTCCTATACTCCTTACCTTGGCTTAGGGCTATTTATCACCTATATCTATCTGTGTTGCGTTAGTGTTAACTCTAACTCCTCTTTGCCTGACCTATCCAGAGAGTCTCGCCTCTCTTTGGGGCGGCCCGCCTTTCCGACTAAGATTCACTCTATCTCCAGTTCTACTGAACCGATTTTCCTCGAACAACTTTCATTATAACTATATTACACCTCTCTACGACGTCACATTACTGCAACTATTTTTGATGTATCATCAATTATTATTATCATAGACTCTTATCGGTTTCAAAAAGGGTATTTAATTTTATTTTGCTTGTCGTTTCGATCACGTTTTAAGTTTTTAAGGACCCCTGTTTTATTATGAAATTATTTTTTAAGTAGCTATATTTCGTCCTTGACCTTTGAACTTCAAGAAATTACTAAAAACAATAATTTGTAATTCACAATAATTTGTGGATTTGTTTTAAATACCTAGCCCCCCCCCCCCTGGTTTTTTTTCTTGGCGTCGAAAGCTACCCCCTCACTCATAGGCCCGAAAAAGGGCTGTTACCTGTTACTCAAATAACAGTTATTGAAACAGTTTATTCCCTGATAACAGAACAGTAATAACATGAAACCGCGAAATAACTGTTATTACCCACCTCTACCACAAATTCTCAGTCCCAACAACTATTAATTAATAACTATTAACCATTTAATGGGTGTTATAGTATGTAGTTAATTTTACCTTATACAAGTAACTTCCATATTCAATACAACCACCACATGACAACATTCATAGGCTTTTATTTTGGGAAAGTAATATCAGGAAAGTTAAGGATTACAGGACCGTATTTTGATTCAAACCCTTAAACCACAAAACAAAATAATGTATAATTATTTAAACAAAGGGACAAGAAAAACAACATTATACTTACGGAGTTAGGTTGGTTAGATGTTTGAGATAGGTCGACAGCATCGTAAGGGTGGCTAGATCTCGCTGCCTCAGCAGCGTCGTAAGGGTGGCTAGATCTCGCTGCCTCAGCTGCTTTCCTGGCTTCCGATACTTTCCTATTATGCATCTGAATAGCGTCCGGTGTCAGGCTAATGCTGCTCGCCCCGGAATAGTTAGGTCGAGGTAGCTCAGGCGCATACTTCGAGGCATTTAGAATGGTCTGATCTCCGTTTGAATACGAACTAGACGATGCATTCGAGTATTGGACTTTCGGTGGGGACAAGTTTTTATCGGGGATATTTATATTTGGACTGATTGCGTAGAGGGAATTCTGAGTAGTTTGACTCGAAATACTTGATTGCCTCGAAAGAGATGTCGAACCGTTAGGTAAAACAACATCGGAGCTTCGTTCTGGACTCAGAGGTTTGGGTAAAACATCGTAACTACTTCTCCCCTCCACATAATTATAATAATGAGCCGGCTCCAAATTACTGATTTTAGACTCTTTCGGAACTTGCGAATATTCGAATGTTTTATTGCCGTACAGAGACGACTTATCCAAGTTGCTTAATTTCTCTATATTCGTATTGGAGTAAGATATATCGGAACTCTTCTGCCACGAGTTGGTAACTCGCTGTGAGTAATCGGTGGGTATCGTCGTGTAGGATCGGCGAGCTCTATCAGGAGATCTTGTATTAGGCGGAGGTGGGATGGGTGATACTTGCTGATTTTGAAGTGATAATCGCTGCTGAAGCTCGGCAGTAAGAGCACTTGCAGCATTCGGCCTACAACACAATAACAGACAAATTATAAACATTTCAGTACATTAATAATTATCATTTAATTTACCCTCCAAACACTACTTTTAAAGTAGAACTTCACTCAACATAATTAAAGTCGGTAGGGAAGATCAAGTCTTGCAGACGTTTGCCTCCATATTAAGTTTTTCTGATAGCTAAAATAGCGGTTTTACTGTATTTTTTAAAACTCATAATGTTTAATGTTACAGCCAAGTGAAAAAATGAGGTGTAAAAATTAACCTCATAAACAGGGCCCACCTACACCTTACTTGTAATATATTTTCCAAATTGTTTGGTACTTCTTTAGATTGTTACTCCCCTATGTTTTTTTTTTATAATACAAACAACTGACTAAATAATTATTAAGATAAAGGGATGTTAATTCCACTATACTTTGGGACAAAGGAATATCACACTTGTTTTTATAAGGGGAGTAACAGTCTAAAGAAGAACATTCCGTACACCTTCTGTATAATGTTACTCCCTTCTGTTTTTATTTTTATAAGGGGAGTAACAATCTAAAGAAGTGCCTGAGTTTAAAATAATCATGTTTTAATTAGCGTACTGGTATTCACTTAAATATAGCCTCCTTGCTTGTTACTAGAAGTTCCTCTTTTCTATATACAGGTATCTTTGTTTATAGGTTTTTCTGCTTCTTTGTTGGTTTGTTTGCTGGTATATTTGATGGTTTGTTTGCTGGTTTATTTGTAAACTTGTTTGGTGGTTTATTTGTTAGTTTAGTTGGTTTGCTGGTATATTTGTTAGTTTGTTTGCTGGTTTATTTGTTAGATTGATTGCTATTTTATTTGTTAGTTTGTTTACTTATTTGTTTGCTGGTCTGTTTCATAGTTTTTTGGTTTATATATTTTTCTGTTAAATTGTTAGTTGGTTACTTTTATAGTTGGTTTCTTTAATTGTCTTTCTGTTTGCTTGCTTGTTTGTTTGTTTATTTGTTTGTTGGCTAATATCTATTGTTTATAACTTTTACCGTTTGATTGTGTCTTTGTTTGAATGTTAGTTTGTTTGCTGGTTTATTTGTGTTAATTTGCTGGTTTATTTGTTAGTTAGTTTGCTGGTTTATTTGTTAGTTGGTTTGCTGGTTAATTTGTTAGTTTGTTTGCTGGTTTAATTGTTAGATTGATTGCTATTTGATTTGTTAGTTTGTTGTCTGGTTTATTTATCAGTTTGTTTACTCATTTGTTTGCTGGTTTGTTTCATAGTTTTTTGGTTTATATATTTTTCTGTTTAATTGTTTGTTGGTTACTTTGATTGTCTTTCTGTTTGCTTGTTTCTTTGTTTGTTTGTTAGCTGGTTTCTATTGTTCATACTATTTACCGTTTGATTGTGTCTTTGTTTGAATAATATTGGTCAACATGCATGATTTTTTTTTTTTTTTTTTACTAAATTAAATAAAAACTTTTACTTCCTCAGGTATATTTATGCCTGTAGTGAGATTCAACTTCCATAGTATAAAATGTCTTTTTTTTTATTCATCAATGGGCTAACACATTTAAATGTTTTTAGTTATAAAAAAAACAAAAAAAAAAAAACACCTGAACTGAGAAGGGCCAGAAGTGGAAGAATTAAATGAAGGAGCTGAGCTCTGAGATGGAGGCATCACATTGGCAGCAGGTAGTCTCGTACAACGTTCTTCTATAGTACTGTAGACAGGTTCTTCAGGTCCTGTATTCACATTACTGTACGTAGCACTTGCCATACTCTCTCCTTTTAACAAATCAACAACACCTTGTAAATACAGCAAATTAATACATTTGGTTAGGTAATCAAAATAAAGCTATGAAGCCTGGCGGAAGGAAGAAGACAGTGGGGCAGAAGGAGAAGTTCATGGAAAGGTTAGCAGAAGATCGCAGCGCTTGGAAAACTCTTTGCAGATCCTTTACATCTTTAGGTAGTAGAAGGTGGGATTAACTAAGTAAGCAAGAAATTTGGATCAATTACTTTGCAACTGTGATAAGCTGAAATCATGAGGGGTTTGAAGTACTGACAAATAGCCATTACTTCCTCACTACCACATTGATTTTATTGAAAATCAATGTATGTAAAAAAGCAAATTAGATGTAGAGTATAATGTAACACAAATTATTTCTGCGGTCTCTTTTGTTTGACCCTTTTATTATAGAACTCGTTTAGGTGTGTGGGTCAGTCAGGGTAAAAATAAATCTAAAACTTATTCATCTTAGACGATGATCAAACGGCTATATTTTGCCTCCACTGAGAAATATACATGCCTGAAACATCATATTTACATGTACAATCGAGTATTGATTAACAACAATAATATCAATTAGCAGACTGGAGTTTAAATTATTGTTTTTAACATACTAACATACTGGCAATACAGAGCCGTCATTTACATTATTGAATTAAAAATAGTCTGAATCTTTTAATGGAATTTGATTAGTTAGTGATCATCCTCTAAGATGAATAAGTTTTAGATTCATTTTTACCCTCACCAACCCACACCTAAACACATTATTTTTATCTCCAGTAGGGAGAAAAAGTTATGCTTTTGGATTAGTTTAGAGGGACTAAAGTAAATATTTTCTTCCCTGAACTCAAAAATTAGGGAGAGAAAGTAAAACCAGGGAGAAAAAGAAGGATTGCCAACTTAATAATTTTATATTATAACACAGAATAAATGGATAATGTAGTGAAGTTGTTGAAATCAGGTTGGCGACACTGCTTTTTTGATCTTATTTGATCATTTTTAAATCTGCATCTAAATAACCTTTTATTTGAGTTTAATTGCAATTCTTATTTGTTTTTAATATTGAATCTCTTATATCTGCTACTAAAAGTGCTAATAATTATTGTCTATCTATATTATTAAAAAAAATTTGTAAACAAACAATTATGTAAAATTGTAAAATGTCAAATTGTGCAAAGGTTTAAGGCAGCCCCCGCTTTTCGACGAGCGAAGCTAGTAGGGGGTAGGGCCCCCTAGTTATTTATTAAAATAATAAATAAAACCTAAGCATAATGGATGAAGATGCATTTTCTCCCTACTGATGATAAAATATTGTATGTACCTCGGGAGTGAAGTGCTATAATTCCCCTCGTGATAATTATCTCCCTCGGCTGCGCCTCAAGATTTAGGTACTGTGATTTCCTTCGGCTTCGCCTACCAACTTATTCACTCAGGGAATAATGGCTTACTTTACTCTCTAGGTGCATAAATAACTTCTTTTTTTATTCCTTTACTTGTTTTTATCTGTTGAAGACAACCAAGATTTGGCCATTTATCATCTTAATTTTCTACTTACAGCTTGAAATCTTATAAGCACTTGACTGCCTTGGCGGCCGGCCTGTTCATAATTCTTTAGTCAGGTTCCACTGTATATTTAGGCAGTGAATAAACAGTATTATAGCATTTCCATTATTAATTAAATTCCTCTTTATTATTGTATTAATTATTTATATTAAATTATTACTTATTTTAGTTGATACTATTACTAATCATAGTATCAACTTGGGTACCTAGGGAATTGTTTTAGTAAAAGCTCCAAGAAAAAATATACAAGGAAACTGGAGGAAATCAGTTATCTTTTTGTGTCTTCAGATATCTTGAATTTTCTTAGATTCAAAAAACCACCAATAACTAGAATAGTTACCGTAATTGGATTGAGGTTGAAGGTTATCATTGAGTCCGAGAGTATTGGTGTAAGAGTTGGGGAGCTGCGATGATGCAGGTAGTATACCATCCTCAGGTATTCTACTTGTATCGAAAGGATCTGGCGACCGGCTGCGACCCAGTCTCGACTCAGTCACATCTTCCTCGTCTGACCAATTCTCTCCCCAGAAATCCTCTCCTACAAAATTAATTAATATAAGCAAAATATAAATAATCTGCAACTTTTAACTTCTAGTTCTTTTAGTGGAGTAAATGGATTTGAGGGTGTCCTGAGGTTTTCGCTCCCCAAAAATAGAAGAATCTCTATGAGTCTCAAGATTTTATAAAGGCGGAAATACACATGCTAGTTACTCGCACAAAAACATACGAGTAGCTCGCAGAGGAGAGCTACTGGCATGTGTATATATCAAATAGCAAGCAAGTGAAAAGCATGCGAGTAGGGGTTTGATTTTTGTCTTGCCAGTGGCACGAGTCGAGGGGAGGGGAGACTGATAAGGCACGTGTAAACAGGCCTGCCAGCACAAGGTTGCTAGTAGCTAGCACGAGTCTCCCTAAGCCCTTCAGTTTCAGTTGTGTTCCTTCCTTTCGCGGGTATCTGAAAACAACTCATCAACTTTCTCCGGAAGCATTCGCAATTGATTCCTAAAACCATTAACATCCCCGAACCGCATTTCATTTAGTAGGCACTGACTCGCTCCATGTACCTAATTCCCCTTTAGCTATCCAATCTTTATCCACACTCTTCGTGTCTTTTTATTATTTTTCAAATGTTTTAAAACACAGTTCTTTGCAAGTAACAGAACAATCTGGTTAATTTCATTCCGCACCGATACATTTATAAAGTACATTGAAACAATTAATAAACAAATAATAACTACTCAAAATTAATTAAATCAAATACAATTATTTCATAATTTACTCTGGCTAAAAGAAGGCAAAAAACGATTGCCTGTTTCAAAACTAGAACTGTGGCTGGAGTGTGTATTGTCATGTGCTAGTAGCTCGTACAAGACCGATCATCCGGATGATACTAGCATTCAGCTTCACTGGCAAATTTACACAGCGTCTGCAGCATGCCAGCTACTGACGTGCTAGTAACTCGCCACTGGCATGCTTTTTTACTAGCATGTGTATTTCCGCCTTAATCCTGAGTACAAAATTAGCTAGTAGACCAAAAAATCAAGTTGATATTGGTTTGTCACTCAATAGGTGGCCACTTTGATTTGAAAAAAATATGTATAAATAAGTATAATGGTCAGGAAATGATCACTCTTGACGGGTATGTTTTTTTAACAGGTAATGGCTGAAGTAGATAAATGTTATAGTTATAAACAATAAATGATAACCTGGTGTTGAATAGCCGGGCTGAAGAGGCAGATCCATGAGAGATGTCTGAGTAGTCAGTTGATTGGCACGGGAGACCGGTTCGTGTTCATCATACAGGTCTATGAGAGGCTGATCTCCGTGAGATAAAGACGGAGGAGGAGGTCTACCTGGTGCCGTCGTAGTGTTGTGTTTAGACTTTCCTTTGACGGCATTTCCCTCGTGCATCGGACTCGTCGGCTCCGCTTTTAGAGACTTGTAGCTGTATTGACGATTCTGTTGGATCCTCGCCGGCATGTGACCTGATAGCTCTATAAGAACAAACTCACAAATCAATAATGCTTCGTTGCAATAAAAGAAAAGAGGACAAACAGAGCAAAATACACTCTGACACCAGGATTTGAAACTATAACCTTTAGATTTTTGGTCCAATGCTCTACCAAAGTTGTGTTACACTAGAGCAGTGATTTTTTAACAGGAGTGCCCCAGTACACTTGTGAGCCTTTAAGCAACATACTTGGTACGGTGCTGGAGTTTAGAGGAGGTTTTATCCTCCATCAAGGAAGAGTTGAGGCACAGGCTTCCTAGAATTTGTTTTCAAAAATTGAGTTAGATATGTTTTAACATTGTGTATTAACCCTTTCGCACCCGATTTTTTTCTGTTCATTGTATTTTTCTTTTTTTTTTTCTTTTAGAGGGTCAATTCTATTGACCCCTAGATGACTCAGTAATTTTTACAAAATTTTTGGACCACCCATTACTGAGATATAAAATGTCCATTATAGTGGACATTCAGACTCAACAGTAAGATCCCAGATGTACATGTAAAATTTTTAAGTCCACTACAGTGGACAGTTCAAACACTGTGATCACTATGATCATGATCACTTTGATCAGTTATATATTGCATTAGATTAAATGACTGATACAGTGATTATAATCAGTAAAATCACGATATTTGAACCCACCCTAAGGCTCAAAAATTCAATAAATTAATAAATAAAGCATTTATAAAACTCAAATCTTTAATGATTATAATATATGACTATAATTTGCAATAAAACAAGTAAAATTAGAAATAATAAACATTTGAATTTTAATTGTAGAAATTATGAAAACAATTTCTACCTCTCTCAAGAATAATAAAAGTAAAGAATTTTTTAAAAATGAAATTTTTAATGATAATAATGAAAAAAATATTTCCAATAAAACAATATAATTCATCAAACTCACTTTCAAGTTCTAAAAACATAACCTCCTTCTAAATTCATTACCTGATATTGAACATATTCCAAAATCAAATGTTACCATAAAGTTCAAATTTTGATGAAAAATTATGTGCTAAATTTGATCATTTTTTTGTGATTGAAAATCATTATTTAAAAAGTTATAACTTTTATCTTTAATAAACAATCACCGCTTAGAGAAATATTAAAAATGTAAAACAAAAAAGTGAAACATATATACATCCCTCTGGACGCCATGTCGTTGGGATGAAAAACACTTGTCGAAATGATGTTTATCTAATAGGTACAATTATTTTTGTTAACACTGATGAGTTAAAATCACTAAAGAAGCTATCAGGTTGGCCAAAAAGTAAAATAAAATTAAAGACAAATGAATTAATGTAGATTAAAACTTGTCCTGAAAATGATGTCCATTATTATACTGGACACCTGGAAAGAAAGGGTTAAACTAATTTTTCAATAATGTAATAAATAAATGTGTTATTCATTAATAGTCCAAATGGTCATCTGTTCTGGATTCTACAGAGTAGAACCACCAATCTCCTAAGTAGGATAAACCGGCTTCAGTCAGCAGTCTCTATTGATCAGCCGGTTGCTAAGAAAATCAGGTAAAACCATTATCTATCAACCATTCCAAGTCGGACGAGGAACATAATGAATCAACACCATAAAAATTAGCATTGGGACAACCGACTAGAAAAACCAACCGAATGAATAAGTCGATTCGGGAAAAAACAGTCGATTGAATTCAATTGACTGAAAACAGTCTCATAGCGGGTATAGGATATACGAATAAATATATAGACCGAGACTGAACCCGCAAGTCGAATGTTTCAATCGAATGGTTTGTTTTATATAGGAGTAGTACGGTGGAGGCCGTAAAGGCCTCAGAGCTGAGGGGGGGTGAGAGTGAGAAGGCGCTTGACACTCGTTATCTCTTCCCAAACTACAGCCTGCTACGACATCGTTTTCATTCGAATGAAAAAATATATACTGAGACTGAATCCATTCGAATTTTTCATTCAAATGTTTCATTCGGATGTTTTTTGGTTTTAGGTAGGGGTAAGGAACGACGGTGAAGGGCTCAGAGCGGAGGAGGGGTGAGAAGGCACATGACACTCGTTATCTTGTTATACACACGTCCACATATACACGTCCGAATTACAACTAATACAACTCCAAACTATAGACTGATATCAGTCGAATGAAAACTAGATATCCACAACCGAATGAATGAATATTTTAAAACAACCGTTTAGTCGACTGTTTTCAATCGATTGGTTCCCAACGCTAATAAAAATTCCCCACTGAAGGTTTTCCAGTTTTTCCTTATGTTTGAATTTTAAAACAATCTATATCTGAAAGTTCCATAATATTTCTTAATGAATAACATCTTGTGTAGTATCAATAAGTAATATACTTTTGGAAATTATATTAATAAATTATTAATTGTCTTTTTAACTTAATGAACAAATTTAAATTCTTATTCTTTTAAATTACACAGTTCAGGCAGAAAATATTTCAAGACGTTCATCCTTAGGATATAAATAAAATTAGAATAATTCTCTCTATCTTCCTTAATTAAATCTTTTTTTTTTGGTTTATAATAGAATATGGTTACCAAAGAATAAGCTTCTCAAAACATTAATGGACAAATTCTCATGTGACATCATTAAAACACTCCTTGTGGCAAGAAAACCTCAACTAAAACAACAAACAAACCTCATTTTTCATTGATTTTTCAAAGGTTTTCCCTTTGTTCAAATTTTCCCTTTGTTCAAAGGTTCCCTCTTGTTTTTCCCATTTTTTCACCTTTTACTGTAATTTTATTTACATTTTTATTGTTATTATTAATGAATTTATAATTGCTATATTGTGTTAGTTTAGTTTTTTTCTTGAATTGTGTTTATTTAAGGACAATTTAAAACCATGGGTAGGGTAAGTTAGAGTTAGCTTTTTTCATCTTTTATTGCAATTTTATTTACTTTTATTGTTCTTTAGTTTATAATTGTTAAATAGTGTTAGTTCAGTTTTTTCGTGTATTGTATTTATTTAAGAACAATTTAAAGCCTTGCGTAGGATATGATAGGGTTAGGTCATTGTTGTTTTGTGAACTTTTTTCCTGTATCATTTTTGTTTTTATAAACTTTTAATAATGTCTCTTTGTGGTGACGATGTCCCCGGTGCTAAATTTGTATTTGAAAATATTGAAGACTATTCGGTACAGTACAAGCTGTAAAAAGATGGTTATACTGTAGAGGTTTGAAACAGACTGGACGGAAGTTTGAACTTATTGAGAGGTCCACCAAGTCAGGCTTCGGAAAAAGAATAAAATACACATTTTTTCATGTAGTCTTTATGACTGTATAGCGAGTCACTATTACAAACACCATAACAACATCTCAGCATCCTATCAAAAGCACTATAACTATCCACAGCAATTAGCTGATTTAGAAATAATTGAAAATTTATAAAACTAAATACTATTGAAACAAATTGATTTATATTTCTAATAAATGGTTATAATTTATAATAGTTATTTATGCACCTAGGGAGTAAAGTAAGCCATTATTCCCTGAGCGAAAAAAGTTGGTTCTTGAGGCGAAGCCGAAGGAACCATGGACCCTAAATCCCGAGGCAAAGCCGAGGGAATTAGACTCTTTAATTCCCGAGGCGCAGCCGAGGGAATAACTCTAATTAGCTCCCGAGGCGCAGCCGAGGGAGATAATTATCGTGAGGGGAATAATGGCACTTTACTCACGAGGTACATACAATATTTTATCTCCAGTAGGAAGAAAATACACATTTTCGTCCATAGCACAGTTTTTATTAATCATTTTAATAAAAAACAATAATTATTAGAACTTTTAATAGCAGATATAAGAGATTCAATATTAAAAACAAATAAGAATTGGAATTAAACTCAAATAGAAGGTTATTTAGATGCAGGTTATAATGTTGTAAACAAAGATAAACATGGTCAAAAAAGCGCAGTGCCGCCAACCTGATTTCAACAACTACATTACATTAGCCATACATTTTCTACTATTTATAAAATAATTAAGTTGCAATCTTTACTTTTTTGCCATACTTTACTTTTTCGCCCTACTTTTACTTTTTCTCCCTACTTTTTGAGTTCAGGGATGAAAAGACCTGTTTTAGTCCCTCTAAACTAATTCAAAATCATAACTTTTTTTCCCTACTGGAGATAAATTTATTTATAACACTATAAATCACTTTTCAACACTTCTTATTTTAATAATAAATAAAAACGTGGCACATACTTGAAAAAAAATCAGAACACAACTCAATTTTTGTTAAACATATCTCGAACTTGCAATTTATGTTACTAGATAGTATATATAAAAATAACTTAATCCTGCTTAATAGCATTTAAATTTGTGAGGCAACATTCTAAAATTTCTTCTATCCTTCCAATGAAAAATAAGAGTTTGTTTGTAGTTTTAGTTCTTGAAACTGCCCGTTGACAGGTGAGCGCGCCACCATCGATTTTCTATGGGAATTCGTCCACTAAGTTCTCCAAATAAGAAAATATCAATATTTCTAAGCATCTGTTTTACAACAATATTGGCAATGCTTGTTAGTAAAGTGGCCAAGCTTACTCTTTTTGATGCTTGTGTTGGTAGACATGACGGCAGGGTTAAGAACATCTGGAGGAGGCATGGGATTGTTAAGATAGACAGGATCAATCTGCGAGATGTCTCCCCAAGTCTTGCCTGAACCACCGTGGCCTGTGTGGATGAACGAGTGTTCCAGAGGACGAGAAATATCCACCCCGCTCAGACCTTTCTCTGTCTCCAGCAAACATCTAAACACAATAACAAAACATCACATTAGTTACACAAGCCAAGTATCAACTTAAATCTGGGTCTTGCACTAAACGAGGTTTTGTAGAGCTTACCTAAAGTGCATAAAACTCTTTCTTGCTTTTTACTTAGTCTTCCCCTTATACCGTTATTATGGTGTTAGGGTTGGCAGAGAGCATGACAGTGCCTTTTATCTCCATCCTTTGTTACATGCGACATTACATACGATTTAACAGAAAATGTAAAAACGTAGTATATAAAAAGTTCTTTTTATCTTGAAATTATTTAAAAGCTGAGGTTCCAAAACCATACAATCTGTTCTATAGAGAAACAAATATTTGGTTGAGCTTGTGTCCCTAGAATTGGTGGAAAAAGAGACAAAAAGATAACATCTGATATGAAGTCTTTGTACACATCCTAACTTATGGCAGCATAAATAATGGTATTAGTATTTAGACGTCTCCTCCTCACCATTAATACAGAAAATGTAGATATTGTAGCAGCCCCCCTCGAGACCCCCCAGAATTCTAAATCTTCATCTAGTTCTCTGCCTAATAGAGTCTCCCTGCCAGCCTGAGATCTCAAACACCCCCCCCCCCCCATTTTGTTATATATTGTTTATGCTTCACTCTCTGACTAGACTCTCATGTTAACTGTTGTTTATGTGCTAACATATTAATTCTTATAGAGTCCTGATTTATGTATTATATTGTGAATATTACTGAATGTGTAAATACAGTCCACTAAAGACCAATTGAAAGAACATTTCGTTTTTATTGAAACCTTCAGATATAATGTAGATATTACCTAGGAAGATAGCCGATAGTGAGATCCTCCTTGCACTGTGCCAAGCACCAGTAGTTCTGCGGCTGTGCATTGATAACGACGACATCTTGACCCTTGGTGATGGAGAGGGTGTGCCCAGGAGCTGCACCACCGGACGAGTCAGGGTCTTGACTAGCGGTCACTTTACACACTACCGGCACTGTCTTAATGAGGAACTCCTTTAACTCGTAGAATTTAGGTCTCCTACTGGGCTCCTTATCCCAACACTGTCAAAACATATAATCTTAAGTATAAAATAATAAGTAGTAAATTATCGTATACAAATTGAAAACTTAATTCATAATTGTTCTCCAGGTTTTGGAAATCTAAGTTGGCCATTATTAGCGATAGATAAACTATATTCGACACAGAATTAATAATAACACTGAGGCTTGAATTGTATTCAACTGTTTATGGTTGACACGAAAACAAAACATTTTAAAGCAAAATTTTACCTCAATATAGATTCTCTATCCTGAATTTAAAATACATAAAGGGCATTCACTACTGTAAGTCAAAATTTTACTCTTTTCTCTAGTTTTTTTTTTTTATAATTTAAAAAATATTAGTGAAAAGAAAATATAGTGTTTAACGAGAATGCATCCAAATTTGTCAAATTTATAAAGAATGGAAGTTTTTTGGGCATGACACCTCCAAGAGAGACAATAAAATAAAAGGCAGGAGGAAAAGAGATAGGATGCAGAATTCGGGTCTTTTCTGTTAGTCCCCTCCCCCCCTCGCCTTCTGGGCATTTTTTCGCATATACAGGGTTGCACCCTTTAACTTCTATGGGGCATTCCGATGTTCCACAACTGTCTAGTGTACAAGAAGCTGAAAAACCACTCACTAGGTTTAGCACCTTATTATTTATTGGTATACATATATAACTACTTTTTCCGACCTCTGTACAAGTCAATGAAATACTGATAAAATATCCATATTATTTATTGAAATAAACATATGAAACACTTTTTTTGACCTTTGTCACCGAAACAATGAAGTGCAGATATTGCTGTTATCTCATTATAGTTTTAAGAGGAAACCTATCAGTCTAATATGTATTACTGTAATATACGCTTCTTTGCGTTGAGAGTTGGGAGTTCAATACTTACAAAGACGGTATTGCACCTGACTCGTCTTTGTCCATCTGGCCATGACATGGCATAGTCACTAGCTGTCAACTTTATGCACTGTCTTTCCAAAAACAAATATGAATTTCAAGCCGTAAGTTGTGTGTTTCTTTAACCTTTTACTTTCTTGGAAAATGTGTTTATTTATGTATGTATGCGAATAATAAATGAGGTGATCTACCTAGCACATTGTTTTTTTTTTTAGATTTCTGTGCACTAGACAGTTGTGGAAAATCGGAATGCCCCATGGAAGTTAAAGGGTGCAACCCTGTATATGCGAAAAAGCACCCGGAAAGCGTGGGGGGGGGGGGGGGATAACAGAAAAGACCCAGGAATTCAAGAGGACATAGTCAGTGAAGAAACCAGCCACCAGTGAAAGAACAACGAAGAAGAATTAGCCAACGTAAAAATGAATACAACAATATTGTTATTAATATTCAGTGATTGTTATAAATTAACTAAAATAATAATGCAGTATTTGATCCACATCTGTTCTGCTATCACATAAATTAATGTAAGATTTGGTAATAAATCCATCTATCTAATGGTAAACTTTCAAAAGATACAATAAGTAAAAATAATTGCTGCAAAAACCAAACACTGTGTTTAATAGGAAAAATAAAGACAATACTGCTAAAAGCAATGTTCAATCCGATTGAATCGACCATACCGACGATCCTAATATAAAACAGTAGAGGTACAATCCATCAGATGACTGACATCCTACTTCAGTCAGTAGCGAGGTACCAACATAAGTGCAGATACTCAGTAAAAGGAAGAAGCTTATTCTGGCTATTATCATGTCAGTAATGCTTGGACAACTATTACCATGCTGGTAATGTGGTGATGACTGGACCAAGTTTAGAAGATTAGAAATTGTGTCCCTCGCTACAAGTACAAGACTGACAGAGAGATTGAAGCATGCCACTAGAACCTCAATCAGATTGACACTATTACTCTCACACACTGCGTGATTGAAGCTAAGTTTTCCACAATGAGTGGAAATCCATCAATCAATGTTCTTTAAGCCAATCATCCTGACCAATGATCCTCACTCATACCGACAGTCTTGTCAAAGATTGTCTGAATAAATGGGCCTACTAGGGCCCTGTTAACGGTTGGCTAACCTGTAGCAAGAGACTGTACAAATGTGAAGGACAGGCAGGTGGATGGTGGAGTCTTTCTCCCTCCCTGTCTATCTTAGTAAGTATCTGAGATCCATTGAGTCCTATCCAAGGCTCCTCTCCGAAGGTGAACATCTCCCACACGGTGACGCCCCACATCCAAACATCGCTCGCATGAGAGAACTGTCTCGCTTTGAGAGACTCGGGAGCACACCAAGGAAACGGCACCTTGGCTCTCTCCGTCATAATGTAACAGTCTCCTTCAGTAGGCAACGCTCTCATCAGTCCAAAATCTCCTATTTTAACCTGCGTAAAACAATAAAACACATTATGTAAATATATGTCATTGTGGACTAATAAATTTACAAAATTAGTTTGATAGTGGAGGGCCTTGGTAGCTCATATGGGTGAATCTAATTTAAAGTGCTACTTTGGAATCTAAAATTGGACTTAGACTGAAAATTTTGACTTTTTACAAAAAATTCAGAAAAAATTATGGAATGTTCTCGGACTAATTTCAGATATATTGCAGCATGCGGGACAGATGGGAAATCATTTTTTTAAATTTTTAGGCCGCAATTAAGTTTATTTAAAACATGGTACACGTGCACATGGCCACGTGAATTACACTTTTTCGTGCACGGTTGTTACATTTTACACTTTAAGACAATATTTTGGTCAGTAGTTTAAAATAAAAACCCAATTTTAATAAACCATTCAATAACACTCTTAAAAGCCTAAACAATGAACTATAACTTAACCTAAAAAGTTTTTGAAAATAGACTTTACTAACATGCACGGCAATTACGTTTAAAAGGGCATGTAGCTGGAAGAACAATCGGAATTAGCGCTAACTCTCAACTGAAGGGTTCAGCTCATCCCCTATCAAGCGTCACTAGAAAACCAGAGTTGCAGCATTGGAAAAATCTCTCGCCACTTAAAATCTCCCTGCCACAACCAGAGTAGGGGTCACATTTATATAATGCCATGGTAATTACATTTTTTTAAAGGACAAACTTTAACTTGAAGTTCCGTTTAGTAATAATTTATTATTTTTAATAACTACCACATATTTTAATTCTAGTAGGACCCTACTTCAAAATTATCCAATAAGTTTTTGAATAACATTATTAATGTATGAGCTAGAGTGAAGTGAATAAGAACAACTGACTTAAGGACAGCCACAGTTGTTACAAAATCGCCTTTTGAAATTTTTTGTAGCAATTAAAATTAAGCGGCGCATTATTTTTTTTGCTTGATTGTAGTTCTCTAAGCTTAACTGAGTTACCATGAAGAAAAATCCTGTCAATTTTGTGAAAAACGCTCCAGTTATTCATCTAGGACATGAAAATTGCACTTTAAATTAGAATCACCCATATAGGAGAGTAGTTGCCTCTTCTATGAATAAAGTTAAACAGCATCGGGCATGGTCACAACTCGGATGGGTGACTGTCTTGTTAAGAACCTCTTGGTCCATTCCCATCTACAGCAGTGCACACGGCCAAGTTTCAGAAACATGCAGTGAGTCTTTACTTGAAAACATTCACCCTCATCTGTGTTTCCTCTTAAGATGGGCTTTTGAAATTTGAAAAATAGATTGAGCTTAAGAAGCTCAGGACTTTAGGACACTTTACAAAATAATTGAGCCCTTAATATTGAGCCTTTTCAACAGGGGAGTGTTTCAAAGTTTGACACTATTGTTACTTATCAAAATTCACTCGTTATCAAAATCATAAGTGAGTTCCAGAATAGCTAGAAACTTGAAATTTAGCATACTTATAGCTGTGAAACTGATGGGAAAAATCACCTAATGTCAAATCAACCAACAGTAGAACCCCCCCATATCCGACCTCGGAATATCCGACCATGACAGCCCTTGGTTTTTTAAAAAAAAGTTTAATCTGACACGACCGAACTTCACCCTTATCATATTGAGTATAAAACAATAAAAGCAGCTAGTCAGGTCTTTGTTATTGTACTGATACTGATCGCTAGACTTGGTTTCTTATTATCGTGAGTGTCATTCTATATTACAAGCCAGTGTTACGCTATATTTTTAGTGAATATGGCGGCTCAACTGAAACAAAAACAGGTTGTGAGTACATTACTGTAGGAGTTAAATATTCTTTAACGGTTTGACAAAGGTGGTTCCGTTCTAAAACTAGCTTCAGAGTTAGGAGTTTGGTGTAACAACAATTAAAGATTGGAAAAAGGGTCTGAAAGACTTCGAAGCGTATTCCTCTACTGGATTAGTATGAATATTCTTATAATATTTTCAGAATAGCGTAAGTTTGCGTGTAAGTTCATTTAATAATAAAGATTTAATTTTTACTCTGAAAAATTCCCTTTTCTTTGTTCCTTGGATTATCCGACCTTTTTTGTGTTCCGACCTTGCTCCGGTCCCGTAGGTGACGGATATGGGGGGGTCAACTGTAATTGTAAAATCACACCTAAATGTGTTTCTGTTGCAGAGTAAACGCAGCTTAACTGTCTTTTTTTAAAAAAAAAAATAATGTAAAACACCAACTTCAACCACTCATGTCTTTGTTTATGACAATTAAAACATCATCCAATTCTAACAATAAAGTATAAAGAAAATGTTAAAATAATTCAATTCTTTAAATGGGAGGTAAACATTTTAAAATGTTATGGTAATGTAAACATATACGGAGGTTTTGTAAATGACTTACTTTATTGACGGCAGATAAGAGAACATTCCTAGCAGCTAGATCTCGGTGGACGAATCGTTTAGTCTCGAGGTAAGCCATGCCGTTAGCTACTTGAAGTGCGTAGTCCCACAGAGTGAGCAGAGATATCTGACTACACTGCTTCCTCAGGTACTCCAGTAGAGAACCCAGCGGGGCTAGTTCAGTCACCATCATCAAGGGCTGACCAAGAACAACACCGTGCAGTCTGCAACAAAAACAACCAAGTATCAGTTAGTACACTACTAAGTAGGCTTCCGCAGGTGGTCTCAGTATGGAGTTCTGACTTCCTTCATGATGCAGTCACCCCTGGAATATCTACAACTTCATATTTGTTTAGAGTTAATAATACCACCCATTAGGGGGAACTAGCCTGGCCGTGTGGATTAAACCACGTCTGCTCAGCCATAATGGATCAGGAGGTCAGGGTTCAATCCCTCGCTGTGATACTCTGATTTACATGGCTCACTAATGATCACATCATACTCGCTTCGGTGGTACAATGTAAAGAGGTATGATGTGTGAAGTGGCTGCAACTCTCTACCACGGGGCTAGTAAAAAGGGTCCGAATGAAGGCCTAATTGCTAGTTTCCAACAAGTGGTTCGTCCTACCCATACCTTACTAAAGTAGAGTCTCGCTTATCCGGACCCTGCTAGTCCGGACATCCGTTTAATCCGGACGGGCCAAAAACTTTGTACAAATTGGAAACAGGGCCTGTTCAGATTTATGAATAATTAAGATAATTGGAGTTTCTATTTTTATTGTCTATTAAAAATGTATAAAATTGTTCCTAGTATAGTTTACAGGTGTATATTCCAACGTTCTAACACGAGGAATACCCGGTATTTTTGTTAAAAATAAACAGATTTAGAATAATTAGGAATAAGTAAGAACAACGATAAATCTGTTTCGGTTCCATAGAAATGTAAGGGGCGGAAGATATAAAGGTAGTGTATTCCAATAAATACAATTTTATGTGACTGAGATGGGGAGAGGGTTTTAAGAAACATATAGCGGCGGCTCAACCCAGTTCCAAGAAATTTCACTTTTTGTGAAATGATTATCGTTCCTCGAATTTCATATCGGAACCCAGGAAGTTCTTCTCAGGAAGTCCCTTCTATACCTGCCACCTGCATAATAGATTGTCGTTTTATTTTAATTCATTTGATATTCGGACTGGTGACAGAACAGCTCTTAACTTAAATAGTGGACCTACGTTGTAGAAGCATGTTTTGGAGACTATTAAAAGTAATTTTTACGATAAAAACATCGATTTTAATAGTTTTACCCTACTAAAACTTGTTTTACAGACATTTTAAAACTGATTCCGTTTAATCCAGACTTTCGGTAATCCGGACTGGGTCCGGTCCCGTCAAACCCGGATTAGCGAGACTTTGTACTACTAATAATAATAATACCACAATATTTTCTCTAGTTGAAAGAGAAGATGTATACTAAGCAAGTTATCAAGTAAACAAACGAAAAAGACCCAGCTACAAATTATATTGGTTTATTGTTGCAATTCTTGACTTACAGGTGAGTAAATAATTAAAAACAAGCAAGGTTGGTTTAGTATACTCATATTTGTGTCAACAATAGCAACAATAAAAATGTTTCTTTTTCACTTTCAACGGAGTTTACTAAAAATTTCGCCTTATGAATGGGTAATAATATTAATATCGATCGAAACGTTAATAAATAAGGAAGTTTTTCCTGAAGTCCGAAAAGTTTGAGCTCGGTTCTTTACCAAGATATGGGACTTCAAAAAATATTTTTAATTTTCTTTTCTTAAAAATAAAATTTGTATAAAATTTTTGTCATATAATTTGAAGGCATGAAATTAAAAATTACATTTTTCTTATAGGAAATTTTGTCAGCTTTACAACGGTGCCAAAAATTTTATTCTAGCTTTTATACTTTTGGTGAAATAAGCATTTTTATGAGCAAAGTTATGTAATCTTAAAAAAATCATGAAATTTGATTTTGTGGGAGAACGGTTAAGATTTGACCCATGGCTTATATAGTGTTTTTTGTAGCCCTTGAAGCGTGGAACAACCTACTTCATTTTTTCACATATATCGCCAGTCACCCTATATATCACAAGTGAAATGACCATTACCTGACTTCAGAAGAAATGACGAGAATCAAAAAGATTCAAATAAAATATTTCAAGAATATAACCAGTATAATGTAAGATAACTTCTAGTCTATCAGCTTGAGAATGACTCAAGGAGAGGTCGAAATATTGCAAAAGTGTGCTTTTTAATTCCTTAATAGACACAACTACTGCAGAATTGAATGCTACAAGTAACAATCTCTAATTTCCCACCTGTTTTTCAATGTATGGCTGTCATAACACGAGAAAAGTTGGTTCCACCTCAACTTTGACGCTAAACTAAATGAAACCTTCCACTTCTCTTCTCTTCCCTCCTGTTTATATTTTTGTTTTAATTTTTCGAGTCATCCATTTGCATATTAAACGTACTCTTGTTTTTAATTTTCAAACCATCCTTTTAGAAAGATGGTATTGTTTTAAAATAATATGTTTGACTTAGTCTATAACCTGAACGGAACACCGCACAAGTGGACAAGGAAGAAAATATGTAGTGACGTCTCCATAGCTAAATTCCTCGGCACGGAGTTAGAATTTAGTTAGATAATACTGTACTAACCTGATGAGATGAGTGTGGGTAAGCTGGTGCATGGCCTGAACTTCCTTCATGAACTCCTCCAGCACTCCGGGCATGGATACAGCGTCTTTCTTTAGTACCTTGACAGCCACTTTACAACATCTGCCATTAGGAGTCTGCCACTCTCCTTCCATTACCACTCCAAAACTACCGTCTCCCAGCTTCCGACCAAGTCTGAACAGCAAATAAATGGTTAATTAAAAAAGATTAGTTAATTAAATCAACAAAATACAAAAGTTAATGGTAAATATGTCGTATCTGACCCACTTTGTCTAAATAACTACTACGATAAAGGGATATTTAGTCAAATGTACATTGGGACAAAGGAATATCTCACTTTTATATACAAAAGTGTGATATTCCTTTGTCCCAATGTACATTAGACTAAATATCCCTTTATCGTAGTAGTTATTTAGACAAAGTGGGTCAGATACGACATATTTAACAAGCATTTTTTATTTCAGCAGAGGCTGAGATCATCAATTGGAAAAACATTAGAAGGAAAATAGGTATCCTAATGAGATGCGACGGCCACTTACAGTTATTATGGGTTTTCAACATCACATCAATTTTGCCGGTATTTCAGAATTTGAAAATTTCAGTATTTCAGAATTTGAGTGTTCTTTGTGTTTTAGTATCCAAAGAAAGTTATACAAGTTGAAACAAAGTCTCTTAAGTCTTCAAGGTGAAATATATGTTTATCTAAACACTAAAGGTGGGGATACACTTGAGCATTCGCCCCAAATGAGCGTATGTTTCCGTTTGGCTCCATATCTAAAGCAAATCGCATGCTCATTCGAGGGCGAACGTATGCTCATTTGGGGGCGAATGCTCTAGTGCATCCCCACCTTCAAACACACCAAGTGCAAATTCAAAACAAGGTGTTTCGAGTTTTTATTTAATGACCTTCTTTTTCTCTGATGATCTTTTTCTTCGTGAGTTGTTACGGGAGCAGAAATGAGACCTATGTCAAATGGCTATATTCTTTCTTAGTAAGTAATAGCCCCCTATAATTAATATATTAATCTTTCGTGTTGGGTCTTATAGGGGGGGAAAAAAATTAGTCAAAAATTATTTCATATACAATTGGCTATATTTGATCCCTCGGGGACATCATCAGACCTTTAAACAAGGTATTTCAACATTATTATCACTTACAATTAAAAATAACAGTTTTATTTAATAAAATTCCCTTATCAAACAACTTATTTGAATACTTATTTCTTATACATAATTTTAAGGATAACAATGTTGAAATACCTTGTTTTCAGGTCTGATGATGTACCTCAAGGGGTGAAAAATATAACCATTGTAAATGAAATAATTTTCAACTAATTTTTTTCACCCATGTAAGACCCAACACGGAAGATGGCTATGTTTATTCAATTTATTCTTCATATCAAATTTCATTCATACCTAATTTCATTGGTATCAAATTTCCATTTATACCTCATTCCATTTACATTCTAAAGAAACTTAATAGGAAATTAAAACAGTTGCTATTCATTTTTTTTTTATAAAACTGGTTGTTCCGATGATAATACTGACTTGATATCCTTGTTCTGTACGAGGCAGGTAGTGTCTAGAGGGAGTGATTGAGGTTTTCCCTGATTATTAGCACTACCCGAGGTAGAAGTACCAGAGGAAGGTTTTATCTTGCTGATCAGGTTACTCTTCCACTGCTTTGCTTTCTTCTTCCTCGCTGCGTCGAGCAGTCGTCTGGCGGCCGGGCGACCCAGCCCCACCTTCTCCAAGTCCTCAAGTTGCACATAGTCAAAGTGAGTTAATTGCGTCACCTGCGTTATAACAAAATAATAATACATTTAAAAAATGTTAAAAAAAGGGAGTAAAGAATTCACCAAAAAAGAAAAGGGCTCAGAGTCTCCTTCATCTGTCCTGACTTATCTGCCAGAGGGTAATTTATTTTAAGTATAACCTGTTGCTCCGACTGTGATTAATCTGTGGCCCAAAAGCCTGTTGAGGGCTTGGGCGTCACACACCCAGGCGACCACACACATAGCCTACCATAGCCCTGAAGATGCTTCCAGTTGTGCAATGTGACCTTCGCACTAAGTCAATTTTTCTGCAGATATGCCATTGTAATGTTTTGTAACTCTCGTGTAACTTTCTTAGTAAATAAAGAGGTACTTAATATATGTAATAATTGACTTTTATGGGATATACTGAATTATGTAGGCAGATAATTTTGATAAAGTATTGCAATTCCTTTTTGCAGTGAAATTTCTTTAGGCGCGGTAGAGTCTTGGATGAAACAAAATTACATGAATCGAAGTTTGTAATTCGAGACTCGTCAAAGTAAAAGATTTTTATAGGTAAATCTTTCACTTGGACGAGTCTTGACCCATCGACCTCTGATTCAGAAGGAGAAAGTGCTAACCATTGCATCACTGAATTAGATGATTTTTCAATACACAGAATTGGTATATAAGCGTAATATTATATACATTATAATAATATAATATATAGGGTGGTCCAAAAGTCTCCCCCCCCCCCCCCCCCTCTTAACTTTTGAACGGTTTGGATAAATTAATGAAACTTGGGGGATCACTACCATGCAAAGGGAAGTTTGTTTTCATGCAATCACCCACTAGGGGCAACCACCCACTTTGCCCTGGATTCTACACTAGACGTTAGGGAGCACAAAAAAAAGTCGCCGAAGAAAGCCGAAGCAAAGGCAGTCGAGTACGATCGGGTCTAGCCCCGCCCACCACTAGTGTCGATACTGTGCAGTGCATTCAACCCTATCTGCTCTTTACGAGACGCAACTAAAATATTTTAGATAAAAATGCTATAAGAACCCCCTCCAAGAAGTCGATCTATTTTTTTTACAAGAAAGTATAATGTAGAACTGATTAGGAGAGAGGTTCTTCTTTGGTGTGACACCACGTATTCTAAGAATTCCCAGCAGTTTAAAATATAAACATAAGATATAACATTATTATTAGATATTAATAAAAACCCTTTTCTTTTAATATTCTTAATAAATACTATAATATCATAACATGATCCACCGGTGGTCATATTAACCATTTCTTATTAATCGATTTAAATTAAAAAAATTATTATGTTAATATATTTACGTAGAATATTATAAAATGTAGAACATAATCTGAGTATTATTTTAATTTAAGAAGGTTGGTTTGATTTTTGCAACATAACTATTTTTTTTAATTAAATATTTAAATAATAAATAATATGCTAAATATGTAAGATATTCAGTTTATTATTTATCATATTAATAAACATTATATTAATAATTGGCAGTATGAAATATGTATTAATAATAATGTAATGCATAAAATGGAATATGCATTAAAATATCTAATAAAAGCGACCTAATTATTATCAATTTTGTAAAAGATTAATTATTTTATTTAAGATGTCTTTATTTTGGTTTATAATAATTAAAGAGGATTAGTAGTTCCACGTAATTAGCATTCTTTTAATCTATGATCTCGTTAAACATTATATGTATAAGTAAAGGGAAGAGTTAAGAAAGAATGCGTGTTTAAAGTTCTAGAGGAGTAAGCGTAAGGGGGTTGAGGTAGGCTGTGGAGCGTACCCGATGATTTCCGAGTGACTGTCTTCGGCGACTTTTTTTTGTGCTCCCTAACGTCTAGTGGATTCTACGGTGAAAAATAATAAACTTTTACTTGAAACTATTTTTTCTCTCTCCAATATTTTGCCCCCTACAGCCAAAGATAGAAAAATAACCCTTCCGAAATAGTAAAAATATAACACTTAGATCGTTATAAAATCAAAACGGTTTGAAATAAAGTAATGGAACTTGGGGGATCTGTACCATGTAAAGGGAAGTGTGTAATTATCCACTCGCGTACTAGGGGCAACCACCATTTTGCCCCCAGGCGCTGAAATCTACCATTTCTATACCTTTGCCCCCCTATAGGAGATAGAAAAAGAAAATTGAAGTAAAATATTTTTATTTTTTGCCGTAGTATCTAAATCTGCTATTAAAAATATACATTCAAGGTAAAAATTTTGAAGTTAGGTGGTCTGGGGGCAAAATGGGAGGTTGCCCCTACTGTGCGATTGCATGAAAACAAACTTCCCTTTACATGTTATGAATCCCATGTAAGTTTCATTAATTTATCTCAAACCGTTCAAAAGTTAAGAGGGGGGGGGGGGAGACTTTTGGACCACCCTGTATAAGCGTAATAATACATTAAAATAATATAATATATATAAACGTTGTTTTCATGTTTTTTCTTCATTGTTCGCTAAAATGTTATGAAAATAAATTCCACATATTTCTTAATCCTGAAATAATAAAGTCATCAACAAATTCAAAGAGAGCAATGTATAAAATCAACTCTTCTAGTAGTTTAGAGTTAAGGTTCAAGGCATCTGCACAGACAAACGACAGGCAGATATTTTTTGAAAACAAAATAAAATTGCTTGCATACAAGTCTGCAAGACAGTGAGACATTTTCATGTAACGCTTTTTGGTGTCTTATTTGGTAACGTTTTTTGGTGTCATTATTTGGTAACGCTTTTTGTTGTCATTTTTTGGTAACGCTTTTTGATGTCGTTTTTTGGTGACGCTTTTTGGTGTCGTTTTTTGGTAACGCTTTTTGGTGTCGTTTTTTGGTAACGCTTTTTGGTGTCGTTTTTTGGTAACGCTTTTTGGTAACGCTTTTTGGTGTCGTTTTTTGGTAACGCTTTTTGGTGTCGTTTTTTGGTGTCGTTTTTTTGTAACGCTTTTTGGTGTCGTTTTTTGGTAATGCTTTTTGGTGTCGTTTTTTGGTAACGCTTTTCGAGTTTATGTGCCAAAGCAAAGACATGTGTCAAAAAATTTGAGCGTGCAGATTTTTGCGTTTGTATATAAGGAATTAAACCGAACATATGTTGTGCACGAAGAAAGAAAGTACTTCTCTTCTTCTCCAGTTTATTAAGAAGTAATCTTTTAGCTTCTTCACCCATATTTTTTTATAGAGGCTCTCTCTACAACCCTCTAGACTAGATACTATGTTACTACAAACAACCTCCTGCAACTGCCTACCTTCCTGGTAGCAGTGTAATGCTTTTTGGTAACGCTTTTCGAGTTTATGTGGCATAGCCCAGACATGAAAATGTCAAAAACACTTTTTAGGGACATCAAAATCTTGAAATCAAATTTTCGTGCCATCACAATACTTTCTTTTTAAATGAGAAAGTAGAAATGACATCAGATATCCTCATAACACTGTGAAGGGGATTACTGTATTATTATTATTATTATTATTATTATTAAGTACACAGAATTTAATATTCTGAGAATATGATGAAATCATGCGGCACAATATTTTCCTTTATGTCCAATCTTTTATCAGAATCATTGCATAAAGAATATTCTTATTAGAGGATCGATAATAAATAATAAAAACAATTGATAATGAAACGTTTTAAATTATTTTATTTTGATTTATTTGTTTACAACAACTCAATGTACAATTTATTATCTTGTTTCAAATGATTATGTTTGTTGTTGTTATTATTGTGTTATATAAAAAATGTAAACATATAAACATGTTTATAATTGAAAAAAAAAAATGAAAACAATCCCGAATCAATTTAAATTATATGTTATCAGTATTATCAATATTATAAAAACAACATTATCTTGCACAAACTGATAAGAGTTTTATCATAATCCCAATCAATTAATTATCTGTCAGAAAAACTCTGCCCCAAGTAATTACTTGATATTATCAAACCATAAACAAATATAATCGCATTTTATGTACAGGGTGATAGAAAAAGAATACCACAACTTTGAAAATTGGTATCTCTGGAACAAAACAACGGATAACGTTATAATTATCTGCTATTGTATTGGAGACACTCTCAAGTATCAGGTTTGGCAGCACTATCCGTTGTTTGGTTTCAGAGACTCCAATTTTCAAAATTACGGAATTTTTAGGAATCACCTTGTTTCACTAGCAGGTCTGCCAAGCGTGGCCCACAAAACAATTAAAAAGAAGAATAGGGAAACAGAAAAACACTTGTTCCCACAATTTTTTGAAAGCCAGGATTTTAAATTTTAAAAAATTAAATTAATTAATCCCAACAGTGAATTTAACCTTTTTTCTAAGTTTTGTCTCAATACAATAAAATGGGTATTAAGTGATCACAGTTTTGGAATATAAACATTATTTTCTAAAGTATTTTTGTGTGCTAAATCCAAGTTTAAAGTCCAAATTTCTCCTATACATACCGTTTTCACGGAAAATGCGCTTAAAGTCCAGAAAATTTGTGTTTTGGGGTTTCTTGCCCCAATTTTCCACCCAAAAAAATTGTTAAAAAAAAAATACGGCGTTTAAAACCCATACAGAATACAAAAATTGGAGTGAAAAGAAATTGGGACTTTGGGCAACCTCGAAAACAAGTACATACAACATTTTCTTGGTACTGAAAGTGCAAGGTGGGGGGGGGGGGGGGGGGGGGGAGGTTGCAGTCTGGCACTTTAATTTTTAGAAATCGAGCACGAGCACTGATAAAGAGTATGTATATACACTGATAATGATACCTTGTCCCGAATTTAAGCTTTCAATTTTCCACAAATCTGAGAAGTCAACATTAATGACAAAGAACTAGATCGAGAAATAACGCTTATAATTATAAAGTACCCAATTAGTACCTGTACTTAGTACAATCAATTAGAAATTCATATTTTACGATTTTGGTAGTATTCATACTACGGAAAGATTAAATTTTAATTTAAATCAAATTATAATTATTAACAACTACGGGAAACAACCAGAGAAAAATACACTCCAGCGCTGGGATTTGAACCACAGGCCTCTATATTTCCAGTATAGCGCTCTACCAATGCCTAATAAAGTAAATACAATAATTTTTCCCAATATTTTTTGAGCACTAAATATTCAAATTGGTTTCTTTGGGGGAATCAGAATATTGTCACTTATCTTATCACGTATGTGAACAAGGGATATCAAATATTATCTTATGCTACAAGAAGATCTGTATAACTGTCTGTAGTCAATCAAATGAAGAAGAAGGATTGAACTAAATTTGATAATTGAACGGGATGGTAAGAAAAGAGTGGTAGGAGAGCACACAGACTCAGTCAATAAGAAGGAAGGTATTATCTACCCAGCCTCTATAATAGAGACCTGCATTCAACTCTACTTAACTCTATATACATATCTCACATAACTCCGTCCAGAGTTAGAGTCAACCAGAGTCTGTCCAACACAACCTAACCCAATAACTCACTTACAACTACCAACTCAATTGTCAACAGACTCTCTCATTGTAATCAAATAAAAATCAAAGAGTATAACAGATAAAAAAAAAATGTAAATATTATTCAATGTCTTCGGTTTTAAAATTACTTCTAAGTTTCCCCCTCCCATTTGTCATTCACTTTTTTAATACCAGCTAAAAAAAAATGCATACAGACATACAAGTATGTGTATGTGTATGTATGTGTTATTAATAAAAATAAACCTAAGTATGAAGAAGTTCAATTAATGAATCTCTGGCAGTAGAGATGCAAAAAACTTTTTTTTCTAGTGACATTTTATGTCTAATTTAATAGTTATTTATGCGCCTAGGGAGTAAAGTAAGCCATTATTCCCTGAGCGAAAAAGTTGGTTCTTGAGGCGAAGCCGAAGGAACCATGGAGCTAATTATCGCGAGGGGAATAATGGCACTTTACTCATGAGGTACATACAATATTTTATCTCCAGTAGGAAGAAAATACACATTTTCGTCCATTGCACAGTTTTTATTTATTATTTTAATAAATAACAATAATTATTAGCACTTTTAATAGCAGATATAAGAGATTCAATATTAAAAACCAATAAGAATTGGAATTAATCTCAAATTGAAGGTTATTTATAAACAAAGATAAACTTGGTCGAAAAAGCAGTGTCGCCAACCTGATTTCAACAACTCCATTACATTAGCCATTCATTTTCTACTATTTATAAAATAATTAAGTTGCAATCTTTACTTTTTTGCCCTACTTTACTTTTTCGCCCTACTTTTACTTTTTCTCCCTACTTTTTGAGTTCAGGGATGAAAAGACTTACTTTAGTCCCTCTAAACTAATTCAAAATCATAACTTTTTTTCCCTACTGGAGATAAAATGTATTTTTTCGCAAGCATTTTTTTTTTTTTCACCGATGCTAAAGAAGGTATATTTTCTTCATAAAAGGATGTTGCTCATCTTAAAAATAACTTGAATTCATACTGTACTTAAAAAATGCATTGTAGTTAAAATTGCATTGTAAAAATACAATGCAAATATGATGAAAAATAATTATTTACAAGTCATAATAATCTCTACCTCTAACAGAGTAAAAAAAAAACAACAACTGATTATTATTGCTAACTTTTTGACTTTGAACATTAAAAATGTACTCAAATGTTATTAATCAATCAATAATAATATATACTTGATTACAATATTTTATTTGTTAATAAGATTAAATATATTAATAAATTATATTATGTAATTCAATTTAATTCTATTTGAACTCATTCACACCCAAGCTATCTGACTCCAGATGAAGAGCCCACTGGCAAACAAACTGCACTTATAATTACTGTTTTTATTAAAAAAAAAATAATAATAATAATAAAAGTTAGTTTTACCCTGGTCATCAGTGGATGAACTAATTAGATTATCTAACCATTCTAAAAATTAAATCATTTAATTCCTATTAACCGGAGCCAATACCCGAGGACAATTTCAATTCCAAGATATTGTGCTAGTTGTGTAACCACACTTTGTAGAAGTAATTTCGTTTCTTTTATTTAAAAAAATAAATAAATGAAACCGTTTGTTTTTCATTTACATCTCTACTGGCAGTATTATTTAATGTTCTTCAAAACATTTAGTTTTAAAGAGATTTCATTAATTGTTCAAGAGATCAATAATTCATTTAACTTCATTCATAAATTGCTTACATTTTGATATTTGCTATTTTAACTGACAATATTTTTAAAAAATTCATTCTTATCCAGTATTATACAGAAGTATTCTGTATTTACAATATTTCCAATTAGTGCTTTATAAAATTATTTGTTTACACCGATATTTCACTAATGATCAATGACTAACTAAAGATGGTGAAATCTTTGTTTAAACCAATACTTCACTAACGATCAACAACTAAAGATGGTGATACCTTGATCACAACTAAGATGGTTTACACCGATACTTCACTAATAATCAACTATGGATGGTAAACCTTTGTTTACATCGATACTTCACTAATGATCAACTAAAGATGGTGAAATCTTTGTTTACACTGATACTTTACTAACGATTATCAACTAAAGATGGTAAACCTTTGTTTACACCGATACTTCACTAATGATCAACTAAAGATGGTGAAATCTTTGTTTACACTGATACTTTACTAACGATCAACAACTAAAGATGGTAAACCTTTGTTTACACCGATACTTCACTGATGATCAACAACTAAGATGGTGATACTTCACTAATAATCGACTAAGGATGGTAAAACCTTTGTTTACACCGATTCTTCACTAATGATCAACTAAAGATGGTAAAATCTTTGTTCAAACCAATACTTTACTAACGATCAACAACTAAAGATGGTGATCCCTTGGTTTACACCAATACTTCACTAACGATCAACAACTAAAGATAGTGATACCTTGGTTTACACCGATACTTCACTAATAATCGACTAAGGATGGTAAACCTTTGTTTACATCGATACTTCACTAATGATCAACTAAAGATGGTGGCATCTTTGTTTAAACCAATACTTCACTAACGATCAACAACTAAAGATGGTGATACCTTGGTTTACACCGATACTTCACTAATAATCGACTAAGGATGGTAAATCTTTGTTTACATCGATACTTCACTAATGATCAACTAAAGATGGTGACATCTTTGTTTAAACCAATACTTTACTAACGATCAACAACTAAAGATGGTGGATACCTTGGTTTACACCGATACTTCACTAATAATCGACCAAGGATGGTAAAACCTTTGTTTACACCGATACTTCACTAATGATCAATGATTAACTAAAGATGGTGAAATCTTTGTTTAAACCAATACTTTACTAACGATCAACAACTAAAGATGGAGAAATCTTTGTTGAAACCAATACTTCACTAATGATCAACAACTAAAGATGGTGATACCTTGGTTTACACCGATACTTCACTAATGATCAACTAAAGATGGAGAAATCTTTGTTGAAACCAATACTTCACTAATGATCAACAACTAAAGATGGTGATACCTTGGTTTACACCGATACTTTACTAATGATCAACTAAAGATGGTAAAACCCTTGTTTGCACTGATATTTCATAATGAACTAAAGATGGAGAAACATATTCTGTATTGCTTATAACAATATTGTACTGAAGTTGCAGTAATCAAATAAATATTAGTAAAGAAAAAAAAAGGAATTAGTTTTTCCTTAATAATGATTGTTAATGAATTATATTCGATAATAATTCCAAGAACATTATTATGACACTATATAATTGAGTTGGGACACTTATGAACGTGGATGTTATCTTTAAGGCCACGATAAGGGGATTTACAAGAAAAAACAGTAGTAGCACCTGGATAAACACTATTTAATTCCCAACACGATTTATTTGTATTGGCCTGGATTTACAACACCTAGTTTCCAACATGTTTATTGATCTTGGACTGGATTTACACTGTCTAATATACATATATATATATATATATCCATTTATTTATCTTATCAAAGTAACTTGATAACAACTTTCAACCGGCCTTAACTAACATCAAGGTCAGTTCAGATCTAAAATTGGTTCGTACAATATGAAACAAAAAAGGAAGTTGTTCTATATATTTATAATAAGGAAAGTCTGAAAACAGCAAGTTGATAAGGGGTTTCCTTCTAACATTTCCTTATCACTAAAAAGTATATCCTTAATGGGTTTTAAAATTATCTTCACTACTGCACTGTTCAACCTTCCTCGTTTACCCCACTCTCTTGCTAAAGCCATAATTTACAATTAATGTAATGAAAAAAATTCAGTTTCGCCTTTAAAATATTACATATTTATTAAAAGAAACGCAATATTGGAGCTACAAAAGCTCTTCAATAGAATATTAAAATGAAGAGAATGATTAAGCATGTTATTGGTACATCAGAGTGTAAAGACTGGATTGTAAATACACAATTGCTATAAGCTACAAAGAATATACAAAATTCATTTCTGTGCTGTGAGTTATGTTTTAGAGGCTATCTAGCCTCAAAAAACCGAGAAGAAGAGGCTAGGAATAAAGACTGGTTTACATGGATAGAGTTCAGAAGAGAGTAGAGTAGCGAGAAGCAATAAACTTGCTCCTTACAATGGCAAGTTTTAAAATCTTATGTAGACAGTGATCTTCCTCTTGTTTTAAAGGTCAAATGTGCAAAATTACATCACGCTTGGAATAAAATTGTAGATTTATACAAATGACCCTACATACCTGTTGTTTAACTGTGCAGTTATTCGTCTATAAAATCTGAACATTAATCTGTGCAGTTATCTGGACTGAGGCTACATTCAGTCCTTTCACTTCTGGAGAGACACACACAACAGTTGATTGGAGAAGGCAACAAAGAGACTATGTGAACAGTATGAGTACCAGAGGGAGCTTAGCAGGTTATCACCGCAAAAAACCTGTCTCTTGTGCATGTGGTCGACCTGTGTAATAACTGGTCTAAACTGCACAGTTGCCTCCGTTTATTGCTCAGACATGACATTGCCCGTGATAAACTGCACAGTTAAATTGAAGGTGTGTAAACACACGCAGTCTTGGTGAACACAGGCAATAACACAATGTCGGTGCTATTTTAATTTGACAATGATGAAGTTTTAAAATAAGGAGTGTTACCTGAAGATCTGCCTCAGTTACGGATGTCAGACCTGGGCCCATTAACTAACAATATTGCACCACTTAGATGTATCCCAGAGAGCTATGGAAAGGAGTTTATTAAAAGTAAAACACAGAGACAGAGTAATAATAACAGATATCTAAGAAAGAGGACAGGCATGAGGGACTTAAGAGAGGCCATACTAAGTTTAAAATGGCAGTGGGCTGGACAGCCAGAATGGATGAGTAGGAGATAGGCTCAACGAATTACAGAATGGTATGCTGGAGATGGATCAAGAAAGAGAGGAAGACCAGGAAGAAAGTGGAGAGACGATGTCACTGATTTCTGTGCAATGTTGTGGCATCAGTCTGCTCAAGACAGAAGAGCGTCGTCTGAATTGGGAGAGGCCTATGCCCTTAGATGGACTGAATAAAGATACATTTTTTCATTTTTATAGAAATGTTACTCTTGTTTTTAAAATTAAAGGCTTATTATTATTATTGTTATTATTACCTGAAGATAGCTCTTTCGCACCAATTTATAGACACCTTACTGACTTCAATCCCAATGGAGAGAAACATCTGCACTTGAGATGCCCAATTCATAAAATAAGAGTCATCTGTCAACTAAGACAGCACTCAACAAAATTTACCCAACTCTATCTTGATGGTACTAAATATGTGTTTGACTCTGCTAAAGCATGCCTGTTGTGTAAAAGTGAATATGATGACTTGGAACATTTCCTATGCAAATGTCCTTTCCTAAAAGACCTGAGAGCCAGGTATCTTAGATTCTTCGATTTAAGTAGCATATGTCATCTTTTATTTAATCTTGATTTATTTAAGCTCAATCAAATTTTTTATTTCACAGTAAATGAGTTACCTATTAGATCTCTCTCTAAGTAGTATGTTATTTTCATTACTTATAACAACGCCTTATATATGTCCATTATTTTTACTTAGTTATTTTTTATTTTATTTATTTATTATTAGTATTATTTTATTTCTAAACTCATTTACCACTTCCTGAATCATTGTTTCACCAAGTAACATTATATTTTATAACATAATTTGTCATGTCATGTATCAAACGCTTCCCCAATCTTTATATTGGCTATTGTTTCTTTTAATTTTTGTTTTTGTAGAAGATTGTATTATTATCTTATGCAAATAAATTAATTATATATATATATTTATATTACCTGAAGATCATCCCTGATCCTAGATAGGAAGTGTTCTAGATTAGCTTCCCTGAGTATATCAACCAGCCATTCTATTCCTTCATCGCTCATCTCTCTCCAGAACTCAAGTCTGCGTCAATACAACATCCTGCAACAACAACAAACAACACACATCAATTAAAATAATCCTAAAAAAAAATTCTTGCCAATCAATAGTTACCATGATATTATAAATCAGTTCATTGTTGAAAAACCACAATAGCTAATGTTTAATCAGATAGACAACCTGAGTTCTATCTTCATCTTTCCTCTACTAACTAATCCTACACAATCAATCAGATTGATAGTCCAACAGATGTTATTTCCTCAGAGCGAGGAAGGGGTAAAGGGAACAATACTATAGAATTTGGGTCTCAAAAAGTGGTTCATTATGCTACACCCCTATACTAAACCTCCCAAGCAGCATTTATCTGATATCAGCTGATAAGAATAAGTGATCTTTTCTTACGACATTTAATATTTTTAATTTTAATTCAGTTTTCTTCATAAATATGTACTTTAATGTTTGTAGTTAACCTTATTAATTATCTAAAGGCAGTAACATTGTTAATAAACGTGTAACAGTTCCTAGATAACCAATAGCAAATCTTGTTTGAGTGGGGTATCAAATAAATAATGAATATGATAAGGATTTGTTGACCAGAGTCTGTGGAGACGGAAGGACAAGGAATAGATCAATAAGACAAGGACCAGTAACCACATGATCACTTTAGTTGGGATTGAGGTCGCTTGGGAGGTTTAGTATAGAGGGGCAGCATAATGAACCACTTTTCAAATCGCATTGCTCCCTCTTCCCCCTTCCTTGCTCTGAGGTTATTTCAATTCAGTCAGTAGCGAGATACCAACAAGTGCAGAAGTCAAGTAAAAGGAAAAAGGCCGTTTAAGTCCATTATCCCTTGTTTGACCACAAGGAAAAGGTTAAAATGCGGATGGTGGGCATACAATGAACCAACAACATGAAAAGTACACACACTTAAATTTAATAATGGCATCTCAGAAACCAGTGGACTGGGCTCAGCTCCCGTTGGAAATTCATTCTCTAACTCTAAACCTTGAGCTGCTTGTTTACATTGCCTAGTGTAGTGTTGGGTTTTATCTCCTTAAAAACCTCTAGAGCAGCCATTTCCAAACCTTTTTGATGCCGCAACCCTATCAATTTCTCCTTAACATTTTCATGACCCTACATTCAATATGGAGTATTGCTTATTGCATACTCTATTGATTCCAGGGATATACTTGTATAAGACCCTAAGAGTCTGAATTCTACAAAAAAAAACTATCCATTTTTGCTGCAGTCCCCTTTTTTAGAGTCATTTTTCAATCTCTGTACCTGACTCATGTATTTTACTGGAATATTTACGTATTTATTTCTAATTTATATTATGGATGTTAAAATATGACAAGATTAAGATGTGGATTTTGTTTAAAAAAATTACTTTTTAATTGATGAGCTGACACCAAAAAAAAATTAATTAATGAACAAAGATATATAAGTACCCTAAAGACAGAAAAGAAAACTTAATTGAAAATAAAAAAGGGGACTGCAACAAAAATGAATATAAATGGCACTATTTCACAGCTGTGACAATCTTTTGTACAGTTTCAGTCTGAATAGCTTTAGAATTTTAGGCAGCACAAACTATGAGGGTAGCTGAGTGACTCTAGAACCAAGGACATTTATCAACATATTAGGTTACGGTTCAAACCCCAGGGAGGTAAGATGATGATATAAAGTGGATAAGTGAAGTGGTCATTTCCTTCCCATTCTGGATGGGCCTATATTGGAACCCTGGGTCAACCCACTTACATGGTCTATTTTTTTCCGGGCTCAACCCCACCTGGGAATAGAAAGAAGAAAAAAAGGTTCCACACATTCCCATATGTGGAGCCTTTTTTTTCTTCTAGAAAGAGGAAAAGAGGCTCGAGCTCCACACATGGAAATCTGTGGAGCCTCTTTTTATTCTTCTTAGCGTTCCCACAAATTAAAGATTTAAAAATATTTTTTTTTTACATTAAAGTAACATGCTGGTCCATCAAATTATCAACAAAAAAAAATAATCATATCAATGCTCCCTCTCTACATGTGTATGTAATATGAAAGACAAAGTAGTAGTTAATATTATGTAAAAGTCAAAAATAGGATTAGAAATGCTAGAGAAGTGAAACTTTTGTTTTGAGACAAATAACTCAAGAAATGAAAATGTAAGTCTAAACCTTTCTCTTTTTAAACAACTAAGCTATTGATCAGTATAAACAATCTATATAATTAAATATATACTCTAGATTATTTATATTCTATAAATTCTGTACACACACACACACACACATATACATACACACATATATATATATATATATATATATATCTATATATATATATATATATATATATATATATATATATATATATAGATATATAATTATTATAATATATATAGTATAATGGATACACAACCACCACCCACCTAATAAGTTTTATGTAATAACTTTAGGCATATTATAATAATTATTGTTATAAAAAATCATCCTAGCGTAATAAAGAAATCTTGATACTTCAGCTACAAATCAAGGTGCCGTCTTTTCAACCTCATTTAATGCCTACAATGATGTTTATATATATATATATATATATGTATATATATATATATATATATATATATATATATATATATATATATATATATATATATATATTTAAGATGAAGTTAGCAACCGTAAAGTATAGATGTGAGGGAGTTAGTGAGGTACGGTCTAAAGAAAAAACTTGTTTACCAACTAGTTTCGTAAAATATATTTACATCATCAGGGTAACATTTATGAACACAATACAAGACTATAAAGAAAGTTCTATGGTAAAGTTTGGAATGTGAATAAGTGAGATTGGAGAAAACAGAGTTTAAGGATTGGATTAGTTAGAGGAACACAAGGGAGGGGAACAAAATGGAGATGAGAGGATTAACAGTAAGTGTTCAGGTAAAGGTTGCAAGTTAAGGTAAGGGTAAAAAGGTGGTGGGTTGCCTTAACTTAAAGATATTACAACAAACACTTAAAAACTAAAATAACAAAAATATATATTGCACAGTGGTTAACTATAAATATGACTCTTTTAACAATTAAAGGCAAGACTAGAAAGGAAAAGAGAGGTGAATATACAAATTAAAAATTAGATATAATGTTATGATAACAGATACTGAGGTTATTGGTGTCAGTTCTAAAATTAACGGTGTTATTAGTTTTGGATATATAGTACATTTCAAGGACATTTCTTCTATAAAAATTATCTCGTCTTGTATTGTGTTCATAAATGTTACCCTGATGATGTAAATATATTTTACGAAACTAGTTGGTAAACAAGTTTTTACTTTAGACCGTACCTCACTAACTCCCTCACATATATATATATATATATATATATATATATATATATATATATATATATATATATATGTGTGTGTGTGTGTGTGTGAGTGTGTGTGTGTGCATATTTATGTACAATTTTTATTATTAATAATTAAAAAAGAAGTAAGCACACTCATACAAAACTATAAAAGAAGTGACTGAAGGAAGGTTTTTGTGTGAGTAGGACCCCACGGTTGAGTGCTCATCATATGGAAAAGTCATAGATGTGTTTTTGTTGTTCTGGCTGTTATAGTTGAATGTGTAATTATCTATGGTACGGTACGCAAAGCCACGATTGTCCTCTCTGACTCTGTTTTTACTCGTATGTGGGTGGTTTGGTTGTAATTTTACTGTCAATTAGTTGTTTAAATTACCCTCATAATGGGGAAACTAAAACCTTCACTTTGTACTGAAGAATAACATCTTCTCTGTCACATAGCACATTGCTCATCAACTCATTATTATTTCCATATTGGTACCAAATAATATACATATAAAAGCGTGTGTATGTACGATCATATTTATATATAATTGTAGATCAGCAGCACACCAGCCAGGTGTAGGATCCAGAATAAAAAATAGACTGCCAATTGGTGTGGCACATAGCTTCCTCGCATCCTATCCATGTAATTTATTGATTTCATGCTTTTACAAGCTATTATTGTCTAATTGGTCTAATTGTTTCCCCCGTTTTTTTTAATCAGTCAAAATTGTTTTCATTTTTTACACGAATTAAAGCATCAATTTAGGAAAAGTTAAAGAGCGCAGACGGTTCAAATTAATCTGGGGCTATCTGCGGCTAATTTCGACACACTATAAAAGTTTCATTCAAATTGAATAAGTACTTTTAAAGCTATAGGTGTAAATAAATGTATGTTTGTGCGCATGTGGAAGAGAAACAAATATGCGCAGAAGGTTGAAACTTACATGGGAACAACAATGGGCTAATTAAGACCTACCACCCAAAGTTCATTAAAATTGAATGTGTTGTTTTTAAGATATGTTGGTTCGCAAAAATTGAAGGACAGACTGACAGACAGACACGGAACCAAAAATGTTCCCTCATGTCTGAAACGGATTTCTGTCTTGGAATTTTTGAAATCGGAGACATAACATTTTTTTGTTCTTCAGAAGGATCACATAGCTTCCGTTACCTTCGGTAAGCTCGGAAGCACGATGCAGGTTATAAACAATGATAAAAAAGGTCGAAAAAGCAATGTCGCCAACCTGATTTCAACAACTTCATTACATTAGCCATTCATTCTCCACTATTTATACAATAATTAAGTTGGCAGTACTTACTTTTTCGCCCTACTTTACTTTTTCGCCCTACTTCTACTTTTTGAGCTCAGGGAAGAAAGGACCTGCTTTAGTCCCTCTAAACTAATCCAAAATCATAACTTGTTCTCCCTACTGGAGATAAAATTATAATTAGGTAATAATTAATTATTATTATGTAAAAATTACTATTGTATATGCTATTACTTTTATCTGTTACTATTATGAAATAATTTATTTTTATTTCTGTGTGACGAATACGTAGGAACCTTATTTCTTAGTCTTATATCTTAGTGAGGGCTCTCTGTGAGACCTAAAAAAAAAAACAGCTCGAATAATCTCTTTATTAATATAAAAAAAACAAATACAACACTGAGAAAAAGTTTTCATTTTGGCAAAAGATGAATGAATTGCATACGGAGTGGAAATCAACAGGTATTATTCGATAAATTGACTTCAACTTTGGAACACTGCCCCCACAAACTAAAAAACAAGAATAAAAACAGTTACTTAATAAGAATAGACAAGATTAAAAATAAGAATAGAGAAAATCAAAGCTGTAATCTATTTAAATACTATTTTAACAATATAACTAGCTATCCTGGGAAAAATCTACTTCCCTGGATATTAAATAAAAAATATATGTGACCCGGTTAGAAATTGATACAGGTCCGTAATAAACAAAGCACCTTTCATACTGCATTTTTTAAAAAGAATAATAATTAATTAAATAATTAATTATTTGGGGGTTTAATGTCAGTATCGCAGTATCTTATTTATCACACTGATATTTGAGGTGCTTAGTTTCAAAGACGGACAAGAGCACATTTAAAAATTTTACAGGAGAACCGAAAAACTGTAGCTCAAATTCTACAGGTGCTAGAGCAATGATTTTTTTCCTGTAGATTCTTAACAGACTCAAAACTAGTTAGAAGTACTGAAAACATGAATTTCTTTGATATTTTAGCTGCTAAATGGAGTTAAAAAGTGGAGTTGTCCGCTTTTGAAAAAAAAACAAGGTTTTGTCCGTTTTTGTAGCAAAATGACGTTGAAAATAATGGTTAGAATAATAATATTGGAGAAATATTTTTTTTTTTTTCACGTTTTCAGAGTTCTTAGGGGGTAGTGCCCCCAAATTTAGAGTTAAAATTGATTTCTCGATTTTCTCTCGGGGTATCATTTTTCTAAAGATGTATGACAAAATGGTATGAGTAGGTATTCAGATGCTAAAGGCCGCAGGGCATCATAGGAACGAGTTAGTAAAATGCAGCCTCCTGATTGGCTGTTTCCACTTTTGAAGCAAAACGTGTATTGACTTGTCCGTATTTGAAACACAACTACATATATGATTACATTTTTACCCCTTTTCTGGTCGCTTTTGATGCAAAAGGATAGCAGAATCTGATGCAGCAGCCAAAAATCTATAAGAAACAATTGATAACTGAAATTCAGAAACAATGTTGAAAGTCCGTCTTTGATACTAGGCTCCTCATTTATTCTTATAATAAAACTATGTACCGGGTGACTAAAAAAGAATGAACCGATTCCATGATCAAATATTTTGCAAGTTAAGGTATTCTATGACATTGTAAGTATAGTATGTATTTGGTTTCTAAGTTTCACATGGTTGCCACTAGACTGCACCACATGCATCGCTCAGTTGTTTTTTAAATGTCTAAAATGAAATGGGGTCTTCTCAACAGAAGCCGTTCTGAGTTCTTGAGTTTGCAAAAACTAAAAAACTGACCTGGATAACTTAAAGCATCGAATAACAATAACTACAATCCTATCAGGATCAATTTGACATGATTGTTGTTCTTCCCCAAACACGTTGAAGCATAATTAATCCTGATATGTTTTAACGTGTTTGGGAAGAATTCTCATGTCGTTTTGATGTTGTCCATGCTGCAAAGGGTGGCCATATTGAACACACGTAACGTGTTTAATAAAACTTGACTGTGAGTAGAATGCTTGAATTACAAGTTCAATTTTTTTACTACGTTTTCATTAGCTTGCTTTCTTGTTTGTTTGTCCGCTACAAATCTGGCAATCTATTTCTTACTAACTTCCCGAACAGCTAGACATTTGAAACTTTTAGCATAGCTCAGAACACGATGACAACGCATTATTTTAATACTTTTAGCCATCTTTCAGCAGAATTTAATTGGATTTCAGTAAATTTTGCTGTATGGAAAGTTAGTTCGGAAAAAATCCGCAAGTTATTTTATTTGTTTTGCCATGTCCCATATTTACAATCTTCATTTTGACGGGTTTCAAATTTGTGATTTTTATAAATAAGAGATAAACATTGAATGACAGCAAAACAGGAAATATATCGATTATATTATTTCAAATATATCGATGGCACGCTTTAGATTTGGTGTTGGGGAGATCCGTCGTACAAAGATTTGTCCTTTTATAGGTTTAAGATCAGCAGCTCTAGATGGTTGTCATTTATGTGAAGTAAATAAATTCGGAACTATTTTTTCTTTTTTTTTTACTAACATTATATATTATATAACAATAACAATTATATTATCAACATTACATCCGATTCAACAGAAAATTTAAAAACATAGTATATAAAAAATTCTTTTTATCTTGAAATTATAGCTATTTCTCCTTGATAAAATATTTAATCGTGGAATCAGTTTATTCTTTTTGAATCACTCTGTATATAAGAAAAAAAAATATAAAAATAAAAATAATGTCAGCAGAGAATAAAAAAAAAAACCCTCAGGAATGTTCTTCAATTCTTTACCTAACGTGAGCGTACAGTAATATGGGGGGGGGGGGGGGAGGAGGTCAATCAATTTAATTGTTAACTAAATCAAGTTTTATATTAAGTTATCAATATTATTGTTACTCATCAAGTCCATTGTTATACAATATAACAAGCTGTATTAACTTTGTTGAAGACATTTGCTTCAGTTGGGGTCAAGGTTCAAACCTCCATCATTTCTTACACAAGATAGACTGATAGAGAGTACAGTACATTGCTACATACATACATATATATATATATATATATATATATATATATATATATATATATATATATATATATATATATATATATATTGTAGTATGGTGGTAATTATAAGTTAGTAGGTATGTAGTGGGAAAAGAGTTGAGAGTGTGCTGTGTAATTACAAAGGAAACAAAGGAGGAATGTGTGTGTGTATGTATAGTGGTATTAACTGTTAGCATCAGCTATCTCTTCCTGGCTACCACTCCTTGTTCCATCAATTATTCTTTTCATTTCCTTTCTTTTCTTTCTATCACTTCTGTCTTTATATTTATCTACAACTATGTCTATCGGCATTTCATTCTAAACATAGTATTTGTCTGCTTCAAAATAAGTAAAAATTGCAATTTCAATTGTGTGAGAAATAAAAAAAAAAAAAAAAATCAGTGTGAATTAAATTTATATTTTTGAATCAACTTTTTCCTGCTTATTACTAAGGATTCTATAAGAAAAAAAAAGAAAAGTTGTACCAAGGTTAACATGTATATAATTAAAGGTTGTTCACACAATATTATTTTTCAGTAGCAATCTTTTTGTAATTATTATGTTTTTCTTTTACAATAATTAGTTCAATTATACTTTTGACCTTCCTTGTAATTATACTTTGGTACAAAAAAAAAAAGGTTCAATGAATCTAAACTGGCCAATTAATAAAAGAAGGAAGCAAGTTTTTAACAACTGGGAGCAAGTTTTATCAGAATCATTTCCATTTTTAGCGAATTTTCAAATAAATTAAGCTATTGTAATGCAAAATTTTGAAAATTTTCTCCATATAAATCCGTTTTAGACCATTCTTAATCGATTCCTGAAATTTATCACTTTTTTATGTAAGTATGTATATAAGTGTGACACTCCAGAGAGATGTGTCCTCACCCTAGGATGCACTTAAAATAGACTGCCAATTGGTGTGGCACATAGCTTCCTCGCATCCTATCACATACTGTATTGGTTTAATGCTTTTTTACAAGCCATTATAGTCTAATTTGTTTTCCCTGTTTTTTTTTTTTTTTAATATCTCAAAATTGTTTTGATTTTTTTACACGAATTAAAGTATCAATTTAGCGAAAGTTAAAGAGCGCATACGGTTCAAATTAATCTGGGGCTATCTGCGGGTTACTTTTGATAAACTATATAAGTTTCATTCAAATCAGATAAGTACTTTTGAAGTTATCACAATTCTCTCTCTTTATATATAGGTACTACGTGTATGAGAGAGTAAAACGGCTTTATGTGTGTAGTCAGTGGCGGCGATTGGACTTTAAAAGTGAGGGGGCGAGCCTGTAACACCGGGAGGTTTAGGGGTATGAAATTCCCCCACCAAAAAGGGGGGGGGGGTCCTCCCCCGGAAAATTTTTACAATCTAGGAGCAAAATGGTGAGATTTAAGAGTTTTTGAGGCTAATTTTCTAGATGGTTCATTCTTAGGATTTTTATTTGAAATTTAAAAGTTTCGTAAATAAAGTTTAAACAAAATTTTAGGTCATGTTTTTAAAACATTTTAAAAATATTTAGAATTTTTAACAGCAACATAGTAGGCCTAGGCCATGACTAAAAGTAAATTATTGCTTATAACTTCTTAAAATAACATAATAACGTCATGGTTAAGAACTGAAAACGTTAGGCCCATTAGTCTAATAAATATAAAAGTACAATATTATTTTAATAACCAGCTAGAATATATTGTGTTTTGCAACAAAACATGGCTAATTTTAATCTAATGAATTAGCAAAAAAAAAATTTTTTGAACCAAATAAACCAATTATTTCACACTATATTTCTGTTTAACGCACCAATAGGCCTAGATTACGAAATATAGAAGGGAACATTGAAATACAACGGAGACTTGCCATAAGTTGTTTAATGTAAATAGAAAGTAAGTAAATAGAAATATTTACATTAACTGTAATTTTTGTTGTACGCAAAATAGTAAATGCAACAATTGCATCAACAAAAGGTAAATTAAACAAAAACAGTGTTCAAAGCAAAATTATTAAGTTACCTTTACCCAGAAAGTGGGGGGGGGGGGACCGCCCCCCCCCCCTAAATCGCCGCCACTGTGTGTAGTAGTAGTAATGTTTTTTTTTTAAATACATGTGTATGTGAGTGTACTTATTTTAATTATAAATTAATAATTCATATTTTACCATTTTGGTAGTATTCATACTACAGAGAGATTAAATTTTAATTTAAATCAAATTATAATTATTATTAACTACGGCAAACAGACAGAGAAAAATACACTCCAGCGCCGGGATTTGAACCACGGGCCTCTATATTTTTTTATATTTTCTCTCTCTTTTTTTTTATAAATTAATATGACAAAAATATTTAAGGTTACTGTTTATTGATTAACTGGAAACTAAATGTTTATAGGAATATACATCTGTGGAGTGGGTTTCCCCCAGTTTATCTTGTAGTTCACAAGGAAATAGTCTGATACTAATCAACCCAACATGTATTTGAAGGCAGTTAAGATTCCTGGTATCAAAACAAATGTGATATAATGGTAAACATCAAATCTATTTTATTCTCATATTACCTCATGAAAATTAAATATTTATCAAAATCAATTATTCACAATTCATTTAATTAGGAAACAACAATCACAGTTATGATGATTCCAATAATAATAACCTTGTAAACCTACATATAATTCTTAAAAAATCTTTTCAACATTTTTATAACAATTAAGGTTTTAGATTTCTTTTTTTTTTTAATAAAAAAACTAGCCGGATCGGTGCGCTTTGCGCACCTTATCCGTCTAGAAGTTGGCGCTGTTTGTAAATAATAATTAAAACAATATAATTAATATATCTTTATTGTTACATAATTTCGTATTTTAATAAAAGTAGGTTATATTATTTTTTTATGCATTTTCAATTATTCTATTTTATTCTACATTCAATTTTCAATTTTAGTCACAATAAGTCTATGTAACAAATTTAAGATCTTTAAATCCACTGGAAGCTAAGATAATAGTATCTGATTAAATCCAAGATGGCGGCCATATGTTGAAGTGAAAGTACCTTTAATTTTCTTCTTTAGCTACCATAGGTCTGCTTTAGAACAGCCAAAATCGGTCAATTGTTTCAATTACAATTGTTTTGTGTGAAGACGTTGTTTGGTTATTGAACTACTCCTCTTTAACGATGAGTCGCTATCACACATTGGAGAAAAACACAGAAACAAACATATTTTATTTCTATAAATAGATTTTCAATTATTATTTTTTATTATATACAGTATGTCCACGGATGGAGTTGCCTATAAGTGTAAATTCCAAAAAATTTCAATTTTCGAAGAAAAGTTACCCCCCTCCCTCCTTTTCAAAATAATAATAAGCAAATAATAATTTGACAAAATAAAAAAAAATCCTTATTGCCACAATCCCCACCTTGATAAACTAATTGCCAAAAAATAAGTTTAATTATAACATTAATTATCTTCAATTGTTAATCTGCTCAATATAATGATAAGATAGTTAAGTCGTAAAGATTAATAATTACAAAGGATAATTATAATGATAATAATAATAATAATAACCTTTATTAGATTCTAATTAATTAACACACCTTTTGATTAGTCATATTATTAACGTCAAAGCTTTATCTAAACGTAGGACTATTAATCTTACGAAACACATACGTTAGAAACAGAAGCTAGGATAAAGTATCAAGTTACTGTGTACGTGTAACAATATAAGTAAGTTAACAAATAACTCTACACTTAATTCTCTGATAAGTGATAAGGCTTACGAGTAATTGTTATTAGTATCGTTTAGAATTACTTTTATAAAAGATAAGACAAAAGAAATAAAAAGCAATTAATGTGATTAATGCTTGAAATATTGTGTTGAGAATATTGGACAGTATGATATAGTTATGATAGTCTTACAATATGAGTTGACTCTGACAGCTCAGCTTGGCTAACTAGGCACATTTTTGTTTGCCTATACTCATGCCATTAAGGCGGAAATACACATACTAGTAAAAAAGCATGCCAGTGCCAGGTTACTAGCACGTCAGTAGCTGGCATGCTGCAGACGCTGTGTACATTTGCCAGAGAAACAGCATGCTAGTATCATCCGGATGATCGGTCTTGTGTGAGCTACTAGCACACGACAATACACATTCCAGTCACAGTTCTAGTTTTGAAACAGGCAATCGTTTCTTGCCTTCTTTTAGCCGGAGTAAATTATGAAATAATTGTATTTGATTTAATTAATTTTGATATTTTTATTAATTGTTTCAATGTACCTTATGAATGTATCGGTGCGGAATGAAATTAACCAGATTGTTCTGTTACTTGCAAAGAACTGTGTTTTAAAACATTTGAAAAATAATAAAAAGACACGAAGAGTGTGGGTAAAGATTGGATAGCTAAAAGGGAATTAGGTACATGGAGCGAGTCAGTGCCTACTTAATGAAATGCGGTTCGGGGACGTCAATGGTTTTAGGAATCAATTGCGAATGCTTCCGGAGAAAGTTGATGAGTTGTTGTCAGACACACGTGAAAGGAAGGAACACAACTGAAGACTGAAGGGCTGAGGGAGACTTGTGCTAGCTACTAGCAACCTTGCGCTGGCAGGCCAGTTTAAACGTGCCTTATCAGTTCCCCCTCCCCTCGACTTGTGCCACTGGCAAGACAAAAGTCAAACCTCGTGCGACTTTTTATTCGCATGCTATTTGATGTATACACATGCCAGTAGCTCTCCTCTGCGAGCTACTCCTATGTTTTTGTGTGAGTAACTAGCATGTGTATTTCCGCCTTTATACTTTGTTATTCTGACAGTGCAGGAAAATAAAAAAAAAAACGGGAGGGGAGCTAATGAGAGCTCGATATTTTGGCAGATAATAGGTTGGGCCAACTAGGCAAAGAAATATATCACTGGATAACCTTAAGATAACCGTCTAGTGTTTTTTTTTTTCCCCTCAAATAGGTTGGCCAATCTGAGCTGTCATATTTACAAAGTAGAATGGCATGAGTATAGGAGGCCCTCAAAATCTCAAGCTCTCATTGGTTCCCCTTCCCAATTTTTTTTTATATTTCCATGCGGTCAGAGTAAACTAATTCAAGCTAAAGCTAGCACATTAAAGCTAATAAAATTATAATTAATAAATTTATACACTCAGAAATTCAAATTTTTAAGTTTTAGGTAGTATTCATACTACGGAAAGATTAAATTTTACTTTAAATCAAATTATAATTATCATGAACTAAAGGGAGGCATACAGAGAAAAATAGACCCCCCCACCAGGACTTGAACCACGGGCCTCCTATATATCCGTTACAGGCGCTCTAACCAAGTCCCAGTGCTGGGGTCTATTTTTTTCTGTATGTCTCCTGTAGTTAATGATAATTATAATTTGATTTAATGTACAATTTAATCTTTCCCCAGTATGACGGGGCATAGCTTATTATCAATTTGATGGTATTTTGTCCCTTGACAGGGGAACACTTTGATTTTGAGTAATATTTGACTAACTAACCTATTAAGTCACAAACTACCATCAACTTGATTATTGGTCTACTGACTAAGTTTGTACTCAAGATCATGAAAAACACATTGTCCACCAAAAAGGGCGTGACATGGCCGCTCTCCACCAGTTTGTTTTTACAAATGTCTATTGCCAAGCTATGTCCCGCAGACGAATTTAGCCGACCACATATTCTTAAAAGGCGCTGAAACATTTACTTATACACAAAATTCTAGCTTGATGTTAGTCTATCTCCTGGACTCTGTGAGTGGAGAGTTGTGATTTGACTACATTTTCTACAGAAACATGCTAAAAGCACTCACACCCACACTCTGTGCATGTCAGGATTGAGTTAAGGTGCCTCCATAACACTCGATCCAGAAACGATCTTAGAATCTAATGTATCCTATCTTAATCTAAAGCATATTCAATCCGTGGTAAAACTGAAGAATATGATACGGTTTATAGAAAATATGGCCGACTCTAACGTATTTTTACTCTTAACGTATTTTTTTGACAAAGGGATATAAACCCTCCTATATGAACAAATCATACATGTATAATTTCTCAAATGTTTAAATCATATAAATGTACTGTTTGACAAAGTAATATAATCTCTCAAGTGTATAAATTAAGCAAAGTTGTGCCGCCAAGCGATTCTCGACCGTATCATCTCCTTCAGTTCAGCCCAATCCGTATTGAATCTAGGTTTCCATGGACACTTGGAATCAAAAAATTGTATTCAACCTGCATTCAATTATTACATGAGTAATAAAACCAATTTGGAACAGATATAACTTTTTACTTTGTTCAAAACGCTGTTAAAAATGCTATCGATAAAATTCACAATTATGGAATAAATAACAGCTTTGATTACTACCAAGAACTTCTATCTATTCTCTTTAAGTACCGCATTGAAACCGATTTCTTCTTTTATTAGCAGATAGGAAAAGCAATGATTGTTCACCATTGATGTAACTTGTAATAGAAAATGTAATATAAATAAACATTATTCATTTATACTGCGAATTTAAACTGCAATACTATTTACTTAATGCAGTAGATAAAATAAACTGACTATTGTTATGACAAAAACATAAGATGAAAAGTAAATAAATAAACAATCGCGCTGTTTTCTTTGCAAACCACTTTTTATGCAACCGATTTCAAATTCCCTCTTTTCTCTCTGCTCAACTAAATTCTTCGCATGATTAAGTAAAACGAAAAAAAGAACAATTGTCTATTTATCTCGGAACAAAACAACTTTACGAGGATTAGGCAAGTTATCACGAAATAAGAAAAACTATTGTGCCTTGCGAAATTAAGCTTATTGTTATTTGTTTTGTACACGCTCAAAAAGACAAAGAAAACAAAAAGAGACGTGTAAATAATCAATTGTAAATAAAACACATGAATTACAGTCAATTCTACAAAATATATTTTACAATGATAATATTAATTATTTTAAAATAAAGTAAAAACTTACAAAAACAATATTGAAGATCTCAAGGTGATAATTTCATTATTTTTTTCCTAGACGATTCGGATAAAATAAAACTATTATTTACAGGAACTATATATATTTTCACAAAATTTAGAATGACCTTTCGCAAAAATGCGAAACTGAGGCACTTGAAAACAACCCGACTTTCAACAACACTTACAAAATAACCAAGCTTCTTTTCACTATTTCTTTTTTTTAAGAAGACAAAAACCGGTTTAATTAAACCTTTTAATAAAACTAGACAATAAATTATTTTATCATTTATAAAAATAAATATTCGTATTAAAATAAAAAAAACAACGACAAAATCACTTTGTGAAGGAAACTATTTAACAACGTTCGCGCACTATCAAAACTGAAAAGCAAATGAGATAAGGAAGAACGAGTTGAAAAAAAAAAAAAAAAAAACTCTTCAAGGAATTGGCAACACTGGGTTAGATTAGTAATTAAATCTAAATGTAGATTTGTAAGTTTTTTATGTAGCCCCCACACTCTAAATAAACAAAATAGAGAAATATATTTGAAGGGACGGTCAATATATATTTCAGGTTATTAATTGGAATTTAATAATTGCCTTTAAATATTATATATTATTGGTAAATTCATATTGTAAGTGCCAGGCCGAGATTTAAAGCTTACTACTGGAGCTTCTTTACTGGAACCATCTCAAGGCATTTTGTATCCCCCTCTATTATCTTATAAAAGATGCTTAGATATATAAAATTAATTTTAAGTTAGAGTTCATTTCAAACTGAAACAGAAATAAAAATTTTACATGTCTTCCCATAGTAGTTCATAAGATATAGGCGCCTAATGTTATGTTATTGTCACTGACAGGGACGTCGCGTGGTTTGTAGGCGCCCAAGGCAAGACTTAAATCGACGCCCCCCCCCCCCCCCCCCCCGTAAAACTCGTATGGTTCTGGGGGATGATACCCTAGCCCTTTAAAGCCACTCTATTATCCACCATCTATGGACCCACAGTGTTCCGGACTGTAAAAACCGGCAGCTATTATAAATAACAGCATTGGCTTTTGCATGAGCAAATGTTGTCAGAATTTCTCCAAAGTCTAAGTATTTTGCTGGTAATTTTCTATTGCTAGAAAGGCGAGAGAGTTCAGCCTTTCCTGTGCCATTGTAGAGCAAAAATAAGTTTTTATAAGCTTTAGCTTACTAAAGCTTCGTTCGGCACTAGCAACTGTCACGGGAATGGTTAGTAATACTCTTCACGCGATCCACAAGTTTGTAAACAAATCTTTACTGTTTGTGTTTTTGATCATACACAAGACTTCTTTTGGTGTGACTTTGTTCTTGTTTCCATGATCCAAAATCGAACTTACATGTAAAAGTTGATACAGTATGTAGTAGCATGATACAGTACAATGCCGTTGATATCAGACACTTTGGTTGTTTTGTCAGTTAAATGTCTTTCAAGGTCCAAACAAAATTATTTTAGATCTTCTTTTCCTGGAAGTTGAGCAACATTACCCAAAAATCCCCACACTTGTTGGTGTTTTTTCAACGCAGTTGACCTCTTCTTAAGTGAGTTCAAAACGTTATCTACTAATTGATAAAAAAAAAACTTCTCTCATAAAGGTTTCTTCAGGTGACGATTGCTCTTCCTCAAAAGACTCATTTTTTTAGTGGAGATTACTGCCTCCACATATCTATTCTCTCTAAATCTGTTTAAAAACTCCAAACACTTATCGAACTTTTCAGAACAGTTACTGATGTCTACCCCTTTCCCTTGAATGCTTTTACTGGTCAAATTAACTTCTAAAAGAATGTCATTCCACACGGTGAAAGTTACGATGAAGGGAAAGTCTTCTGGTAAGTCAAAGATTGAGCTTCAGAGGCTGATCAATTTTGTTGCCATCAAGTTTGTTGCCTAACTCAACCAATGTATCCCTAACTTCAACGTATTGGTGTCTAACAGCCTGAACAGCACTTATGCGAGCTTCCCAATGCGTTTCACACACTTGCTTTAAAGTAAGTGCTTTAGTATGGTCGCGTATTACATACCAAGCGCTTTGTTGAACTAGAGAAGATGGTAAGACGTTGTAAAATACTAAATAAAAATGTAGATTTAACTGATGATTTTGCTCCATCAGCAATTACTAGGTTTAGGATACAAGGAATAACACAGCCAAAGGGAAGTTGTCCAGTACACGGGCTTGAACTCCTTTATGTACACCTGCCATGTTGGCGCCGTTATCGTATCCTTGACCACGACAGTTTATCATGTTCAAACCGCACTCTTCAATTTCTTTGAACAGCAGGTCAGCGAGAGCTTCTCCAGTGGTTTCTTTGGCAAATCGATAGGCTATAAAGCTTTCTTCTACTTCGATCTTCCCATCATCATCTTCAGTGACGTAGCGAATCGTTAAAGAAACTTGCTCCTTGTAACTTATGTCGGGAGTACAATCAAGGATAACGGAAAAATATCTGGCTTCCTTTATTTTCATCAAGATACTTTGCTTTACTGAGTCACCTAGTACCTATAGTTAGTAGCTTATTTTATATTGACACACTTAATAAAGTCCAAGAAAGTTTCCATTATTTTTTGTGAAAACTTCGGAAGATGACCCACGAAAAGCTATATTGTGCTCTGTTAGATATAAAGTAATTTCCACTAACCGACGCAATACTTCTTCTGAACACTGAGCCTCAATTTCAATTTGCTTCATGATGTGCTGGTTGACTGATGTTTCTCCTTTAATTCTTTTTTTGCTTCAAACCATGAAGCCATATTTTTAAAATGGTCTGGTGACAACTCATGGGATTTTAAACGGTCTGCCAAATTTCTCCAGTTGTTAAAACGGGGATTTAAGGGATTAAACAATTTTATTTTTTGTTTTTTACCCACGGCGGCGCCCCCCGGATCGCGGTGCCCAAGGCGACCGCCTCAGTCGCCCCACCCACGCGACGGCCCTGGTCACTGATCTCGTGACTCATCATAATTCTAAGGCATTTAGCAATCCTAGAAACTTGAAATTTTGTATATAGGTAGAGTCTAAAGTACAAAATCCGAAAAAATCTGGTTCTTCGCCCCCTCTCAAGGCTAATAGAAAAATTGGTTATGCAAAATTAATAAAAAAAATAAATTATAACTTGCTCTACTAGCGCTTTCTAGTAGAGATTTTCTATACTAAAGTATTATTTTACTCTTTTTTTAGTTATTAGTTATTATTAGTTTTTCAGAGTTCTTAGGGAGTAGTGCCCCCAAATTTAGAGCTAAAATTGATTTCTCGATTTCCCCTCGGGGTATCATTTTTCTAAAAATGTATGACAAAATGGTAGGAGTAGGTATTCAGATGCTAAAGCCCGCAGTGCATCATAGGAACGAGTTAGTAAAATGCAGCCTCCTGATTGGCTGTTTCGGTTATGTCCACTTTTGAAGCAAAACGTGTGTTGACTTGTCCGTATTTGAAACAAAACTACAAATATTATTGCATTTTTACCCCTTTTCTGGTCGTTTTTGATGCAAATGGATAGCAGAATCTGATGCAGCAGCCAAAAATCTATAAGAAACAATCGATAACTGAAATTCGGAAAAAATGTCGAATGTCCGTCTTTGATACTAGGCTCCTCATTTGGCTCCCTTATAAGGGCCATATATTTAGTTATTATTTGGCATATATTTGGTCCCAATCTCCATAATAATTGGATAATAAATTACTTGTCTATATGGGCCATTTATATAGCTATTTTTTGGGGAATTATAGGTCCATGTTAATTATTATGTGGGGGATATTTGGCTCCCTTATAATGGTTATGTATGGAGGTTTGTCCCTTTCTCAATTATTCCCCTAATGAAATGCCATTATTTGGACCAGATATCTGCCGCAAATTTGTGCTATCTGGGTTCTAGAGACACCGGTTTCTGTTTAAGTCAGTGAATAACACTTATCTCCTAGAAACCCACTTTTTTCCTTACTAGGAATTATTGTTAGCATTTATTAAACATTATTAAGATTTCTTTTATCAGTTTGTTTTGAAATTCAGTGATAGGAGTGTTGAAGTCAATAAATTGTGTGTCTAAATTGGTGAATTTCGTGTCTTTTGTATTTTACAAAAAAAAAAAACCATTTTTAATGTGTAGAATGGTGGAGACTGCTAAAAATTTAAAATTGCATATTTAAGTTTATTAACTTTTTATCAATTTTTCTCTTTGTTTTATCATTTTGTTCATTTTATTTTTATTATATACATACAGGCACTTCTTTAAATTGTTACTCCCCTTATAAAAAACAAAAAAAAAAAACAGAGGGGAGTAAAAATCTAAAGAAGGTGTTCAAATATTCTTCTTTAGACTGTTACTTCCCTTATAAAAACAGAAGTGTGATATTCCTTTGTCCCAAAGTACATTGGACTAAACATACCTTTGTCTTAATAGTTATTTAGTCAAAGTCATTTATATTCTAAAAAAAAAAATAGGGGAGTAACAATCTAAATAAGTACATACGTACAAATGTTGTATGTAAATATCGTATAATAATGTAGTGTGAATAGTGTTAGTATATCTAATATGATGTGTTGGATAATACATATATATATATATATTACCTACAAGTGTAAATTGATAAAATTTGACAACAAAAATATTGGTGTTTTTTTCTATGTACCGTTTAACACAAAATTCTTGTAACATAAAAAAATATTTCAGTTTCGTTTAAACAGTTTTCACTATCAGTGGCGTAGCTAGGGCATTGAGGGCCCCCCAAGAACTCTTTTTGGGGCCCCCTTGCTAAACAAAATTGATGAGCAAAAAAAAAAAAAAAAAACCTCTTCTGTTTAGAACTGGGGGCCTCCTGGCACCGGGGACCCCTGCTGACTATACTATGAGTAAATATGTACTAAAAGTATAAGAAAGTAAAGAAAAAAAACCAAAGCAATTTCTAAAATAATTTATTTCTCTTTATTTTGTCATGTCAATACATGATACATAATATAATAATATATAAAAACATGTAATATACACAGAAAAAAAAGACTAAATAACTATATCAAAAGAAAATGAATAATAATAACAATAACAACAAATAACAAATAAGGATTCAACTTCAATAAAAGTTATTACATTACATTAAATTTTAAAAAGTTCAATTAACACGAATATTTTAATGAAGAAATCGATATAAGCGAACAAAAAAAATATTAATTAATATATTTTTTAAATTTAAATAATCAAAATAAAATTAAGTACTGTTAACAATATGTGAAGGTTTAATGGGTTTTAATTATTTTTTCTGATGACACTTAATGTATCATATCGTTAATTTTTTGATAATGTTAAAATTACATTTTTAAAAAGAAAATTTGGTTCATATTTGTTTTTTTTTTTTTTAGTTTATTTTATTTTAGGCACTGAACAACAAGGTTATATGCGCCTATGCAAGATTTAAATTAAACAGTAGTTAAATAATCTAGATATTATAGAATATGACAAGACTAGACATCAAAAAACAAACAATTACCGAAAATTTAATGAATACAGTAGTCTCGCTTATCCGGACCCCGCTAGTCCAACCATCCGTATAATCCAGACGGGCCAAAAACTATGTACAAATTGGAACCAGGGCCTGTTCAGATTTATGAATAATTAAGATAATTGGAGTTTCAACTTTTATTATTTATTAAACATTTATAAAATGGTTTCTAGTATAATTTACAGGTGTATATTCCAACGTTCTAATACGAGGAATACCCGGTATTTTTTGTTAAAAATCAAAAGATTTATAATAATTAGGAATAAGTAAGAACATCGATAAATCTGTTTCGGTTCCATAGAAATGTAAGTGGTGGAAGATATAAAGGTAGTGTATTCCAATAAATACAATTATATGTGACTGAGATGAGGAGAGGGTTTTAAGAAACATATAGAGGCGGCTCAACGCAGTTCCAAGAAATTTCACCAAGCCACCAATGTCTAATGTCTCAACTTTTCTGAAATTATTATCCCTCCTCGAATTTCATATCGGAACTCAGCCTGTTTCTAAGGTAGTCCCTTCTATACCTGCCACCTGCGTAATAGATTGTCATTTTATTTTAATTCATTTGATATTCGGACTGGTGACAGAACAGCTCTTAACTTAAATAGTGGACCTACGTTGTACAAGCATGTTTTGGAGACATAAAAGTAATTTTTACGATAAAAACATTGATTTTAATAGTTTTACCCTACTAAAACTTGTTTTACAGACATTTTAAAACTGATTCCGTTTAATCCGAACTTTCGGTAATCCGGACTGGGTCCGGTCCCGTCAAACCCGGATTAGCGAGACTCTACTGTATGACTAAATGTGAAATATATCAAAATAAGTAAAACTTAATCAGCTCATTGCGACTAAATTTTAAATAAAATACAATGAGAAAAACTTGATCGGTTTGTTTAAACTTGATTGTGTAAACAATTATGAATTTTAAAAAATGAGCAAAACTTGATCGGTTCATTGTGTAAACCATTGTAACAAATTTTAAACACAGTACAGTTTGAACTAATTTATCTTGATCATTGGTTCACTTTAAGAGAATGATTAATTTCATTGGTTGAAACTATTTTATTATAAGCAATTGCTATTGGTGGTATTTTAACAATAAAATGATCACCATAAGCTTTTTAAGTTAAACTTTTAACGTTTTTTTTTAGTGTGGTTAAGTTCCACAGAATCGCACATACATGGAAATTTTAAATTATAAAAATCTAACTTTTACATTTTTCTTTTAAAGAAAATTTAATTTAATGCAATTCTTATTCAGAAGTGAACCTTATAAAATAATTCAAAATAATAAATAAAAATAAAAATTATGTAATTTTTTTTTTTCTTTTTATAAAATACCTGTTCACATTATTTATTTATAACAAAAAAGATAAGTTTTGATTTTTTTTTATTATTTGCTTCTAAATTTTGATTTCTCTTTTTAAAAGGACGTCAGAAACCTTGGACATCTAGGCCTCCATTGTAAATGTTTGTGAAATTAAAAATGTTGGCTAAACAATTTAATACAGTATAAAGCATAAACTTAATAACACCTAATGATACTTTTTATTATTGATTTATCAATAAACACACTTGTAATTTTTTTTTTTTTTTTTTAATTCTTGTGTTTTAGAATAATAGAAGATTTAGGTAAATAAAAATAGAAAAATCCAGAAAGTAAAATAATGTTTAAGTATACATTACTGACCAAATCCCAACAAGACATTAGCCTTTACATACTGATGCCTGATTTTGATAGTTCTTGATACTTTTAACCATCTCTAACCACCTCAAAACATCTTGAACCCATCTAACTATCTCTAACCACCTCGAAACATCTTGAACCCATCTAACTATCTCTAACCACCTCCAAACATCTCTAACCACCTCTAACAATCTTGAACCACCTCTTACTATCTCAAACCACCTCTAACTATCTCTAACCACCTCCAAACATCTCTAACCACCTCTAACAATCTCAAACATATTTAACCACCTCCAAACATCTCTAACCACCTCCAAACATCTCTAACCACCTCAAAATATCTCTAACCCTCTCCAAACACCTCGAAACATCTCTAACCACCTCAAAATATCTCTTAACCATCTCCAAACACCTCGAAACATCTTTAACCACCTCTAATAATCTCAAACATCTCTATACACTCTTCCTGGTTTTAAATCAACTTAGAGATACTCATGAATTTTTCGTCTCATCTTTTGACACCTCCAAACTAAGAACAACTTAAAAAGTCATATGCAAGTAGTAAACATTTGATAAGTTTATTGACAAACCATTAAAAAAAAAAAACAAATAAATAGTACAGACAGCTTTTAATCAGTTTAATTATTAATCGATTAGCCCAACTGATAAAAAACTACAATTTGAAAGTCTTTTTAAAAACTCTCTTAGAAGAACTTCTTTTATCAGTCCACTCACGATTATCAACTAAATTGTTAAAAGCTGATCAGTATAAATATCAGTTATTCTGGTTTATTTTTCAATAAATTCATCAATTTGAATTTTCAATTAGTGATAAACATATCTGACTTATCTGAGATTTGAACCCTGGCCAGATATATTGGTGTTAATACCTCCGTATTAGTCGTGGGCAAGTAAACTCACCAATTGACAATCCCAATTCATTTTACATCCTTAAAACCATTAAAAAAAATGACTAATATACACTGTATAACACAATTTACGCTGAACCTTTTTCAAATTAATAAACATATTTTGTTTATTGTTGATTCATTAATTGTTATTATGGATGAAGGTGGTTGTAGGGTTCAAAAAAAACCTAATAATCCTATTCCACGTATATATACACATCCTCATGGTTAGGAATCATTCCCCTCCACACATCTCTTTTCTAAATTCTCTTTCTAAATTCACCTTTAAAAATTATCCAAGCTTCATTTGCCGTATTTCACAGCTTTTATTAGCAGTAAATAATTTGTATTTTTTAAAAATCAAAATAACTAACGGAGCACATAATACCTTTAACTTAATTTCTTTAAAGTTCTCTTAATCTTCATAACGTGTATTTTTTAAAATAAAGTAATATTTTATTTTTATTTTATTATATATATATATATATATATATATATATATATATATATATATATATATATATATATATATATATATATTATATAAAAAATATAAATAATACAGTGAACAGGTTTATCTTATTTGTTTTTTTCTACATCATTCTTATATACAAATAAATTGTTTTTATATACTCTGTGTATAATATATATATTTAAATTAAATATTTCCATTTTCAAAAGTACATTAAGTAATAATTAATTATTTTAATTAAATTTAAAAAAAAATATAATGAGCAATACAATATCTTGAATTCTACTTTAAGCTTTATTATTTATACTATTTTTTCTTTTTACATGTTTTTTGTTTTTTAAATTATTTATTTTATTAAATCTAATTAAATTTATGTTGTTTTTTTTAACTCATAATTAATATATTTATTTTATAAATACAATGTTCGTGTTTTTATTTATTATTTTTTTAATTGTTTTTTTTTTTTTATTTAAAATTTAATTATTTTTCTATAATATTTTGTATCGGTCAAAAAATCACAGTATCACATAATTAATTGATAAAGATATATATATATATATATATATATATATATATATATATATATATATATATATATATATATATATATATATATATATATATAAAACTAGTACATAAAAAACACCATAATCCCCTCTACAATTGACCAACTATGCCATAATGTTTTATTAAAATAATAAATATATTAAATTAGTTAAAATATATATATAAATCAATAATACAGCCATTTTATGGCTTAACATATGAAATTATTAATAACATAATTTTAAAAATGTGTCATATTTAAATTTAGTTTCTTTTTAGGAAAATGAATTAGAAAAATTAGAAACTTATTCATTTTATTTTATCATTTAGTAATTTAATATATATATATATATATATATATATATATATATATATATATATATATATATATATATATGGAGGGATTAGGATTAAATTGGATCAAGCCCATTTTTTTCTGTATTGAGCTACGTATATGTCTTAGCAGAAGTAAAATTGAACATTTTTACAACCCATAAATGAACAAAATCCTTATAGAACAAGTATGGAGGTTCTATAATCTGAAAAAATCCCATAAATATCAAAAACATAGATAACAATATCCTAAATTTTGTCCTAAAATTAAAAAAAATATTATTTCAATGATAAGATAACAAAAAAATGTTATAATTATTATTCATTAATGTGATGTTCTTTTTGAAAAAAAAATTAAGGTGATATTTATAAAACACATCGCAATATAATAATAAAAAAAACAAAAACATTTATTCCGTATTTTACAAACAAACTAATCATTATATTTAAAACTGGCATGAAAATTGAAATACACTAATAGATAATATATTAATCAGAGGAAAAAAAAATAAAAAAAATGGGCTTAAACAGTGAAAAATCATACTAATATAGTCAAACAAAGATTAATAAATTATCATGCTAGATATAAAAAAATAAAATAAAATCAGTGTTGCAAAAAACTAAAAAAAAAGTAAAATATAACTATAAAAAAAACCTAATTAGTACTTGGACTAGACCATTTATTTGGGATTTACCAACTTAGATACATGAGAGTGGGTTTTACAAATAATAAGCCAGATAAAAGAGAGAACAATATTTTTTTTTAATAAGTTGTGTTGTTGAATTAATAATGTTTTTAGATATTATAAACTTTAATATATTTATATAATTTACAATTAAAATCTCTAATTAATAATAATATTTTAAAAGTAAAACAAACAAAAAAATATTTTTTTTTTTATAATTTGATATATAGTTTTATTAATAATTTATACACATTATTATTGTTTTTAAATTATTTATATTATTCTAATTAAATAATTAATTGCACTTAGTATTGCTGTAATAACACAAAGTTCCAAAATACCCTAAACTAATTTATAAAAATGATCAAAAAACAAAAATAAGTAATTTTAAACTACGTACCTATAAATATATACAAAAAAATATCATTATATTGTTTATTTTTCTTATTTTAAATATAAATTTAATCTTTTAATTTTATTTTAAGATTGTATAAAATGTAAATTGTTAAAGGAAATATATATTATATATGGACTTCCATTGTTAATAATTGGTTCAGGAGTTAATTACCCTAATTTGGATGATATGTACCTTGTTAAATTTATTTTTAAAATCTTCTGATGAATACAAATGAATTAAGTATATTTATTACATAATAATATCAAAATATAAAAAAGGCACTTTTGTGATACCCATGATTTGTCAATTTATATGTTTAAAAAAAATAAAGAATTTATTGAACACGAACAAATATCAAAGAATAAAATTTGATCCAGGTTAATTGACCAACTTTTTTAATAAGGCTCATTTTTACACCAAATTTAATTCGGCCATCTATTGAGTGAATAAAATTTAGTTCACTTTTTTACCTAAGAAGAGGTTTTAAATTGATCAGTAATATATAAATGCTATATTGTCATAATTATAAATTGACACTTCTAAATTGGTTCCAATTTTGTATTTAAGAAAATGAATATTTATTCACTAAACTGTCCTGCTTAGCCACAAAAAAAAGAATTATAAAACAAAAAAATTTCTTAAGGATATAAATTTTTTGGGCAAAAGTTAACGTAATACTATCTAGATCTTTCAGAGGGGATTTTGAGTGCAGATATTTTATTTAATTCCATTACAGGAATTATTCTTAAAAGTGTCTTGCTCATGATGAACGCAATTTGCAAATTTATCATGAACAAACTCCCTTGAGAATGATTCCAGTAATGGAATCATAAATAAAATTCTCGAATGAAAGACGCATTTTAATTTTCACGATGCAAAAACAGGGGAAAAAAGTGCATCTTATATCCGGAGCAATATGTTGTATTTACTCCGTTGGATATACATATAGGGCTAGTGATAGTAGTAAAATAGTTGGAACCTAGAAATTAGGCCCTAACTTGGTGCCATGTTTACTATTCCCATAGTATAAAAAGTGGCAGCCACTTGGCACATGATAAAGCTGTACAATGTACCACTTAAGCGAATGTAGTTATCCAATAAAATTGAAGGAAATCTGGAGTGCTTTCTTCAGCTAATTTTGAGTGGATAATAGAGCCATAAAACTTTTGAGCAAAGAGTAAACATAAACCATATCATGGTCTTAAATTTTGTTCATAAAGAAACACACACTTATGCGGATTTTTTTGGCTAAGCAGAGCAGTATAACTGTGATAGTAGTATAATATAGTTAAAAATAATAAAATAAAAATATTTGCTACATTTACCAAAATTAAACTATCCATGGTTTTACCCAGTGAGAATATTTTTAGAGGAATATTATTTAATAATAATAAAAAAAAACTAGAGAGCAAAATAGTGTTAAATTAATAAAAAAATTATAAAAACTGACCTCAAATATATTTATATATGAAATGAATCTAATTTTATGAGGTTAGTTTTAATTAATTAACTTAATTAAATAGAGGGGATTTTAAGTGATTTTATTTTTTTCTCTAAATAAAAAAAAAATAAAAGAAATACATATATATATTTTTTATTTATTAAAAAAAATAAATATATATTTCTTAGTTTCTTAATTTTATTATTTTTTAGCGAAGAAAGGCACCATATTCTTTATTTTGTTTTTAAACTTGAACTGGGCATTTTGAAGTTGTTAAACCCTTGTACATACATAGGTTGTTTTTTATATAAAAATCAAGTGTTTATCCGCGCTTGAATTTAAGCACAGCTAAGGATATGGAGAGGAAGAGTACGATCCAGATGATGGTTGAAATGAAGCCCATGTAGACGTCAGGCTCTACGAGGGACCATCCTCTCGTTAACATGCTTCGTAGAGATGTCGTGGCCATGGTCAGCGGTAGACATGCGCTTATGTACCTCAGCACCAAAGGCATACCTTCTACAGGCCAGATCACACCTAAACAACAACAAAAAACATTCTTTATCTACTCACGGCAGCAAAATTAGGCATTGTTGTACTGTTTTCAATCTGCAAAATGTAATTTTTCTTGATTCTTTTGTAACAAGTCAAAAAAAAAACACGCAGCAAAATATCAAAGTGTCAGCAAAATAACAAACAGGCTGCCAAATTTTAAGTAAAAGTTACTACATCTCAGGTTATGAGCTCTCCCACATTGTTAATCTTTGTATATTTAAGCGTATTATTCTGCTAAATATTTATATATTTTTTTAAAATACCTTTAAAAATTATAATAATAAAACTAATATTATTATTTTACAGTGATTATTTTTAAAAAATCGCTAAAAATTGAGATAAAAAACAGATGTTAATAAAAAAAAGCGGCAACACTGATTGTTTTGTTTTAACTTTCGAGTCATTACACTTACTCAAACTTTCGAGTCATCAATTCGATTTTTACAACTTTCATTGCTTTAAATCTTTTATCTATAAAAAAAAAATAATTTAATAGTTTTCTGTTATTATTTTGATAAATTTGTTAATTAGGTTTTTGAAGTTTAAATAAAAATATGGATGATAATGTTGTGCAAGACGTTGAAGACTTGTTTGCAGTAGAAATCCTAGGTCAATAGTTCTGGGGGGGCTAAAGCCCCCCATGTCTTGTGGGTTTAGTATACATTTTAATGTACCAGGAAGCAACACATTTGTATATTATATGTTGTTACAGTCTTTTCCGGTGGCTATCCTATGCAGTCGCGTATCCGGCGGCAAAGTCTGGGGGGGGGGGGGGGGGGGTATTCGTGTACAACTAATAAACAAAAAATATCTCCGCGGCCAAGTAACAAAACTGTGTTTAGAACGGATTCGTTAGAAATGTTATGCTGATGCTTACTGCAGTACAATATCTTACTGTAAGTCATGGGCGTCGTCTGCAGTTAAGTAATGAGGGGGGGGGGGGGGGGGTCTGGGGGTACATTCCTAGGAAATTTTTGAAATATGACCCCTCAAAACAGCACTTTTATGCATTTCTGAGGTGAAATTGATAATTTGATCATTTTAATCCTGGGGGGGCTAATTTGGTTTCTGGGGGGGCTCGAGCCCCCTCAGCCCCCCCTAGGATCGCCACTGCTTGTTTGATAACACGCCACCCGAAATTGCAAATATTGCAACATCATACAAGGAAAGTTTATTGCCCTCTAAATCAGGTACTAAAATCTTTAGTGTAATTTTTCTGCCGTTAGTAGATAAAATATTGTATGTAACTATGCAGCAAAGGAAACATTCCTGACTCGTTTAAAGATTACCTGCTTCGGTTACACCTCAGCAGGTAATTAACATTTTCCTGCCTCGGCTTCCCCTCGTCAGTCAAAAAGTAATTTTCCTGACTCGGCTTCGCCTCGTCTGTAAGATAGTAAATTTCCTGCCTCGGCTTCGCCTCAGCAGTAAATTTGTTTAGCCTATCCTCGCCTTCGGCTCGGAACTAAAACTTAAAAAACTTGTCAGATAAATTCCATTTTGCTGCCCAGTGACATAAATAACTATTGTAGAATGCATTCCTATATTTTATTCAGTACAGTAACACCACGGAGTTACATAATAGGTGGGACAGCAAAGTATTACGTAAGTTGAACATCATGTAAGTCGTGGTATGCACTTAAAGATACACTTAGACACTCTTGTTGTATTCACATTGACAGTCTGCACAGTGCATCTTCTTATCTAATTTTGAAGTAAGTGTAATTCTAAGTAATCATTAGAAAAGAAAGGTTTCAAGGTACAGAATTGACCCTCTTATCACTTTTAGCAGTAGTTTTGGGTGTTACGTAACACCGAATTTACATAAGTCGGGGTATTACTGAATAAGAAAATTGCCAATAATTGATGCAGTTTGTGAATCATTCGTCTCTCCTGGCCAGACAATAAATGGGAATTTTTATTTGAAGAAATGTGATTTAAAATAGGTCAAACAGGGAATGATATTGATGCTTCAATACATCCTAGCAATATTTTGACCTTCTCTTAGGTCATCTTCAAGCCTCATGCAGTTACGTATTAAAATCAATAAACAATTTCATGTCAAATTCAAAGAACCTCCCAACTTCAGTCACTATCATTACTTACCTCCTTGGTTATTTGTCATCGAAATGATTCTATTTAATTTTAAAAAAAATGTATTTAAAAACTTAAAATTATCCTCCCCTTCCATATCTTTATAAAAATAAACAAAAATAATAACCAAACATACAAATAATTTAATTAACAAAATAAAAAACGGAAAAACATGTCTGTTACCAGTCTATTTCTATGACAGGCTAAACCACATTTCTTTAATTAAATAAAAAAGAGATCTCTGTAGTCAGAAGTGAGGAATTTTTAAATCAAAGTTCTAATACGCCTCCATGCCTACTTAGCCTGAGAGGGGTGATGGATCCTCCATCAAGATAATGCCTATTCGCACACGTCATTAGTTGTGCCAAAGTTTTTGGCTCGGGGGTCAATCACGAACCACTTACCAACCATCTTACTCTCTTAATTTTACACTGTGTGACTTCTTTCTGTTCCTTAAGTGCAAAATTTGCTCCACGGTAGGCATTTGAAGAAGGTAGAGACCATCAAAACAGCATCGAAGAGGCTGCAAATGGATCTTACTTCGGAGGACTTCCATGAATGCTTTCAACAGTAGAAATGAAGGTGGCAATGCTATGGCATTCAGAGGAGAGTACTTTAAAGGGTATCATATTGAGTTGACCTGATTAATTGTCAAATAAAAATTATAATTAACTTTGATACATTTTTTTTGGGACTGCGCAGGTATATCAAAAGTTACTGAATTGGCCCTAAAGTTACTTATCAGGGTTAATAATTATTTAGCATGAGCTACCAGGGATAACCCTCTGACAGCTCCAACAAGGTACTGCTCGCAATAAAGAATGACAAGCATGCCTCAAATGGCCACGTAGTGCATCTTTTTTTGTTCTCTAATCTAAATAATATTGTCTATATTTACCGCTGAGAAGGAGAGTCGGGTAGAAACTTCCGAGGGCTAACTGAATAGCATTCCTCTCTAGCTCGCATATTGCTGAGATCACAAAACCTTAAAAAAAAAAAAAAAAAAAAACAATAAATAAATAAAATAAACATGTTGCCATCCAGAAAAAAACCTTGAAAACTATAATCGGCTTTTCAAAATATGACCAAGTTCTTGAAAACACCCAATTGAAAAAAATATTTTTACAAATAACTTTTTTTGGTTGATTCCAATAATTCATTCATCGTACAAAAATATCAAAAGGTCCTAAAATGAAGTCGATTTGAAACCATTAGATAAAAACATATCTATGGCTTTTGTTTCTTATATTCTTTTATCAATTTCTTTTTTTCCGCAGGTAGACTCATAATAAACAGCTTGGTTTTCCGGTGAAATCTATGTCTCAAAGGGGTCAAAGTCCTTGGTTTCGCTTCCACTACTGGAAGCATCTTTAGGGGTGTGTAGCATCGTGATGTTTACTTGATGCAAACCGTATGTCTTGTTGTTGCTTCAAGTAAACATCACGATGCACTACACCCCCTTTCGCGGCTAAAACCCCTTCGTAATTTCACTGGAAAACCAAACTGTTTATATTTAACCTAGTTCATCACAAGGTCGAAACACCAAAAGTCTGGTCCTACAAAGTATTGTACCTTCTGTTACATATAAACACATGACTCTATAGAGATTGTATTAGGACACGTGCAGTTTTATGTTCCCCTGGGTAACCTGACACATTGACCGTACAAACATAACCTTTTTTCACAGCCATCATAATTATCACGTGTCAAAATCAGCTGTTATCTAACAACGATAAAACTGTATCTAAATATTTTCAAATACCAACACAAACAGGCATGTAATCAGTCATCTGTTAAAAACAGTAACCATATTATATAATCATATATTAGATAAACATAGCTTATATCATATAAACATGGCTGATATTAGATTATTTCTTATGTCCTCTCTTATTCCTTTAACTAAACTGTTACCATTGTTAAATTACTTAATACTTCCATAAGCTTTACCTAGAAAATATTTTGCTTATATCTGCATACAATATGTGAGGAGCTTAGTATCAAAGACGGACAAGAGCACATTTCAAAATTTTACAGGAGAGCCGAAAAACTGTAGCTCAAATTCTACAGGTGCTAGAGCAATGATTTTCTTTTTGTAGATTCTTAATAGACTCAAAACTAGTTAGAAGTACTGAAAACGTGAATTTCTTTGATATTTTAGCTGCTAAATGGAGTTAAAAAGTGGAGTTGTCCGCTTTTGAAACAAAAACAAGGTTTTGTCCGTTTTTGAAGCAAAAAGATGTTGAAAATAATGGTTACAATAATAATATTGGAGAAATATTATTTTTTCACGTTTTTCAGAGTTCTTGGGGGGTAGTGCCCCCAAATTTAGAGCTAAAATTGATTTCTCGATTTCCCCTCGGGGTATCATTTTTCTAAACATGTAGACAAAATGGTAGGAGAGGTATTCAGATGCTAAAGCCCGCAGTGCATCAAAGGACCGAGTTAGTAAAATTGGCTGTTTCGGTTATGTCCACTTTTGAAGCAAAACGTGTGTTGACTTGTCCGTATTTGAAACAAAACTACAAATATTATTGCATTTTTTACCCCTTTTCTGGTCGTTTTTGATGCAAATGGATAGCAGAATCTGTTGCACCAGCCAAAAATCTATAAGAAAATATCGATAACTGAAATTTGGAAAAAATGTCGAATGTCCGTCTTTGATACTAGGCTCCTCATGTATATAATTGACTAAAAAAATTACATATAATAAAATATAATCTTAAAAACAAAACTTGATATAAGTTCAGTATATTTACCGAAGCACATGCCGCAAAGTCCCTGAAGTATGGTGAGTATGATAACGAGAAATATATCTCCCTTACACTCGACTCCGAACACTAAGATCATGAAGATAAGTACAAGAGCAGTCTGTCCGCACATCACCACAAACTGAGTTATCACATGCGAGAACAGGATCTCAAGTGGAGTAACACCTGCGCACAACAAACAAATAATTAAACACACAATCAACCATTTAAGCCAGGTTCACTTGGTCAAAATATACTTGGAAGTCAGCTATGACTCTACCTGTACGCTACTTGGATCATATAAACAGGGTATCCAAGTCAACTTGGACATCCAAGTTGACTTGAACACCTCCAACTTTTTTTGACCAAAGTAGACTTTGATGAAAACAAAAAAGGTGCCCACCTGACAAATTATGAGAATGAGCTGTCAAAAAATTACAAAGGCATGAAGTTGTGCTGGGTTTTGTTTACTAAAAGATTATTTTAAATCAAATTATAATTATCATTAACTACGGGAGACATACTGAGAAAAATAGACCCCAGCACTGGGAATTGAACCACAGGTCCTCCCATATAATCGTTACAGGGGCTCTGTAGTAGAGCACCTGTAACGGATTAATAGGAGAACCCGTGGTTCAAGTCCCGGTGCTGGGGTCTATTTTTCTCTGTATGTCTCCCCTAGTTATTGATAATTATAATTTGATTTAAAGTAAAATTTAATCTTTCTGTAGTATGAATACTACCTAAAACTTAAAAATTTGAATTTCTAGAAGGTTATTTCAAATCAAATTATAATTATCAATAACTACGGGAGATATACAGAGAAAAATAGACACCAGCACCGGGACTTGAACCACGGGCCTCCTATATATCTGTTACAGGGGTTCTTACCAACTGAGCTATACTGGAGAATGATATAGGAGGCCCGTGGTTCAACCCCAGTGGTAGTGTCTATTTTTCTCTGTATGTCTCCCGTAGTTAATGATAATTATAATTTGATTTAAAGTAAAATTTAACCTTTCCATAGTATAAATACTACCTAAAACTTAAAAAAAAATAGAAGGCTATTACATTACCACTGTTTTATAACTGAAAGTACAATTAATTAAGTACTTAATTAAATACAATTTAAGTTCTAGAGGGAAAAAAATTTCACACAATCTATCTTAACCTCTTTTTTATAGTGTATCAAAGTTCCACTATTTGGACCATGTCGTATACTTTGATTGTGTAAACCCCCCTTTATTGTAGCATTTGGAGTGCCTAGTATTCCATCAAGTACCTCTCCCTAGGAGGTGATAATATGGTGGTCAACAAGAATATATTAGGTTTGTTCAACCCTCTTATTTGTACAGTCCTTCACACCATCCCATGAATTGTTCGGTGCACTTACCTTGTTGTACTGTTATCAAATCTTTTATCAGGTCGGGACTGGATTTACGAATAATTATCACACATATTAAAACTATTGAGAAAACCCAATAGGATAGGGAAGCTTTCTGTTGACATGTCTGAAACACAACAACGCAAGTTGTACCAACCAGTACTTGGTTTTGGCTGAAGATCATTTGTACTGTAGGTTCACCCCCCTATCTACTTCCTTCAACATAACAACCTTCGTCTTCAGATGACTTTACTTTTAGAGTACTTCTTAAAGAAAAATATTTTGGGGGATAGACTGAACTAAATATACTAGAGGTCGACCAAGAAGTCATGAACACGGGAGAAACGGAAAGCTTAACTTCGTTTAAAATCGGAACTTCCGAGTAGTGCCGAAGTCAGTACAGTTGGGTGCTAAGACAATAACCATTCCTAGTTTGTATAGGCCCGTTTACACGGTGATAGTTGGCGCGATAGTTGCGGTCACGACAGCAACTATCGCATCGACTATCACCGTGTAGACTACGTGATAGATTTTGTCGCGATAGAACTATCTGCCATCACACTATCTCGTCTGACGAGATAGTTGAGTGTTCTATCACAGCAGTCAGAGTACTCACGCGGATGATATAAGAACTACCACGCTAGATACTAGACGCTGATTGGCTTATACTTTTTTATCAACTGATAACAGATTTAAAGGCACCAAATATGATAGATTGCTTCACATTAGATATCAGATTTTGTTTTTTTCGACAATATGAATATATTCTTTTGGCTGTGTGTGTATTATAATTTAACATTATAATATATTTAATGCTTTATTTCCGTATCCTAGTCAAAAATGTATTATATAGATGTAACATTGAGTGCACGACAACAAGTTTTGACGTATTTTAACTCTCACCGTGTAAACTGCACACCTCGGCGATAGTTGTATGACGTAGACTGACATGATAGTTCTATCGTGGAAGAACTATCACCGTGTAAACGGGCCTTATGACATGCACTATAACGTCAAATCTCACGAATAACAACAACAAAAAGGTTTCCAATCTGTTAGGTTTCCTGTTTTGTTTGTTTTTATACAGTACAAATTATAGTCACACCTGTCCTAAATACAAATAACTCAGAAATAAAGAGGAAGAAATAATAGATTATGAAAGAAGAAAATCTAATTTAAATTGAAAGAATATTATTATGAATAATAATATAAAGATATTATCGTACATTATTAGTGATTAGTGATTGCATAAAATATTAAAAAAATATAGAAGTTATCAAAAATAAAATTATTAATAACAAAAGAACAACACTGTGTTTTTTTGACCGTGGTCTATTATATCAAAAACTGACTGTACATGACGACACTTGTGCACTCCTCTCATTTCCATGACTTCTTGGTCGACCTCTAGTCCAGGAGATAGTGTGCAAAAAAGTGTCTATAATAAGTGTGATAGAGGACCACTTTGATTTGGAGTAATATTTGAATAAATAACCTATCAAGTTCTACTAAGTAGTAATTTGGTTGAGGTAGCGTATCTGGGGCATCATGTATAGAAATTAAAAAAACTGGCACATATATATATATATATATATATATATATATATATATATATATATATATATATATATATATATATATATATATATATATATATATATATATATATATATATATATATATATAATATATATATATATATATAATTAAAGTCTTTTCTGTATATTGATAAAAAAAATAAAAAATGCACCAATTATGGATTCTTCTACATTTCATAAGTTTTCTCTTAATATATTTTCCATATTCAGTCCTCTATTTTAAGGCACACCTATATACAGGTTGATTTTGCGAATCTTGGGCGTACGTATCTGTCGTAGATTAACTGGGCTTCGAAGTAGAGTATCTGGTTTTTCGAGAGAGTATGAAATGAAAAAGAATACATAAATAATGCAATTTATATCAATATACAGGAAACACTTTAATTATGTATGCATTATATTTGTTAGTTTTCGCATTTCTATACATGACGCCCCTGATACGCTACCTCAACCATTTTTCAAATACCTATTGCCAAGTTATGTCCCGCAGATGAACTTAGCCTACCACATATTCTTAAAAGGCACTAAAAGATTAACTTGTACACAAAATTCTAACTTGATGTTAGTCAGACACTTTTTTGCACGCTATCTCCTGGACTAACAAGGAACTATTATAAAAAAAAACAGTTCTCAAGAAACTAAACAATTTAATTATGGAAATAAAAGTGAAGTTAAAAAATCAGAAAGGAAAAGGAAATTGTGTATTTACCTGCAACCCAACTCCTGTCTAAGAGTCCTTCCATCCTTTCAATGATGAGGGCTGATGATGTCAGAGCCACGGCCAAGAAGAAAACAATCCTGCACACAAAGTCAAATCTTGTTACAACTTTTTTATTTATTTTTTTATTCCGGGGGGGCTATTACACCTGAAGACGCAGGCCACTTAGGTGGGCCCATTGAACAAACTGGGGTTAGGGAACAAAATCTTCACACTCGTATGAAGATATGGTCGTTAACCATGACTCCCCTCCTGTTTGTAATACAACCAGGAGTGTCATCATCATGGTTTCCAGGCCGAAACCTGGAGGCGCCACTTTTTCGAGGAGCTTCCCATTTGTTTAAACAATGCTGGGTAGACATTGAGCGGGGTGCCTGGTCCGGGAATCGAACCCAGAGCGGCGGTCACCTTCAGGCTCGATGCTGCTTAATTGGCGTTATCGCACAGCAGCGCTCTAGCCTCCAAGCCACCTAGGCCCCTCTTTTTAGAACTTAGTAACATATTAGGTACTATAAGTCCAGAGTACACGTGAGGACTTAGTACCTTCAAGTTCAGCAGCTTGTGACAGGATACAACAATATGTAGAAGCATTCCTGTCATGTCAGACGCACAAGACTGACGTGGAAATGACAAATGGTCAAATTTTAATTCAGCGGATTTTAAACTAAGAAGATAGTGGAAGAAATTTAGTATGCTAAGAAGACCCAATACATACAATGCTTAAGGCAGGATCGTAGATAAAGTACGGTACGCAACTTGTGCGAAAACAGCATTTTGCATTGCTCGTGTGGTTTTACTACCCTCGATGTCGCTCGGGTGCAAACTCCACACACTCGCATGCAAAATGCTACTTTCCGCACTCGACGCGTAATGTACTATTTCACTTATCCATTAAAACATACGATATAAATTTGTATGAGATATAAAAAATTAGGATGAAATGATACTTACGTTAGAATGACACCGGGAGCAACGAAATCAGTGAAGCTCGGCTCATTGCTTCCATAAATAGGTTCTTTAAACTAAACAAAACAAAAATAAAATCAATTATTTGTTTCAAATATAAATTGTCTATATTGTAAAATAGTCGTTAACATATCAGGGGAGTATACCGAATTTCACCGAAATTGGCCCAGTAGTTCAGGCATTACATAGCTGCACTGACTACCATCAGCTTTTTGGACTGAGGAAACATCATTAAAATTGATGAATTTACATTATATAAAAATTGAAAAACATTTATTTTTTCCCATCGGAATTTTTATATACACTACATAAGTAGATGAGAAAGTAAAAACTGATACAAAAAATACACCAAAATCTGAATTTCCGGAAAAATTGGATTGACAAGTTTTTAATCAAAATTCAGATATGGGTTTGAAGGGACACATAAAGTAAAAGTATAAGGGATCAGACCTTCTTAAATATGAAATTGTAAAATAAATAAGAAATTGAACATTTGAAGTACCTGAATAGGAATGTCGGCAAGTTTAGGGTTATTTCCACAGCTAACAAGAAGTTCCTGGGCAAAGTCCCTGTAGGCTACTTGCAAGTCCCGATTCAACATCAAACCTATCTGCTGGTCTGAAAAGTTCATATACAAATAATAGTTAAGTTTACACAAATAAAGTTCTTATATAGGTATACCAGATTATAATAATTATAATTAGGAAAATTGTAAATTCATTTTAACAAGTAATGTTGAAGAAGTATACTAACTATTTTAGTAGTTTTATTATAAATAATCGGGCAATTATTGTGGCACATAGCTTTCTCGTATCCCATTATCAGGCAAATAGTGACATAGTGATACTACTGAGAATGGAAAGGGTAGTTTTTTTGGACCTTTTTCAATTCCCAGTGGGGTAATATTTATTTTTTTATTCAACATTAAGTGTGCGCAGAAGATTGAAATTTATTATGGGATTATCTTTGGGCCACTTTCAACAGACCTTCAACATTTCTTCAATTTCGTACGAGCACTTTTAAAGATTTATTTAGGAGTAAAAAATTAAAATTTGAGGGCATGCAAAGGAGAAAATAATGGACACAGAAGGTTTAATTTTATTATGGAACCAACTGTGGGCTAATTATGATCTAACATCCAAATTTAATTAAAATTGGATAGGTAGGGGAAAGTAGGGTAAAACAGGGTACGCGGGTCAAACCGGGTGCCTCAATTTTTTCTAAACTAGTGCTGCTATATCTATCTAGTGATGCAGTCAACTCAGTCCTGGATGCCTTTCAGTTGGTTTGTGATAGCTAATGAAAGTCGAAACATCATTTGTTTTATTCAGCACGTATTTCAACTTTTTTTGTTCTTTTTACAAGAATTTGTTTGTGTTGTTAGCAAAGAGCCCTTACATTTAATACGTGGTTATTAAACCTCTTTAATATGTAGTTTATATATAATAATTAGACACCAGTGTGAGATTTTTGCAATCACCTGTTGATGAATGACAGCTATTTGTTTTTTAAAACATCCCTTGGGGTAATATCAGGTACCAATAGGAAGGGCAAAACCGGGTAGTACCCGATATTACCCCTATATTATATTTTTATGGTGAATAACAACTGTTTTGTTTATTATAATCCTTTCAAATAGTTTTTTTGACAATCAATAAATGATATCGTTTGTAGTGAACTTTATTCTGACTGTGCTTCTGGGGAAGAGTGGATAAGGTGTAACGAGTTCAACCTCTGGGCTCATGAGCAATGTAGCGCTTATGAGGGAGAGAGAGGATTTGTTTGTGACTTCTGTGAAAATGTCACTTCAGACTTCAGACTAATGTTTCAACATGATAGATTTTTATAAATAATAAATAAATTGGCCATAGCAGTAAAAAATTATTGACTTTCTTGAGTACCCGGTTTTACCCTACCATTCATCAAAATTCTGATTTTGACTAAATCCACAAAATTTATTCTCAGAACCTTGTAAGTAAATTAATATTGGCAAAATCGGTTAAATTTTGGTAGTCCAAATGTGTCTAAAGAAAATAATTAGTAAATGATTTTTTTTTTCGTTGCCCAGGAGTTCATAAATGGGGAAAACAGTTATGGTACCCGGTTTTACCCTACTTTCCCCTAGTTGTTAAGATATGATAGTTTGTAAACAAAAAATTGACCAATAGATTAACAAAGGACCAAAAATTCTTCTTTGATATCTAAAACAGATTTCTACAGAGAGATTTTTAAATTAGGCAACATTAAAATATTGTAGTTCTTCAGAACAGAATTCATCCGTTACCTTCGGTAAACTCGGAAGCATAAGAAAGTGTAATATATTATAATAAACATTTCTAAGATAATCAAAAGTGTAAGTTAACATGTAAAAATAAAAAATCAAACAGCAAATAATAAAATGCATTAAAAAAAAGCATAAAAATGCATGCAATATCAATGTATGAAAACAAACCAACAGGCAAACTTGCACATAGGATCTAGCTATAGATATTGTTAAATATAGGAATAGCCATAGATTGTGTTACATTTAGTAATAGCTTTTAGAAACTGATATAATACATCCTAATGTCAATAAATAGATAGCTTAAGTTTACGAATGTTTACGGATAAAGTTAAATTAGGGAATAACTATACTGCCATGAAAGAGTTTTGAGATATTTGACTTAGTCTGTCATGATGAAAATAGTTAATACAAAAATCCAATTTTCTCGAATTTAAGGACGGGTTTTAGACTAACTTAAATTTAGGAATATCATTAGGTAGAGTTAAATTTGGGAAGGCTCTAAATACTGAGAAACATACCAATACCAATAGATAGTTTTAAATAAATAAATATTCATAGATGTTTAAAAGGTTCATAGGTAGTTAAATTTAGAAATATCATTAAAAGGTAGAATTCAATTAAAAAAAAGCTGTAGATGGTGTTAAATTTAAGGAATAGCAATAGATAGAGTTAAATTTAGGAAAAGCTATAGATTGTGTAAATTTAGGAATAGCAAAAGATATAGATTGTGTTAAATTTAGGAATAGCAAAAGATATAGATTGTGTTAAATTTAGGAATAGCAAAAGATATAGATTGTGTTAAATTTAGGAATAGCAAAAGATATAGATTGTGTTAAATTTAGGAATAGCAAAAGATATAGATTGTGTTAAATTAAGGAATAGCAAAAGATATAGATTGTCTTATATTTAGGAATAGCAAAAGATATAGATTGTGTTAAATTTAGGAATAGCAAAAGATATAGTTAAATTTAAGAACAGCTAGAGACAGAGTTAAATTTAGGAGTAGGTATATATAGACAGTTATTTAGAGATAGTTAGGTAAAAGATTGTGTGTTAGTCTTGTTACAAAATATATTTTATCTACGACTTGCATTGTAAGTAGACTTTACATTGCTAATAACAGGGCGGGAAGTGTTACTTCCCTCCCATGGGAGTGAAAAAACAATCATACCAACTTAAAAGGTATTTGTTTAGGTATTTTTTAAGTATTATGTTGGTAGTAAAGTTTTTCAGCTGTTTAGCAAATTTTTTGGAAGGTTACTTTAGGTTATCATACAAAGTCTTTAAATTAAAAACAAACTATTGAAGAAGTTTGTTTTTTTAAATATAAAGAAACTTTTTTGTCTTCTCATACTTACAAGTCTAATTTTAATTTGTAGGTAAAACTTTTATACCTACAACTACAAACTTAATAGCTATTAGTCATGGTGCACTAGTCGTAGATAAAATTTAATACGCAACATGGATCGAAGTATTTCTGCTCTCGGGATTATCTCCCTCAGCTATGCCTCGGGAGAAACCTTAACCTCAAGCAGGAAAACATACTTCTCTCCCTTGTTGCGTAAATAACTATTGTTAATTAGTTCTCCGAGAGAAGATTAAGACATAATACATATCTTTTTAAAAATAAAATATTTAAACCAAAATACTGACTGGACATATCGAGCCAAACTCTCATTTCCGATTGATCGAGTGTTTCATCGTCCGAATCCCTTCCGAGAGCCATCCTTGCGACGAGAGCATCGGTGAAATTATCCGTGAAGTAGATAGCTCCCCATGCATCGCCCATCTTCACCGCATCTATAGCTTCCTCCGGCGTCTCGTAGAAATCCTGATCATATTCCCCAACGTGCAAAGCAAAATCGTACATGGTATAAAGTGCGGTAAAATCATACAACAACATAGCATCGACAAACACAAATTTCATTTAAATTAAAATATAAAAAAAAAAAATCCCTGATAAGCTTTTCTCTTTTTTTTAAAAAAAATATAAAATGATGATGATAAACAAAATGGACAAAAATTGCACAAAAAACAGAAATCTAATTATTAAGAACCTTAATCAACCTTCATTTGTTTTGGAATCAGTTTCTGGAAAAGCATGATCTTAGAGAATATCAAGTTAACTTTAAACGCTAACCTTATTTTTTCGGCACTTAACACTAACCTATGTATTTTTTACATACACGCAGTAGTTATCACGAATCTAAGTTAAAATTTAGCAAAAATTTTTATTTTTATTTAATATTTATATTTGTTTGGTGTTTATTACTTATGTGTTTATCATGTTCATTTATTAATTTATTACATTTTTAATATTTTTTTATTATTTTTATTTTGTAATTATTATTTTGTTATTATTTTATTTTTTTATTGATTATGAGTTTATTTATTATTTTTTGTGTTTATTTATTATTTTTTGTGTTCATTTATTACTATTTGTGTTTATTTATTATATTTATTAGTGGAAATTTATATCTCTTTAAGACTAACTATACGTAATGTTTACGTGGTGACTTAATGAAAAATAATTGTCAAACCTCACTAATGCTTCGGGTGAGACTGAAGTGAGTATGTACTACAACGAGAAGGTCTAGACGAAGCACTGCTAAAGAGTGGACATTGTGTGGTTTACAGTTTTTCTGTGATTCACATTTAACTAAAACCGTACGTAATTTTTACTTACAGTTAGCGTTTAAGGGTTAAAGGACTTTGGTTCGGGTCAAGAACAGTGGTGTAGCTAGGGCATTGGGGCCCCCCGCTAAAACTATTTGGGGGGCCCCTTGCCAAACAAAATTGATGAGCAAAAAAAACCTCTTGCATTTAGAACTGTGGGCCCCCTCGTCGTTGATTTGCCCCCCCCCCCCCCCCCCCGCAATGCGGGCCCACAGTTTGGTCAAGTGGCACTATACCTAAGATAACAAACCAATTTTTTTGAAGACGCGGATATCTGAGTCTAACATTATAGACTCTTTAGGTATCTTAAATAATGATATATGTATATGGATAATTATCATTTAATTATATTTGGCTATTTGTTTATTTCTCTTTAAAAAAGCTTTTAAGTCTTTTACTTTACTTTAGTTTTAAGTTATTAAATAATATACAGTAGAACCTCGATAAGAAGTGTCTCAAGGGGATTAGGGAAACAGTCATGTTATCGAGGTGCTCTTTTTGTTGAGGGTCGTGTTATCAAGGTTATTTTGGCTTTCAGTCGTGTTATAGAGGTTAATGGGCGGGGTTTTCAAGTCTAGACTTGTTCAAGGTCGACCCATTCCTGTATAGAGACGCGTTACAGAGGTTGACTTCTCAAAACAACTTGTTATAGAGGTTCTGAGTTACGTTGGAAATTGGAAAAAATCCGTGTTATAGAGGTTGTTTGAAATGAAATACCCACATGCATAAATTGTTTTTAAAATGCACCAAAATTAAAAATATGAAAACCCATGTTGAATAAAATTAATAATTTTTTTCTTCTAATGAGGCAACACTGTAAGTCAGTCAAACTAATGCCCCAAATTACATTACTTTGCTCAATTATGTAAATAAACAAAATCAAAAAATAAGAATATTTTAAACTTTTAAATCAAGCCTAAAAATCTTCATTTAGAAATTTAAGAAATTTTAAATTTAGATGCTAAAGTGATAAAAAAAAGTAACACTGATTACAACAAAAGTGAAAACAAATAAGTTAAAATATCGACTACAAAAATAAAATAATAATCTTAATTTATAAATAAATTTGTGGAGATAAGAAAATAAAAAAGCAACACTGTAACATTCAAACAATAAATAATCTTCTTAAAAGAAAGAAAAATAAGCAACTAAATAACTATAAGTATACAAAATTGAGTTTAAACTGAACTGATAAATCAAACAAAAAACATTAAAGAGTGAATCTTCATTTAGAAATGTGAAAACTAATAAAAAATATTCGTAATGTAAATTACAGTTGTGACTTCTCTTAGTACTCCTAAATCATGCAAACCAAAAATTCTAAAAGGCGAATAAAAAAAAAAAAATAAATAACTGGAACACTGAAGACAAAACAAATGATTGTATCTAAACCAAAAAGATACACATGCGGGAATTGTATAATAAAGCCGTTTGTTTATGTTTTTGCGACAACTCTGTAAACTCACTGGACATATCGAGCCAAACTTTGACTTCAGATGCATTGAGTGTTTCCGCGTCTGCATCAGTGCCTAGGATTACACGAGCCGTCAGTTCACGAGAATAATTCCGACCGAAGTAAAGTGCAGCCCAAGATCGCCCGTCTTTCACAGATTCTATCGCAGAGTCCAAGTCCTCGTAATGAGTCTGTTTTTATGTTGAGAACAAAAAGTAATGATAAGTTAAAGTTGATGATGAAATTAGAATAATCATTACCTGGTTTTTATCAGTGTCTAATTCAGGTTAAATATTTTGTAAACTTCTAGATAGGTCCTAGGGTAACTACTGCATAGAGTAACTTGCTAAGTAACTTTGAGAGTAACGTTATAGAGTAACACGCTAGAGCAACTTCTACATAGTTCCTAGGGTAACTACTGCATAGTTCCTAGAGTAACTTCTACATAGTTCCTAGGGTAACTACTGCATAGTTCCTAGAGTAACTTCTACATAGTTCCTAGGGTAACTACTGCATAGTTCCTAGAGTAACTTCTACATAGTTCCTAGGGTAACTACTACATAGTTCCTATAGTAACTTCTACTTAGTTCCTAGATTAACTTCTATACAGTAGAGTCTCGCTAATCCGGGTTTGACGGGACCGGACCCAGTACGGATTTCCGAAAGTCCGGATTAAACGGAATCATTTTTAAAATGTCTCTAAAACAAGCTTTAGTAGGGTAAAACTATTAAAATCGAGGTTTTTATCGTAAAAATTACTTCTATTAGTCTCCAAAATATGCTTGTACGACGTAGGTATAACACTATTTAAGTTAAGGGCTGTTCTGTAACCTGTCCGAATATCAAATGAATTAAAATAAAATTACAATCTATTAAGCAGGTGCAGGTATAGAAGGGACTTCCTGAGAAACAGGTTGTGTTCCGATATGAAATTCGAGGAGCGATAATCATTTCACAAAAAGTTGAGACATAAGACATAGGCGGCTTGGCGAAATTTCATGGAACTGCGTTGAGCCGCCGCTATATGTTTCATAAAACCCTTTCCACATCTCAGTCACATATAATTGTATTTCCTGGAATACACAACCTTTATATCTTCCGCCCTACATTTCTATGGAACCGAAACAGATTTATCAATGTTCTTAGTTATTCCTAATTTATCTTAATCAGTTTGTTTTTAACAAAAATACCGGGTATTCCTCGTGTCGGAATGTTGGAATATACACCTGTAAACTAACTAGGAACCATCTTTAAAAAAAAAAAATGGACTATAAAAGCAGAAACCCTGATAATCTTAATAATTCATAAATCAGAACAGGCCCTGGTTCCAATTTGTACGTAGTTTTTTGCCCGTCCGGATTATACGGATGTCCGGACTAGCGGGGTCCGGATAAGCGAGACTCTACTGTAGTTAAATAAATTAAACCTCAAAACTATGTTTAATTTGTAAAGTAGCTAGTTTAAGATGTTAGTTTTAGTTTATTTGGTTTTGTCCCTAATTGAACTTTCTTTTATAGCCGAGGGCTTTTACACCCCAAGACCACATGGGTGGTTCCTTGGAAGAAACACAGGTAGGCCTAGAATCAAACGAAGACTGGATTGATATCTTATTAAACCTGAGTAAGAGAATCTCTGATTGGGAGGTAAAAATACGAAGAGGAGCAAATGTGAGCTCATATTGATCAGTTGATCCAACTATACAGACTAAAAATCACCGTAACATAAGTTACATGAAAGCTGTAGAGAAATTAAATCTGAAAATGTTTGAATATACAAATCACTTGATATTTTTCCATGTAACATCCGATAACATGGCTAAATGGTCGTTGTTTACCTTGACTAGCGTGTCATTCCGTAAGGCGTTGATGTAGCGACAAGAAAGCGACTGGAAAGTACAGTTGTGAAATACAGGGCAGGCCTTGGTGTCCCAGTTCATCTCCTGGTTGACTATGGCAACGTGAAGTCCGGTGGGGTCTCGTCCGATGGCCAGGCAGAACAGTATAACTTGCATCACGGGTAAAGCAAAGATGAACAGCATAACTCTGAAATATTAACAAGCAATGAAACATCACAAATATATTGCATTGAATTACTCTACAATTTAACCCCTCTACAAGCTACCTAGGCCTCTAAATGTGCTAATAAACATCCCACTTGGCACCCATTGTAGTTTTCCCTGTTAAGGGGTTTTGTAAAAGGTAAAGAAATAAATTGTCTTACTTCTTACTAAGTATCAGTTCATATTTGTAAATGAAAAACTTGGCTTGGATTGATAACACATCCAAATTTAACAGCATAAGCAGTAAGATTCTCAAAGGTCAGAGCCGCTTAGACCAGGTGCACAAAAGAGTCTTTGAGGCTAGCTCAAGGGCTTATACAGTTTATGGGAGTGCACACACTGGAGGCAAAGACAGGTACAAGACAGAAGAGTCCCCCAGCCTAGCAGATGTCTCAAAACATTTCTGTCCTCAGACTGTTATGCACAAATCACAGCTATTTCCACGAGATCCATTTCCCTGGGTTCAAGATATGCAACTGTCTTCCCTTCAGTGTGCAAGGCTGGAGCAGCACAAGCGTGACAAGGCAGACACAACCTAGACAGTTCGGAAACAGTCTGTAGACTGTTTTGTCTCCAGTGTGCGCCTGGCCTTAAACCATGCTCTCAATCAAATGCATACTGTAGCAACTGCTGTGCCTCTAGTAGCAGGGAACAAGTATTGTTTTGATCTACAGGCATTTTAATGTCAGCGGGAACACTCAACTGTAGGTCTATGAAAGTGACTGCTACCAGTATCAGTCACATACAGTGTCACATGGACATGTGTCAATAAGGACGACGAGAGTCTACGGAGATGGGACATAAGATATATATGATGCTGCATCAAAAGAAGGTACCAGGAGAATATGTACCAAACAGAAGCTAAGGAACTTATACGCACAGCCAGAGAGGATTCCCTGGTTAGGACATGTGGTCAGGATTGGAGAAGAAATTGTCCCAAAGAAATAAATGAAGGGAGAAGAAGAAGAAGGCCCAGAACAAGGTGGTTAGAGGATGTTCAGGACAACTCAACAGGGCTTGGTGTGCTGCCAAGGGTGAGAAATGAACAGAATAAGGAAGAATGGGGAGGAGATGTTATTAAGGTCAGAGCCCACATGGGCTGTAACACTGAATTAAAAAATATTCAATGTATTCTGTGGTGATTTTAATAAAAAAAAGTTTGAGTTTAATAAATTCAAATCTTCTGGAGATCACTATGTGAATTCTGATGGGAATGATCGATCATCCCACCTATATTGAGTGCCATTATTAGAAAATAGCTGCTGATCATGTGGAACTAATTGCTAATGACTCCTATTAAGATCAACTAGTTACTAATAACACCCTTAATGAGCATCTCCTTTGATCTTTGCAATGAATTCAAATAATTTGAATGATCAATCATGAGTTTGAATCTTAACCAAGGAATTCATACAATTTTAGACTGTGGTACTCATTCATAGATTCATCATGAGTGTTTAAAGATCACATTATCGATAACAACCATTAGTTCATTTCAGTAGTACTGCGGGCAAGACCTGAATGGATTGAGTTAGGAACCAGACCATCAGGGGGAGCGTACAAACAGAGCCTCTATCAGATAGTATAGATAGACACAAGCTTCGCTGGTTTGGCCACGTGGCCAGGATGGGGGACCACAGAATCCCTAAGCAAGTGACGGAGTGGAAGAGCGAGGGAAGGCGGCCTCCAGGCTGTCTGAGAATGACTTGGCTAGACTCCCTGGTTACTGGCTTTCCACAAACAGGGTATTGACCCTAGAAATGCCAGGACAATGGCTTCTGATACATCAGGATCAATCACATCCTCTACACCAAGAGGTAGAAGTGGACTGGAGTGAGTAAGTAAGTTCACTTCAATTAAATTAACACATTTATCATTCTTACCCAACGTTTCTCCACATCCTGAGGAAGTTCTTCTGTAGAAGTGCTCTGGTCTTTCCCCTGGTGGTAAGTTGACAGAAGTCACTGCAGGCTCCATCCTCCTCAGCACCGGAAGCAGCCGCTCCACTTCCATCCATGTTATCTCCTCCTTGCTTCACCTAGATAACACAATCAAACATACAGTTCCAATAACCATCAGATAAGATAAACCAGATGTTTTTATAATACAGAATTAAATCATTCTTAAATTTAACCATTTAATTTTACCAAAGAACCTCATTATAACGGATGTCACTAAAAACTGAAAGGTAAAAATAATTATAAAACACGGAAAAGATAAAGATTGCTTATTGCTTCCAAGCTTACCGAAGGTAACAGAAGCTAAATAATCGTTCCAAAGAACGAACATTTTTTAGGTCTTCGATTTCAAAAATTCCAAGACAGAAGTCCATTTCAGACATCACGGAACTTTTTTGGTTCCGTGTCTATCTGTCGGTCAATTTTTGCAAACCAACATATCTTAAGAACAAATCATCTGATTTTAATGAAATTTGTATGGTAGGTCATAATTAGCCCATTGTTGGTCCCATATTAGTTTCAATCTTCTGCACCTATTTGTTTCTGTTCCACATGCGCACAAACATACATTTATTTACACCTATATCACCAAAAGCACTGATCTGATTTTATGAAATTTGGATGGTTTGGCGAAAGTAGCCGGCAGATAGAGTCTGCCACTCCTTAAATTTTGCTAAATTGATACTTTAATTAATGTAAAAAATCAAAACAATTTTGACAGTTTTAAAAAACAGGGGAAAATTAAATAAATTTGACAATAATTAGTTTTTAATAGTATAAAATCATTTAAGTATACAAAATAGAACGCGAGGAAGCTATGTGCCACACTAATTGGCAGAGTAGTTTCTTTTATGTATAATTAACACTTTTTATAGTTTTTTTTTTGGCATTGGCTTGTGGAACCATACAGCCATAATTCTATTACAACCATTTAATAGGTTCTTAATTTATTTACTTAAATGAATTATGCTATCAGAAAAAAAAAAATTATATTTCTATTTTTGACGATACAAGGAATTGAAATAAATGCTTGTAAATGGAAATCGACCGAGATGATAATAAAGATAAATAACAGAAGGGCTGTGTTATATTGCTAGCGTGTAATATTCCAAAAAATATTTCTCTTTGCGTTAAAAACTTTACACAACACATTATGATATGCTCTAAATCTTCTTCCACATTAAAATAGGTACAAATAGCAGAGTTTTCTTTTTCAATCTTATGTAAATATGCTTTACAAATGCCGTGATTAGCTCTGAGACGGTTAATTGTTGTTATCATCCTCCTATGTTCATCAATTCCTTTGAACCAGAGATAAGATCCTACTTCACCTTGTAATAATTTGTAAAAAGAGCCTGCAGTGGTGGATTTGTACCACCTATCTTTTTATAATTAACTTCAGTAATTTCGTTGATTCAAACATTGGCATTGTTATTTGAAAGAATGATTTGTTATAAACCGGACTCTCATTATAATGGACTAATAGTCCGTTACTATAGTGTGTTCTACAGAACCATCACAATGCTTCCGTTACCTTCCGTAAGCTTGCAAGCAATACAAATATTTACACTGTAAACAAAAAATTAAAATAATAATAAAAGGGAAAAACAAAATCCAAAGACCAAACAATAACAATTGCTCAAATAAGTATGAAACTACATACTGTATCGTGATTGATAGATTCATCTCCATATATATACACATGAGGGTAAAGTTCCGAAACCATATCAGTAGATAAAGAGTTAAACTAAAACTAAATTGTGTTAGAGTGTTAGTTATATACCGGATAGTGTCCGTTGGAATTTTCATTGATAACGACCTCTTTATTCTGGTGGAAGTTAAGTCCAACGACTCCGCTTTCCTCCGTCATGTACACGGGCTGCTCCTTCTTATTCCAGTTCAGTGTTGCCTGAAACACAACAAAAAAAAATTAAAAAATTGCGGTGTTTTCACTAACATGAGTTTTTGAACAAGCGACAGAAAGTTTGTCATTTCAGAGATTCAGGATATTAATACGATAACTAGGGGGCCTGGGTGGCTCGGAGGCTAGAGCGCTCTCCTTGCAATAAGGCAAGTTAAGCAGCATCGATCTGGGTGAGAAGGTGACCGCAGCTCTGGGTTTGATACCCGGACCAGGTCCCTCGCTCAATGTCCACCCAGCATTGTTTAAACAAATGGGAAGCTCCTCGAAAGAGTGGCCCCACCAGGTTTCGGTCTGGAAACCATGATGATGACACTCCTGGCTGTAATACAACTCGGAGGGGAGTCATGGTGTACGACCATATCTAAGTGGCCTGCATCTTCGGGTGTAAAAAGCCCCCCGGAATAAAAAAAAAAAAAAGTTACGATTACTGGCATAAAAATTGACCAATTTGAACAAAATTCAGCACACAGGTGCATCTAAACGAAGGTGACAGATGTAAAGTTTTACGATGTTTCACACTCAATATGTATTTTCAAAATAGCGACCAATATGGAAGATTTTTTATGAAGGATGACCAAAAAAAGTTTTTAGAGTGTATGACACGTTTTAAAGGTCTTAAAGTTAATTTATAGTTTATACAACTATAAATCGTCCCCTCAATGCAAGAAGTAGGTATCTCGAAATTTCATGTTTAGAGATTAATGGCCTAAAACATTTTTTATTGTTGATTAGATTCTGTTTGTTTTTTACATCAACATAGTATTTGGACTTTTAAAAAGTGATAGGCTAGGAATAAGACTTATCTAGTTATTGCATTTAATCCCCTGATAAAAAATTTGGTCTAAACGATGATGATCCAACAATGGTGAATTTTCGAGTTACCTACTTCTTGCATTGAGGTGACGAAATGTAATTAATTGATGATACTGGGTTAGTGAGTTGCTCCAACAGCTGTATACATCTCACTATTGACTAACACAACCAGTTAGTTGCCACTTTACATAAGCAGCTACCCATTAACACAGCAATGTTGGGTAAATACTGACCAGTGGGAATCCCAGATCTGGGAATTGAACCCAGATCTGTAATCACCATGCAAGTTGTGATCACGCCCAACATTGTTTAGTCACGATTCTAAATCATGAGTATTTTTTGGAAATGGTAATGCTTACAAGTGCGATGTTGTTGGACAGATTGGTGTCCTGCTGGTCTTGCTGAGGAGTAGTAGAGTTCTCCTGTCCTTGTTTTCTGCTGAGTTTCAAGAACACTTCTTCTAAACTCTGACAGCCGTACATAGAGAGCAGAACCTGGGGAGACTCTTCAGCCAACAGCCTTCCACTTCGCATCAGTCCGATCTGAAAACAAAACAACAGGTTCGTTGGTTAAACTAGTTGAAACATCAATTTCAATTTACAATCTAAGTCGTTAGCAGGTTAATAAGTAAGTGGAAGGTAGGTTAGACTGTAGATTTGCAGATGTGGTTTGGTTTGAAGATTTGCAGAACTAATATTCTAGAGCTTAGGTTCCAAATGAGGAGCTTATTTAAAGAAAAAAAAGTTCTCCTTGTAAATTTCCAAATGTTTAGAGAAACTGCAAACAAAGATGATTGCAATGATTAACTATTTAGAACTATTAAGAGGGGTTCAGAGTGATCATGGTGCTAAAGGCATTAGTCACATCTGCTCGGCCAACTATGAAAAAAGGTTCAGGTCATGGAGTCATGAGTTCAATCCCTTGCCTTGGTAGTTTGATTTACATAACTCACTACTGACCGTATTCGCTTCGGTTGTACATGGATGTGTGAACTGTCTTAACTCCATTCAGGGTTAGTAAACAGGACCTTTTTATTCAAATACAGGGGGGGGGGGGACTTTTATGCTTGACATAGACCAGGGGTTCCCAACGGGGTCCAAGTAGACCCCTTGGAAGTCTATGGAAATTTAAAAGGAATCAATAGTATTCCAGGGGTCTATTAGGGGTTGTTGATGAATTTAAAAGGTTTGAAGATTATTATTTCAAGAATCTGAAAGAAAAAATTTCGTCTTTTTCTAAAGTGGAAATTAAATAATTTCTTAAGCCATCAATTTCTGTAAATAATGCTGGTGGATTTGAAGCATCTTGCAATATTTCTTTGTTAATTGCAAAAGCCGAATATTCACATACCACTGGTGAAACAATAATATCGCCCACCAGCAGTACAAGAGGTAATAAAAACTATTATTAAAATGAACCCTGAACCAATTTAAAAAAAATATTCTGAACAGTAATTACTCCATACAACCATAGATGAAATGTCAGAAGATAGTAAAAATCTTTTATTTCTGAATGGCAAAACATTAAATCATCTATGTAGTTAGATAAATCCACTTATTTTTAGAAATAGTATTTGAATGTTATTGGTCCGTAGGCTCCCGCGGGTAAATTCGTCATAAACAGCTTGGGTTTCCGGTGAAATCACAACAAAGGCAGCACGCAGGTGCTGCCTTTGTCGGTGTTTCTTTGTGGAGATGATGCAATGAGGCAGGTGCTGCCTTCGTCAGTGTTCCCTTGTCGGGCGGGTGATGTAATATGTCGGGCAGTGACAGCAGCGCCGCTTCTTGCTTTCTGCTTGGCACAGGTCATCTCAAGACATCTTCATCTCAAGACTTGCGGTGTATACCAGATCCCATGCAGTTGCGGCAAGAACTACATCGGGCAAACCGGAAGATTGATCTCAACCCGCCTTCAAGAACACGTAGTAGCAGTGAAAAACAACGACCACAGATCAGCGATAGCTCAACATTCTGGAGAAACCGGTCATCTCATAAAGTTTGAGGACATACAAGTACTCGCTTCAGACAACAGATATCACAGCAGGGTGGTAAGGGAGGCTATCGAGATCGAGAAACAACCGGAGAACTGCAACAAAGAGGATGGTTTCACTCTCTCCCCTCCCGGACCTGGAAACCTCTAGTTAGCACCTGTGCCAAATAGAAAGCAAAAAGTGGCGCCAAGGCTACTTCCCAACTTATTACATCACCCGCCCGACAAAGGAACACCGACGAAGGCAGCACCTGCCTGATTGCATCATCTCTACGAAGAAACACCGACAAAGGCAGCACCTGCGTGATTGCATCATCCCGACAAAGGATCACCCCGAGTACTGGGAAACCCAGGTACAATCTACAGTCTAGGAAACCAGTATAAATACGCCGTTCTTCTCTCCAGTCGTCAGTATATCCTGTGTTTGCTTCGAGTCACCCTCACCCCACGATGCACCCCTGAAGATGCTTCCAGTAGTAGAAGCGAAACGTCGGATTTCACCGGAAACCCAAGCTGTTTATGTTGAATGTTTTTGGTCGATATTATAGCTCCGCAGATTAAGAGAAATTATTGAAGAATTTCTTTCAGTGAATTTGTTTTGAAAATTTACACTGAACACTTAAAATAATTAAAAGAAGATACATATGTTATGTTAGCAACGGTGACTAAAATATGATAATAGATAATTTCAGGCCAAATATTTAAAAAATAAATATGAATATATCACACAATGTCCACATTAATAAAAATCGAACTATTGTCCAATTAAAATTTCGATATTCTGCTAACGTTGTATTCTGTATATTAATGAAAAAATGCAAGGGGGTCGATGAAAATCATTCGTTTAAAAGGGGCCGATAAAGGAAAAAGGTTGGGAATCCTTGACATAGACTATGTATGGGGTTGAACTTTGAACATACCCAGGTTAGCCTTGTATCAACCCAATAATGGATTAATACAATACAACTAAGCACTTCACCCATGACCCATGTGTAAAGTGTTAGCAAACCATGTCTCCACAACTCTGGTATCGTGGATGTTTTATTTATCAAATCACCATGAGAGTCTTGACCATGGTTTTTACAGGCTGAAACCTATTGGCTTTGACAGCATGGGAAAATCACCGTTGAGGCAATGAGAACTTGAGATTTTGACATTTAGAAGGTCATATACATCTAGAGCTCTCATTGGTTCTTCCATTGATTTTTCTCACGCTGTCAGAGTAAACACTAAGGCGGCTTTCACACCGAGGATGCAAGTGCGACGTGCATCCTCGGTGTGTAAGCTCTCGTTCAGTTATACAGTCCGGTGTTTAAGTAGCATGCATCTTGCCACCAGGATGCATGCATCCTACGACTTGCTACTTCGGTGTGAAAGCCGCCTAAATGTAATGTTAGTACAAGTTGAGTTAATGGAAATTTTAGTTAATTAAAATTTTCGGAACAGTAGACTTTATGATTGCATGTTGAATCAGTAGAGCAGCTGTTCAACACTACAGTATGCGCATTACGAGTTGTGACTTTTGACACTCAGATTGGCCAACCTAAATGAGTAAAAAATAAAGCCACTAGGCCTATGAAAGGGATTTTTTCAGTGACATTTTTGTTGGCCTAGTTGGCCTAACCTTCTAGAATTCAAAATCCTAACCTCTCATTGGCTCACCAATTCCCCACCACAATTTTTCTGATTTTCCCATGCTGTCTCAGCATCCACAACTCACAATGCACAAACTGTAAACTAAATACATTGATATAAAGGATGGTACTAAAGGAATCTTACGCTGTGAGCTTGTCTTGCTTCTTCAATATAATGAGTAGTAATGATAACTGTTTTATTGCCATCCTTGGTGATCTGCACTAAGTGGTTCCAAATACTGAAACACAAATAAAAACAAACCGTATAAATACAAACAACATTCATTCTTAGTGAGTCTTTACTATAATCAATAAGATGGAATACCTACAAAAACTCTGAAAAAAAAAAAAAAAAAAAAAAAATCAAACTCTAATGTTTTAAAAAGGTTCTAACAATTTAAAGACCTAAAATGAGGTCTATACGAATTTAACCGTAAAAGTCGGTTTTCCATGAAAAATCTATTTCATAAGAAAATAGCTCTAAAAACTGGTAAGTGAGAGGCCGAGTTCGATTCTCCGCTGGAGAGGAGTTAGTTTTATGATAAATTTTGATAAAATGTTCAATAATAATAATTGAATATAGTCAGGAAAACTTGACTGGATCAAGTAATTATGTACTCGTATATAAAAAAATTTAGTTCGAGTTGTATCAAACAGTTTTGGCGCGGGAATTTGTAAATTTATTTGTATTTGAATTTTTTATTTGTTTACGTAATTTTACTTTTTTTGTATTGTTATTGTAAGTATGTAGTTATTTTTACCTCGTACACGTAACCCCCCTCCCCCTTCCCCATACATTTAATGACTTGAAATTCGCGATTTTAACATTGACGGCGGTTTTTTTTTTGGGATCTTAAAATCGTTAAAATTAAGGATTGTACAGTATACGTAAGTAAACTGTTTATATTTTGATCCTGCACCTTTAAAAGTGAGAAAGTCACATACACGATTGGTGAAACATAAAACAGTCTAAAATATTGCATTGATTTATCCTATTAACTTCCTCAATGCTTCCAGTAACCGGAGTGAACCGTCGAATACTTTCACCGGTGTAATAAAGCTCCTAAGAACCACAACTCCTAACAGAGAACGAATCGATTACCACACGAAGGAGTACTTCCCGTATACGAGCCACGCAGGAAGTATTCAGTTGATTTTTTCTTGTATCTTCTCCCTTCCTAATGGTAATGTTCAATATTTGCTCATACCCGCGTCATCATTTGCCTAAACTTTTAGCAATAAAAACCCAGAGATAGAAAGTAACTAAAAAAATATAGCAAAATGACAAAGCATATAGAATAAATAACGCTCAAACTTTCCTTATTTACTTAAAAGTTAGGAAAAGGTTAAAAAAAACTTGCTTTTTACTTAATATAAGGAACAGGTCCTTCTATCTCTTAATCCGTTATCCATGAAACAATATAAAACAACAATAGACTGCCAATTAGTGTGGCACATAGCTTCCTCGCATCCTATCGCGTACTTAATTGATTATATGCTTTTACAAGTCATTATTGTCAAATTGGTTTAATTGTTTCCGCCGTTTTTTAATCTGTCAAAAAATTTTTAGGTCTCCGATTTCAAAAATTCCAAGACAGAAATCCATTTCAGACATCAGGGAACATTTTTGGTTCCGTGTCTGTCTGTCGTTCAATTTTTGCGAACCAACATATCTTAAAAACTACACGTTCAATTTTAATGAAATTTGGGTGGTTAGTCATAATTAGCCCATTGTTGGTCCCATATAAGTTTCAACCTTTTCCGCCTATTTGTTTCTCTTCCACATGCGCACAAACATACATTTATTTACACCTATAGCTTCAAAAGCACTTATCTGATTTGAATGAAAGTTTTATAGTTTATCGAAAGTAACCCGCAGATAGCCCCAGATTAATTTGAACCGTCTACGCTCTTTAACTTTTGCTAAATTGATACTTTAATTCGTGTAAAAAATCTAAACAATTTTGACAGATTAAAAAAAACGGGGGAAATAATTAAACCAATTTGACAATAATGACTTGTAAAAGCATAAAATCAATAAAGTACGTGGATAGGATGCGAGGAAGCTATTTGCCACACCAATTGGCAGTCTATTTTTACATGGATTAAAGTATTAATTTAGCAAAAGTTAAAAAGCGCAGACGGTTCAGATTAATGTGGGGCTATCTAAGGGTTACTTTCGATTAACTGTAAAATTTTCATACAAATCAGATTTTCGTACTTTTAAAGATATAGGTGAAAATAAATGTATGTTTGTGCGCAAGTGGATGAGAAACACGTGAGCGCAGAAAGTTGAAATTTATATGGGACCAACAATGGGCTAATTATGACCTACCTTACAAATTTCATTAAAATCGGACGTGTGGTTTTTAAGATACCTATATTGGTTCACAAAAATTGAGGGACGCAAACTGACAAACAGATATGGAACCAAAAATGTTCCCTGATGTCTGAAACGGATTTCTGTCTTGGAATTCTTTAAATCGGAGACATAAAATATTTTCATTTATCCAGTACAAGTAAGTGATGTTTGTCTGCCCCCCCCCCCCCAAACAAAAAAACATTTCTTGCCCAAATTACTCTACAAGTTGAAATTTAAAAACATTTTCTGACAGAAATTACGCAAAAAATCGAAAGATTCTCCGATTGCGCTGAAATTTGCACCAATTATAAATCTCTTTCTAAGACAAACATTTTCACTGAATTTTGTTTTGTTTTGATCTGCCGTAAATTTTAATAAAAATTTAAAAAAAATATCGACTTTTGAACTTTGAAACAAACACTAATAATTTCGATACTGTTTCGAAAATTGAGCTGAAATTCACAGGAATTAAACAATTAAGGAATAAAAGCAAACAATTCCTCCTTACCTCAACTTAATATGTACCGCCATTTTGGAATTACATGATGAGGTAAGTTTCGAGACGCCCTGCGTCCGGTTTTTTACCCCAATTTTAAAACAAGAGATGGGCATAAAGCGATAGTATACTAATTCAGTGTGCGTGAATACGAACAATAATAACAATTTAAGAAGTGTTCCGATACTAAAATAATCTCTTCTGTTTTATTTCTTTAGCTGAAAGAACTGTTATTGTTGGTACCAGTCAAGCTTTCAAAAATAATACAACTAAATATTTAACAATAGTAAACAAAATATTAGCTCGTTTTAAAACGAATGTTTTATTAACTATATGCAATGGGTACACCATATAATATCATAATACACCGGTTATTATACCGTACAGTCGTACTAAAGAATAGAAATAGATTATTGCACACATACTACACTTAATTATTATGTACTGTCAACTGCATAGTACGGAACTTTCACTAACACACTAACCCTACCTCATAATACGTATAATATCATTACTCGAAACTGTTATATTATATACTAGGGGTGTGCAAATGCGGCTCCCACTTAAAATTTATATTTATCTCCAGTAGGGAGAAAAAGTTATGATTTGGAATTAGTTTAGAGGGCCTAAAAAAGGTCTTTTCATCCCTGAACTTAAAAAGTAGAGAGAAAAAGTAAAAGTAGGGCGAAAAAGTAAAGTAGGGCAAAAAAGTAAAGATTGCAACTTAATTATTTTATAAATAGTAGAAAATGTATGGCTAATGTAATGAAGTTGTTGAAATCAGGTTGGCGAAACTGCTTTTTCAACCATATTTATCTTTGTTTATAACCTGCATCTAAATAACCTTCTATTTGAGTTTAATTCCAATTCTTGTTTTTAATACTGAATCTCTTATATATGCTATTAAAAGTGCTAATAATTATTGTTATTTATTAAAATAATAAATAAAAAAATATGTGTGAGGCTCTCACGCATTAGAAGTAAAACTTAAGTTCTAGAATGCATTGCTCTCTTTCATTTTTTGACTAATTTATTATTTCAGGATTACGAAATGGTTATGGGAAATTTAATTGAAAAAAAAGAAAATATTGCTACGCTAAGGCAACCACATTTAACTTTACTCCCTAGGTGCATAAATAACTATTTTTTTAGGTTTGAAGATTTGAAGACTTCGAAATTACATTTTTATATTTTATTAACCAATTTACATACTTGCGATACAGTTGAAGATAGAGTTCCAATTTATGAAATAATGTTTGATGAAAAATCGACTAAGAAATTTGAGTCATTAGAGAGGTGACAGAGGATGAGGCTGCAAATGCAGTACAAATCTACTTCTAAAATTGAATTTTAGAAACTCGTGCCAAATCAGAATATACAGACTTGCAGTCTAATTTCAATTTTTGTTACGACACATTGCTATAAATCTTTGTACTCCACAATAAAGTTCATGAAGTCAACATATTGTTAGTTTTATTATTATTATTAAAATTTTGAAATCTCATATAAAGATAAAGTATTGTGTGGGCCGAAAAATTCGCTTTTTGAGATTTTGATGGATTTAAACGTTTTGAGGTCCCCTGAGTCCAAAAAGTGGGTTTTTAAAAAATGTCAGTCTATGCAGACGCCTGCAGCCTAAACTACAGGGGTGCGATTTTAACGAAATTCGGCAAATCATACCCCGAGGTGAAATCGAGAAATTAATTTTAGCTCAAAATTTGGGGGAGCTGCCCCTCAAAAACTCTGAAAAAATGATTTCCCGAAAACGTTTTGACGATTTTGATTAAAACATTCTACAATGTAGTCTAAAATTCTACATTTAAATACAAATCTAACGATTTAAGCTGTTTTCCCGGGAAAAATCTAGTTCCTGAGAAAATAGCTTTAAACGAGGACGGAGAGAGGTCGGGTTCGATTCCCCACCGAGGAGAAGTTATTTTTACGATGAATTTTGATAACATTTTTAACAATAATTAAATGCACCAATGAAAACTAATGAATGTAAAAAAACTGGGCTAAGTAATTATACACTCGTATATGAGAAAGTTTGTTTGAGTTGTGTCCGACCAATTTTTTAATTGTATTTTCTTTTATATGTATTTTACATAGAACTTAAGCAGTGGCGTAACTATGGGCAGGCCTCCAAATCCAAAACACAAACTTAAACTAGGCATCGCGTGGCTCTATCATTGAAGCGAGCGTATAGTAATAAACAAGTATTGAATATTGAAAAAATAGATAATCATGAATCATGATGAGTTGATAGATAATGGGTATGATAGTAGTGCAGCGGCTAGTAGTAAGGGAACCACCCCACATTCTTGCTATTCCACTAACCAAGCATCTCCTTTTCAATTATTATAAAATGTATCTCTTTGCTACAAAAAAAACTACTGCATGTATCAAATTGAAATTTTGCATGCCTGTTTCAATTGTGCATTAGATGGTGTATATGAAGTTTTATTAAAATCGTTACGTTAGAACGTAAGATATCGGTAAAAAGGTTGTTTTCTCTATTATAAACGTTTAGGTCCGCTTTAATAGTTTTAGCGATCTTTATTAATTCATAGCGGTGTCGCTGTTGGTTTTAATAAAAAATGTTATTTGAAAAAAAAATGTTCGTCTCATCGAATAGGTGATAGAATTTTTTCCCGTCCTGAAATTCCAATTTAATTTTTGAACCTCTCGTTTACGCGAGCGTTGCGCGCGAACTCTTGGACGGATCACGCTGTCCAACGAACTTAGCCTGAGTATTAGTAAGAGGATCATGTATACCAAATTTCAACTAAATCGGTCAACTTTTACTCAAGTTATCGTCACACGCGTGAACGTTACTGACAGATAGACAGACAGACAGACAGACAAGATGCATAGTTTGTTGAATCACACTCACTTCAATTACATTTTAATTTTTGAATTTATTACTATGTAATTATGGTGTGGCTCTTTATAAAACATGAGAAACCGGAATGCGTCTCTCATTGACCAAATGCGTGGTAGAGTTATAGTGGAGATGCATTTTGTTCTTTTATTCTTTACATTTTACACAGCAAAAATAAAGTTGATTAATTAAGAATTATTTACAATTTAAAAATTTAAAAAAAAAATTAATAACAATAATTCCTAACCATAAGAAACACCAGTAGATCGTTTAAGAATATAATGGAGCAATAATAAGAAATAACAAAACTCATTGAATTCAAGTTATCTTCGCATAAAGAAAAGATTTACAGACAAATTACGTTTAATCAAAGGCCATTTAAATCATTAGCAAGTTCTAAAAAAAAAAATATATATATATAATTGGATAACCAATTATAATCAAAAGTTTGACGAATTAAAATAAACAAAAGCAAATCGGTAGTTAAAAGTTAAATTATACGGCAATAGAATAGAATTTAATAGTCTGTTTATAATTAGGATTGAGTTGAAGTCGAACAAGGTGCGGTCCGTAACGTAAGAATAACGCTGTGGAATGTCAAATGACGTAGATTACATGTATGGTTATGCTCAATCATTCTGCCATTAGGACCTCACATTATTACTCTGTGCGCATGTCATTTACAAGCTTAAAAGATAATTCGGTAATCGTGAGTTATTATCAGCTGCTATTTTAGTGTTAATGTCATTAAAATGGTAAATAAGGAAAGAGTTGAATAACTGCGCATGCGTTCTATTAACCGTTCCTATATTCATCAATATTGATGGTTATGATGCTACTTAAAACATATGTATGGCTTATAAATCATTTACATCAGCTTCTAAACAGATAGGATAAAATATGGGTCATAAAATAGTACAAGTAAGTTAGTCTGGGACATAAATAAGCACAAATATATCGTTTCCTTTCTTTCCAAGATACGTAAAAAAGTTTGTTTTTAAGTATAATATTATATTTGTTGAAAAGTTCAGTTAAAACCGAAATCGCTAAAAAAAACATTTAACTAAAAGTAAAAGCAAGACAACTTTTAACCGTCCTAACAATGGATATAACGATGCCGTATTAAAAACATTCAAGGAAACCTAACAGATAAGGAACCTTTCTGTTGACATTTGACTGTGACGATTGACATTACTGCGCATGTCGTACTAACTGATAATTAGTTTTTAGTTTTGGCTGAGAATCGTTTGCACCGTAAGATAAGCTATTTGCAAACGATCCATAATCCACACGTAGGTAAAACAGTTTGAAGGATGGTACGAAATACAGTGCCAAGTCGGGGTGAAAAGGCTTTTACCCAATGCGCATGCACGTGAGAATCCCGCGACAATCTGCGACTTCAGTTAAAACTGAAATCGCTAAAAACATAAATATTTAAATAAAAGTAAAAGACAACTGCGCGTGTGTCAAGATGGCGTAACATCAATGGATATAACATTTAAACACAACCAGCTGTTTTAAAAGCTCCCGATTCTTCAAAACTGATAAAGTTGCTAATAACTTGGACAATAGCCGTCAACAACAACAATGGATAAAAGCCGTTCCAACCCGACTTGTGACAGCGTCGTACTGTCCTCCAAACTGTTCCAACTCGTACAGGGATCGTTTGCGAACCGTTTACTGTACGGTCCTAACAATCCTCTGTCAATACCATGTACTGGTTTGTATGATATGCGCAGTTATGTCAATCATCACACATGTCAGCAAGAAGGTTCCCTAACTGCTAGTTTCCTTGGATGTTTTTAATACGGTGCTAATTATAGTCATAAACCCGTTCCAACCTGACATGGTTTTATTACAGTACAATGTTAGCCCATGCGTATAAAACCCGTCCTATACTATTGCAGAACGATCCGTGGGACGATACAAAGGACAGTACAAAAAGAGGTTGGAAAGAACCTATTGATCCCCATTTTAAGCATTTCCCTTGAGAATGATTCCTACAGTGAGTTTGAAACTAAGGGGTTCAGAGACTGTTTCTACACCGATAGATCTAAATTCATTAGAATATAATTGTAGCTGCATGCGCAATTGATTAAGATAACAATTTTCATTAGAAACCGAACTAAAATCCTAATGTAAATGCTTAAGTTAGTTAGTTAATGTTGTTGTTACCTTTGTCTAAGAAGTGGGTCGACTCCTACGGTGGGTTCGTCTAGAATTAGTAGTTCGGGATCATGCATCAGCGCTACAGCGAACGAAACTCTCCTCTGCTGACCTCCACTAAACATAAATAAACCAAACATTACAACTAGTTATATAAGAAAAAACATTTAACTAACTACCTTGGATTCAGTAGGCAGCAGACTGGTATTAAACTTTCCAATCAGGTAGATTGGCACCAATGATGCCCTTCCATCTTTCCAATTCTAAAGAGCATCTATTATTCTTGTATACGCAGCTTTGATGGACTATTCTTAAAGCAGATTTATAATACCATAATAACGCACTTGAGATTTCTTGACGCTGCCACTAGAAATTGCTTTCACTAAAAAAAACATATTTGTTATAATGCTGATTTTATTTAATTTCCCAATGGAACTGCTTATACTACTTTGTCTCATTCGCAAACTGTTTCAGAGTAGCGTACTCAGATAATAACTATTTTAAATTTTCAATCCAAAGGTTTAATGGGAGTCAACCCTCAATAACTGTTTTAGACTTGCAATCCAAAGGTTTAATGGGAGTCAACCCTCAATAACTGTTTTAGATTTGCAATCCAAATGTTTAATGGGAATCAACCCTCAATAACTGTTTTAAATTTGCAATCCAAAGGTTTAATGGGAGTCAACCCTCAATAACTGTTTTAAATTTGCAATCCAAAGGTTTAATGGGAGTCAACCCTCAATAACTGTTTTAAATTTGCAATCCAAATGTTTAATGGGAGTCAACCCTCAATAACTGTTTTAGATTTGCAATCCAAATGTTTAATGGGAGTCAACCCTCAATAACTGTTTTAGATTTGCAATCCAAAGGTTTAATGGGAGTCAACCCTCAATAACTGTTTTAGATTTGCAATCCAAAGGTTTAATGGGAGTCAACCCTCAATAACTGTTTTAAATTTGCAATCCAAAGGTTTAATGGGAGTCAATCCTCAATAACTCTTTTAGATTTGCAATCCAAAGGTTTAATAGGAGTCAACCCTTAATAACTGTTTTAGATTTGCAATCCAAAGGTTTAATAGGAGTCAACCCTTAATAACTCTTTTATATTTGCAATCCAAAGGTTTAATGGGAGTCAACTCTCTGACCTCATATAACGAACCCAATACTACCATTGATAAACCATTTGGTAAGAGCCTACTTCCTCACCTTAGCGGCGTACTTTAATTTTTAAACTAACTGCTTCAGCAAAAATAAAATATAATAAACTAAACTCACTAAAAGAAAATATAAATATGACCAACGATCACGACAGACGACTTGAGATACGTTTTGTGTACTACCTTCGACTAACTCCGACTGTTCCCAACACGTGCCGACCTTGCCAACCTTGAATTACCCAAAACATAACTTATCTCACACAAAAAAAATATCACATACATCATATGTTATCTATCTAAGCTGTCCTAGGTCTTGAAGTCACTCATACACAGAGTCAAAGCTATTGGGAGATGCATTCATCTACATCTACCAATAACAATGGTTCTAATGCAAATTCAGCGTCAAAAATAACAGCTACAAGCCATTGACTCATCATTGGCTGTTACTCCGCAGTTTACTATTATTATTAGAGGTGAATAGTGAATAGAGATAAATAAAGGTGGTCAAAGATTAATAATGAGGGTTAATGATTGACAGATGTGGTTAGGAATCGATAAGGTGAGTTAATGATCGATAGATGTGATTAAGGATTAATAAAGTTAGATATTGATAGAGATGGTTGGTGGTTGTCAAAAATTGATAAGGAAGGTTAGAGATTGACATTGGCGGTTATAGATTGATAAGGATTAATAATTGATAAGGTTAGTTAGAGATTTATAGAGGTGATTGAAAATTGATAAGGAAGGTTAGAGAAGGACAGTGGTGGTTAGAGATTGATAAGGTTGGTTAGAGTTGATAAAAATTGATAAGGAAGATTAGAGATTGATGCGGATGGTTGGAGGTTGTCAAAAATTGATAAGGAAGGTTAGAGATTGACATTGGCGGTTAGAGATTGATAAGGATTGTTAGAGATCGATAGAGGTGGAGATATACCCAGTGCGTTTGTTGTCATCTGTCACATTTGACTGCGCTTACCACTTAGAACTTTTTATTATAAGTTTAAGTCAAGTAAAATAATTCAATTTTAAGTTGAAGTTATAAATTGAAATCCTACATTTATAAAAATATAATTTGTTTACACTTAAACAACTTCTTCTTCCTTATCAATAATCATTTGCTTAACTTCTTTTCTTATAAATCTCTTATCTCTAATTGATGCTATAAAACCCCATTAGAGAGCGACTGCAATTGTTTCGACCATACTACATCATCATCACTGTTGATGATGGCATTGATATAAGAAGGTTCATCTAACCTGAGATTCTTGACAAGACGACTCTGTGAGGGTAGATCGAGGAAGTTGAGAAGAAACTGCAGTCTGTCGTTGATCTCCGGTGTTTCCATGCCGAATATCCAGCCGAAGTACATCATTGTCTCCTTGATGGAGAACTCCCCGTACAGGGCTATCTCCTGTGTAACAAACATAATTCAACAGTGTTAATATCCTGGAAAACTGTTAATCATTAATAGTAATAATAAACAGGTCAAGTGTGTGCTAGTCAGCACACAGCGAGAGTCCGTAGGCCACACTATATAGTGTTAAACTGTAAAGTGTATAAACAGTGTTCTTTTAAAATGCTAAAAAGCTTACTTTGAACCGTTCTAAGGGTCTGATATTCTCAAAACACACTCTGATAAAGTATTTTTTTGCCACTAAACCGGACTACAACCATATAAATACATCGAAAAGACCATAATTATAAAAACAACTATTTTGCCAATAAAAAATAAAATAATTTTTTTTTCGAAATTTCCAAAAAGTGGTATCTTTACTTTTGGTCGAAGAATGTTCAGGAATTTTTTCAGATATTTTGCACTTCACATAAGCGAGATAGAGGGGGGGGGGGGGGGATACGTTTCAAACCCGCTTCAAACTCGCCTACGCTCGCCCTATCAAAGTTATAACCAAAGAATTATATATTTTTGTTATCAGCTCAACGTACCCTTTCATATGATACCCCTCACGGTGTCAAAAAAAAAATAAAAAAAATTTTAACCCTTAAGTTTTTTTACCCTAATCTTTTTTAAGTCGCTATATTTTTAAAATATGTGGGCAGGTACAAGACACATACATGCCAAATTTCAAAGTGATCGGACGAAAGGTGTAGCCGTGAGAGCACGCGAGAGGACGGACGGACAGACACACGCAGGAAAATATAAGGGTCCTTGGTTCTGCCTACGGACCCTAAAAACAAATCAACAACACCACATTATAGCTATAATGTGCCAATTGCAACAAAAATACTCTGTCAATTAATGTGGCACATAGCTTCCTCGCGTTCTATTTTGTGTACTTTAATGATTTTATACTATTAACACTTATTATTATTGTCAAATGTATTTAAATTTACCCCGTTTGTCAAAACTGACGAAATCATTTTGATTTTTACACTAATTAAAGCATCAATTTAGCAAAATTTATACGGACCCTAAAAACAAATCAACAACACCACATTATAGCTATAATGTGCCAATTGCAACAAAAATACTCTTTCAATTAGTGTGGCACATAGCTTCCTCACGTTCTATTTTGTGTACTTTAATGATTTTATACTATTAACACCTATTATTATTGTCAAATGTATTTAAATTTACCCCGTTTTTCAAAACTGACGAAATCATTTTGATTATTACACTAATTAAAGTATCAATTTAGCAAAATTTAAGGAGCGCAGACAGTTGAAATTACAGTTAATTATGGGGCCCATCTGCAGGCTACTTTCGACAAACCTTCCAAATTTCATAGATATATTAGATTAGCGCTTTTAATGATGTAAGTGTAAATAAATGATTGTTTGTGCGCATGTGGAAGAGAAACTAATGGGCGTAGAAGGATGATACTTATAAGTTATAAGTAACCCACAATGGGCTGATTATGACCCACCATCCAAATTTCAAATCCAAATTAGGGACTGAGTAGACCCAACCTAAGAAAAATGGTGGGGGTCTTAACAGGTCATTGTCAACTAAATAGACATCTGGCACTATTAAAGATTGAAGAGGACCCCACATGTCCAGTGTGTGGCGAAGAAGAGGAAACAGCCTACCACCTGGTGGGAGCTTGTGAAGGACATGGGAGACTACGCTTTCACACCTTAGGATCAGGGATTATCAGAGAGGAGGAACTTGTCACACTTAAGTGGCAGGATATCCTCTCCTTTATCACCCAAACTAGGAGACTTGAGGGTAAGACTGAGGTGGTTCGATGGGCGTGAAAAACCAGGGGTTGGCAAAAAGGACCCGAGTGCGGTCTAGTTGCCAGGCTTGGCCTCCCCGCCCCCTTACTACTGCTACTACACTAATTAAAGTATCAATTTAGCAAAATTTAAGGAGCGCAGACGGTTGAAATTAATCTGGCCCCATCTGCAGGCTACTTTCGACAAACCTTCCAAATTTCATAGAAATATTAGATTAGCGCTTTTGATGATATAGGTGTAAATAAATGTATGTTTGTGCGCATGTGGAAGAGAAACTAATTGGCGCAGAAGGTTGAAACTTATATGGGACCAACAATGGGCTAATTATGACCTACCATCCAAATTTCAATAAAATCAGATGATTAGTTTTTAATATTATGTTGGTTTGCAAAAATTGAGCGACAGACAGACACGGGACCAAACATGATGTCTGATGTCTGAAACGGATTTCTGTCTTGGAATTTTTGAAATCGGCCATTCAAAAGGAATTTTGAAATTGAGCCAATGAGAGCACGGGATTTTGAATAAGACTCATTTGGTACAAACTGTAAGGTGCCAACTGGGTGCTTAACTGAGTGACTGCCATCAATTCGCTAGTTTACCCTCATTATTTTCTTTTAAGTATAAACATCCTGGACACACAACACAAGGCACACATTAGTTTGCAAATGATCTGTTAAAAGAATGTGACTGTTCCTGCTCGGATACCAAATTGTTTGCAACCTGTCAGTCTGTCAGTATTGAAGATTTGTTATTTTAGTAGAACAACATCGATGGCTAAGAAGTGATACCTCGTAACTACCAAAATGGTGATTTTGAGATTTTTATTATATTGGCTTTGGGAGGCTTGTCAAGTACATGCGAGATCTCGTACGTGAAAAAAAAAAAAAAAATACGTGTGGTGTCGTGGGACACCCGGTAGGAACGAAGTTCCTTACGCTTTTCATTAAATATAAATTATAAAATCGCTGTAATAACTACGTATAAATGGTGGAGTTAGAAAAGAGACAAAATTAAAAGTAACTAACTATTTGTACCAGCGGAGTTAAGGCAAAATTAAATGAAAATCTTTTTATTATCTTTGAAGCGAGCGTCTTTCAATAAATCATGTATTTTATATTGAGTAAAAAGGTAATGATAAATTTATAGTTAAAGCAGATGGTTGTAGAACGAAAAAGAACTGTCCTCCCAGGCCCCGTCGGCATATTACTCCAATTAAATATAAAAATAAAAAATATAAATCATTAACTCACAAAAACTTCTGCTTGTATCAAGTTGAAATGTTACATGCTTGTTTCAATTGTACTGTAGGTGATGTATACAAAGTTTCATTTAAATCTTTACGTTAGAACGTAAGATATCGGTAAAAAAGTTGTTTTCTTTATTTTAATCGGTTTGGTCAGCTTTAGTAAATTTAGCGATCTTTATCACTTCATAGTAGTGTCGGTGTTCGTTTTACTAAAAAAAAATATTTAAAAAAGTTGTTTGTCTCATTAAATAGATGAAGTTAGAATTTTTTCACGTCCAAAAATTCCAATTTCAAATTCGAAGCTTACGTTTACGCGAGCGTTGCGCGTGAACGCTTGGGCGGATAACGTTGTCCAACGAACTTGTCCCTGACATTGGTAAAATGAACATGTGTACTAAATTTCAACTAAGTCGGTCAACTTTTACACAAGTTATTGCCATCGGTAGATTTCGTGACGGTGATTTTGTGACGGTGATTTTGGTCGTTTTTTTCGGATTCACTCCCGGGCTCCAGAACGTGCCATAAGGAACTTCGTTCCAAAAATCCTTCACATAGAAAATGGGCAGTCGTGGTATCTCGTATCAGATTGGCAAACTATTTGTTATGTGATAGCTTTGTAACTACGATAGACAGGTGTAGTGACACCTCGTATAAAATATACTGATACAGGTTAATATCGTAACAGTAATCAACTAAATTTAATCAGTAAATTAAAGTTATTCAAATTTTATTCATTTCTACTGAGTAATAGTTCATTTTCGTTTTTTCTTGTCCTTCCGCGTTCGATTTTCATTTTCACTTTTTTTCTTCTCACTTTAGAATTAATAACGATGCGTTGTTATTAGTGTGGTTTTTTTTTCTTCTTTTTAGGGGATTAAGTAAGTCAGTGAGTCAGTAGTGGCAACACTGTAGCGTGACGATATTACGAGATAATAACTCCACTCGGGTCTATAATTAGTTGTGGCATGTTTTGAAGGCGAGTCCAGTGGACGACGACAGCGCTCTCCTTGCACCTGACAGTTCAGCCTCGTACTAGAAATCCTTTTCCTGTATTCTTGTCCTATATTCAGTTGTTAAAATGGTCGTTATTCTTCATTTGTTATAAGCCTGGGCCACACTTGGCCGACCTTTGGCAATAGACCAATTCACAAATATTTGATTCCAACATTTGCCTCCCCCTGCTGCAATGACACACCAGTGAGTAGGCTGGCCACACATTGGCCCAATGTTCCTTGGCCAATATTTGATTCCAATACACGCTACGTGGATTCTCCCGCGCCCGTGAGAGTTGAAATAATAATATTGCTGTAGGTATTTTAACACTCTCATCAGCTCACATAATATCATCTTTATCAGTTTTGTTTGCTGGATGCAGCCCGCGGGTATTAAATTAAACAAAAACAATAATTTAATGTTTAAAAAGATAAAAAATAATAGCACCAATAAGTCATAACGACACCTGCACAACTTATTGGTCTAGAACATTCAAAATTGGAACTTACTTTCCTTTTAATGATATAAAAGGAAAATCCTTAAGCAAAAGGGTTTTCCAATCAGCATCTATAAGTTCTATATATATATATATATATATATATATATATATATATATATATATATATATATATATATATATATATATATATATATATATATATATCACTAAGAATTTATTCATAAACAGGCATGATTGAATTAAAATCATGATAACTTTTAATTTTATGATTAATTATAATTGCATAAATAATTTAATTTATAATAATATAATAATTTAATACATTTATTAATGTTTCTATTTTAATTTTTAATGTATACATTTAATTAATTATTTTCTATAGAATAATTATTTCTATAGATTAATTTCTACTTATTTAATGTAATCTATATTAATATACTTTTAATTTATTAATTTCTATAGAATAATTCGATTATTTTTAATGATATACGATAATACATTCATATTATATATTTTATATTATATGGGTGATGTTGTAGAATATTGGACCAATGTGTGGCCAGAAGTTTTGGGTGTTGGGGGAAGGAAGGCGGCTCCTTTGTATCGGTATTGAATATTGGAAGGTTGGTCATTCTCTTCGACCAACCTTCCAATACCTTCCAAACTCAAACATTTGACAATATTTGCCAACGGAAGAGCGGCCACACTTGGAACCTTGGAAGGTATTTGGAAAATGTCGGCCAATGTGTGGCCTCGGCTGTAGGCTAAACCCTTATTTCCTGCGTTTGTCAGTCTGTCTGTCTGCCTATCTGAAGTTCGTTGTAACACATCTTTATATCTACGGAAGAAGGTGCCAACACAAAAATTTGAAACTTTGCTGTTATTTTTTGTGTAATTTGTACTAACCTAAACACAGGGAAAATATATATAGACGCCCCCCCCCCCCTCCCAAAAAAAATCCTTTAGAGTCCCACGAAGTACGAAAAGAATCCTTATATAATGGCGCTGTCTGTCTGTCTATCCATTGACATGTTTTAATTCATAAACTACTATAGCTAGGAACATGAAATTCGGCACACAGATGCATCTCGGCATTTGTGTCTACTGTACACTTTTTGGAGTTTTCATACTTAATATTTGATGGCGGCCAATATGGGGGGGGGGGGGACTAAAAAAAAAAGTATTTAGTCACCTATGACATGTTACATATCAATTTAAAGGTCTTGAAGTGTAGAAAAAGAATATGAAACTATTAAAATTTCACATTTAATATTTTCAAGATGGCGGCCAATATGGCGGGTGACTAACAATAAAGGTTTTTAGTCACCATGACATATTATACATAAATTTAAAGTTCTTGAAGTGTAGCAAAAGAATTTTTAACTATTATTAAAATTTTACACTTAATGGTACAGAAATCGGCGATTATCGCCTTAAGTATACTATCGTGAAGCGAGCCTACTTTTTTATAACACACGCACGTCACGTCACGTCAGAACATCTGAACGCACCTTTACTTGTTTGTTTTAACTTCACTTTGTTTTTTTGTTTACAAATCATGTAATATAAATTTGAGCCACTTGCCAACTCCCTATAGAAAGCTCAAATGTGCACATATTATGTATTTGCCATCAGGGTTGACCCCGGCCTAGGGCACACAATGCCAGGGCGCACACGCTATAAAAACAAGTAAGGCTCGCTTCACGTAAGTACGTAGGGCGATAATCGCCGGTTTCTGTACAATAAAGTTAAAATTATTAAGTGTAATTTAATTACACTAATTTTAATAGTAATATTCTTTTTCTACTCTTCAAGACCTTTCAATTGATGTGTAACATGTTATGGTAACTAAAACAATGTTTAGTCACCCACCATATTGGCCGCCATATTGAACATTTTAATAATTGCATATTCTTTTTCTACACTTCAAGACCTTTAAGTTGATGTACAACATGTCATAGTTACTAAAAACTTTTTTTAGTCGCTCGCCATCTTAAAAATATTACGTGTGAAATTTTAATAGTTGCATATTCTTTTTCTTCATTTCAAGACCTTTAAATTGATATATAACATGTCATGGTGACTAAAAACGTGTTTTTATTCACCCACCATATTGGCCGCCATCTTGAAACTTTTAAGTGTGAAATTTAAATAATTGCATATTCTTTTTCTACACTTCAAGACCTTTAAATTGATGTATAACATTTCATAGTTACTAAGAACTTTTTTGGTCGCCCGCCATATTGGCCGCCATCTTGAAAATATTAAGTGTGAAAAATCCAAAATGTGTCCAGTTGTCTCAAATGCCGAGATGCACCTGATTGCCGAATTTCTTGTTCCTAGCTATAGTAGTTTATGAATTGAAACAAGCACCCCCCCCCCTCCCTCCGGATGGAGGAAGAGGGGACGGCAAAAAATGTTGGGCCGAGGAGCGTCCAAATTTAAAATCCAGACAATATTGCCAAAATTATAAAATACATTAAAAAACAAATTATAAAATTGTCATGAAAATATTATAATCAGTCATTAGAGTTAAACAATTTTTTTAAAATTTACTTGATTTAGACATTTATCGTATAGATTTTACTTCTTGAAGTTTTATATAAATTAATCATCAAGTGAATTTAATTTATTACCAAACAATTAAATTTAAACAATAATAACGATAGAGACGAACCTGAGGCATGTATCCGACCCTTCTGCCGGGTACCCCTGATCCTTTGGTGCCAGGTTTGCCACCCAAAACCCATATTTCTCCAGTGTTTAGTCTCCTTCTGCCGACGATACAGCTCAGCAGTGTTGTCTTTCCGCAACCTGAGGCTCCCAACAATCCGTAACTAAAACAAAAATTAAAAAATTACAATCAATAACACCATAAATATATGACAACATTTTATCTCCTTGTTAAAAGTGACATTGGACACCAAATTTATTAAAAAGAAAAAAAAAATTGCCAATTTATGTAAAGAACTACATAAAGTACGTACCTACCAAAATTATAGGAGGAAAAAGGAACAAAAACAAAAAAGTGTTCAACAGGTGATTGTTTATTTCTTGTTTTCGATTTTAAACAAAATCGAATTTATTTTCATCAATATCTGAGAAACTAGATTATCTTCCGGAAAGCGGCTTATATCGTTAGATTCGTATTTAAATGGACTAAAATTTAGAATGAATTTAATCAAAATCGTAGGTACCGTTTTCAAGAAATATTTTTTTTTACGTTTTTTTCTAAGTTTTTGAGGGGAAGTGCCCCCAAATTTAGAGCTAACATTAATTTCTCGATTTCACCTCGGGGGTTTGATTTTTCTGAACATGTCTGCCAAATTTCGTGAAAATCGGACCAGTAGTTAGGGTCCAGGCGTCTGCACAGATGACAGACGACAGATATTTTTAAAAATACTTTTTTGGACTTACTTTTGGACACTTTTGGGACCTAAAACCGTGTAGTAGTAGTAGTCTAGTACTTCCTACTAGGACGGGAGCTAGCGTAGCCGTGTGAGTTAAACCACGTCTGCTCGGCCATCACTGAATCTCGAGTGGAACGAGACGGGGTTCGATTCCTCGCCGTGACACTCTGATTTATATGGTTCACTATTGATCACATCATACTCGCTTCGGCGGTACAAATGTACATATGTATGATGTGTGAAGTGGCTGGAACTCTCTACCGCGGGGCGTAAAAAGGGTCTGAATGATGGCCTAATTGCAAGGTTCGAACAAGTGGTTCGTCCTACCCGTCCTAGTAGAAAGTACTAGACTACTACTACTACTACTACTACTCCTACTAGGACGGGTAGTACGAACCACTTGTTCGAACCTTGCAATTAGGTCATCACTTAGGCTCTTTTTACGCCCCGTGGTGGAGAGGTCCAGCTACTTCACACATCATACATTTGTACATTGTACCGCCGAAGCGAGTATGGTATGGTCATTAGTAAGCTATATAAGCGTGCGTCAAAGAGTGGGAGAAGAGTCCCCATAAAGGGTGTCCCTCGCCCTGCACCGTCCGCGAATCATTGATGCAATTCAGAGTATCATGGCACGGGATCGAACCCACGACCTCGAGTTGCCTCGACTTATTGATAGCTGAGCGAGCGCCCTAACACTAAAGTTACAATAACTAATCCACTAGAGTTACAATAAAGCACTACTGACACATTGACCTAAACCAGGGGTCTCCGGCTACCCTGGCTCCCTTATAAAACCGTGTAAGTCCATTAAAATATAATTTTCGCCCTATTACAATACTTTTTCTTTAGATAAGATAGTAAAAAAGAATTCGTGCTCACGCGAACCAACCAACGGGGGATAAATTATGGCCGACCATTTAAACTTCACCAAAATCGGACGAGAAGTTTTTGATAACGTTGTTCGGAAAAATGTTAGAGCGACAGGCAGACACGAGACCAAAAATGTTTCCGGATGTCCGAAACAGAATTCTGTCTATGAACTTTTCATTGTCACTGCAGACATCATTGAACACATTCAGCGAACTGATTGAGAACGCCTAAACCTGTCTCTATCTAATATTAGCTGTCGTTCAGCTGTTTTTCACAACAATCTCACCAATATTTACCCTTCGATATAATTGACCGAGCGAAGCGAGGTCTATGTTTTAACTTTTTCTTCCCCGGTCTTGCCCAGGTAGTGGAGCCGTTTTGCATTTCGTTTGAAAATGTTTGTTTCGCGTCTTAAGACCAAACGCTTTGTTCGATTTCCTTCAAATTTGGCATGGATGTTCTTTGAAGTGATAAAAAATAACGTATGAGTTTTATATTTAATGAATTTAATTTTTACACTTTTTATAAAAAAATAAAAAAAATAAAAATAAAAAATATTTTTTTTTGCTTATCTTGAAATTTGGCATGAATATTACTCTACGTCTGGAAAATAAATATGTATACTTGTTTTTTTTTGTATATATATATATATATTTTTTAATTTTTAAGTTTTTGGTAGTTTTCATACTACGGAAAGATTAAATTTTACTTCAAATCAAATTACAATTATCAATAACTACGGGAGACATACAGAGAAAAATAGACCCCCGCACCGTGACCCGAACCACGGGTCCTGATATTAATCCGTTACAGGTGCTCTTGCCAACTGAGCTATACGGGAGAATGATTTTTCTCTGTCGTTACCGATACAAATCCCGGTGCGGGAGTCCCGGTGCAAGGGTCTATTTTTCACTGTATGTCTCCCGTAGTTATTGATAATTGTTATTTGATTTAAAATATTTTTTTTTATTAATTAAAAAAAAGTTTAGACTTTTATTTATTTTTTTTTTGTCTTGAGATTTGGAATAGATGTTCTTTTAAGACGATTTATATGGTTTATTTGTTTAAAAAATGTTTAGAACTAACATAAAAATAACCATCCCAGCAGGGAATTGAACCCGGCCTTTTACCGTCCAGCCTCTCCGGGCTGCGTGCGCAACACATTATTTATTATTTTACAATCACATCGCCATTTTTCTTTTTTAATTGGTTACTGTTCATTACCTACAAGTCTCTTTCGTCTTTCGTCGACAAGAGTATGTATACTTCATAATAGTTAAGATTATTTGTTCTATTTGTCTCCTAATCTTGTAAACTAAATGTAACCAACTCCCCGATACCGAAACTTTCACAAATTATTTAATACTGGCTACAATACAATACTCAGTCATTAGTTGAAGCGAGCGTAGCGAGCTTCCTACATTCAACGAAATATGCTCCGTGTCTGTCTGTCTGTCTGTCTGTCTGTCTGTCTGTCTGTCTGTCTGTCTGTCTGTCAGTAACGTTCACGCGTGTGACGATAACTTGAGTAAAAGTTGACCGATTTAGTTGAAATTTGGTATACATGATCCTCTTACTAATACTCAGGCTAAGTTCGTTGGACAGCGTGATCCGTCCAAGAGTTCGCGCGCAACGCTCGCGTAAACGAGAGGTACAAAAATTAAATTGGAATTTCAGGACGGGAAAAGATTCTATCATCATCTATTCGATGAGACGAACATATTTTTCAAATAACATTTTTTACTAAAACCAACAGCGACACCGCTATGACTTAATAAATATCGCTAAAACTATTAAAGGGGACCGAAACGTTTATAATAGAGAAAACAACCTTTTTACCGATATCTTACGTTCTAACGTAACGATTTTAATAAAACTTCATATACACCATCTAATGCACAATTGAAACAGGTATGCAAAATTTCAACTTGATACAAGCAAAATTCTTTGCGTAGTGACGAGATACATTTATAATAATTGTTTAAAAGCTACCGCGGGTGGTGAAGATTGTTATAGTCGTATAGTGTATGGTTTGTTTAGGAAGTAAAGCTTCGTACCGAGTACCCCCACTCTTCCCTACACTACCCTCTTCCAGTTATCTTCAACTATGCCATTCATCATGATTAATAAATTTCAATATTCAGTATTTCATTGCAATACGCTCGCTTCAATGATAGAGCCACGCGATGCCTAGTTAATCAAATTGTAAACTATTAAATAATTGAAGCGAGCGTAGCGAGCTTCCTACATTCAACGAAATATGCTCCGTGTCTGTCTGTCTGTCTGTCTGTCTGTCTGTCAGTAACGTTTACGCGTGTGACGATAACTTGAGTAAAAGTTAACCGATTTAGTTGAAATTTGGTACACATGTTCCTCTTACTAATACTCAGGCTAAGTTCGTTGGACAGCGTGATCCGTCCATGAGTTCGCGCGCAACGCTCGCGTAAACGAGAGGTACAAAAATTAAATTGGAATTTCAGGACGGGAAAAGATTCTATCATCATCTACTCGATGAGACGAACATTTTTTTCAAATAACATTTTTTACTAAAACCAACAGCGACACCGCTATGACTTAATAAAGATCGCTAAAACTATTAAAGCGGACCTAAACGTTTATAATAGAGAAAACAACCTTTTTACCGATATCTTACGTTCTAACGAAACGATTTTAATAAAACTTCATATACACCATCTAATGCACAATTGAAACAGGTATGCAAAATTTCAACTTGATACAAGCAAAATTCTTTGCGTAGTGACGAGATACATTTATAATAATTGTTTAAAAGCTACCGCGGGTGGTGAAGATTGTTATAGTCGTATAGTGTATGGTTTGTTTAGGAAGTAAAGCTTTGTACCGAGTACCCCCACTCTTCCCTACACTAACCCTCTTCCACTTATCTTCAACTATGACATTCATCATGATTAATAAATTTCAATATTCAGTATTTCATTGCAATACGCTCGCTTCAATGATAGAGCCACGCGATGCCTAGTTGAAGCGAGCGTAGCGAGCTTCCTACATTCAACGAAATATGCTCCGTGTCTGTCTGTCTGTCAGTAACGTTCACGCATGTGACGATAACTTGAGTAAAAGTTGACCGATTTAGTTGAAATTTGGTATACATGATCCTTTTACTAATACTCAGGCTAAGTTCGTTGGACAGCGTGATCCGTCCAAGAGTTCGCGCGCAACGCTCGCGTAAACGAGAGGTTCAAAATTTAAATTGGAATTTCAGGACGGGAAAAGATTCTATCATCATCTATTCGATGAGACGAACATTTTTTACAAATAACATTTTTTAGTGAAACCAACAGCGACACCGCTATAAATTAATAAAGATCGCTAAAACTATTAAAGCGGGCGGGTCATTCTCAAATTATTTGGCTTTTTCGGTTTTGCTTACAATGAAAAATGTCTAAAAAAAATTTAATTAAATACTTATGAATTTTGCAGTGAATGTTGATTAACTATTCTTTTAATCAAATAACTCTGAAATTTGCGAGTTAATTAACAATTTTTTCAAATTTCATTAATTTTGATAGATGAATTGCATTTTATGAACATGAGTGTTACCAAGTATGCAACATTAAAATTATTTATTATTTGTCAATCCAATCTAGTAAATCCGTAGTATTTAGAAGTGTGCGAAGTTTTCTAGTCCACAGTAGTATTATATTCTTCATTTTTTTATATTTTTATAATAGCTTTAATGTAGTTTCAACAAGAGTGTTACCTTCATGAAGATTTTACAAATTAATATTTCCAATTGTATCTACATAAATCAATTTTAAGAAACGAAAATGTCAATAGGGTTTTGAGAGGCGTTGTATAATATCATAGTGTAGCATTATTGAAAGTATATGTTTGTATAGAGGGATAAAAATGTTAAATTACCATCGGCAACACTCTTGTAAACGGTAACACTCTCGTAGACAGGAGTAACACTCTTGTGAACCATTATGTCAATACATGCACATTTAAAAAAAAAACCATAATAAAACCACAAAATGTTGATCAAAAATAATAATAAAAATAATTGGGAAAAATTACAACAAAAAAACGAAACACGAAATTCAAACTTTAATGAAAAAAGAACACAAAGACTTTTAGACAAAATACAATTTTAGTCTTACGACAACAAAGTAAAATACCATTACATTAATTATAATTATTATAATCAGACTTATAAATTGTAGTTATTACTTGATCTTTGAGGAAAAGTAAAAAGGCACTAGAACAATTCACCAGCTTGATACTTATATTATGCACTTATGTAACCGCCAATACTTTGTCATTAACTTGTCTGTGCTCCCTCGTAGACATGTCCTCATCTTTCTTCCTTTTCTCATTTCTATGAATCAAACAGTAATTATGTAAAATACATTTAAGCTTACAGATATTTTAATTATTTCAACTTTCTCAAAGTATGTACAACAGAGAAAGGAAAATGTCAAACAAACATATATCTACCTCAGCTTGTGTTTTTGTCTGTAGTCCTGATCTCTGACAGGGTCCTGATTTCTTTTTTCTGTACCTCCTTTGCTTTTCAGCATTCCTCAGTGCCTAATAGGAAAAGTAATAACAATACAAAATAAATCAAGCACTCCAAAACAAAGCTATACAGGATATATCACCAGCGTTTACAAGAGTGTTACTTGAGTGGAGTAACACTCTTGTTCAGTAACACTCTTGTAAAATAGCCATTTAACTTCCTTAATATCTTATTTATTAATAGAATTTTATAGAAGTTTTAGTTTTTCTGAGTATACATACGTAATAAGTATGTGATCCCAATCTTTATTCTAAATAAATAATTATTTGCAGGTATAAAAATAAGGTAACACTCATGTAAGAGAATAAAAATACTTACCATGTTGTTGAAGAGCTGCGACACCTACCCCAAGGAGGTTTTAAGGAACACTAATCAAACCTGTAGGATTGGTTAGCACGTGGAGTGGGGACGCACTGGTGTCAATCTTACTAATGTTATTGTTGAATTTCCAAGATAAAGCGTTCTTATATCATTATAGTAACACTCTTGTTAGAGGTTGGGTACGAAATGAAATTCTTTAGAAAAAGTATATTCTATGTTTCCTGGAGTTGAAATACTAGTTACTGGCAGTACTTCAGAATGTGTGGAACAAATTAAGAACAAATCTTTTGAATATTTATTTAAATTTACAATTGAAAATTGCACTCAAACCTGAGGATGTAGGCATAGTTACAGTAACACTCTTGTTAAATTACCATGATTTTTCATCTTCTTTTTTTATATAGTAATAAATCGTAAATTTTTAGTTGCCTTAAAGTTAATAATTAGTTTCTATGCATTAATTGGCAGCTAATTGGTGCATTAAACTTTTTTTTTTTTAAGACATTCATCCTAAAATTGTGAAGGAACAGTAAAAAGCCAAATAATTTGAGAATGACCCGGGCCTAAACGTTTATAATAGAGAAAACAACCTTTTTACCCATATCTTACGTTCTAACGTAACGATGTTAATAAAACTTCATAGACACCATCTGATGCACAATTGAAACAGGCATGCAAAATTTCAATTTGATACATGCAGTAGTTTGTTTGTAGCAAAGAGATACAAATTATAAATATTGAAATGGAGATGTGTGGTTAGAGGAATAGTAAGAATGCGGGGTGGTTCCCTTACTACTAGCCGCTGCACTACTACCAGACCCATTATCTATCAACTCATCATGATTCACAATAATATTTTTTTTCAATATTCAATACATATTTATTACTATACGCTCGCTTCAATGATAATGATAGAGCCACGCGATGCCTAGTTATTAATCGATTTGATTGTTTTCTGTTTATCGTCAAATTTTACAGCCTAAATTTGACTCAATTCCGAATTTGGGAGGAATTATCCTTGAAGTCATTACTAGCGACGTATATAAAGGATTTTTCATTTTTGGACGTCGCGAAGTCTACTGTTCACAGAACTACTAGTATACTCAGTAGATATTGTTTTAGCGTAAATATTTTATCATCAGATGATCAGAGGGTATATACAGTCAAAAGAAGCGAAACAAAAATGGAAAGAATGTTTGTAAGTTAGATGAGAATGACTGAATGACTGAGTGACTGAGTGGGGAGATGGAACGGATTGAGATGCCGTCACAGACATTACGTAAAGACACCGGGAGGTCTGAGGAGGCCGGTGTGACGTGGAGCTGGGGAGTTAGCAGCCTCCCAGCTGATCCCGTGGTTCCGCAACACTTGCTGCCTACGTACCTCCATCCTATTTCCATTTCGGAATCATTCGTCAGGAAAATCTCTTACTTTTCCTCACATGTTTCCACTAGCACACTCCCACTAGATTTACAATAAAGCACTACTGACACATTGACCTAAACCAGGGGTCTCCAATCCTTTTGGTTTAAGAGCCGAAAATGGAAAAGATGGTCCATAGTGGGCCGGATGAAATAAGCAACATTCCAGTTATCGAACTTAACAATTGTAGGGAATATAAGAAGCTCATAAACCATATATATTTCCACCAAGAATATTTATATAAGACTCGTACTGATCTTTTTAATGTTTAAAATGACATTTAATTATGGAGAACTCATAACTTTACATTGCTTAGGTTCATTTGTCAAGTCTTTCGTGGCGCGGCGGACCGAATGGAATGAATCCCACTAAAAATGGGTGATTTGTAAATTCTTTTACAAAAGTTGTTTATATTACATAAAAACTAACTACAAAATTTCAAAGGTTCTGATTGGAAAAATGGCTGATTCATAAATCCTCTCACAAAAATTGTTTATTTTTAATCACATAAAAGGAAACTAACTACAAAATTTCAAGGTTCTCATGGGAAAAATGGCTAATTCATAAATCCTTTCACAAAAGTTTTTTATTTACCACATAAAAGGAAACTAACTACAAAATTTCAAAGGTTCTCATTGGAAAAATGGCTAATTCATAAATCCTTTCACAAAAGTTTTTTTTTTTTTATCACATAAAAGGAAATTAACCACAAAATTTCAAAGGTTCTAGTCCAATTAGTTTTGGATATATTGTCAAATCGAATTCGCAAATCAATTTTCCACTATATTGAATCAAGATGGCGGATGGTAAACATTTTTTTTCTTAGCAAGCACCTAGGGAGTAAGGGGAGCCTCCATGGAAAATTTCAAATCTTTAGCTATTGACGTTCTGGAGATGCTGTAATGGATATAAATGGCCGCCCTATTGAATCAAGAAAACTGATTGGAAAATCCTTTTACAAAAGTTTTTATTTTATGTCAAGAATGAAAGCTAAAATTAGAATTCCAAGTTCTAGCGAGCACCGAGTTCTTAATTCTAAGTTCTTAGGGGGAAAGGGGAACCTCCATGAAAAAATTTCAACTCTTTATCTGTTGTCGTTCTGAAGATACTGTGACGGATGAGTGAGTGAGTGAGAGATATTTGGCATTTATGTATACATATACTAGCTGGATACAATTGCTTCGCTACGAAGTGTAATTTAATTTGATAAGTTTATAAACTACCATCTAGAAACAATTAAATTATTTTCCTATGCGAGAATATCTAGATTCTATCTCTCCCACTTATTTCTATACCCCCTCCTCTTTGATAAGATAATTTGCAAATATCCCAAATTTACCTTCCTCCTAAATGAAAATATGACAAAACTGTACATTGTACATAACAACAATTACTGTACTCTTAAAGAGCTTTTCAACGATATGAATCATGAAAGGGTATTCATTACTTTGACCCCGTTTTCTTTACTTGTACCCCGTACCCCTGAAACTTTAAATTTCAAAAATTCATGTAGTCAAACAGTGATTTTCCCCATGCTTTGAAGGTCAAGTGTTCAAATTTTCATCCTGATCGAACTAAGACTGTAGATTTTCATAAAAAACAAACATACACACATACGTTGACTATTACATATACATATATTAAGACAAGGAAGAATGTGCGTAAGAGAGTAGGGTGTGGACACATCATATGTATAAAGCACTACATAACATAGTGTTGGTAAGAATGTGGGTCAGGGTCAGAATTCCACTGTCCAAACTACAGTAGCACTACAGGACAGTCCCATTACGAAATAACACTTACTGCTTATCTAAAGACCGTTCAAAGAAGAATGTTCAGGTATCCCACAAATACATATGTCATATGTATAGTAGACAAGTATAAATGTCTTTACTTTTAAAATGGAACCATTCCAAGTCATTTCGCCTTCATTCCCAAACAGATTATAATTGCAAATTATAATCATAAATAATTGTATTCCAACTAAGAGAAATAAATACAGGGGGGTGAGCTAATCAAAGAGTGTCAAATTTCATGGTCTAATTTCGGGGTCCGATTCTTAACCGGTTTTGAGTTGTATCACGATTTCCTTCTTTATTTTATAGACTTATTCTTATTAAATGTTTCTCCTGCTGCGAAGCGGCAGGAGAAAGCAGCATTGGACGTGGCCAGTGCTTGGATGGGTGACCGTTCTGAACTAACTGAATTATTATCATTCTTAAAAAAAAACCCTTATTTTTAATACACCTATATTTTATTTAATTATTTGAAATTTGGCGGTATTTTGACAGATGTAAACAAACTTTGGCGTCATCAAAATGATCGCACTAATAAATAATTATATTCGCTTATAACTTTTAAACTAATAGATGGAATTTCATCAGTTTTTTTTATATTTGTTCCTTTTTATATTTATTTCTTTCCGATTCCAACGATATGCTATGTCAAAACCCTATTCATACTTTCGGTATTATTAACCGTCAAAGTTTAAAAATTCAAAAATTGATAACTACAAAATGGCGGCCAATGTCAAAACGAAATTTAGTGGGCTTGTTTGTCATACAGAGAGGTACATTCGTGCCAAATTTCAACTCGATCAGGACCATTTTCGATTTATTGCGTTTTTTTTTTAAATGTTTGCTGACTCAGCAAAGTGGGTTCAAGATGCCGGAAAAAGTTGATTTTCCGGGCGGCAACACTACAGGTAAGGACTGATTTTTCTGCCAAGTTTCAACTCTCTAGGTTAAATACCTTGGGCGCTACGATGATAACATACATACGTCATGCTGAAAACCACTCAGGAGGTCTTAAAAACACCTAAAACGGATAATTCCGTTGAAATCTCGAAAAAAAATGTTTTGGTGAATACAATACTTTTCCTACTATTAGTAGTGAGGAAAAGTAAAAATCAATTCTGATCAATGTACAGACAAAACTTGTAATTTTATATAGGTTTATATATATAGAAAGATAGATCGCATAATTAAATGCAATGCGTTTAAAACGGTTTAAGACCTTGTTTAGACACAAATCTCGCTAAACTAGCCCTTATTGTACGAGTATAAAGAGAAATACGACCTCATTTTTTATTTGTTTTGGGTTTTACCCAGTGAAAGATTTATAAATCTATAAACAGGTTAGTTACTCGTATGGATGGATGGCTAGCCAACAGACCTGACCCAGTGTTGCCACACAGTTCTTCCTTTACACATAGCAAGACTCAGTGTTGCCCTTGGCCCTCTTATGTCTTTGTCTTCACTCTCACTTTCCATCTCCAATATAATAATATATTTTATACATATATATATATGTGTATATATGCTACCTAATTAACACAAGAACAAACCTTGATATCTTTACATATCAATTATTTCTTTATTCTTTCTATCAGGGGTGATTTCGTAAAAAAATAAAAGAAATATCTAGAAAAAGAACCTCTTTACATCTTTTATAATGTTATGAAATAATAAAGAATAATACTCGTATCAAACTATCAACAATATTATAAAAGTGAAAGCTCAATACTCGATATTGGTGAATGATTAGCGATAAGAAAATTAAAGGCCAAGCAATATTCGACGTTACTGCACACAATGCAATATCACAGAAGAGATAAACAATAAATAAAAACATTTATTGAATATTACAAAAAAATATATGTGTGGTGTCGCGGTACCTGGTAGGAACGAAGTTCCTTACGCTTTTCATTAAATATAAATGATAAAATCACAGTTCCAAAATAAGTATACGATACTAACCACTTATACATGGCGGAGTTAGAAAAGAGACAAAATTAAAAGTAACTAACTATTTGTACTAGCGGAGTTAAGGCAAAATTAAAAGGAAAACTTTATATTATCTTTGAAGCGAGCGCCCTTCAATAAATAATGTATTGTATATTGAGAAGTTAATAATGATGAGTTTATAGTTAAAGCAGATGGTTGTAGAGACGAAATAGAACTGTCCCCTCAGACTCCACCGGAATATTACTCCAATTAAAATATTATAATAAAAAATATAAATCACCAACACACAAAAACTTCGGTTTTATCAGGTTGAAATTTAACAAGCCTGTTTCAATTGTACTTTAGGTGATGTGTACGAAGTTTTATCTAAATCGTTACGTTAGAACGTAAGATATCTGTAAAAACTTTGTTTTCTCTGTTTTAAACGATCAGGTCCGCTTTAATAAATGCAGCGATCTTTATCACTTAATAGCGGTTTGTCTCATTACTCATTAAATAGATGAAGTTAGAGTTTTTTCCCGTCCAAAAATTCCAATTTTAAATTCGAAGCTTACGCTTACGCGAGCGTTGCTTGCTTTGCTTCTGCTTGTATCAGGGTGAAATTTTACATGATTATATTTTATTTATTTACAAAACAAAGTGACATTTTTGACATATATAACAAAAATAAACAAAACAAGTCAAGTAACAGGCTTCCTTAATAACACTTTTTTCCGTCTTTTAAAGCTTACGTTTACGCGAGCGTTGCGCGTGAACGCTTGGGCGGATAACGTTGTCCAACGAACTTGTCCCGGACATTGGTAAAATGAACATGTGTCCCAAATTTCAACTAAGTCGGTCAACTTTTACTCCAGTTATCACCATCGGTAGATTTCGTGACGGATTTTGCGTGACGGTGATTTTGTGACGGTGATTATGTGACGGTTATTTTGTGACGGTGATTTTGGTCGTTTTTTTCGGATTCACTCCCGGGCTCCAGAACGTGCCATAAGGAACTTCGTTCCAAATATTGACGTTATATTTCGATATTTTGGCTAGTTGGTTCGGTTCGATGTCGAACATCGAAAACATCGACCTTAAGGGGATTTTGCGCTATCAAAATACTCTCTCTTTATAATATATACTGAGTATGAGAAAATAAAAAAAAATCATAAGTAAATAAGTATATTTGTTATGTTATTTAAATAGTTGGGCAAGCTATTGTTTGAATAAGAGAAGCGTGGAAATGATAACAAAGACTAAATTTAAATAAGAAATAAAACCAACATTGATTAAATATGATTTGGTAAATTGATATTTCCATTGTTACACCTGTCTGTAGTTTGAAACAACAAATAAATATCTCTGGCTAATACCACTCATACTAAATTCACAATACATAATGAATACATAATGATTATTGAAAACAAATTAAATATATTGATGTACAGTAAAACCTAAAAACTAACCACGGCTAAACCACTCATTTCTACGATGAGTGAACAATAGTACATTACGCGTCTAGTGCGGAGAGTAGCATTTTGCATGCGAGTGTGGAGTTTGCACCCGAGCGACAGCGAGGGTAGTAAAACCACACGAGCAATGCAAAATGCCGTTTTCGCACGAGTTGCGTACCGTACTTTATTACTTTATCTACGATTGTTAGATTTAAATAATAAATACAGAAAAAAATAAACTTGCTGTATGTAAGTTCGTATCTCTTCTCTTAATAAAGATGGAATTAATCTTGAGTTGTATTTTTTGCCAAATTAATTATTTCTGGAGGAGTATTATTCTCTACATTTTCGTCAAAGCCACTTGATTCATTCATTGTTATTTACTAAAAACTCGATATAAACAGTTACTTTAATAAAAGAATAGCAAATTAGTTTTGTTAAATGTAAACAAACTCGCTAATCGTGCGTAAAGCTGAGGAATTCCTCTTCTTTACCGCACTAGTGTGGTAAAGAAGAGGAATTGTTCAGAACTATGAGACGCGCATGCGCAATGAATACAAGTACGTAAATAACCACTTTCTACGCATCTAAACAGAGGACAGAGATATAATGTTTATATTTCGTATCAATCGTAGATAATAGTACATTACGCGTCTAGTGCGGAAAGTAGCATTTTGCATGCGAGTGTGGAGTGCACCCGAGCGATAGCGAGGGTAGTAAAACCACACATTGCAAAGCAAAATGCCTTTTTCGCACGAGTTACGTACCGTACTTTATCTACGATTGTTGGATTTTAAAAATAAATACAGAATTTTTTTTTTAAAACTTCCTGTATGTAAGTTTGTATTTCTCTTTTGATAAAGATGACATTAATTCATTAGTTGTATTTTGTGCCGAATTAATTATTTCGAGAGGCGTATTATTCTCCTCATATTCCTCATAATCATTTAAATCACTCATTGATTTTCACAAAAAAAACTCGATATAAACAGTTACACTAATTAAAGAATCAGCGAATTAGTTTTGTTAGGTGTAAACAAACTCGCTAATCGTGCGTATAAAGGTGAAGAATTCTTCTTTTTTACCGCCCTAGGGCGGAAAAAAGAGGAAATATAAAAACGCGCATGCGCAATGAATACAAGTACGTAAAGAATCACTTTCTACGCATCTAAACAGAGATACAATGTTTATATTTCGTATCAATCGTAGATAAAATATATTGATATACAGTAAAACCTTAAAACTTACCACGGCTAAACAACATATTTCTGAGATGAGTGAACAGAAATATTATATTGGTAACGTGAAATCGATTAATTCTAGGGTTCTTTATCAAATTAATCCATTAGTATTTCTAGAGGCTCGATACAATAATTAATGTAAAAAAAACTTAAAAATTTGAATTTCTAATAGATTGTACTAGGTACAGGTACTAATTGAGTACTTTATAATTATAAGCGTCAATTCTCGGTCTAGTTCTATTGCCGTGAATATTGGCTTGCTAGATTTGTAGAATAAAAGCCTCGTTCACACGATGACATTAAATGTCGCGACATTCAATGCCGCGACATTAGTGTCGCCGAGTGTCGTCGTATGAACAGTAGATGTCATGGCACTAAACGCACTATAACTAAGACGCTGAGTGTCAAGCAGTGTCACGGCATTAAATGTCGCGACATTAGTGTCATCGTGTGAACGAGGCTTAAGATTGAAAGCTTGGATTCGGGGAATTTGCATCGGTAACGACAGAGAAAAATTATTCTCCCGTATAGCTCAGTTGGTAAGAGCACCTGCAACGGATTAATAGGAGGACCCGTGGTTCAAGTCCCGGTGCGGGGGTCTATTTTTCTCTGTATGTCTCCCGTAGTTATTGATAATTATAATTTGATTTAAATTAAAATTTAATCTTTCCGTAGTATGAATATGGTCAGGGTGCCCATAGGCAAAAAAGTAACTTATACATACTCTTTCCAAACCTTTTTGTATGGCTTGTTTAGGCAAAGTCTGACACCGTTTTCCTCTGTGACTTTTTTTAGTTTTGGGGCGTTTTTTTTTTAATTGACCCCTAAAATTTTGACGCGTCAGACTTGAAAATCGGAAAAAGTTCTGCGTCAGACAATATTAAAATGTTGATTTATAGGGTTCAAATAATGTATCTTGAGAAAATCAGCTGGTTATTAATCATTAATTAATATTAGTTCATATTAATTTATATCCATTATTATTGATTAAGATTAATTAATAACTGCCTGATTTTCTCAAGATACATTATTTGAACCCTATAAATCAACAATTTAACATTGTCTGACGCAGAACTTTTTCCGATTTTCTAGTCTGACGCGTCAAAATTTTAGGGTTCAAATAAAAAAAAAACGCCCCAAAACTAAAAAAAGTCACAGAGGAAAACGGTGTCAGATTTGGCCTAAACAAGCCATACAAAAAGGTTTGGAAAGAGTATGTATAAGTTACTTTTTTGCCTATGGGCACCCTGACTAAGAATTTCACAATAATGGGATTTAACAGTGACAAATCATTAAAGCATGTAAAATAAAGGGGAGGAATGGCAGACTAATTGGCAGAGTATTTTTACCTAGTCATGCATTTCTATTAACGAATAACCTTAACCTTACAAAAATTGGAAAAAAAAGTTTGCTATAAAGCCTTGAAATTAAATGATCAAGTTAAATAACAAAGCTTATTCATATAACAATACGTTATTATTCTCGGTATTCAAAATCCAATAGAACTCTTTAAATAGAGTTTTGATCCAAGATGGTAAATATTATGTAAGATTCTATAGGGATAAGCTAAGGCTAGAGTTAGCTCCCCAAGGACACGAAGCCACTGCTGGAAGCAAAGCGACCCTGACACTATATAATCAAGCATCCAAAATATTCGAGAAACCCGTCCTACCAGTTCAAATATTATCCTTGGCGAAAAATACAAATAACTATTCCTAACTATACACGGAGAAGTAATACGTGCGGTAAATACATTATTAAAATTCCTTCCAAGGTTCAATATAGTTTATCATTAGTCTTAGAATTCATTTTACATCTTAAAATCTTTGAAAGAATTCCTCCATTTTAAATAAATGCCTAAAATCAGGAATACACGATCCACGAGACCACCGAATCATGTTCAGACTCTAGAAACAAAACGGTTAAGTTAAAGCAAGATGGCCGCAGTGGAGGCAGACAACTGATAACGCAATAAACAGCTTGGTTTTGACGTTTCGCTTCCACTACTGGAAGCATCTTCAGAGGTGTGGTGCATCGTGATGTTTACTCGTAGCAACAAGACATACTGACGACTGGAGAAACTTTCCCTATCAATATTTAACTTCTCGACAAGCGGTGGCATTCCTCACAATCACTCCTTAACTTATCAACTTCATGAATATCATATTTTTAAAGTATTAATTTTAAATTACCACTGTCTCTTTGGCCATAAACAAGAACTATACATCTTCAATTGACAACTTCATCTTGACAACTAAGCGTATTTCTATCTGCTTTTATACGGCCATGATTTGCCCTCTTCAAGCTGTGACCCATCACGAGCCTGTTTTCAGATTCTGAAATCATAACCCCAAGCGAAATCGTGAAAGAATTTTAGCTCTAGAATTAGAGGAGCTGCCAACAAAAACTTTTTTTAAAAAAAACGTGAAACAATGTTTTTTTAAAACGAAGAACACACACAAACAGACAAACAGACTGGCAAATAAATACGAAACAAATTACGTTCCCTGATGTCTCAAACGCATTGATAAAAAAAAAGTTTTTCTAAATAATGACGATGTTTTCATTTACCCTTGGGGTAGCTTGGAAGCTAGACCAAATTAGAATTGAATGATTAGTATCAAAGTAAATTATTGTCTAATTTAAAAATAGACTGCCAATTGGTGTGGCACTTAGCTACCTCGCATCCTATATCCACGTACTTTATTGATTTTATGCTTTTACAAGTCATTATTGTCAAATTGGTTTAATTGTTTCCCCCGTTTTTTTTAATCTGTCAAAATTGTTTAGATTTTTTACACGAATTTAAGTGTCAATTTAGCAAAAGTTAAAGAGCGTAGACGGTTCAAATTAATCTGGGGCTATCTGAGGGGTTACTTTCGATAAACTATAAAAGTTTCATACAAATCAGACAAGTATACTTTTGAAGCTATAGGTGTAAATAAATGTCTGTTTGTGCTAATGTGGAAGAGAAACAAATAGGCGCAGAAGGTTGAAACTTATATGGGACCAACAATGGGCTAATTAGGAGGCCTGGGTGGCTCAGAGGCTAGCGCGCTTGCCGTGTGATTACGCAAGTTAAGCAGCCTCTAGCATGGTCAGTAGATGGATGGGTGAACGCTTCTGACCACAGCTCTGGGTTCGATTCCCGGACCGGGCCCCCCCCCCGCACAATGTCAACCCAGCATTGTTTAAATAAAATGAAAGCTCCTCGAAAGAGTGGCGCCACCAGATTTCGGCCTGGAAACTACAACTCCTGGTTGTAATACAACCAGGAGGGGAGTCATCGTTACCGACCACATCTTCACAAAACTGTGAAGATTTCGGTCCCTAACCCGGGTTTGTTCAATGGGCCCACATAAGTGGCCTGAGTCTTCGAGTGTAAAAGCCCCCCTGTTGTGTGTGTATTTTTTTAGGGTGAAAAAAAAGGAAAAAAAAGGCTAATTATGTCCTACCACCCAAATTTCATTAAAATTGAACGTGTAGTTTTTAAGTCATGTTGGTTCGCAAAAATTGAACGAAAGACAAACACGGAACCAAAAATGTTCCCTGATGTCTGAACCGGATTTCTGTCTTGAAATTTTTGAAATCGGAGACCTAAAAATTTTTTACGCTCTTCATAACGATCACATAGCTTCCGTTACCTTCGGTAAGCTCGGAAGCAATAAAAAAAAAATGAAAAAGTGGCAGAATATAATTAAAATATCCTTAAATATAAAATTTTCCCCTAGAAGGAAAACTATTTTTATTGAAAGTAAAAGGTTAGTGATGTTTATGTGGTTGAACAAAACCTGTGATTCCCATGATCTTGGCCTCGGAGTCACAGAGAAGTCATTACAATGAATTACCTACTGACTAATTACCTGGGTCTCAAGTTTACATAGTAGTCTAATGTAACTTCTTTTGTTGTACGTTTCCTTTAGTTTTAGTTTTTTTTTTTTTTAATTTTCTCAAGTAATTTCTAGATTTGTTATCTATCCTTGAGTAGGCAGGTAATCAGCTTAAAGGCCAATGTCGACCGCATTCCTTCCCAATATTATATTATTATTAAATTTTGAAACAAACTTAGATTATAATCTAGTTATTATCTCTTTAATGATATGGTATTGAAATAACCAACGGTTAATATTTAATCCGATAATAGGCTTTAATTACGCTCTAGCCTTTGAACGATAATCGTGCTAAATTTAAGAAACATTAGCCGTTTTCCACTGTATTAGTTTCCTATAAGTAGCAACTGGTTATTACTCACAGTAAATGGTTCTTATATAGACAATACCTTGATCTTAATAATATAATAAAACGTTATTATATTGTACTTCGTACACATAAAGTAAGACACGAAATTTCATTCAAATTGGACGAGTAGTTTTAAGATATTGTGGATTACATGACTCTTTCACGAAACTTGCGAGTGTTCCTACATGAAAAATATCGCAAAAGAAACAATTTTGGCAGGATGTAAGGCTTGCTGTGCACTGTGGAATTTTGTTCCGAAACATTGTACAGAAACTGTTCAAAAATGTTTCGAAACATACCTGATACAAAGTTCTCTGATCCTGAAATGTTTCTATACTGTTTCAAAAAACACCTTTTTGTGTTGTTAACCAAATGGAAAACATAACACAATGTTGCACAACATTCGCTATAGGGGACATGTTCGGAGACAGCACGAACACGTTATGCTCGGCCATGTGGAGCACTGAAAAAAACTCTTTAATTAATTGAAAAATTACGGCAAATTTGTGGATCCTTTTAGGGCTAAGTAATAACAAATCGAAATAGATTTGGACAAGGCAACGTTTCAGCACTACTTGCCATTCTCAGGCCTAAATAAACAGGTCAAGTGTGTGCTAGTCAGCACGCAGTGAGGGTCCGTAGGCCACACTGTGTAGTTTAAGTAGTACCCTGTTGATGGTGTTCTTTTAAATGCTAAAAAGCTTACTTTGAACTATCCTATGGGTCTGATATTCTCAAAACACTTAAACAAACTTCTGATAAAGTATTTTTTTCCACTGAACCAGACTGCAACCATATAAATACATCGAAAAGACCATATATAATAAAAAAAACGTATTTTGTCAATAAATAATAAAATAATATTTTTTTCGAAATTTCCAAAAAGTGGTATCTTTACTTTTGGTCGAAGAATGTTCAGGAATTTTTTCAGATTTTTGCACTTCTCATAAGCAAGATAGAAGGGGGGACACGTTTCACACCCACTTCAAACTTGCTTACGCTCGCCCTATCAAAGTTATAACCAAAGAATTATATATTTTTGTAATCAGCTCTACGTACCCTTTCATATGATACCCCTCACGGTGTCGAAAAAAAATAAAAAAAATTTAACCCTTAAGTTTTTTACCTTAATGTTTTTGAAAAATATTTTTTTTAAGTCGCTATATTTTTAAAATATGTGGGTCGGTACAAGACACATACATGCCAAATTTCAAAGTGATCGGACGAAAGGTGTAGCCGTGAGAGCACGCGAGAGGACGGACGGACAGACACACGCAGGAAAATATAAGGGTCCTTGGTTTTGCCTACGGACCCTAAAAAGTTATAACAATGACATAATGAGTATTAAAAACATATATCTGGTAACTAAAAAATTACATTGAAAAGTTACATTCTCGAGTCTTATTGAAACTGGACTGAAGAGTAAAAGAATAGAAATAAAAAGAGTGACGTTTTGGATCATTTGTCCAAACAATTCAAAGTTCCTATTGTAGAAATTTCAATTGGGTTTTTAAATTTTACTTCCAATCATTTGCAAGGGATTTTCAAGTTCAATGGTAGAACATCCTCAAATATGAGGAAACCAGAGCCGATCTCCAGCTTAAGTAGGATCCAAAATATTTCTTATCTATTCACGGCAGCAAAATTTGTCATAGGAAATCATTTTTGGGGGTTTCAATGTAAAATCTGATCATTAAAAATTGTTAATAACTTAAATTTTTTTTTGTTGGAGTATATTATTGAGTTACGAGGTAGAACTGATTAGCATTTTGTGAGCGACGTCAAAGGCGGATAATGATAATTGAAGATTTGGAGGTAAACACGGTAACTAAGAACCAGTAGCCAGTTCTTTTCTGGGGAAGGTTACCTCAAGGTTACCGTACCAAGATCAGGTTATCCCCACGCAGGTGTAACAATCACATAACAAAATGTTGTATTGTAGCATTTTATAAATGTCCATATATGACATAATAACATCCATGACAATATCCTGTCTTTTTATTTAAATCATGAATACACACTTAAATCCTCAGAGTATAAGGAAGGGGTAGAGGGAGCAATGCGATTTGAAAAGTGGTTCATTATGCGACACCCCTATACTAAACCTCTCAAGCGAGCTCAATACGAACTAAAGAGACAACAGCACGATCACGTGGTCACTGGTCCTTGTCTTATTGGTCTATTCCTTGTCCTTCCGTGCCCACGGACACTTGTCAACAAAACATTTATATACTTTAACCTCATCTAGTGCTTTATTTTATTGTTTTATTATCGAAATGTCAAAATATCAAATATGTAAGAGAAAAATCTAATGTGATTGCTTTAGAAGACGATTTTGTTTTACATAAGATTGCTTTTGGTTATCTAGGAACTATTACATGTTATAATAACTATAGATAATTAATACGGTTAACAACAAAAATTAAAGTACATATGTATTTATAAAGAAAACTGTATTAAAATATTAAATGTCGTAAGAAAATATCACATTATTCTTATCCTTATCAGCTGACATCAGATAAATTTCGATTTTTTATCGAGATATCGATACTGTTTCACCAAACTGCCGCTTGGGAGGTTTAGTATATGGGTGTCGCATAATGAACCACTTTTTGAGTCCCCGATTCTATAGTATTGTTCCCTCTACCCCTTCCTTACTTTGAGCTTAAATCAATTACAACAATTAAGGTTTCTTTTTCAAGCAAAATTTATCTAACACTGACCATAATAATTGTCTTACAAATGGGGCGCAAACTAAAAGCGAATTACTAAACATCATTGGGCATTTCTTTCGATTTTCACTCCCCTTATAAAAAAAAAAACAGAGGGGAGTAACAATCTAAAGAAGGTGTACGAAATGTTCTTCTTTAGACTGTTACTCCCCTTATAAAAACAGATGAGTGATATTCTTAGTCCATGAGTAAATTGGACTTCAAGTCCAACATCCCTCAGAGATGTTCAAACATCCCTTTGTCTCAATAGATATTTACTCAAAAGTCATTTATATTCTAAAACAAAAACTGGGGAGTAACAATCTAAACAAGTACCCATTATTGAGGGTCTATGGGCAAATCCAAGGTCCATAATGATGTCCTACGTTTGTTTGCCTGTCTGTCGATAACAAACCTGTATCTTCGAAAGTACCCCAACACAAAATTTCGAAACTTTGGATTTACGTTATGTGTATAGTAACCCAAACACATGAAATATATAGAACAGCTCACAAAATCCTTCAAAAACCATTTCAACCTAGAAACCCTTATGCTTTTGGTAGTTCGTCCGTCTCCCAACCTATTGTAGCTAAAGAGATTTGAAAATTGGAATTCGAAATAAACGTTTTTGCCCAAAAACAGGAAAAATGTTACGAACGTCACAACTCAAAATTTCTTCGATCAGCGAGCAATTGCTAACTGGTCGAAACATTTTTTATTTTTTGAGTGGGATGTCATTTTAAAGGTATGTATTGAAATGTGGATCACAAATATATATCGCGTTTCCAAAATGGAGGTCATTTTTAACCCCAAAAAGTCTCCCCACCACACTATCCCACAAGGAAAGGTCCTAAAAATGAGGAAAAAATAAATAAATAAACTTCTCTGTGGGCCAATGATAATTCTGGGAGTTAATATGAAAAAGTCAAATTTTAGAAATTTTAGGGGGGATGGGACGACAAAGGGGATCTATGGGATCTATCTATCTAGAATCTAGGGGATCTATGGGACGACAATTTGTGACAAAAATTTATTAAAAAGCCTTGGTTTCACCTTATGAATACCTTATAATAAGCGGTTAAAATATTAGTTAAAACAAACTTTTATATGGGCGCGTGAAAGTACTGTGCCAACATTAACTAGTTAAGGAACCCGTTCAATTTGTACTGGTGGTTTATATACATATTGGTTGGTGATTATATATTTATCCGTCTCATTATTTCCCTATATGAAGTTCGCTCATGATTTATCTGTGCAAGATGATGCGTTACTTTCTAAATAATTATTGAAGGCGCCATGTTAAGCCGGGAAGGGGGGGGGGGTTTAAGCAATAACGGTGGAACCGTTATCTGACCAACTAGACGGAGAGAGTAGCCACTGACTTGAGAAAGTTAAGTTTAAAGTAATCTTTCAAAGCCTAGTGTATAATTTTATTAAAATGATAATATCCATGTATAGTATGTAATTACCATGAAAATGATCTCGAATCCCTCTTTTCTTGTTATACTCGATTCTTGGAAATGGTTTGCAATTTAGTTGTGAGAGAGTTAAAATTGGTTCATTTTGTAAAAGTCGTGTTTAGTGTTTAAATGAACACTCAGAAATAAACAATAATCTTTTTTATAACATATACATAGAACGATACATTTTTCGTATGTTATATTTAAGAAATCGATGTGAGACAACTAATACAAACATTTTCATATAAGATTACATAATTAATTAGCCCAGTGTTTTCCATTATTAGTTTGCGTAGGTAAATTTATTTATTATTGAACATTTTATCAAAATGTATCATAAAAATAACTTCTCCTCGGCGGGGAATCGAACCCGGCCTCTCTCCGTCCGCGTTTAAAGCTATTTTCTCGGGAACTAGATTTTTCCCGGGAAAACGGCTTATATCGTAAGATTCGTATTTAAATGGACTACAATTTGGAATTTTTGAATCAAAAACGTTTGAACCTTTTTAGGAGAAATAATTTTTTTCGCACGGAGACCGCATACTTCAAATCAGTGGCTATATTTTGTATTTACACGTAGTGCAAGCTGTTGAGTGCAATGGTAAACACACAATTAACCAGCATACTCGGTCCAGCCATAATACAGACGGTGGCTATTTAAAACTTTTTCTTATCTCTAACTTATAAACCATCATAAACAATAACTTACAAACGAACGCCGTTTTAGACATTTTTATTGCTTAAACGTACGCATTTGTATCCGTTCCTTTGATATTATATTAATAAGATTTTTTTTTCGGGGGGGGGGGGGGATATGTTTTTTTGTCACAAAATATGCGACGTAAGAAAAATGAATAAAAACATTTTTACGTTTTTTTTTGACAACGAATAACTCTGATTTTTTTTCTTTGATTTGTTAAACAAATCGAGGGAGAGGGGGAATATTTTCTTTAAATTCTTTCATTTAATACATTCACTCCCAAACCATCCATTTTCGTTGCACCCCAAGAACTTCAACCCCTAGTTTTTGAAGGATGTTTTATCGGAGCTACCCTGTAATTTCTCTGTGTTTTTGGTTATTGCACATAATTTGAGTCTGAATCCAAAGTTTCTAATTTATATGTTGTGTACTTTCGGAGATCAAATGTGCTACAAAAAGGCTGTCAGACAGACAAGTGCAGGAATGTATAAGGATCCTCGTTACAGACAGACAGACAAGCACAGGAATGTATAAGGATCCTCGTTACAGACAAGCACAGGAATGTATAAGGATCCTCGTTACAGACAAGCACAGGAATGTATAAGGATCCTCGTTACATACAGACAGACAAGTGCATGAATGTATAAGGATCCTTGTTACAGACAGACAGACAAGCACAGGAATGTATAAGAGTCCTCGTACAGACAGACAGACAAGAACAGGAATGTATAAGGATCCTCGTTACAGACAGACAGACAAGCACAGGAATGTATAAGGATCCTCGTTACAGACAAGCACAGGAATGTATAAGGATCCTCGTTACATACAGACAGACAAGTGCAGGAATGTATAAGGGTCCTCGTTACATACAGACAGACAAGTGCATGAATGTATAAGGGTCCTTGTTACAGACAGACAGACAAGCACAGGAATGTATAAGAGTCCTCGTACAGACAGACAGACAAGAACAGGAATGTATAAGGATCCTCGTTACAGACAGACAGACAAGCACAGGAATGTATAAGGATCCTCGTTACAGACAAGCACAGGAATGTATAAGGATCCTCGTTACATACAGACAGACAAGTGCATGAATGTATAAGGGTCCTCGTTACATACAGACAGACAAGCACAGGAATGTATAAGAGTCCTCGTACAGACAGACAGACAAGAACAGGAATGTATAAGGATCCTCGTTACAGACAGACAGACAAGCACAGGAATGTATAAGGATCCTCGTTACATACAGACAGACAAGTGCATGAATGTATAAGGATCCTTGTTACAGACAGACAGACAAGCACAGGAATGTATAAGAGTCCTCGTACAGACAGACAGACAAGAACAGGAATGTATAAGGATCCTCGTTACAGACAGACAGACAAGCACAGGAATGTATAAGGATCCTCGTTACAGACAAGCACAGGAATGTATAAGGATCCTCGTTACATACAGACAGACAAGTGCAGGAATGTATAAGGGTCCTCGTTACATACAGACAGACAAGTGCATGAATGTATAAGGATCCTTGTTACAGACAGACAGACAAGCACAGGAATGTATAAGAGTCCTCGTACAGACAGACAGACAAGAACAGGAATGTATAAGGATCCTCGTTACAGACAGACAGACAAGCACAGGAATGTATAAGGATCCTCGTTACAGACAAGCACAGGAATGTATAAGGATCCTCGTTACATACAGACAGACAAGTGCAGGAATGTATAAGGGTCCTCGTTTCATACAGACAGACAAGTGCATGAATGTATAAGGATCCTTGTTACAGACAGACAGACAAGCACAGGAATGTATAAGAGTCCTCGTACAGACAGACAGACAAGAACAGGAATGTATAAGGATCCTCGTTACAGACAGACAAGTGCATGAATGTATAAGGATCCTCGTTAAATATAGACAGACAAGTGCAGGAATGTATAAGGGTCCTCGTTACATACAGACAGACAAGTGCATGAATGTATAAGGATCCTCGTTACATATAGACAGACAAGTGCAGGGATGTATACGGGTCCTCGTTACAGACAGACAGACAAGTGCAGGGATGTATACGGGTCCTCGTTACAGACAGACAGACAAGTGCAGGGATGTATACGGGTCCTCGTTACAGACAGACAGACAAGTGCAGGGATGTATACGGGTCCTCGTTATATACAGGCAGACAAATGTATGAATGTATAAGGATCCTCGTTACAGAAAGACAGACAAGTGCAGGGATGTATACGGGTCCTCGTTATATACAGGCAGACAAATGTATGAATGTATAAGGATCCTCGTTACAGAAAGACAGACAAGTGCAGGGATGTATAAGGATCCTCGTTGCAGACAGACAGACAAGCACAGGAATGTATAAGGGTCCTCGTTACAAACAGGCAGACAAGTGCATGAATGTATAAGGATCCTCGTTACAGACAGACAGACAAGCACAGGAATGTTTAAGAGTCCTCGTACAGACAGACAGACAAGAACAGGAATGTATAAGGATCCTCGTTACAGACAGACAAGTGCATGAATGTATAAGGATCCTCGTTAAATATAGACAGACAAGTGCAGGAATGTATAAGGGTCCTCGTTACATACAGACAGACAAGTGCATGAATGTATAAGGATCCTCGTTACATATAGACAGACAAGTGCAGGGATGTATACGGGTCCTCGTTACAGACAGACAGACAAGTGCAGGGATGTATACGGGTCCTCGTTACAGACAGACAGACAAGTGCAGGGATGTATACGGGTCCTCGTTACAGACAGACGGACAAGTGCAGGGATGTATACGGGTCCTCGTTACATACAGGCAGACAAATGCATGAATGTATAAGGATCCTCGTTACAGAAAGACAGACAAGTGCAGGGATGTATAAGGATCCTCGTTACAGACAGACAGACAAGCACAGGAATGTATAAGGGTCCTCGTTACAAACAGGCAGACAAATGCATGAATGTATAAGACAAATGCATGAATGTATAAGGATCCTCGTTACAGACAGACAGAAATGTGCAGGGATGTATAAGGATCCTCGTTACATACAGGCAGACAAATGCATGAATGTATAAGGATCCTCGTTACAGACAGACAGACAAGCACAGGAATGTATAAGGGTCCTCGTTTTGCCTTCTGACCCAAACATAAATAAATAAAAGTCTAAAAACGCATTCAAATTCACGCACATTGAATTCCTCTTATATATTTATTTGCGCGCTGCGTCGATGACGCACATTAAAACTCCTAAACGCACTTTAATATGCTTTGTATCTAGGTCTGACGCATTTTTGGCATGTATGACGTCAGAAGTGACAAAATTGCAAGAGTACAATGACGCAAAAGATGCACTGGGCATACAATGACGCAAAAGGAAGGAGAGAAAGAAGTTCTTTGAATTTATTATTGACGTAGGTCGAGAGAGAGCTCGTTCTCTTTTCCAATTTAATCAAGTCGATGGTGGCGCTTAAGTGAGAAATAAATGTAGCTTGATTACTAGTTGTGGGTCGCCCAACCAGCTGGGGCTGCTAAATCCGGTTCACTTGGGTTTTTCCCATTTTTTTTTTTAATTTTCGCACGCTCAGAAATGAAGTAATTAATATTGCTACATCGCCAATCCTTTCAAGGATTAAAAAAAAAAATATAATAAAAAAAAAACCAAAAAACTTTTATTCACACACAAACACACTCATATATATATATATATATATATATATATATATATATATCTATATATATATATATATATATATATATATATATATATATATATATATATATATATATATATATATATATATATATATGCAAAGACGTATTTATCTTTCGTGGTGAATACATTTCTTTATTTAATTTGAGATAGGCATCAGAAACAGACATGGGGGGAAAAATAGTTTATGAAAACGAAAAAGCACAAATTTGAAATGGCCTCATTTATTTATTTACCAAAAAAAAATAAACATTTATTTAAAACCTGGCCTTCTTCGAAATTTATTGATAAGTGATATCAACTTTCATCGATTTCGTCCAAGATTAAAGGTGAAAGAAAAAGTTTCTTTAATTTCGGACGCCATGAAAACTTATAGTGTTTAAAGAAATGCGTTGGCTAGGGTGGGTCGAATTTAACTTTTTTTAAAAATTCTGAACTACGATGGGCTAAAAAGTTGACCGTTGGTATGAAAACACCAGGAAAAAAAATTGGGCTCATTTGAACAACCCCTAGGTGGAGCACACCAGCCCTGAAATTTTAATATTTGGGGTAATCCTTAATAATAGTGATTTTCATGCTTTTTAGGTGTTTTAATGCTACACTGTTGACTTAAAATTCATTTTAACAGGTTTTGCTCATATATTACAATAAAAAAATCTCCAAAATAAATTGTGGGGGGGGGGGTATTTTCTATTTTATTTTATTCACATCAAAATTATAAGCTATTTTTAGTCTTATATGACAGAATATAAGATTTAATATAAAAATATTTGTCGCTCTCAGCTATTTGAAGCAACTGCAAAAAATTAAGGGGGGGGGGGGGGTTCTAATTCTGTATCAGTTTGCTGCAGATTATGAAATTAAGTTAGTTACATGAAACAAGTCAGGTTGTAAATATCTGGTTTTAAATATGGTACCTTATACTTCCTTCCAAGCTAATAATTTATATTTCTGTTTTTAAAGTGTTTTATATTTATAATTCAGATTTTAAGACAAGTTTAACGGAAAATAACCGTGGGCAGATAAAAAAGATAAGGGATTAATTATTAGCCCTTGTGAAGCAAAATATAAGAAAGTGCCCTTAAACGAACAGGAGATTTTTTTAGATCAAAGAACAGTTAGGAGAACGATGATAGGCTCCATTGACAAAAAAATCTAGTGCATTATCAAAAAGACCGAAAGGTTTGCCAATGTTTTGCTCCATCTTTCACATAATAGTTTTCTTGAATATTTAAACAAGGAAGGAGCATAAACTCGTTGAATAAATGTTACTATTGTTATAAGTTCTTTAGATGGTTCATCACAAGCGATATAAAAAAGAAGGACACTATTAGTAGTTGTTAGCCATCTTTTGTGTGCCATTTTTCCAGGACTTCTGTTGGCTAATTCTGGGGAACAGAAACCATCAAATACATCCAGAGATATTTCTAATAAATATTTTTGGACCTTCCTTAATCACTGATATATAAATTCGGCGTAATTGTAGTAGGGATGACTTCAAATTCTACAATTGGTAAACTTTCACATGTTTCTACAGCCTTTCCTATTGCTCCTTCAAAATCTAATCTCCTTCAAATCTCCTCAAATCAAATCTCCTCCAAAATCTCCTTCAAATCTAAGTCCTTTTGTTTTACCATCTATGTATTAAAATAAATGTCTTAAAGGGAGTTCATTGCCACGGAGCAGGCATATAGACCATAGAAGAGGTGTTTCAAATTTACACTCTAACTGAATAATTATTCCTCTTCTTACTCCAGTGTTCCCATTGATGCCATCACTCCCTATGACTCATAATTTCGATGTATCCGCTTTATTTATTCGCAGAAACGTATAACGATAGCTGATGGAACACTTTCCGCCGTGCCTGATGAAGGGCCAAAATCCTATGTATTTTGACGAGGGCTCTTGCACAAGAATAAAATGCTCTTCCCTTACTAGAGTTTTATGATGTTTGGCTCTCTTCTGTATAAGTTTAATAGTGTCATCCTTCCTGCCATCAAAATAAAGCCCTTCTAATATTATGGTTTCTTCTTCCATTTTAATTTTAATTCAATTCTTTGCTCTGTGAAGATTTATCTATTACGTTGGTTTGACTATTACTTGGTATTAATCCTGAATCAAAAAGTGAGGCCGAAGCAATCATTGCTGCTGCTCTACTAGAAAAGTGCGATCGCTGAGCTATTTCGGCTACAGTAGTGATCAGTAACCTCATCTCAGATGAAACATGTTTCAGTGATTTATCTTTAACCTCACTGCCCGATTCTTCAGTTGTGAGAGAGGATGAAGATGACGACTTGTCAGACAATAAGTTTAAACCTGAAATCTGTTTGCATTTGATGTTGAAGGTACAAGTTCACTGAGTGAAGTCCTTGCCAAGTATTTTTTATGCTTGGCAAACCTTTCGGCTTTTTTGATCAATGCACTATGATGAGCCTATCATCGTTCTCCTAACTGTTCTTAGATCTATAAAAAAACACCTGTTCGTTTAAGGGCACTTTCTTATATATTTTGCACCACAAGGACTAATTAATACCTTACCATTTTTACCTGCCCACGGTTATTTTCTGTTAAACTTGTCTTAAAATCTGAATTATAAATATAAAACACTTTAAAAACAGTAATATACATTATTAGCATGGAAGGAAGTATAAGGTACCATATTTACACCAGATATTTACAACCTGACTGGTTTCATGTAACTAACTTAATTTTATAATCTGCAGAAAAATGATACAGAATTAGAACCCCCCCCCCTTAATTTTTTGCAGTTGCTTCAAATAGCTGAGAGCTACAAATATTTTTATATTAAATCTTATATTCTGTCATATAAAACTAAAAATAGCTTAACATTATGATGTAAATATAAGAAAATAGAAAACACCCCCCCTCCACAATTTATTTTAGAGCTGCAAATATAATATTAATATTAGAATATTAATGTAATACATATTAAGTCATAAAAAACTAAAGAGCTTAAAAATTTGAAGTTAATTAATAAAAATGGAAATCTCCCCCCCCCCCCCACATTGATTTTGGTGATTTTTTTTATTGTAATATATGTGCCCAATCTGTTAAAATGAATTTTAAGTTAACAGTGTAGCATTAAAACACCTAAAAAGCATGAAAATCACAAAAATCACTATTTTTAAGGGTTACCCCAAATATAAAAATTTCAGGGCTGGTGTGCTCCACCTAGGGGTTGTTCAAATGAGCCCAATTTTTTTTCCTGGTGTTTTCATACCAACGGTCAACTTTTTAGCCCATCGTAGTTCAGAATTTTTAAAAAAAGTTAAATTCGACCCACCCTAGCGTTGGCCTCTCAACAAATAATTTCTTTTCCCAAAGTTATCTTTCAACCAATTTATAGAATCTTTATTATGTGACCGATTACGATCGGATATAATAAGGCTATGGTATGCACAAATAAAAATAAAACAATTAAACTAACCTAGCTTAAGCAGCCCCTACACTATCAATCCGCTTGATCCAAACATCGCGTCAAGCTGATTGACACGAGCTTCAAGCCACCTTGGGGCGCATCAAGCATACCATCAATCTTTTCATCAACACTTATTTGTAGCGGAGTTTTGGACTAGTGAACTGCTCCTCCTGGACTGTAGTGAATCAGTATTGTGTAGATACCATGGCTTCGAATCAGGATTTGGCGTTCCTCATCTTGACAGTTGTTGCTCTCAAGCGGAAAAAAAAGATCCAGAGGAAAGGCGTTGGTCAAAGAAGTGGAGCTTTCCACAACTCGGGGCAATCACGATATAAATCAATGAGGAGGCTAATAAATTCTCGATCGGCATTGTCTACGATGTCCGAACCTTCGGAAGCGAGCGGAAGGTTCTCCATCGCTGGTGTCGAGCAGATGACTGACGGAATGCTTGATCAAAATTGCTCTAGACTATCAAGCGCTCCGTCAAGCCGCTTGACTCATTCAAACTTTCCATCAATCACCAGCAAGGCTTGACTCAAGCATCAAACGGGTTCCTAGACTATCAATCAGGCTTGACACCATTGCTTGATGCGCTGTTTTGATCAAGCGGATTGATAGCGTAGGGCCTGCTTTAGTTGAACTAAAGCAATGAATCAACATAAATATCAATGCCAACAAAATTCCAATGTAAAAATATAAGATGTCTCGCGTCGAAAGTTGTGAGATCATTGGTTTATCCAAATCTCCCCCTGTCCAAGTAGGTCTAGTACTTCTAGAAGAAGTAAGTTCTACTAGGTCTAATACATCCAGTATACAAGTAAGTTCTACTATAGGTCTGATACATCCAGTACAGGTAAGGGATGTTGTTAGTCTGTCCCCCTCTTTATTCTCTGTCTCAACATGTTGATCTATATAATATATGTATGAGCTATTGAACAACTTTGATACCAACAATTAGTTTGTATTGGTCCTAAGATTTCTAGATCTATATTTATATTTATGATTTTATTTTTATTGAGCAACACTGCGCCCTTTCATTGACGTATTTCCAAGTTTGACATTAGTTTATGAAACCTGCGGTTATAATTTCTTATTAAGTTTTTGTACAACCAATGCACCGTGTATGGGGCCCTTCACTTAATTAATAGGCCAGTCCACGCTCTCCTATCCAATCTAACGAGCCCCCCCCCCCCCCCCCCCCAAATAACACATGATTTGATAAAACTGGAAAGATAATTGTACATGTACTTACATAGTTCCCTTCTGCACTGTCATGTTGAGGTTAGACAAGACATGGTTAGGGTTCTTCGCTGTGCCGTAATGTTTGTACGCATGTCTGACACAGACGGCATGTTGCCTTCTAGACCAGACAGTAGATTTCTGCGTCTCCAGCGGAGGTCTGGAGCCGTTCTGTCCGGCTTGAACAGCCGGCTGAGATGCCTGAACGGATTGGACAGCGGCTACTGGCGTGTCCACGACGACGCCGTCCATACCTGCCTCGTCGTCCCGCACCATCGCGGGATTGTCTACACCACCTCCTTCCCTGTAACCAAACAAAGCAGATAACAATAAGAAACAGTTGACATCAGAGGTTAAAGCAACTCTCAAACCAATATCTAAAAACCAACATATCAAGTTCGGTTCCCAGAAAGGCAAAAAGTGTTTTACTCTATTCTCTACTGCGATGAAATTTTTCTCAATTCCACAACAGGGGCAAGATGAATTTTAATTCTGACGGCAGCACGGGAAAATAAACAAAATCAGTCTCAAGACAAACTTTCTCATACTGTTGAAGGTGAATTTAAACCCACAACATCTCGCATTTAATTGATAAACATATAAAACCGTTAAAAGGAAAAGTTGGTTATTCCAGTGCGTAGAACTTTGTGAGTAGTACTTAGTGCGTAGAACTTTGTGAGTAGTACTTAGTGCGTAGAACTTTGTGAGTAGTACTTAGTGCGTAGAACTTTGTGAGTAGTACTTAGTGCGTAGCTAACTTTTTGTTTTAATTTTTTAACAAAATCAGATGAATTTGGTGCGTAGGCTTTCACGGGTAGACTCGTAATGATCAGCTTGGTTTTCCAGTGAAATATATATAAATAGTATATTTCCGCGTCACGAAGAGATTAAAGCCCGACGTTTCGCTTCCTCCAGTGGAAGCATTTTCAGGAGCGTGGTGCATCGTGACGTTTACTTGAAGCATTTGTCTTGTTATAGCTTCAAGTAAACACCACAATGCACTACACCCCTGAAGATGCTTCCAGTAGTGGGAGCGAAACATCTGACTTCAACTCTTTCGTGACGAAGATTCACCGGAAAACCAAGCTTTTTAAAAAAAAAATCAGATTCGAGGTGTATTATTTTTTTTTTTTTTTTTTTTCACATGTGTAGGCTCAGTAGTTTAGGCTCCACGCGTCTGCGCAGACGATAGACAGACATTTTTTGGGCTCGAATCCGAATCAGGGGACCTCAAAACGTATGTATATCCATAAAAATCTTAAAATCGAAATTTCGCGCCATCACAATACATTCTCTTTATATGAGAAAGTAAAAATAAAAAATGAGGGAAGGGGAGCCAATGAACGTTCGAGATTTTGGTGACTCTAAGATCTTGAGTTCTCATTGGCTACCCACCTAATTTTTTTCGATTCTCTCATGCTCTCAAAATTAAAACTCATCTTGATTCTACTGCAGTGCGATGAAATCCGGCGTAAAATAAAGAAATAACTCTTACAATTAATAAATGAAATAAATGATTACACAAATATATATAAATATATGTTAGTTGAACTGTCGGAGTTTCATTAGATGATGAAGGTGACCAGATATTTAGGTCACCAGAAACAAAAAACCATTATTAGACCCTAGTGACATAGTATTGGGATTAAAAATGTAATCTTTAAATGGGCACACATCCTCCCTGCTGCGACCCTGTTCAATTAACAAAGCTCTTGCTTCACATGATGTTAGTTCTATTGTGCATTGCGAGCTTCAATAAGAAAGTTATAGATTCGCATAAAGACAATCGACAGCTTAATAAGAATTTCTCACAACATCTTCAAAAGAAAAATCACGTGAGTACGAACAAAACACCATTTTAAGTACAAGTGTTTAAAAAAAAAAGTAATAACTCTTTTGTTGTTGTAGCAGTTTCCTTTCTCAAAGAAAAATGAAGGAAAAACCCTGACTTTTTCTTTTAATGTTCCAAATTATTTTACTTACTTAGTTTACCAATTAACAAGAAGAAGTAGCCATTAAACAATGACTACGTTTCCATGAGTTTTCCAAACCGTTTTGAAAACGGTTTTGGTATTCAAAACCCCATGCAAACGGCGATTTCAAAAAAACATTTTGAGTTCAAGGTTACAACAGCAAATAATTGGTTTTGTACTGAAACTTTTGTAAATAAATTGGTAGTGGGTGAAGTCTCACGTAAAAAGGGTTTCGTTGGTGTTGTAAACAAGAAATTAGTAAAGAAGGGGGGGGGGGGGGGGGGGGGGGGGGTCAAGCTTTTGATGTTTTTGACAAACGGGAAAATTAAACGCTTTCTACAAGTGTTATATATTTTTGTAATCTACTCTTCAATAGCTTTCAATTGATACCTCACTCAAAATTTAAAAAAACAAAATTCTTATGACAGCAATCAACCGCCATCTTGGATTTCCAGTTAATCAGATCGAATTGCTATTCTTATTTTTTCTATGGCCCAGGAGAACGCACATTTTTCATATTTTTAGAAACAGTGGAAATATAGTTTTAGGGGGGGGGGGGGGGGGAACGCAGAATGTTGATGTTTTTTGACAAAATGGCGTAGAAAATTAAACGCTTTCCACAAGTGTTATATATTTTTGTAATCTACTCTTCATTTGATTCAATACCCACTAAAAATTAAAAAAAAAAAAAAAAAAAAAAAAAAAAAAAAAAGCATGACGTGAGTTATTCGCCATTTTGGATTGAACAGCTGATAATTTTGAATTGGCTATATTTTTCCTGTGTGCGCGTCAAAACGATCTTTAATATTGGAAAGTTTCATGTTTTTATCTATTTTTATTCAAAAGTTTATTGGAACCGTACAGAGTGACAGACAGACAGACACATGAACGAAACTAAAAGGGTTTCTTTTTTTGGTTTTACCAACGAAACCCTAAAAAATAGCATGGAAACGGGAATTGAATTGAAAACAGAATTGAGACATGCGCAGTAGGTATGATGAGCTGAGATATGATAACCTGACTTAACTATAACTAGTCTGCGACTTTATAGTTTTCAAAATTGTTGTCAAAACTGTTTTGAAAACTCCTCATGGAAACACTTTCGGTTTGAAACCGAAAGTGAAAACGTAAAGTAAATATCTTGTTGCTATAATTAAACGAATAAAAGTATAAATTTAGCAATACTAAATGTGCGGCACGGGATGAAACTAGTCTCAAGCTATTTGCAGGTTCGTTTCGACCATCCATCCAAATTTCATAAAAGTCAGATAAGTACAAATTATATACTTTTGAAGATATAGATGTAAACAAATATGTTCTCTTTATATTATATAAATATTTACGTAAAATGAGAAATATAAAACTGACACGAGATCAAATTAAACCAAGGAATGATTCACAATTGTGTAATGCTGGGATGAAATGATAAAAATAGTGGAGCACAAGAATAGCAGAATATTATTGTAAGACATTGATTCATTATGACCCGGTGGTCAGTGGCCGTGAACCTTACTGTTAGTAGAGAATACCTGCAGATACCTAGCTACAGGGGACACTGACCCACACAGCCACCTCGTCTTACAACCGATAGAGTCGCCACTGAGCAGATAAACCAACATAGTGCGGTCGCCTCACCTACATAAGTTAACAAGAGTCATATCTCTACTAGAATAAAGATTTGACTCCTATTATATTATCATTTAACTCTGACGATGTACAAGTTGGCGCAGCGCGGATGACCACATTTTAAATGGTCACCATGTCCTTAATACTAGAGGTAGGAGATTGAAATAAAGCAAATTTTAAAGCAACGATGTGGAAGTTTACTGGACATAAGTCAAATTTTTAAGTGTGGAAGATAATATCCGATAAATGACGTCCTTGTCAATTTTGCACATTCTTAAAGGCGCCGGGCATAAAGTAATATAAAAATAATTTTAATGTTAATATGACAATAAAGTGCATGATAGGATGCGAGGAAGCTATGTGCCACACTAATTGGCAGTCTATTTATTTATTTATTTATTTTTTTTACTAATATATGAATAAACAGTTGCACTTTAGAGGAGGACGATGTACGTAGTATCCTTTAGCATCTTTGCACTTATTTGGGGGTAAAATGGCCGCCGTTTTGAAAACACGTTGTTTATTTGTGATTTGGGCACTTTTTTACTTTAGCACCCCCCTTCTAAACAATAGTCTGCGTTACAAAAGTCTCAAAGGTTTGTGTCTTTGTCAGTCCAAGACATTGAGACTCCTGGAGCAGTTTTATATTTAATAGTCCTTTATCTTAATAGTTGATTAGACTAAGGGATATGATCACAATTATATGCACAAGTGTGATATTCCTTGATCCCAGGGTACATTGGAATAAATATCCCTTTATCTTAATAGTAATTTAGACTAAGGAATATATGCTACTCTTTATAATGCTTCGTGATTTGCATTTCAATACCTTTAAAATGAAAACCCACTCAAAAATTACAAAAAAAAGTTGGGTCGCCATAGTTACTCGGCCACCTTAAATTTCTAAAATTTGACTAGATATGATAACTCCCGGAAATATCTTTGGCCCACAGAGAAGTATATTTATGTATTTTTCCCTCATTTTTAGGACCTTTCCTTAAGGGTTAGCGGGAGGGGGGACATTTTTTTATTTTATTTTGGTAATTTCGGGGGTAAAATGACCATCATTTTGGAAACACGGTATATTTGTAATCTTCATTTCAATACCTTTAAAATGATAACCCCACTTGAAAATTTTTAAAAAAAATGTTACGATCAGTTAGCAATTGCTCGATAATCAAAGAAATTTCATGTTGTTATGTTCGCAACATTTTTGCCTGCTTTGGGGCAGAAAAGTTCTACTTGTAGGCATACCAAATTTCAAATCTCTAGGTACAATAGGTCGCGAGATATGATCCAAGATTCGATGGACGGACGAACTACCAAAAGCATAAGGGATTCTAGGATGACCTCGAAACCCTAAAAAGGCATAGAAAAATCACTTTTCGGCTTCCTTTTAGGTGAGTTCATAGCTAGCGGATACGTAATTGCGGAGGCCTGAAGGGATTCATCTATGGCAACTCTTTTGCGGCGCCGCAGAAAGTTGGTTCCAAACCATCTTTTTTGCGGTGCCGCTTTAAAACCTGTATGAAACCTTCACTTCGTCCTCTTCTTATTTCCATTCTGTTTTTATGTTAAAATTGTTTTATTATAATATATTTTTATCTGTTCATTTGTTCCTGCATTATTTTTTATTATTATCTTGTTTTATCTGTGTTTAATCTACTTTTTTTATCAGTGTTTTAGCTTTATCTGTGTATTATATCCATGTATTTTATATCTGTGCTTATTATATCTGTACCTACATTATTTTTATTATATACATATTTCTTATTTATACAGGGTGGTCCAAAAGTCCCCCCCCCCTCTTAACTTTTGAACGGTTTGAGATAAATTAATGAAATTTGGGGGATCTCTACCATGCAAAGGGAAGTTTGTTTTCATGCAATCGCCCACTAGGGGCAACCACCCACTTTGCCCCCAGGCCACCCAACTTCAATATTTCAAATTGGAGCGTATATTTTTGATAGCATATTTGGATTCTACGGTGAAAAATAATAAACTTTTACATGAAACTATTTTTTCTATCTCCAATATTTTGCCCCCTACAGGGGGGCAAAGATAGCAAAATAACCCTTCCGAAATAGTAAAAAAAAAAAAACACTTAGATCGTTATAAAATCTAAACGGTTTGAAATAAAGTCATGGAACTTGGGGGATCTGCACCATGTAAAGGGAAGTGTTTAATCATCCACTCGCGTATTAGGGCCAACCTCCATTTTGCCCCCAGGCGCTGAAATCTACGATTTTTTATACCTTTGCCCCCCTATAGGGGGCAAAATATTAGAGGTAGAAAAAAAAAGTTTGAAGTAAAATATTTTTATTTTTTGCCGAATCTAAATCTGTTATCAAAAATATACATTCTAGGACAGAATTTTGAAGTTAGGTGGTCTAGGGGCAAAATGGGAGGTTGCCCCTACAGCGCGGTTGCATGAAAACAAACTTCCCTTTACATCCGTACCATGTAAGTTTCATTAATTTATCTCTAAGCGTTTAGATTTTACAACGTATTATCGGTAGGGTAATTTTGCTATCTTTGCCCACCTATAGGGGGCAAAATATTGGGAGTAGAAAAAAAAGTTTCAAGCAAAAGTTTATTATTTTTCACTGTAGAATCCAAATATACTATCAAAAATATACACTCCAATTTGAAATTTTAAAGTTGGGTGGTCTGGGGGCAAAGTGGGTGGTTGCCCCTAGTGGGTGATTGCATGAAAACAAACTTCCCTTTGCATGGTAGAGATCCCCCAAGTTTCATTAATTTATCTCAAACCGTTCAAAAGTTAAGAGGGGGGGGGGGGGGAGACTTTTGGACCACCCTGTATAATAACAAAAGTCCTTATTGAAGCGAGCGTAAGCGAGCTTCTTACATTTAACGAAATATGCATCTTGTCTGTCTCTCTGTCTGTCTGTCTGTCTGTCTGTGTGTAACGTTTACGTGTCCGACGATAACTTGAGTAAAAGTTGACTGATTTTGTTGAAATTTAATATACATCTTCCTTTTACTAATACTCAGGCTAAGTTCGTTGGACAGCGTAATCCGTCCAAGAGTTCGCGCGCAATGCTCGCGTAAACGTGAGCTTCAAATTTAAAATTGGAATTTCAGGACAGGAAAAAATTCTATCATCCCCTATTCGATGAGACGAACATTTTTTCAAATAACATTTTTTAGTAAAACCAACAACGACACCGCTATGAATTAATAAAGATCGCTAAAACTATTAAAGTGGACCTAAACGTTTAAAATAGAGAAAACAACCTTTTTACCAATATCTTTTGGTAAAAAGGTTTAATCTTCAATTAAATACGATTTTAATAAAACTTCATGTACATCGTCTAAAGTACAGTTGAAACAAGTATGTAAAATTTCAACTTGATACAAGCAGTAGTATTTGAGTAATGAAGTGATACATTTATAATAATAATATAAAAGTTAGTACGGATGGTTAAGATTCTTATAGTGCATAGGTTTGTTTAGGAAGTAAAGCTTTGTACCGAGTACCCCCACTCTACCTCACACTACCCTCTTCCACTTATCTTCAACTATGACATTCATCATGATTAATAAATTTCAATATTCAGTATTTTATTACAATACGCTCGCTTCAATGATAGAGCCACGCGATGCCTAGTATATAATCTTATTATATAAGTTCTTTTTAAGTAAGAGAACAAAATTCAAGTTGAAAAAACGATGTTATAATTGCCTTTGTTTATAACCTGGCCGAGCGAAACTCGAGGGGAGGGAAACAACGACTCCGTCCTCCGTCTCGGCGGTTCTCCGAAGATATATTGTTATCTATATAGCCCTCCGCAAATACTTATCCGCTAGCTGTGAACCCACCTTTATCATTTCCTTAAGTATGTGGACGCAGAACGCCAGTTTATTAATGAAAGATAATGTTAATTTCAACACAGGGATGTGATAAGACAGGGGGGGGGGGGGGGGGGGGGGGGGTAATAAAAGACATTATGAGAATAAGAAACATGTTTTAATGCTGACCTCAATGATTTACGGGTTTTTTGAGGTTTTTAGATTTTAGGTCCACTCGTTGACCAGACACAGTTGATAAGGAGATATCACTATGTTCTGATAACTATATTCACTAATTATTATCGATATAACCAATAAAAATGGTATAGAGACAATAATTCACCAAATATTTTATTAATGATGTTGACCTAAGATTTGATAGAGTTAGTTAGGCCAAGGGCAAATGTTGGAATTCCTTAATTATTTATATTATAAATAATTGACCATAGAGAACAATGAATAAAGTGTGCCATTTTATTCCTTTAAATAACCCCAACTTCTTCAATATTAATAAAGGAAACACAACAATTATAATTTGCTAATAGTTCATAATGGTAATGGCTAAATAAAAATAGTCTTGCAATTAGTGTGGCACATAGCTTCCTCGCATCCTATCACGTACTTTATCGATTTAATGCTTTTAACGAACAAGCCATTATTGTCTAATTTATTTAATTGTTTCCCCGTTTTTTTAATACCTACGTCAAAATTGATTTTTTTACATGAATTACAGTAGCAACTAGGCAAAAGTTAAAGAGCACAGACAGTTCTAAACCAAAAATTTCCTATATTAGATTTCTTAGAAAATTCGCTCATTAAGTCAAGGTGCATGACTGGACTTTTTTATTTAGCTTTGCGTCGTTTTATGTTAGATTTCCCCTGAGAAATGTTTCCTGGTAGCCATATTGAAAAAAAAAAAAAAAAAAAATATATATATATATATATATATATATATATATATATATATATATATATATATATATATATATATATATATATATATATATATATAACCGATATAATAGCACAATACTACAAATACAAAGGCGAATTCATTATGAGTCTCATCAGTTATTCATACTATATGAGATTTGTAATCGACTCTGTGACTGCTGTCAATGCCAGCTGTCAGTGTCTAAGTCTCTCACTTCATTACCATGCGCAGCGAGTATTGTCTGGGGCTTTATATTGACCACTGTCACAGAGTACTGTACTCTCTGTACATTTATATTCCTGGTACTTTGATTCTGTACCTGTTGAGAAGAGTAGGAAAACATTTTGGTTTAATTACTCATAAGGAAGTATCAGTTAATTTAAGGTACCTGCTTAAATGTTTTTATTTTTCGGTTTGGTAGCGGGCCAATTTGATAATGAGGAACATGGTTTGTAAGAAGGCATTAGGCATTATATTTATTTACATACTAGCTGACCCGGCGAACTTTGTAAGAAATAAATAGCTGCTACCTTTGAAAAAACTTTATAAATAGTTTATTGAGTTAAATAATGTTGCCTTAGTTGAAAAATGTATTTTAAATTTGCAATATACTACTCTGTCCCATAAATACGTATAAAATAATTATATAGAGACTTATGTAGGAAGTAAGGTGACTAGATAGTGAGCTCCTCTCCCCCACAACAAGCAAAGCAAGCCTGAGCTAGGTGGAGCACCGCAGGTGTTGTCACTCATTCTCTACAGACTGTTGATCCAACCCCTTTCCAAGTGCTACGTCGGCATGGAAAACAAAAAACACTAGAAAAAAAGAACAATGAAAAACACACGGCGTTGGTTGTGCGCGAGTTTTTGGCGCTTAGCACCATTATCGTCACTGACCACCCCCCATATTCACCCGATTTGGTACCAAGTGACTCTTTTTTGTTTCCAAAGTGCAAAATTTTGCTTCGGGCACCATTTCGGGGGGCTTGGAGGGCTTAAAAGCAGCGACGACTAGGCAGCTAAAGAGCCTTAAAGTAGAAGACTTTTAAATATGTTTCCAATAATGGAAATGGGGTTTGGACAAGTGCGTTTTATCAGGGGGGAGTACTTTGAGGGAAACAAAATTGTTTTAAATGATTAAATGTAAAGTAAAAAATGTATGAATTTTTTATACGTATTTTTGGGACAGACTACGTATAATTGTACAATATATAATATTGGCATAAGAGACATACAGATTAACTGACATTCATTTTTATATAACAACAATTACTGTACTCTTATAGAGTTTCTCAACAATATGCATCATTAAAGATTTTCATCCCTGTATTGTATACCAAAATTTAAACATAGTATTACTAACTCAGAAACCATCCCGGGCATGCGTCGAACTATTACTGTACTCATAAAGACCTTTTCCACTATATGCATCAGTAAAGGTTTTTATTACTTGGAAATTTGTACCCCGTACTCCTGTCTACCAAATTTTAAAGAAAAGTTTTATACTAACTCAGAAACCTTCCCGGGGGTGTGTCTAACCATTGCTGTACTCTTAAAGAGCTTTTCAAAGATATGCATCATGAAGGGTTTTCATTACTTTAACACTTGTACTCCGTATCCCTGTGTACCAAAATCGGAACATAGTTTTACTAACTCAGAAACCTTCCCTGGTATGCGTCCAGCCATTCCCCAATGTTTCATCGCAATCGGATGATAGATATAGGTAGACGACTCGTGGGCGTGCGCACACCCGACACTTAAAACGATCGACACACAACAGCCACTAGCGGCCAAACGGCTGTGTGGTCTAAAAACCGCTCGTACAGTGTGGTCTAAAGCCGGCCATTAACGTTGCAATATAACCTGGAGAGGCAAACCTGTACAGGTGGCGTGTGTGCTATCAAATCACAACTGCACAGTTATAATAGCACACACTTCGGTTTACCTGTCAGGTATGCCGTAACGTGTATGGCCGGCTTAAGAAAGAAGTCAATGTCATGTAGACTTGAGTAAATCTACAAAAAATCCAAAGACAAGGCAATTGAAGTTATTAGGGTGTCTATGAGGTGACGGAGTGGTCATCCTTGGACTAGAGTCGCAACTCACTGGCCTTCCGTCTGACCTTAATCATTCCTCAAGTTCCTTCATTACTTTTTACCTTTTTCATATCTTCTATCTTACTTCTTTCTTGAGAAAAATATTGTCATGGCCCCAAAATTAGATTTTGATGGATTTACACGCTTGTATCCAAATATATTACTACGTTCACACATCGTTTTGAAAGCGTTTCGGATCATCATTAATCATTAATTCTTTAGTTGTATTTTTTGCCGAATTAATTATTTCTAGAGGATTATTATTCTCCACATTTTCGTCAAAATCACTTGATTCACTCATTGTTTTTTACTAAAAACTCGATATAAACAGTTACTTTAATAAAAGAACAGCCAATAAACTCGCTAATCGTGCGTAAAGCTGAAGAATTCCTCTTCTTTACCGCCCTAGGGTGGTAAAGAAGAGGAATTCTTCAGAACTATGAGACGCGCATGCGCAATGAATACAAGTAAGTAAAGAATCACTTTCTACGCATCTAAACAGAGATACAATGTTTATATTTCGTATCAATCGTAGACAAAAATATGTTCTATTACTTGCTTTGTTACCGTGTGCACGGATATATCGTAATACGTTTATTGTTTACCTTTTCATTGTTTTTTCTTAAAAAAAAAAAAATAAATAAAATAAATCAATAAATTTAATTTACTTGGTTTTATTTTTCATATTATACAAAGGATGGAGACGTGGATTAAGTACATACGCTTGTTCGCACGATTAAGATTAAATTCAATCTTGATAAAAAAAAAAGAAGTTATTTATCAAGGTTTATAATGAAGTATAGAGGAAAAACTTGGATTTATATATAAATAGACTCCAAACTACGATTCGCAGAGTATATTATTCTTTGCAATGGCCACTATAGTTATAGCCACACACGAGCGGATTTTTATGTCGGACCACGGACTTTTCCAACAGACTTGAAATCCGCAGACCCGGTATGTGCGCTAGTGGAGAAACAAACGAAAGGACCTTGTCGGCGGACATGAGATCCGCTCATCACGTCTGCCGTTGTCAACACACACGCACAGACCATGTCTGCGGATTTTGCTCTTTATCATTTCTATTTCTCACTCAAATATAGTTTCATTCCATTTATTTTATTTCTCGCTTAAATTAAATTAGTGTTATTTTGCTTCCGAGCTTACCGAAGGTAACGGAAGCATTGTGTTCACTTTTGAGAACCAAAAACTTTTATGTCTCCGATTTTAAAAATTCCAAGACAGAAATCCGTTTCAGACATCAGGGAACATTTTTGGTATCGTGTATGTCTGTCTGTTCTGTCTGTCTGTCGATCTGTGTGTCCGCGAATGATGAAACGTGTGACGATAGCTTGAGTAAATGTCAACCGATTTTGATGAAATTTGGTAGACATGTTCATTTTACCAATGCTCAGCACGAGCTCGTTGGACAACATTATCCGTCCAAGCGTTCACGAGCAACGCTCGCGTAAACGTGAACTTCAAATTTAAATTTAGAATTTTAGGTCGGGAAAAAAATCAAACTTCATCTATTCAATGAGACAAACATTTTTTTACAAATGCAATGTTTTAGTAAAATCAACAGCGACAGTTTTTTACAAAATAAACAATATAACAAAAAAGTAATATAACAATAATGTTAATGTTAATATAACAATAAAGTAAATTATAGGATGCGAGGAAGCTATGTGCCACACTAATTGGCAGTCTATTTCAATTACATTCTTTACTTTATTCAGTTTTTTTTTTAGTTTTAGCAAATTTTCGAAAAAAAATGAAGCTATTGCAATGGCGTAGCTTCGTATATGGGGTGAATTCGTAACACTTAACAGTCACTATGGAGTGGTATAAAAGCAGTATTGACTATATTGTAACAAGGCTAAATACATGAGTGTAAGCGGAAAGCTCACGAGGTAAGTATTATAGAATTAAGTTCAAAGTACTTAGTTATAATGTTTGCTAAGAACTTGTTGTCAAGCTGCGGAACCTGTTGTACCACCAGGTTGTTATTGTTGTTGTAACAGTACCGGTTCACTTTACTACTTACAACAACTGTTACTTAACTCTAACAGTTCTGCCAACTTCAACTTGATCAATAAAAATAAATAATACTGTGTAATGTACAGTAAAAATCCGTGCCAAATGTTGAAAAACAAAAAAATCAATTAAAATCAAATATGTATATTAAAAAGAATAAAAGAGAAACGATATTAACATAAAACAAAAGGACGCTCACAATAGTAAAACTAGATCAACGACTAATGACAATAGAACGACTAATTACTACAAACAGAAACCATACATAAAATATGACTAACAATCTTAACATATGAAATTTCAGTGTGCGTGTGTGTAAATGTATTTTTTTGCCACTGAACCGGACTACAACCATATAAATACATCGAAAAGACCATAGTTATAAAAAAACGTATTTTGTCAATAAAAAATAAAATAATATTTTACACACACACGTTCACACCCACTTTAAACTCGCCTACGCTCGCCCTATCAAAGTTATAATCAAATAATTATATTATTTTGTAATCAGCTCGACGTACCCTTTCATATGATACCTCTCACGGTGTCGAAAAAAAAAAAAAAAAAAAATTTAACCCTTAAGTTTTTTTACCCAAATTTTTTTGAAAAATATTTTTTTTAAGTCGCTATATTTTTAAAATATGTGGGTAGGTACAAGACACATACATGCCAAATTTCAAAGTGATCGGATGAAAAGTGTAGCCGTGAGAGCAGGCGACCGGACGGACAGACACACGCAGGAAAATATAAGGGTCCTTGGTTTTGCCTACGGACCCTAAAAAGAACATAGGAACAACAATCTTGCATGAAGTACTAGTAGATGTCAGGTAATCATATATCTCCGCTCATCATACCAACTGCGCATGTCTCAATTCTGTTTTCAATTCAATACACCCGTTTCCATCCTATTTGTTTTCAAAAGCAGTTTCAATACAAAAGCAAAAATTTGCTGTTGTGACCTTGAACTCAAAACGTTTTGAAATCACCGTTTCCATGGGGGTTTTGTAAACTCATGGAAAGGAGAGTAATTATTAATACGATGTTGTTTATTAAAAGGATTAATGTCTGAAAATTAATTTCAGTTTTTTTGGGACACAATACAGTGAGATCAGATAAACCAAAATACAGCATCCAACATCCACTGGCCTCAACCATCCTTATCATCTAACTACATTGATAACATCTCCATTTATACATCATATATATGATATATATGATATAATATATATTTATATATATATATATATATATATATATATATATATATATATATATATATATATATATATATATATATATATATATGAGACTATATACAATTACATCTATCCTGACCATGATCTCGATTGGACCCTAACAAATATATATTAGATATTTCGACAGTAATTTATTGCATACAAAATATAAATTCTTAAATTTAGTCGAGTAGTGTCCCGGCGACTCACCTTCAAATGATTTATTATTTTCAAATGTTTGATTTGATTTGTTGGTCTTTAAATAGATATAATAACTTGTATAAATTAATTCACTTAGTTTTACTTTTTTTAAAAATATAAAATTAAGGTCGTTGGCACGGGCCTAAGGGTTCGTATAATATAATATACTGTATTGTAATTTAATAATAAAAAGGCAACTACATTTATTCCATTAAAAATAAATGTTTGTTTTAATTAGTTGGTCTAAATAGATATAATATCTTATGAAAATTAATTTACTTACTTTTACATTTTTTCTAAAATACATAATTAAACTGGAAAAAAAATAAGCTAATTTTTAGAGTTTAAACAGGAGGTCGGTCGAAATTCATCATTACGCCAAAAAGACATAAAAATCGGTTTCTGAATGTAATCTCTGTTCGAAGATTATATTAGAGCACAGATGACAGACAAACCATATTTAAAAAAAAAAAAAAAAAAAAAAATCCAAATAGATTTTAAAACATGAAAATATAAACTTAGTTTACTCTAAAAAACGACCAAAACACTTTTTATGTTTCCGATTTTTAAAAAATTACAAGAAAGAAAATCGTTTCAGACATAAGGGAACATTATTGGTCCCGTATCAGTCTGTCGTTCATTTTTTTGCGATCCACCATATCTTTTAAACTTCTTATTTTAAGGTATATGGAACTATCTATCTATATAGGGAGCTCCGTGGTTCAAGTCCCGGCGCTGAAGTTAACTTTTCTCTGTCTGTCTCCCTTTGTAAATAGTAATTATAATTTGAATTAAATTAAAATTTAAACGTTCCGTAGTATGCGAATACTACCAAAAACTTAAAAATTTGAATTTCTTTTTTTAAGGTACCTATGGAACTATCCAAATTTTTTAAAAATCAGATGAGTACCTAATTTTAAAGATATTAGTGTAAATACATGTATATAACGTGCGCATGTAGAGGAGAAACAAATGGGCGCAGAAAGTTGAAACTTATAATTATGTGAACCATATGCTAATTATTATAGGTACTTCTTTAGATTGTTACTCCCCTATGTTGTTTTAGAATGAAGATGACTTTGACTAAATAACCATTAAGGAAAAGGGATGTTTAGTCCAATGTACTTTTGGATAAAGGAATATCCCACTTTAGTTTTGATAAGGGGAGTAACAGTCTAAAGAAGAACACTCCATACACCTTCTTTAGATTGTTACTCCCCTCTGTTTTTATTATAAGGGGAGTAACAATCTAAAGAAGTGCCAATTATTATGACCTATCATTAAAATTTCATTAAAATCAGACGAGTAGCTTTTAAGATAATGATGTTCGTAAAAACTGAGCGACAGACAGACAGACAGACAGACATACACAGAAACAATGTGCCACACTAATTAGCAAACAACTATTATTAATCTAAGCTCAGGTAATTTAATAATTGATTAAGAGGAAAAACATGAATTTAAAAACTTCTAAAATAACCATCAGGATATTAATATCAATTTAGACGTCAATGAAGTTTTAAAATGTCCATACTTCATATCACTAATACCAATACCTGTAAGTAATTGTAACTATAATAAGTAATGAAGTGTAATAAGTAGTCAGCTGGCTTGTAAGTATAATTTATCCGTTTCGTTTTTCGTTGTTGTTTATCTTTGAATTGACTAAAACTGTCAACTTCGGATCAATTTAATGAATAAGTAATTAAACAGCTGACAAAATTAAGTATAACCCCTTTAATAATTAGGTACAGCATTTTAGATTCTTATCAATCATTTGAAAAATTAACATCTGATAAGAAAAACATAATAAAAAAAAAATAAAAAAAAAATTATATAAAAATAAAAAAACAGCTATAGCTTACAATGATAAATTATAAGTTAGTAAACGTATATTACTGCTTATCTGAACGAAATTGTTTATCTCCATAGAATAACATTATTTATCGACAAAAATCATTATTATTATCATTATAACATTAATATATTAATTTCAAAATACAAAACTTTAAAAAAAAAAAAAAAAATTCACTATATAATAAATAATTCGAAATATTGACAGAAAATAACTTTTTTATAATCTTGAACTGAATTAGACTAGGCACTATTACCTTTTTCTAAATTCAGAAAAAATGTTAACGAAAATTAAGATACAGGAGTAAAACAAAAATAGACTGCCAATTGGTGTGGCACATAGCTTCCTCGCATGCTATCACGTATTTGTTTGATTTTATGCTTTTACAAGCCATTATTGCGTCTAATTTATTAAATTGTTTCCCCCGTTTTTTTAATTTGTCAAAATAGTTTTGTTTTTTAAATTATCAATTTAGCAAAAGTTATAAAGAGCGCAGACGGTTGAAATTAAACTGGGGCTATCTGCGACAAACCATCCAAATTTAACCCTAGAAAGATTTCTTGGGGTCCCACAGACCCCATACGAACTATAATTAAGTTTTTTTTTGTTTTTATTATTTCTCTAAACCTAGACTACCTTCTAATTTGCCTTTGAACCTTTCTGTGTTTATACTGATAACAATATCTATATTATTAGTTTCAGTTTTCTTTCAGTATTCATTAGAATTAGAGTTGGGGTCCCATAGACCCCTGTGTGCCATTTACGTAATTGTTTTATATACCACTGTTAACTGACTTATTGTTTTATTGTATTAAAAAAGTTTTTTATATTTTTTGGGGGGCTGCTAAAATGTTTAAGACTGTCAAATGTTCCAAAATAAAACTTTTATTACTATTAGTAGACGAAGTTAACTTCATTCAAGTTGAAGGTTTAGTGGATCACAGTAAGGATTTAAGGCCAAAAATGCTTAACTTTGACAGAGTATGTAAGAAAATCTTATCATTTTTATTATAATTTTTGTTCCTGTTTTCTGTAAAACAACTCTTAATATATATAAATAAAAGATATCAACTCAATCTAACGAACACAACATTTTATATATATTTTTTTTAAAGTACAAATTTTTCTAAAAACAAAATGTTGATGAAAATATGTATGTATACTATTTACTTTAAAAAACCTAATTTGTTTTGGTCAAAATTAAATGGTATTTTTAGTATGACAAATTATATTTACAAAAATATATAAATAATTGAAAAAAGAAAAAGTTTAATTAATTAATTTAACCCATTAATTCATTGGGGTCTCTCTGACCCCTGAGTGGAGTTTACGTAAAAAAAAATATGTCGGGTCGTTCTGGGGTTAAAAGTTAGTGACGTAGGTTTTGTTTGGACATCATGTTGTCTCCGAAGAGGGGTTTCTTGACTAGAAGCTAAAAACCACGAAAATATTTTGCGCCGGAAGGTTATAGTCATGTTATAGTTGAACTCAACAACAGGTTATTATAATAATAGTTTTTATTTACCGTATCAGTTTTAAGTTATGTTTCTTCTTCTTTAGCAAATTTTCATTGGAGTAATTTACTAATGTGCCTATTGTAGTGCCATAATTCATTTTTTCTTTCATTAATAAAAATAAATATTGTTTTGATCAAAATTGTTTCACTCCCTTTCAAGAAAATAGTGAGAAAGATCTCGTACTTCACCAATTTTTAAGTTCTGCAAATATACTAAAAACGTTAGTGTGAACACAGACTCCTCGAAAAAGAAAAGAAAAACTTTCCTTAGCCGGAATTCAGTAATAAATCGTGAATATATATTTCTAAAGAATTTCATTAATGTAAAAGAGTACTGTAATTTATGTTAAAAAATCAAAACAATTTTACTGATGTAAGAAACGGTGGAAAATTAAATAAATTTACAACCATACGAAATTGGCAGTCTATTTCTCCTTTATTTATTTTTATTTTTTATAATAATAAAGGGAATAATGCAGCTTTTATGAAATTTAAGTGAGCTGTTTTGTTGATTTCAAAGATTAATGTGATTATATCAACGTTAATTTTATACTCCGGGTACGGGTAATAATGAGTAGTATTATTCTTATAGAAATGTAATAAATTATAAGTCCTATTCCTATTGAATATTGAAGCTTGTTCAATTCAGCTAAATTAAACTAACACAATACTTTTTTCAAACTAAGACCAGCCTCTTTAGTATTCTTTATAAGTTTTAGTCTTAGCCTAGCAGAGTTCAAAATAATTGTTCTATGAAAAATGTAATATTTTCCAGACTGATTCCTGTTATTTTTAGGTACCTGTAAATTTTTGTTATCACAAGTTTAGATTGTACAAATTAAAAGAATTAATATTGACTCCACTCTTCATTTCCAATCCAAGTCTTGGAAAATGAACAAGTAGTTCCCTTTACTTGCTTCCTGCAAATACTTAAATGTTACCTTTATACAGAAAAAAAATTATTTACTACATTTTACAATTTATTTATTAATTACTATTATACAGATAAATACTTAAAAAGTAACGCATAACATACTATTCAGTAAACCCATACAACGTTCACGAGTTATAAGTTATAACCTTCTCTTGTTGTTGTTGTTGAGGTTCAATTGTAACCTATTATCTAGGATTGTAACCTTCCGGCGCAAAACCTTTTCGTGGTTTTTAGCTTCTAGTGTTTCTTGTGGTAAGTAATTAACAACAAGAGGGTTTAAAATATAAAATAAAAAAAGTAAAGATTTAAAACAGAAAAGACAGAAGAATTAAAATAAAAAAATAAAACAAGACTGACTGCTCGAGTAGGAAAGAAAGATTCCTGGAACTACGAGGTAACTGGACACCTGGGTCTCGTCTAATAATATATAATGTATAATTGAGTGAATTCTAGAAATTAACTCCGTTTCTTAAAGTTTAAACATAAAAAAACCAAATAATTTTTTCTGTGAATCATCTCCTTTACATTTATTTTATACTAATTCCGAGAAAATAAAAGATTCAGGTTGAACAAATTCAGAACAACTTAAATTTCCAAGAAGACAATTTTTTTTTTAAAAAAAGGTCCAAAACTACCAAATTTATTCTTGAAAAAGAGAGCCAACACTTCGATTCTACTTTAAATAGAGCTATTACGCTGGGGAAGTGTGACGTCACTTACGTAAATAAATTGGTAAGGCGTGAATCTCACGTAAAAAGGGTTTCGTTGGTATTGTGAACACAAAATTAGTAAGGGGGGGGGGGGGGGGGGAGAAAAGTTTTGATTTTTTTTTTGACAAAATGGCGCGCAAAATTAAATGTTAACATCAAGTGTTATCCATTTTTGAAATCTACTCTTCAATACCTTTCATTTGATACCCCACTTAAAATTAAAAAAAAAAAAAAAATCGGATAACATGAATTATCCGCCATCTTGGATTACCAGTGAATCAGATCAAATTGCCAATCTTATTTTTTCTATGGCCCAGCAGACCGCACATTTTGCATATTTCTCTATATTTTTAGTAACAGTGGAAATACAATTTTAGGGGGGGGGGACACGCAAAATTTCGATGTTTTTTTGACAAAATGGCGCTGAAAATGATGCACTATCCCTAAGTGGTATATATATTTCTATTCTACTCTTCAATACTTTCATTTGATACCCCACTCAAAATTAAAAAAAAAAAAAAAAAAATGCGACGTGAATTATCCGCCATTTTGAATTTGAACAGCTGATAATATTGAGTTCACTATATTTTTCCTGTGTGTGCGTCAAACGATCTTTTATACTGGAAAGTTTCACGTTATTATCTCTTTTGGTTCAAAAGTTATTGGAACCGTACAGAGTGACAGACAGACACAGGAACGAAACTATAAGGGTTTCTTTTTTTTGGTTTTACCAACGAAACCCTAAAAAGTGTGTGTTGTTAGGTTAGCTGGCTCATAACATTGGATATAGGTGGGGTTTTATCAGTGCTATTTTATTTTAATATTTTTTAATCAATTATTTGTTTTATCATATAAAATGTATACATTTGTCGGCTTATTAATGATGTTACTGATATATGATAAGGTTAAAAACAGTTAAAAAAGCTAATAGAGTAAAAAGAGGAAAGAACTATAAAATGCTTACAGAACTCTACTAAACAAAGGTTTATTATGAGCCAGAAAAGATAACCTGACGAAAAATCATGGAGGGCGCATGACGTCACAGCAACCTTTGTCACTTTTACGTAACCTCTCTGACGCAACGTATTTTTTTTTATTTTTTTTTTTTAAATTGTTACTTTGAGCTTATGGCGTCCGCATAATTGTTGACCGATGTAATTTCTGATTGGAGTGCTTAAACCTCACTCTAATGCTCTTTAAATTGAGTATTTATTATTTTATCAATTGGTCCAAGAACCAGAGTTATTAAATATTTACTGGTGCAACTACCGTATTGAGCGAAGAGACTGGCAACACTGTTCTACAAAATTTAACGAACTTACCGGCCACAAGAAAATTTGATCTGAACTCATATATTTTCGAGGTTGCTGAATCCGAATCTGAAGTCAAAATGTCTCCTATAAGTACAGTTTTCCCGGAAAATGCGCCTTAATTTCGGAAAAATTGTGTTTTTTGGGGGTTTTCGATGCAATTTTTCGCCCAAAAATTGGCGTTTTTTCCATCTTCAAACCATGAAGAACACGAATCCAAAGTCAAAAAAAAAAAAAACTGCTGACATTATTCTAGAGAATTACAATATATGTGACCGAGGGGGACACACAATAAACATTGGGGGGGGGGGGGGGGGGGGGGGGTATTGTATTTTAGCATATTATATTTGATTGAAAAAAGTAAATAAAACAGGGTGTCCAGCATTATTAAAATTTAAAATTCAAGCATATTTAAAGGTTTTCAAGGCTCAATTTTATAAAATTCAAGGCTGCGTTTATTATTAATAGTTATTAAAATAGTGATTTATTCACAATTTCTTAGAATTATAGAAAAAAATATTAGAAAAATAGTATGAGTTCAGCAAAATATTATAAATTACTTTTATAATAGAAGAGATTTTATTTTTTGGACTAGTAGAATATTATAGTAGGCTGGAGGGTTTATTTGGAATGAAAGTCCTTCTAGTTCCAGTATGTATTTTTATTTCATCAGAGCTTTCACCATGGAAACCTGAGCTTCTTCAGTGATCACTAAACTCTGATGAAATAAAAATAAATATCACTCGAAGGACTTTAATTCCAAGTAAACCCTCCAGCCTACTATAATATTAATAGTATTAATTCAACCTAATTACAACAGTTGTACCCCAGAGAAGTGAAATACAATACACAGTAGCGCATTGATTATCCGAACTAATGTTGTTTACGGTGGTTCGGATAATAAAAAATTCAAAATGTATTGATACTTCTAGACAACCTAGGGTCTTAATAATTCCCGAAATTTTCAAAATTCAAGCACATTTCAAGGTTTTTTCAAGCATCCTAAAAATTCAAGCATAATTCCAGGAGTTCAAGGAATTCAAGGCTGCTGGACACCCTGTAAAAGTTGCGGTTTTGCCCAAAAGGCTTTGGAAACACAACTATTCAGGCATTTCAATTAATTACTAGTCTTACATAATAATGGAAAACATAGCTATCAATACCTAGCGCGAGTCCCGCGAGGAAGCACGGGCTTTAGGCGCGAAGGCAAGTATAAAATACAAGCAAAATACAATTTATTTTTTATAATTTTTAACTGTTAATAAGGGAAGAAACTAAACGTTTACTTAATATTACTTATTATATAATCTATTATTATAAAATATCTTTTATCTACGATTGATACAAAAAATAAACATTTTATCTCTGTTTAGATGCGTAGAAAGTGATTCTTTACGTACTTGTATTCATTGCGCATGCGCGTCTCATTGTTCTGAAGAATTCCTCTTCTTTACCATCCTAGGGCGGAAAAGAAGAGGAATTCTTCAGCTTTACGCACGATTAGAAAGTTTGTTTACATTTAACAAAACTAATTTGCTGTTCTTTTAATAAAGTAACTGTATATATCGAGTTTTTAGTGAAAAACAATGAGTGAATCAAGTGACTTTGACGAAAATGTGGAGAATAATACTCCTCCAGAAATAATTAATTAGGCAAAAAATACAACTCAACAATTAATGCCATCTTTATCAAGAGAGAGATACGAACTTACATACAGCAAGTTTATTTTTTTCTGTATTTATTATTTAAATCTAACAATCGTAGATAAAGTACGGTACGCAACTCGTGGGAAAACTTCATTTTGCTTTGCTCGTGTGGTTTTACTACCCTCGCTATCGCTCGGGTGCAAACTCCACACTCGCATGCAAAATGCTACTTTCCGCACTCGACGCGTAATGTACTATTACAGCCAGGTATCCGGAAGAAATGATGACTGAGTTATCACCTTAGTCTATTTATAATATTAATTTATCAATATAGATCTCTATTTTATGCACAAGCTTGCATTATTATAAATCTCTGTAATTTTATCATTTGCAATTTGAAATTTTCATTATGGAAATATAAATTCTTTTGCGTTTAGTTCAAGCAAAGGTGCGATAATTATGATTAATTATATCAATAAATCTTTCTAAATAGGCGATTTTTTTTCTTTACGCTTATTCAAACGTTAATGTATCAATAATTAAGTAATAAAAAAATGCTCAAAACAATACCCGTTCCAAGGATTTAAACAATAATCAAAATCATAATGGACTTTAAAACGACAAAAAAAAAACCTAATCAAGACTTAATTTGAATTAACAACTGCAATATTTATTCTAATGATTTATTCTTGTTTAACGAACCTAGCTGTAATTACTTCAAAAACGATTATAATTTCGAGGACAACCCACTTAATCTTCAGTTCATAAGCAAAGTCTACCACCGATTAAAAACTAATGAACAAAATGACTGATTGTCTGTGTCTAATCACAGCTGATTATCGATACCTGTCAAAATACTAATAATGGTCATTATATAAATCAGGAATGATTTTTAGTCGATTCAACTCGCGGAGTGATATCACAACCAGTTTTATTGTTTACCGAACCATAAAATTTAAATAATACAATAAATTAATAATACATACGATAATAATGTGAAGTGTGCGAGTGTAGGTATTGAATCCGTATTCAATACACCGATTAAAAAATAAAATTAACAATTTTTACTAGTTTACTTTGATAAAGTTTATAAATAATTTTGTAACCTTCAACTTTTATAACCAGATTTGTTGTGTTTGTTTTTAAGTGTTTAAAAAAAAAAAAAAACGGACAATAACAAATAAAGGTTATGTTTTTTTTTGACAGATTTCTTTACAGTCCTTTACAGAAACACCCTGGGGCGCTCTTACCCACATACCCACACTCTGCGCATGTCAGGATCGAGTTCAGGTGTTTCAATTGAAACTCGATCCAGATAAAAGGCCCTACACACGACTAGAGGCGGAGAACTGTCGATAGTACTATCGGACTATCGATGGTTTTTGACTATCGTTGACTATCGATGGTTTATTTTCAACTATCGGTAGACAACCGATAGTTTTTTATTTTTGTTAAACTTTAGAAAAATAAACCTTTTCGCAATCTCTTTTATTTCTTATCATTTATAGTAAGAGTTTAAAAAATCTTCGATAGTTTTCGATAAATTATTCATTTTGTAAGTTAATGATACTGATTTTCCTAAAGGGGGGGGGGGGGGGGGGGGGGTTAAGTTTAAAAAACTATCGATAGTTATCGATGGTCAGTGGCCGAACTATCGAAAACTATCGACGGTCGGAACTATCGATAGCTCTCCGCCTCTACACACGACCCGACACGACCACCCGACCGTCAGGGCGAACGGGGTTGGCCCCGACAGTAGGAGCGTGTGTAGGCTTGTCGGCGGACTAAAACTGCCGGACCCGACGGTCGGGTGGTTGGCGTACGAGACGACCAACTCCCGACGGTCGGGCGACCGTCGGGAGCTCCTCACCCTCGATTCCTGTCGGGTCGGTTCGTGTGTAGCGCTGTTGGCCGACTCCTCAACCCGACATGACCAAACTCCCTATACAGAGAGGAGTTTGGTCGTGTCGGGAGGTCGTGTTGGGTCGTGTGTAGAGACGGTCCCGACAAGGATTGTTAAGGAGTTTGGTTGTGTGGGGTGGTCGTGTCGTGTCGTGTGTAGAGACGGTCCCGACGAGCATTGTCGGGGAGTTAGGTCGTGTCGGGTCGTGTGTATAGGGCCTTTAAGAGCCAAGAATTGATTGTATCGTATCTGGATTCTAAATCGTATTCAATCCGTATTGAATCTAGGTTTCCATGGACAATTTAGATTCAAAAACTTTATTCAACCCGTGTTAAATCCGCATCTAAACAACATGGAACCATAAGTATATTCTATACTACGTTCTATGAAAGCGTTTTGGATACGATTATTTTTTAAAACGATACATGTTCACTTAACAGAAAATGCAGGTGATCGAAATACTTGTTTTCGATATCTCATAACGGCGACGTTGCGAGTAAAACCTTCTTTATTGTTACCTGATATCTGATATGCCCGTGAATTATTATATTTCATATTTACAAGTTATTAAAACTTTTTTCAGGTTCTCTATGGTATGGTATTAACTTTTGTTTAAAAACGTTTTGGGCAGTTGTAAAAGAAAAGAAAAAACAACAAAATTAAGGGAAGCACACGAAAACAAACCACTAAAAAAGAGGAAAAGAGTAAAATAACCTGATATCTCGATCCCCTCCACGACCTGTTCATACGGACGTTATGAATACGATCCCCCGTTCCGATCACGTATTTTTGGTGGAGCGGATCTAAGCCGATACGATCCGTCGATCTCCATTCACATAGCGTTTTGAACTAGCGGATCGTTTACTAAACCGTTTCCAAGACGATGTGTGAACGTAGTAATTGAATAGCTTTAAATTTGATTTAATTTAATTTGTTTTATCACATAGCTTCGGCATTTCCAAAGCTATGTGCCACACTAATTATCAGACTAATTGTAAAACATGTTTAGAGTCCAACTTTTATTTATTTTGATATAATTTGTAAATATAGATTAAATGTAATTATACTATTTTTAATTGAAATTAGTTTTATTTAATTATCATAATTTAACAGTTATCAGCAATTAATAAGAAAAATATTTAACGTTTAAAAACAATAAATAACTAATAATTTGCCATTATCAAAGTGTGATTAATCTGCATTATACTGTTATCAGAGCATAAAGAATTAACATATTTTTATCAACATGTTACATGAGAATGTTGTAATTCTCACTATTACATATGCAATAACACAGCCTCGTCTCATAAACAAACATTAGAGTTTATGTTTGTTACATAAACATACATAACATAAACAATAATTACATAATAACAATACATAATAACAATTAATACATAACATAAACATAATATAATAAATAACATATGTCATATATATGTGTGTCAATAGTCTGCAAATTAATGGGGCGAGGTTACCGAAGGTAAGTTATGTCATCGTTCTGAAGAGAGAACATTTTTTATGCCTTCTAAATAAAAAAAATCGTTTTTCCGTGGTAGGCTGTGAAATAGTAACTTTAGAGCCTAAAAAACATAGCTAAAATCCATTTTTTCATTACGTGGACTTAAAAAATCTTTTCATTACTCCTAGCTGTAAAGAAAAAATCTTTTACGTCCTAGGAACTAAAAGATTTTTTCTTTACAGCGGGTAGTTCTCAAAACTTCCGTTCGTATCGCTGCAGTCTTTGTAGAAATGCTTCTAGTACGATTAAAATCCGCTAGATGTCAATGCGTTTTATTTATCTTTTCTTATAGCGTAACCTCTTTTTAAGGTTTCTTTTTTTAAGTCTTAAGTATGTACTAATATTTCTTATTATTATATATTGATTAGTGATTAATATTTAATGTTTTTTCATTGTCTGCTACCTCGGAAAAAATAGCATATGCTACGCGACTGTGAAGTGTTTTTTCTTTACCTTGGCAATATTTACTGTCTCGCTTCGCTCGACAGTAAATGTAATTGCCGCGGTAAAGAAAAAACTCACTTCACAGCCTAGTAACATAATATACTATTTTCTCCAGTAGGGACAAAAAGTTATGATTTTGAATTAGTTTAGAGGGACTAAAACAGGTCTTTTCATCCCTGAACTCAAAAAGTAGGGAGAAAAAGTAAAAGTAGGGCGAAAAAGTAAAGTAGGGCAAAAAAGTAAAGATTGCAACTTAATTATTTTATAAACAGTAGAAAATGAATGGCAAATGTAATGAAGTTGTTGAAATCAGGTTGGCGGCACTGCGCTTTTTAGACCATGTTTATCATAGATGCATTGTTTATAACCTGCATCTAAATAACCTTCTATTTGAGTTTAATTCCAATTCTTATTTGTTTTTAATATTGAATCTCTTATATCTGCTATTAAAAGTGCTAATAATTATTGTTATTTATTAAAATAATAAATAAAAAGTGTGCAATGGACGAAAATGTGTATTTTCTTCCTACTGGAGATAAAATATTGTATGTACCTCGTGAGTAAAGTGCCGTTATTCCCCTCGCGATAATTATCTCCCTCGGCTGCACCTCGGGAGCAAATTAGAGTTATTTCCTCGGCTTCGCCTCGGGATTTAAGGACCATGGTTACTTCGGCTTCGCCTCAAGAACCAACTTTTTCGCTCAGGGAATAATGGCTTACTTTACTCCCTAGGTGCGTAAATTACTATTTAGTCATCATGGAACATTTTTGGTTCCGTGTCAGTCTGTCGGTTTGTCTGTCTGTACCTCATTTTTTGCGAACCAACATATCTTAAAAACAACTCGTCTGATTTTAATGAAATTTGTATGGTAGGTCATAATTAGCCCATTGTTGGTCCCATATAAGTTTCAACCTTCTGTACCTAATTATTTCTCTTCCACATGCGCACAAACATCTATTTATTTACACTTATAGCTATAGATTCAAAAGTACTCATTTGATTTTTATGAAATTTTGGATGGTTTGTCTAAAGTAGTTTAGAGATAGCACCAGATTAATTTCAGCTGTCTGTGATCTTTTAATTTTGGCTAAATTGATACTTTAATATACATGTAAAAATCAAAACAATTTTGTCAGATATAAAAAAACGGGGGGAAATTAAATAAATTTAGTCTTGACCTTTTAAAAATGCTCCGACCACGAGCGCCACGTGTGGCAAGGCTATGACCTCGCCACTGATGAATGACCTCGCCATTCGTGTGAATGTAAAGATACGCCTTTACAGTTTAGAATAGACAGTAGCGAATCCGAACTAGCCAGGGAAAAGAAGTACTAATTTCCGCCGAAAAGACCCATAAAAATATCATCAACCTAGATGGAATTCGAACCTGCCACCTCTGTATCTTTCAGTATGCACCTTAGACTTAACGACTATTAGACTTCACATATTTTAGTAGGGTAGATTGGGAAAAAAGTCAGAAAAAATGCGCTGGGGTTTGTTTACTTGTAGAACCTCGCTTACACGACCCTCAATAACGCGACAACCTCAACTACAAGTGCAATTTTCAAATCCCCTTGAGATTGCCATAACACATAATGTTAAATTAACCTCTATAACGCGACTATTATTATCCAAACAACCTCTATAACAAGGGTTTTTTTCCAATTCACAACGTAACTAGGGTTGGGACATCGATAGGCAAACATCGATGTTTTCGATACATCGACATCGAAAGAACAAACATCGAAAGAAAACATCGATGTATTCGATACATCGACATCGGTCCTCCAAGCTGAAGAGCAAAAAAAAAAAAAAGGTCACTACTTTCAAAAAATCTCTCCTTTTCGTCCCCGATTTTCGTTGTCGTCCATTTTTTAGGCTTCGATGCATCCATAACATCGATCTTTTCGATGTTTCAGGAAAACATCGATGTTGACCGATACATCGAAGATCAACATCGATGTTAAACATCGATTTTTTAAAGTCCGATACATCGATGTTTTTGATACATCGACATCGATGTCCCAACCCTAAACGTAACTCAGAACCTCTATAACAAGTCGTTTTGAATTTTGAGAAGTAAACCTCTATAACGCGTCCCTATACAAGAATAGGTCGAACTTGAACAAGTCTTGAAAACCCTGCCCATTAACCTCGATAACACGACTGATAGCCAAAATAACCTTGATAACTCGACCCTCAACAAAAAGAGCACCTCGATAACAAGACTGTTTCTCTAATCCCCTTGAGACACTTCTTATCGAGGTTCTACTGTACTTAATTAGTTCCACTTTTAGACGGTAGGCACGGCGCAGCACCATCGGTGCAAAGATAGTACACTTCACTTCCACCATTAGTAGAATGGTTCTTGCTCTACAGTTCCATTACAATCAATAATTCGCCGAAAGAAAGAAACAAGTTATACGGAAGTCGATACTAACCATCAAAACTATTAACTTTGCAAATGATCCTGGGATTAATGGCACAATGGTTTCCCTCACGCGTCTCTATCTGACCTTTATATAGTTTAATTAGTTTTTTTTGTTCCCACGGTCTAACAACCCTTGTTATACAGCTTACATAATAACATCTATTAGTTGACTATAATATTATAACAATAGTGTATTATAATTTATTATAAATCCCAATTATATTTAATATTAAAGTAAAAAAAAAGACTGCCAATTGGTGTGGCACATGGCTTCCTCGCATCCTAACCACGTACTGTATTGGTTTTGTGCTTTTTTTACAAGCCATTATTGTCTAATTGGTTTAATTGTTTCCCCCGTTTATTTTTTAATCTGTCAAAATTGTTTTGATTTTTTACACGAATTAAAGTATCAATTTAGAAAAAAGTTAAAGAGCTCAGACGGTTCACATTAATCTGGGACTATCTGCGGGTAACTTTCGATAAACTATAAAAGTTTTATTCAAATCGAATAAGTACTTTTGAAGTTATAGGTGTAAATAAATGTATGTTTGTGCGCATGTGGAAGAGAAACAAATAGGCGCAGAAGGTTGAAACTTATATGGGACCAACAATGGGCTAATTATGACCTACCATTTAAATTTAATTAAAATCAGACGTGCAGTTTTTGAGATATGTTGGTTCGCAAAAATCGAACGACAAACCGACAAACCGACAGACAGACACGGAACCAAAAATGTTCCCTGATGTCCGAAACGGATTTCTGTCTTGAAATTTTTGAAATTGGAGACCCAAAATATTTTGGTTCTTCGAAACGATCACATAGCTTCCGTAAGCTCGGAAGCAAAAATAATAATTTTGTATTTATTTTAATTTGTATATTACTAGTGATGGGGAGGAATAAGAACTCGCGTTCAATTGTGCTTTTATATATATTGTTTTCAAAATGGTTTCCACGAAAAATTTCGTGTATCGGGGAAAACTTACAAGTGTGGCACATAGCTTCCTCGTGTCCGATTTCGTAAAATTTAATTATTTTATGCTTTTAAAACTTATTATTATCCAATTTATTTCATTTCCCCCCTTTTTAAAAAAAAAAAAATAAATAAAAAAAAATCAAAATTGTTTTGATTTTTTACATGTATTAAAGTATTAATTTAGCAAAATTAAATGAGTGCAGAAGGTTGAAATTAATATCTGGGGCTATCTGTGGGCTACTTTCGATAAACTATAAAAATTTCACAAAAATCAGATAAATACTTATGAAGATAGAGGTGTAAATAAATGTATGTTTGTGCTAATGTGGAAAAGAAACAAATGGGCGCAGAATTATGACCTATACTATCCAAAATCCAAATTTCAATAAAATCGGATGATTAGTTTTTAAGATATGTTGGTTTACAACATATCTTGCAGACAAGATAGAAACGTAACCAAAAATGTTCCCAAATGTCTGAAATGGATTTCTGCCTTAGAATTTTTGATATCAGAGAGATAAAAAATGTCCGTTCTTCAAAACGATCGCAAATAGCTTTCGTTATCTTCAGTAAGCTCGGAAGCAAAAATTAAATAAATTCACAAACATAAAGACCATTTTATAACTACCAATTGGTGGGGCTCATAGCTCTTCCTTATGTCTTATAATTGGACGAATGCGGGCACTGCAATGGGAATTTAAAGTGTGGTTTTTACAGACCAGTTTCGATTCCTAGAGGGAGCATACTTATTTTTATTTAATATTCATATTATGTGCGCAAACAGTTGATATTAATATTGGACCATCTGTGGGATATCTTTAGAAAACCATACGAATTTCTTAACAAACCGGATGAGTGAGAGATGCACATAAGTGAGAATAAGAATGGGCGCAGTTGCGTATTTCCCACTAGGCAATAAAGTACTCAATACCTGTACCTTGTACAATCAATTAGAAATTCAATTTTTAAGTTTTTGGTAGTATTCATACTACGGAAAGTTTAAATTTTAATTTAAATCAAATTATAATTATCATTAACACTGGGAGACAGATAATAATTATAATTATAATAATTATAATTTGATTTAAATTAAAAAATTGAAACTTTCCGTAGTATGAATACATGTAGAGGCCCGTGGTTCAAGTCCCGGCGCTGGAGTTTATTTTTCACTGTCTGTCTCCCGCAGTGTTAATAATAATTATAATTTTATTTAAGTTAAAAATTAATATCTATACCACCTAAAATACATCAAAATCGGTGCGCAAAAATTTTGAACGACAGACCAACAGACAGACACGAGACCAAAATATGATGGTAACGGATTTATGTCTCAAAATTTTGAAATTCGAAGATTTAAAATAATTTATTTTTCTCAAATGATCACAATAATTCCGTTATTGAAGATAATTGTGGTTCTCTAACTTATACATTACCGATATTTTATTTACCAACGAAGTTGTTGATGACCCTAATAATATAAATAAGAAAACAAATAATCGATTAGCATGACCAACATTATACAAACATTGATTTAGCCTTAAACAATATAAATCGATACATAATAATAAAGTTATCGAACGAAATACATAACATTTTCAAAAATAAACATCTCTCTTATTTATATTGAAAAATATAAATGCTATACCGATTACAAAAATAAAATAAATAAATAATTAAATAGAAAGATAATCGATTAGGACCACTGACTTGTAATTACCGATATTATACCCATATCGATCTTAAATTGAATAGTACAGATCGATACCTATATTAAATATCCTTAAAATTAAAATGATTTAATAATAATTTCAAGATAAAAAGAACTTTTTATATAATACGTTTTTAAATTTTCTGTTGAATCATATGTAATGTTGATAACATAATTGTTATTGTTATATAATATATAATGTTAGTGAAAAAAAAAATAGTTCCGAATTTATTTACTTCACATAAATGACAAACATCTAGAGAGCTGATCTTAAACCTATAAAAGGACAAATTATGTACAACGGATCTCCCCAACACCAAATCTAAACCATGTCATCGATATATTTGAAATAATATAATCGATATATTTCCTGTTTAGCTGTCATTCAATGTTTATCTCTTATTTATAATAATCACAAATTTGAAACCTGTTAAAATGAAGATTGCGTAAATATGGGACATGGCAAAACAAATAAAATAACTTGCGGATTTTTTCCGAACTAACTATCCATACAGCAAAATTTGCTGAAAACCAATTAAATTCTGCTGAAAGATGGCTAAAAGTATTAAAATAATGCATTGTCATCGTGTTCTGAGCTATGCTAAAAGTTTCAAATGTCTAGCTATTCGGGAAGTCAGTTAGAAATCGATTGATAGATTTGTACCGGACAAACAAACAAACAAGAAAGCAAGCTAATAAAAACGTTGTAAAATATATATAATAAAATTAAAACGAATAAACAATCTCTAATTTATTTGAATAGAAAACTAAATATAAAACCCAAATTATGTAATATCCTTATACGAAATAGTTATTAATGCACCTAGGGAGTAAAGAAAGCCCTGAGCGAATAAGTTTGTTCTTGAGGCGAAGCAGAAGTATCTATGGTCCCTAAATCCCGAGACGAAGCCGAGGGAATAACGCTAATTAGGGAGATAATTATCGCGAGGGCGATTATAGCACTTTAAGTTATTATAAAATAATTAAGTTGGCAATCCTTCTTTTTCTCCCTGGTTTTACTTTTTCTCCCAACTTTTGAGTTCAGAGAAGAACAGACCTACTTTAGTCCCTCTAAACTCTAAACTAATTCAAAATCATAACTTTTTCTTCATACTATAGAGATAAAAATAAAATATGTAGGGGAGACCGGGGACGGTTGAAACAACCTAATTAATGGGTGGAAAAATTAGCGATATTTGGGAACAACCAAGGAAAAGGGACGCGGCTTTCGTGGTGGAATCTGAACTTTTGTGTTTGGTGTCGTTTCGAGTTTATCATAAGTTTCTAAGAGGGAATATTGTGTTTTCGCGTCCAAAAGTAAGTATTTTTGTTTCTACTCTTTTGCTTTTTTTTCCAAAACTAAAATAGTTGTGGTTATGATAGTTTTTTAACGTAAGAACTTTGGTTATGGAAGTTCAACAGGTGTAATTCTATTTTATCTAAATTGTTTATTTCGGAGGTTATGACGACAACTTTTTTAAAACATGTTCTGGGTACGGTTGTAACAATGTTTACAATTAAGTTACCGCAGCTGGCTATAAAGTATGAAATTTTCAAATACACTTTAACGCTTCATTTGAATAATTTAAATTAAATCTTCTTTTTTACTTTCGTCAAATTTTATTATTTTTAATGTTAATTAACCTTGAACTACAAAATATATGATACAAATTACATTTAGAATATTTATTATTGTTTCATTTATCTTAAGCACCTATTATTCTGCGTCTGACCAATTATTGAATTATTTTGCTTCATGTTCTGTATTTTTGACTCGATAAATAAGTATTTCTAACATAATTCTCTTTATTCTGTTAGTGTTACAACTAACCCCAATAACTGTTACAACCGCCCCTGGTGTGGGGTCGGTTGAAACATTTTTCCTGAATTTTTAAAATGCCTATAAATATTTTTGTAATGCATATAATCTTACTATAACCTCATCCATTTCTAGTCTGATAACTAAAGTTCAATTAAGGCCCACTGTCAAATACATTGAGGTTAAAATGTTTTTGCAGGAAGCGATTTTGTAAAAAATGTTTCAACCGTCCCCGGTCTCCCCTATATAAATAGAAAAATCGATTTAAAATATAACTAAACTTTGAGCATAAATTATTAAATAATTTTGGTAAAATGAAATGACGAACGTGACAGATAAAAATCTGTTTTTATTTTAAATAATCGTAAACCATATTTACCGCTTAATGTTGCAAACATTTATAAATTGTCCTCACTTGATATACGGAGGTAATAATATTTAGAACGACCCACTTGTTGGTCACTCATCACTTGTTGCCCACTCTTCACACATCATGCCTCTGTACAAAGTATCGCTGAAGCAAGTATAATGTTAGTATTAGTGAGCCATATAAATCAGAGTATCACGGCAAGGGATCGAACCCACGACCTTGAGCTTCCCTCAATTCATTAATGGCCGAGCAGAGAATACATGATAATTTGAGACACGGCAAAACTGGCTCCCAGCTCAGAGGTAAGAACAGACTTTAGCTTCACTGCTGTGTAAATTTATTTGTATTTGTTTTTCAGCCAAACTTCTTCAGAAAAATGAATAATGTTACATCAGACATGACCTCCAGAAAATATATTTGACTTTCTAAATTCTACAAATACTTAGACCATAACTTTCTAAATATTACAAAATATGTAAATGTATTTTCTTAAACAGAAGGCATTACTTATTATTTACTCAGTTTGAAACAATTGAGGTTCGATTCTCAGCAGCCAACTATATTTTTGGAAGGAAGTTCCTTATGGTACGTTCTGGAGCCCGGGAGTGAATCCGAAAAAAACTACCAAAATCACCGTCACGCAAAATCCGTCACGAAATCTACAGATGACGATAACTTGAGTAAAAGCTCACCGAGTTAGATGAAATTTGGTTCACATGTTCATTTTACCAATGCCCAGGCTGAGTTCGTCGGAAATCAATATCCGCCCAAGCGTTCACGTGCAACGCTCGCGTAAACGTAAGCTTTAAAAGACGGGAAAAAGTGTTATTAAGGAAGCCTGTTACTTGACTTGTTTTGATTATTTTTGTTATATTTGTCAAAAATGTCACTTTGTTTTGTAAATAAATAAAATATAAACATGTAAAATTTCACCCTGATACAAGCAGAAGCTGTAGAGTAGGGAAGAGATATATTTTATAATATTTTAAATTAATTGGCCGGGTAGGTAGAAAACAGCCCCATTTCAATCCAAACTCCTTTAACAAACATACTCTTACACTATAAACTCATCATGAGGTTGATCAACTTTTTTCTTATATTCAATATATATTTATAGTAAGACGCTTGCTTTAATTATACAAATAATGATTTTCTTTTAATTTTGCCTTAACTCTGCCAGGTACAAACAGTTGGTTACTTTTAATTTTGTCTCTTTTCTAACTCCGCCATGTATAAGTAGTTAGCAATGTATATGTACTTAGCAGTGTGATTTTATAATTTATATTTAATGCAAAATATAAGGAACTTCGTTCCTACCGGGTGTCCCGCCACACCACACGTATTTTTTATTTTTTACTTTCTCAAATACATAATATATTATAGTAATATTATAGTATATTATTATCGTGGTATATTATAGTATGTAGTAGTATTAGTGATGGCAAGAAAAAGACGAGTTTTGAGGACATGCGCAGTTGAATCCAAAAAAGTGAAATTCAAAATGAATGTTTGGCGCTTGTGTCGACGCATGGAGCCTAACGGTCTAAACCGATTTCGTTGAGATTTGGCAAACATGTTAAAAAAAAAAGTACATATACCTCCAGGCGAAATGGAGAAAGAATTTTATCTATAAAATTGGGGATAAAAGGTTGAAACTTATAAGGGACCAATAATGGGCTAATTATGACCTACCATACAAATTATATTATAATCTGCCGAACAATTTATAAGATATGTTGGTTCGCTACAATTGAGCGACTGACAGACAGACCTACAAAAAGACAAAATGTCCGTTGATATCTAAAACGGATTTCTGTCTCGGAATTTTTGAATTTGGCAAAATGTTGAGTCCGTAACGGAAGTTATGTGATCGACCGAGGTAACATAGGGCAAAAAAGGAAAGATTGCAACTTAATTATTTTATAAATAGTAGAAAATGTATGGCTAATGTAATGAAGTTGTTGAAATCAGGTTGGCGGCACTGCTTTTTCGACCATGTTTACCTTTCTTAATAACCTGCGTCTAAATAACCTTATATTTGAGTTTAATCCAAATTCTTGTTTGTTTTTAATATTGAATCTCTTATATCTCCTATTTAAAGTGCTAATAATTATTGTTATTTATTAAAATAATAAATAAAAACTGTGCAATGGACGAAAATGTATTTTCTTCCTGCTGGAGATAAAATATTGTATGTACCTAGTGAGTAAAGTGCTATTATTCCCCTCGCGATAATTATCTTCTTCGGCTGCACCTCGGGAATTAAAGAGTATAATTCCCTCGGCTTCGCCTCGGGATTTAGCGGGACCTTGGTTCCTCCGGCTTCGCCTCAAGAACCAACTTTTTCGCTCAGGGAATAATGGCTTACTTTACTCCCTAGGTGCGTAAATAACTTTATTATCAATATCTTACGAAATTAAATATTTCCCAGGAAAACTACTTATATGGTTGAATTTGTGTTTAAATGGACACAAAATATTTTTTTTTTTTTTTTTGAATAAAAATCATCGGAACATTATATTTAAACACACACACATATATATATATGTATTATACACTAATATTTACTTATATACTTATTTTAAAAAAAATTAATAGTATTAAAAAATAACAAATAATAATATCACCTTTATTTTCAAGCATAAATTATTAATCCATCAAGAGACACCAACATTACATTTTTTATAAAAAAAAAAATTAATTATAAAATTAATAATTAATAAAAAGTAAGATTATAGTTTATAATTATTAATTTAAACAAATTAAATATAATAAACCATAATTATATCGTTACTATTTTGTTAACACAGTTTTGGAAGTTGAAAATATTTCTATATATATTTATTTTAATTTAATTCTTTTTATTACCGAAGATAAAAGAAAAATTAATAATACAAATTTTAATATATTATTAAATTTATATATATATATATATATATAAAAAAAAAACAATTATACAATATATTGATAATAGACTCAAAACATATTGTAAACACAAATTTGATATTGTGAACCGAACGCGACACTATAGAACACTGAGCGACATGTCTACAAACATAGACTCGTGTATAACAATTTGAATATAACATAAATTTAAATAAATTTAAATAATATTTTTTTTACAAAAGGAATAAATTTGAATACAGCGTGTTGAGTTAGTCATTCGCACCTGGATATATTACAGAGAATCGATTTAAGTTCATTGACTTCTCGCAAACAAAATATTTTATTTATATACATCGATATATTAACCCTAACGATGTATCAATATCAAACCCTAAAGATAGGTATATGGATACTAACCCTAAAAAAAAGATGCTGCTAAAGATTTGGAGCAATATAAGAAGATTCAAATGAGACAGTGAGTTCGATTCCCGACGGTAATTGTAATTGTTTCTCAGGGACAAAACTTGTTATCCATATTTGAGCCACTTCCGACCCCCCAGAAAGCAGAAACTTGCACACATTATGTATTTCTGAAGACGATAAAATAATCAGTAATTAAAATTAAAATATAAACTGATATGTAAGAAAGGTTAGAAATAGATATCAAAATTTAACGCGATGAAAACTAAAAGTCCAGTCATGCACCATGACTTAATGAGCGAATTTTCAATGAAATCTGCGTATTCTTGGCTTATGATAATATAGGAAAATTTTGGTTTAGAATTTGCATGGGTAAAAAAAAAATTTGGTACACAGGGGTACGAGGTACAAAAGTCAAAATAGTATTTACCCTTCAAGATGCATGTCGTTGGAAAGCTCTTTAAGAGTACAGTAATTGTTGTTATGTAAACTTTTATCACATTTTCATATAAAAAGGGGATAAAATGGAAAAAACATTTTTATGCTATTTTTGACCCTAAATTGTAAAAATTTGACCCCTAAATGAACTCCAAAAATTCTGGCCATAGAACTCATCCTTTCTTTTGATATTATTGACATTTTAAAATTTGTTTGAAATTTTTAAGTGCATCCTAAGGGGAGATATCGTCTGGAGTGACACATATATACATACATACATAAAAAAAAGTGTTAAATTTTAGGAATTGATTCAGAATGGTCTAAAACGGATTTCCATGGAAAACATTTTCAAAAATTTGCATTACAAAAATTTGGAAGCCCTTGCAATAGCGTAATTTTCTTTGAAAATTCGCTAAATGTAGAAAATACTATTACTTTTTTAAGAATCAAAATCAAATGACCAAAACAGTTTATACCGCTTTTTTATTAGTCCATGTTTGACAAAAGCGTTTCTTTTGTTTTGATTTTTTAATATAATACTATATTTTATTAAAAAAATAAAGGCGAATTATTACCAGAAAGCATTGTGATGACGCGAAAATTCGATTAATGGATTTACACATTTTGAGCCCTCCCCCCCCCCCCCCCCTGAGTTCATAAAAGTGGTTTTAAAAAAATATACTTCTGACTTCTGTCGTTTGTGCACTGAAGACGTATGGAGAATAAACTGCAGGGCCGAATTTTAAAAATGAGTTTTAGCTGCAAATTTGGGGCCGCTACCCGCTAAAAACTCTGAAAAAACGTGACATTTTTTTAAAAATTATTTCTCGAAAACGGTTCCGACGATTTTGATTTAAAAAAAAAGCCAAAATGTAGTCCATTTAAATACAAATCTCGATATAAGCCGTTTCACCGGGAAAAATCTAGCTCCTGAGAAAATAGCTTTAAACACGGACGGAGAGAGGCCGGGTTAGATTCCCCGTCGAAGAGAAGTTATTTTTATGATAAAGTTTGACATAATGTTCAATAATAATTAAATGCAAGTACGGAAACTCTAAAACTAATAAATGGAAAACACTGGGCTAAGTATTTATGAACTCGTATATGAGAAAGTTTGTCTGAGCTGTCTCGGACCGATTTTTATAGTCGTGATGCATACTTTGTTCATATTTTGTTTTTATGATTTATAATATTACAGCGAATGTACTGTACATTAATCAATTAAATATAATAAAAAGAGATTCGGACCTGTCTATAACGATGACGTTTTCCTGAAAGCTGATTTTTCTGATTGGTTGATCTGGTTGAATCGATAGTGTTCCATTTCCATTGCTCTCCTTGTTCTTCATATCGACTTTTTCTTCGTTATCGTTCATTGACGGTATCGATTGTAACTTTTATCAATAATTAAACCGTATCAGTATTTAATGAAGTGGATGAGTGCAAAACAAAATTATCTTTTTGTTTTATCCTTTACAATAAAAGAAATCCTTATTCTTTTTTAAATCAAATTTATTATTATAATTCAATTATTTTCTTACGATTAATTATAAAAATTAGGGATCAAAAATTAATCTATTAGAAATAAAAATACTGTGTCTGGCCACTGCAATTACCTACACAATTTGTGTGAGTGAGTGACACCAAAGGATGTGCCACGCAAAATTGGCACATAGGAACTGTTCCAACATCAGACTTAATTCATCAAGATGTAGGCTCGGCATTACGCTATGTCCTGCATCGTTTCGTCGCGTCCGACTCATCAGGGGCCCGACGATGCCCACCCAACTCTGGACCTATACCAGACCAAGAAGATCAGATATAGGGCTTATCAGAGACGAGCGTGCTCTCAGAGTTGGGTGGGCATCGTCGGGCCCCTGATGAATCGGACGCGATGAAACGATGCAGGACATGGCGAAATGCCGAGCCAACATCTTGACGATGTAAGTCTGATGTTGGAACAGTTCCTATGTGCCAATTTTGCGTGGCACATCCCTTGGTGTCTCTCACTCACTCAAATTGTGTGTGAATATATATATATATATATATATATATATATATATATATATATATATATATATATATATATATATATATATATATATATATATATATATATATAGGTAATTTAAAATCGTAATTTCTCCGCTTACAACTCTAATTTCATATATGCAAACCGCACTATCATGAGGAAGATGATGCAATCTATATCTTTAAGCGATCTAATGGACTCTCAAACAATTTTTTTGTGAAATAGGAGCATATCTATGGTTCTAATACCCGAAAATGAGTTTTTGCAGACTTTATATAAATAAAAGTAGTAGAAAGTTTAGTATGAAATAAAATTGGCACCCGTTTATAACAAAATATTAAGAGCCTAACAAATTGTAGAAAAACTTGTACATTTATTAAACTCTACAAGATTATTTATTTGGTTTATAAATTAAACTTAGTTATTAGAACAGGAAACAAAAAACTTGGTCTAAACTTCTAAATATTTGGGGTTCAGAATATATTAACGATCTTATTTATTTTTTTGTTATTTAATCACCTTCTGAATTGAGAATTCTTTAAAATACGAGGACCATGATAATTTCTCTTTAATTTCTCGTATAAAGAGAAAGAATTGTGATTCGATTTTGATAGATTTACACGTTCCAAGGTCCCCTGAATCTAAAAATGTCTTTTAAAAAATGTCAGTCTGTCATCTGTGCAGACGAGTGGAGCCTAAACTACTGGGCCGATTTTGACGAAATTTGGCTTAAAATATATATATATATATATATATATATATATATATATATATATATATATATATATATATATATATATATATATAGTAAAAATATTTGGCAAAATGAACTAATTAAAACAAATTTATAAATCTATACTGCAAATATTATAATAATTACTTCTTTAAAAAATCTTAACAAATATATTGAAAAACACCACAATAATTTATTATATTAGAAACGAGAAATTGCAAATTGCAAATTTAAAAAGTGAAATATAGTATAAAGCGAACAATGCCCGATAGGGAGAACTAACACTTCTATAAACCAGCTGGTCCCGACCGATTAGCCCGCACTGCGATTTCAACTGGAACTAGAGCCCGTCCCACTATTCCTAGGATATTTTATCAAATTTTAAACAACAAATATTTCATGTCTCTATCAGATCGCACAATTTAATTTGTGATTTTATATATATCTATATTGTTATAATCATTTTTTTTTAGAACAACCTTGAACCAATGATAAAAACACACTCACACCCTCGATACCTCATATATATACAATATATAGAGTAAGAGTATGAGCGTGAGAATTTTAAAAAAAAGCGATAGTTTAATTATAATAATATCATAATTAATTGTCAGTTGGAATATTTGATAGCTTAAATTTAATATTAATAGATAAGGATACATGTGTTTTTAATAAATTAATTTTAAATATATAATATATATATATATATATATATATATATATATATATATATATATATATATATATATATATATATATATATATATATATATATATAAGTATAAGTACTTGAAACTAAACTGAATGTAAGTACTTTCACTAGATTAATTATTATACACTGTTCTGCAAAAAATATTCCTTTCAGAATTATTTGTGTGTGCTGAATCCGAATCTGAAGTCAAAATTTCTCCTATATACTACATATACAACTTTCCCGGAAAATGCGCCTAAAGTTCGGAAAAATTGTGTTTTAGGGGGTCGAAATCCCCTAAAACATAATTGGCATATTTGTTTTGACTGTAGATTCGTGTTCTTCGTAGTTTGAAGATATTCAAACCCCTCAATATATATTTTTTTTAATTTTTCGGGGGGCGCAAAATTGGGTTGAAAACCCCCCAAAACACATTTTTTTCGAACCTTACGTTTACGGGAAAACTGTGCGTATAGGAGAAATTTTGACTTCAGATTCGGATTCAGCAACCTCGAAAACAAAGGGTTCGGATACAATTTTCTTGGAGCCCGAAAGTTCGTCAAATTTTGCAGAATAGTGTTAGTTATTGAAATGATTAAATAATAAGAAATAGTTGTTTTGACAAACGTTATCGTCAGCTAAACGATAAATTAATAATTATATCTAATTATTTCAAATGGACTAATTGTTTGACACAATCATTAAAACTTTACATATTTCTATACAGGGTGCCCCGCGATAAAATGCCATAATAACAAACTGGTCCGTTCTGTGGCTCAAATGAAACAACTATGTTGAGTCAGTATATTCCCATTTCTCAATAATTCTCGAGATGTCATGTTCATTAATGTTTTTGTTTTTAGAGTTATTATGAATTAATAACTAAGATAATAATTTAAAGAATAATATATCTATATATATCATTTACATAATCGAGTAGTGTCCAACGTTATTGCCAAGCTAAGACAACCACATTTATTCTAATAAGAATAAATGTGTGTTTTGAATGTTTGGTCTTCAAATAGGTATAATAACTTATCTAAATAGATGTTTAAATTATTTTACTTTTTTTTCTAAACATCAGTTTTTTGTTGTTTCGAATGTTCGTAATTTTATTTAATTATAATTGAACAATTTACAATAACAATATATATTTACCTCCAGAAGGGAGAAAAAGTGAACTTTCCTCCCTAGTTTACTGGGAGGGAAGTTACTCATTACACCCGGTCGGGTTAAACAGGGAGTAATGAAAAATAAGGGAATGATGAACTCTCATGATTCCCTCCAGTGTTGCCCTAGATAAAGCACAAGTAAATAAGCTTGGTGCTAATACACATTTCATTTACTAACTTTTGTTTAATGTCAAAATCTATAATATCATCTTCACGCATGTCATGTAACCTCCACAACGGTTGCCACTGCCATAGTGATTCATCAGTAAAAGAAACAAACAAGTTAAAAGTAGAAACATAATTTCTAAATGTAGATTAACTAATCCATACTTAAACACATCAGTTGCCAACACCATTCAATACACGACTCAGCTTCCAGCTGATTCTCACATTTAATTTTAGCATTGAAATTCAAATATTCAAATTCAATTTTAATGTGATTAAACTTATTTAGAGAATTGTTAATATTATATCTAACTATGTTTTTTTTTTTAAATAAATATAAATCTATGTATTTCTTTGTTGAATAACGTAATTTAAAATTAGAGTCTTTCTTTATTTGTTCTCCCTTCTGGAGGTAAAATCTTGTACGTACCTTGGGAGTAAAAATCACTTGCACCCTCGCGATAATTAACTCCCTCGGCTCCGCCTCGGGAGTGAACGTTATGGTTCCCTTGGCTTCGCCTCAGGAACCAACTTCATCGCTCAGGGTGCAATCACTTACTTTCCTCCCTTGGTGCGTAAATAACTATTTATAGTTATTTACACACCAAGGGAGGAAACACAGTCATTACACCCTGAGCGTTTTTGTAGGTTCCTGCGGCGTAGCCGAGGGAACCGTACTGTCTAAATCCCGAGGCGTAGCCGAGGGAGTTATTTAGTTGGTTCGTGAGGCGCAGCCGAGGGAACCATGAAGTTTAATCCCGAGGCATAGCCGAGGGAGTTATTTAGTTGGTTCCTGAGGCGCAGCCGAGGGAACTATGAAGTTTAATCCCGAGGTGTAGCCGAGGGAGTTATTTAGTTGGTTCCTGAGGCGCAGCCGAGGAAACTATGAAGTTTAATCCCGAGGTGTAGCCGAGGGAGTTATTTAGTTGGTTCCTGAGGAGCAGCCGAGGGAACTATGATGTTTAATCCCGAGGCATAGCCGAGAGAGTTAATTATAGCCAGGGTATATGACTTTAGGTTCCCGTGGAACGTACAAGATTTTTCCTCTAGAAGGGAGAAAAACAACACAAATAAAACCAAAAATTTCGTTGTTACTATTTCTTTAGGTATTAATAAGTAAATTTTAAAATTTGTTATACCTTTAATTTTAATATAAACATAAAAATAAAAGAAAAAAAGTTTTATAGCATCTTATACAGTAAAAAAGGACTAATGAAAATTAAATGTACAATTCGTGCTACAATGACTTTTTTTTTAAAAGAAAAGTAAGATGGCAGTACTGTTTACAATTCTTATGACATATTAACAGTATTATTAACTTAAGCTAATTGTGTTCTTACTTTTCACCCTTATTTTTACTTTGCTCCCTTATCTTCACAACTAGGCTGTAATGGGATACTTTCCTCCCTATAAACTAGGGTGGAAAGTTAATGTTTTCTCTCTTATAGAAGAAAAAAACAAGTTTTCCCATAAAAATAACTCAATGGCGAATGGGATAATATGTCAAGCTTCTGCGATTATGTCTTGTTTGTCAGGCATTAGAATTTTCGTCGGAAAAACAACTTTACGGTTAGATTTGTATTTAATTGGACTAGATTTTAGATTTTCTTTTTAAAGCAAAATAGTTTTTCAGAGTTTTTTCAAATGATTTCTTAGCTAATATTTTTTTAGCCCTCTACCTATTGCCGTTCTGGAGATACTGCGATATATGAGTGAGTAAGTGCGGTGATTGGCTTTTATACATTCATGATAATGTTGAGGAAAAGTTCCGAGGCGCCCCAATCTAATTTTATTTTTAAATTGTACTTGGTGGAGAGTATTATTAGTAAATAGTACGTAGTTAGTTTTAATAATTGGCACGCTTTAGATCCTGTTGATCTTATCCACGGTAATCATGGTCTGATCAATAAAAAACACATTATCTTTATCTCACTTGGCATGGATCTAAATTATTACAATTCACGAGCTAGTAAATGTTTATCTAATCAATATTAGCAATTAACGTAATATTTAATGGTAATTACATCTATATTGATATCATTATCCGTGAAAAAGAAGAACCACACCTAATGAAAGAGCAAAAACGAACATGTACGAACGGTTAGTAATAATTAACACAAACAAACAAACAACGAACAATATCAAACATTGAAGAAGCCGAATCCATTGCTGTTGGTATTTCAAAGAAGTGTGTTAATGTTGGTTATGTGTAAACGGGTTTTCTTGTTTTCATATGTTGTGGAACGTTAACGAACACTGATAAATTTGATTTGTACTTGATTGATCCTATTAGTTGGTGTTCGTGCATGGACACATGTTCGTGCATGGACACGTGTTCGTGCATGGACACATGTTCGTTAGTTAGATGTGGTTCCACCCTATTTTCTCATCAAGATCATTGTTGGGGTTTGGTTGACTAGTTGACTCAAATTTCGTTCTTGTATTACGTCCATTATTATTCCATTAAATATTCATTTCCTCCATTTAATGGGGAAAAATGAATCATGGATTGTTCTTAGGTATTGAATCCAGATATCAAAATTTCAATGTTTTTTCTTGAAGTGGATAAAATCAACATACATTTGTCTATATTGATATAGTAGATGAATCTTAAGGTATGCAATCATGAAAGATTAATTCATTTTGATTACTATTTGGTCCACTCTGAGATCATTTATATATAAAACTAGCTGGATACCCGTGCTTCGCTACGGAGTGTTATATTAATTTGATAAGTTTATAAACTACCATCAAGAAACATTTAAATTATTTTACTATGCAATAATATCTAGATTCTATCCCTCCCACTTATTTCTATACCCCCTTCTCTTTGATAAGATAATTTGCAAATATCCTAAATTTACTCCCCTCCTAAATGAAAATATTACAAAACTGACATAGCAACAATTACTGTACTCTTAAAGAGGTTTTCAACAAAATTGCTTCATGAAGGTTATTCATTACTTTGACCCCGTATCATCAAATCATCAAATTGGGATAAAACTGTAAATTTGTATCAAAGATATACATACTCTCATACGGATACTCTTCTTTTTTTTATAAGATATAGCTAAATTTTTCATTTTACCCCCCTTCTAAGTGAAAACATGATAAAACTGTGCACAACAACAATTACTATACTCTTAAAGAGCTTTTCAACGATATGCATCATAAAGGGTATTAATTACTTTGACCCCGTATTCATTACTTGTACCCCGTACCCCTGCTTGGTACTTGCTTTGAAGGTTAAGTATGCAAATTTTCATCGAGATCGGACTAAAACTGTAGATTTGTATAAAGAACACACACACACACATATATATATATATATATATATATATATATATATATATATATATATATATATATATATATATATATATATATGGCCGCCATCTTGAATCAAAACGCCCGATTGGTAAACCATTTATCAGAAGTTTCTACTTTCATAAAAGGAAGCTAACTTCTAAATTTCAAGGTTCTAGTGCAATTGGTTCCGGAGATATCGTCTTGTCGAATTTTTTATGTAAATGGCCGCCATCTTGATTCAAGGGGGCAAATTTAAAAAACATTTCTTATCGAGCACCTAGGAGGTAAGAACACACCTACAAAATTTCACGGTCATAGGTCCAGTGGTTTCAGAGATATCGTGATGTGTCAGTCAGTGAGTGAGTGGTATTTGGATTTTATATATATAGATTTAGAAAGAAAACTTCAGCACTTCTATCGGCGAAATACAGTACTTCAATGAATACAAAAATAAAAACCAATCAACCTCCTATTATATTCTAACTTCCCGGCATGATATTTAAGAACATTTTGCATGTCGTTTCTTGAAACAGCAGTCCACCCTATCGTCAAAATATTGTACTACAAATGAAAACCTATCGACCTCCAGATAAATCCCAACTTCCTGGCACGATATTTATATAGAAGCAACAAATTTTTTATGTCTTTTTTTCCCCAAAGCCAACAGGTGGTGTTTCCAAGCGTCAAAACTTATAAACTATTGTACTGTTATCAATCACTGTATTGCGTCACCTCACTGCTATCTGCATTATCAATTGTTGTTTTATTTAGTGATTGTTTCTTTTATTATGATTATTTATTATCACAGTCTTTGGTCACTGGTGTTTTTTTTTTTTAATAATTTTATTTTTATAAATCGTCTATAATAAATATCTGTAAAACATTCCCAGTACCCTTTAACTGTGTGATTTATTCTTTTGCGTTTCATGTAACTGGTTAACGACTCGTCGAAACGTATGCATATCGCATTCACCAATATTTTATAGCAGTATTACTATAATATTAATATAAGCATGTTGCTAATTAAATGTTGCCAACGAAAGAATCAAAATTATAACATAAATTCCCATCCAATCAAACAAGTATAAGAAACAAGAGACTTTGAACGAGAAAAAATTCCGATGAAGCTGAATTTTGGTTTATGGCTTTATTTTGGTCCCCTGATCAACATATTTATTTTTCCCCCTCGAGGGATGTCTGCTTTGGCCGCCATTTTGAAAATAAGGGACCGACATTCGGTTTTTGGTCAATATCTTCGTTCTCATCGATGATACGACAAAAATAGATATTATCAAATTTGTAGGACTTTAAATTGTCAACAAAAAAGGTTCAATGACATTATAAGCTCAAGTCAATAGTTTCGAAGCTATAGCCCTAGGAAGTGCGACATTTTTTGATTTTCAGACGAAAAATACATTGACACTCGATAATAAATAATGTACCCCGTGGTTTGAATCTATATAGAAACTCGATTTTACCGGTGCCGCGAGCGAGTCGTGGAGTAGAAAAACTCCCATTTCATGCGGGTGCAGAAATATGTCGCACTTCGCAGAGCTATAGCTTCAAAACTATTGACTTTAGCGTACAATGATATCGAACCTTTTTTGTTGAAAATTTAAAGTCCTACAAATTTGATAGTATCTATTTTTGTCGTATCATCGATGAGAACGAAGATATTGGCCAAAGACCGAATTTCGGTCCCTTTTTTTTCAAAATGGCGGCCAAAGCAGACGTTCCTCGAGGGGGAAAAATTAATACGTTGATCAGGGGACCAAAATAAAGCCATAAACCAAAATTCAGCTTTATCGGATTTTTTTCCCGTTAATGGCCTTTTTTGAGCTAACGCTCTTGGCCTATATATTTTTCTTTGTCATCGAGAGCTTACGAACGATATGTTATATGTCAAAAACCTATTTATACTTTCGGTATTATTAACAGGCAAAGTTTAAAAATTCAAAAATTGATAACTTCAAAATGTCAGCCAATATCAAAATGAAAGTTGGTGGGCTTGTTTGTCATACAGAGAGGTACATTCGTGCCAAATTTCAACTCGATCAGGACCATTTTCGATTTATTACGATTTTTTTAAAAACATTTTGCTGACTCAGCAAACTGGGTTCAAGCTGGCGGAAAAAGTTGATTTTCCGGGTGGCACCACTACAGGTAAGGTCGTAAGGACTGATTTTTCTGCCAAGTTTAAACTCTCTAGGTTAAATACCTTGGCCGCTACGATGATAACACACATACATACAGACGTCATGCTGAAAACCACTCAGGAGGTCTTAAAAACACCTAAAACGGATAATTTCGTTGAAATCTCGAAAATAATTTTTTTTTGGTGAAAACAATACTTTTCCTACTATAGGTAGTGAGGAAAAATAAAAACAAATGTAGGAAAATTTGATGAGCAAAGAAACGCTTTTATAGTAGCTTGCTGGCAAGTACTTGACGGGATTTTTCATGTTTTTATTTTTGGTAGTCTATATTTATAGTAGTAAAACGCTTTTAACGGCCTCAGTTTAATAGTTAATATGTTTTACAAGTCTATTGTTTAAGTAAATTATACGATTAATTGATTAGAGTGATTACATAGGTATTGGGTGGAAGGAGGTATTTAGATAACGCTGCGAGTCTGTTGATTGTTTGGTTCGTTTGACTTCCTGTTTCCCTAAACTCAACAACGACTCAGCGCTCAACACGCTTCACTGAGTTGAGCCAAGGACACATTCAGTCGCACCACTCCAAGTCCTCACCAGCCCCTTAATATACACTTTAATCTCGTCAATTAAAAACAACCAAACAATAACAATTATCCTTAAAAACAAAAATTCTATAAAATGAATCCTTATAAGGACTCAAATGTAAATATTAATAAAAAGAAAATATAACAATAACACAGTGTAATAACTGTTAGATTTAGGTACTTTTACGTTAATGTTTGTTTTAATTGTTTAGAAACATTTTGCTATATTATTAACTAGCCCTGCGCGGGGCTCATGCTAGGCATCACTGGCTATGAAATTATATATAATAATTAAATTAAAAACCTAAATAGTTTCGTATCTAAAACCTTCATAAAAAATATCAGGACTATATATGAATCGTTCATTTCATTAAGAAAAAGTACCGGTGTGGAAATCCCACACATTGACTTCCATGAAATGTTGAGGGTCAATACGTGAGAAAGAGAGAACTCAGTATAAACTACATCGTACAAACAGCTAATATCCATTATAGTTTTGCAACAAAAAACATTAAAATGCCAATATCTCCCAAACCGCTTGTCCGATTGTGCTAAAAAAAATATAGGTACAATCTACCATATAGGACATATATACCCCAAAGGAAATTGAAATCAATTAAAGTCAACTGAAGTTATCGTCTACAGACTGATTTCGTGCTTAAGTGACTGTAGCTCCGAAACGTCGTGAGCTACGATGTTCGGGTGCGTACGTATGTATGTGTACGTGCGTACGTTCGTTCGTTCGTTCGGAACTTCGAACCTTCATAACATCGCTTCAAGACATCGTATTGAGATGCGGCTTGCGGCATTTTTTTAGAACTTTTGTCGGAAAAACTGATGGCGCAAACCCGAACATCGTAGCTCACGAAACAATTAAAGTCAACTGAAGTTATTGTCTACAGACCGATTTCGTGCTGAAGTGGCAGTAGCTCCTTTATAACATTTCGGAGCTACAGTCACTTAAGCACGAAATCGGTCTGTCGCCGATAACTTCGGAAGGCTTTATTTGATTTCAATTTCCTTTGGCGTATATATTTTGTCCTATATGGTAGACTGTACCTATACTTTTTGAGCACAATCGGACAAGCAGTTTGGGAGATATTGACATTTTAGAGTTTTTTTTTATAAAAAAAATTCATTGGGTAATTGTGTCCGTCCAGTTGATCGTATCCAAAGAATTCTTGCGTTAAAATACGCAGCTTGTAGACTACTTTTGAATGAATATTAGCAAGATTCCAAATGAAACATAAACGTGTCAATTGAAATGTTAGCTTTTTTTTCGATTTGGTTATTTAAGCTAATAAATTAATCTTATGGACTTATGAATAAGCTGTGATTAAGTGGAAAATGCTGAAAAAGAAACTTTATATTATTATTCTTATAGAATAGATTTCTAATAGATTAGCTGTTTGTACAATGTAGTTTATACTGAGTTCTCTCTTGCTCACGTATTGACACCACAACATTTCATGGAAGTCATGGATTTCCACACCGGTACTTTAATATTTGTTCATTATTTTTTACCGGTTCCAACGATATGCTATAAGTCAATAATGTATTTATACTTTCGGTATTATTAACCGTCAAAGTTTCAAAATTCGAAAAACGATAACTTCAAAATGGCGTCTCAGCAAACTGGGTTCAAGATGGCGGAAAATGTTGATTTTCCGGCACAACTGCATAACTTTCTAGGTTAAAAACTGTGGGAGTTATGCATCATTTTTGTTTTGATATTTAAATCAATAACTGACATTGTTATGAAAATCAATTTTTCTTATAATAACTTTGATCTACTCAGTATTTTTCGATGAAGCCAAGTCTGTAATATGCGCAACAAGTTGGCGCCCAACTCGAAAAAAAAGATACATAAAACCATAAAGTTGGACTGGTGTTTTCGGAATGTATGACATGAAAAAGTATCAAAAATTGTTGCTATTCTGACCAATGAACTGTACAGACAAAACTTTAATTGTGTATATATTATATATACAGTGTGTCCCAAGAAAGAGTATCCGAGAGGAAAATTTTTCATATTTTTGCGTTTTCGAAAAAAAGTAATTCTTTATAAAAACTCCTGCTTGATCTAAAACCTCTAAAAATTTCTTTATTTTGTGAAAAAACGTATAAATGAAAAAACGTATAAAAAACGTATAAAAACGTGAAAAAACGTATAAATATTAAATATTAATTTATTTTATGAAAACAAAATAAAGTACTTATAAATCAAATAATTAGCTAATGTAATAAATAAAAAATATCATCACAACAAGTAATCAATTATTCTAAAAAATAAACATCTTCTAAAAATAGTATATTATGTTACTAGGCTGTGAAGTGAGTTTTTTCTTTACCGCGGCAATTACATTTACTGTCTCGCTTCGCTCGACAGTAAATATTGCCAAGGTAAAGAAAAAACACTTCACAGTCGCGTAGCATATGCTATTTTTTTCGAGGTAGCAGACAATGAAAAAACATTAAATATTAATCACTAATCAATATATAATAATAAGAAATATTAGTTCATACTTAAGACTTAAAAAAAGAAACCTTAAAAAGAGGTTACACTATAAGAAAAGATAAATAAAACGCATTGACATCTAGCTGATTTTAATCGTACTAGAAGCATTTCTACAAAGACTGCAGCGGTACTAACGGAAGTTTTGACAACTACCCGCCGGACATAAAAAATCTTTTAGTTCCTAGGACGTAAAAGATTTTTTCTTTACAGCTAGGAGTAATGAAAAGATTTTTTAAGTCCACGTAATGAAAAAATGGATTTTAGCTATGTCTATTAGGCTCTAAAGTTACTATTTCACAGCCTACCAAGGAAAAACATATATTCAAGTATCTATCCCAAAAAAATCAACGGAGTTGAAAAAATAAAATTTAAGAAATTATTATTTAAGTGTATTGCCACCAACTTCTGCGCAAATTTCGATTCTATTTATGAATTCTTTATAAGCCTTGTGAACTTGCTCAAGGGGGAATATTGGCAGTGGCCTGTTTAATTCTTTCCTTTAACTCTTTCAAGCTGAAGCTGTTATACCCACTTGTTTCTTATCACCCTTGTTTATTATAAAAATCCAAAGAGAATTTGTTTTAGTTAGATTATTGCTTATAGTTAGAAAATTTTTCCTCTCGGATACTCTATCTTGGGACACACTGTATATGTGCGTGTCTTTGTACCCATTATCCCTGAACTAGACACACTCCTCTTCATTTCTTATACTGCTTTCAAAAAATTAAAATAAAGTTTAATAAATTAAAAAAAAAAAAAACTCACGTGACAAGCATGGTGATTTAGTGTCTGCTAAATGTACTCCAGAAGAAAATCCAAAATATGATTTTGGGCCAAAAAATAATTTCGGCTCACTGTGCGCAAAATTTGTTTATTTTTTTAAAAAATCGTCGAATACCAAAACAACTACTTTGGTACAAAGGTGCTACGATCTCACGATAACACACACGTGGCAACACTGAGCTATAAACACGATACAACACTGCAACACACAAACAACACAAACAAACTACTATTAGTCTACAAGGTTAAGTGAAAATACAAAAGTAAAAAAAACAAAACAAAGAATACACACAAATAAAACAAACATGCAAAGCATTAAATAATATAAAGGAACATAGTGCTTTTTAAATAATTAGGACACACAGCAATATACAGACGCTTTAAAATGTACAAAACAAAAAACAAATGGAAGTAAACTTAAATAGAAATAACAAAATTATAAATGTGAATACTTAATCTGTCTTTAGAAATTCAAATCACAAATAAGATAACTAAAGAGGAAGTGATAAACAAAGAGATAAAAATCCGTGCAATGCAAATCGTAATAAACTTTTCTATACACATATAATAATTACTTTCTCGAGTTTTCCTCCTCTCGTGTCTGTCTGTTTGTCCAACAACATTTTTTGTCTCGAGTCTGTCTGTTTGTCCATCAACATATTTTTCGAACAACCATTTCTTAAATAGAACTCATCTGAAGTTGTTGTGGTTTGTTGAAAGCTCATAGCTCACAGATGGTCCTATATTAATTCCAACCCTCTGCGCAAATTTAATATTGACTAAAATAAATTTGATCTTACTGGGAATCGAACCAGCTCTGAACACACATTTACAGTTTCATTCATGTAAAACAACAAAACCTGCCAATTAGTGAGGCACAGAGCTTCCTCCTGTCTTATCGTGTACTATAATGATTTTTTTGCTTTTAGGACCCATTGCTGTCTAATTAACTTTCAAATTATGTAAAAAAGTTGTACCAAATTAGGTGGTTTTGAAACCAGGTAGTGTAAAATTCCCGGGAATTTAAAATCCAGGGAATATTCCTAAGAAGTTTTATAAATTCCCAGGAATTTAGGGTTTTTAGTAAAACCTAACATAATTAGTAGTTATAGTGCCTACGTAATTAATTATTTATTAATTATACATAAATTAAGTCTAATTAAACTTGATTTTTATATTATAAGAAGAAAAATAATTATTTCTTAAACAATTATTATTTTTTAGGAAATAAAAACATTATTCAATCAAAAATTAATAATTTTTTAAATACAATGAAAATCATTTTACAAATATGTACAATGAAAGTCATACAAACAAATATTATTTTGAAGCATTTATTAATATATACCTATTTTTTTTTTAACGAACCGGTGATGGCAATCTAATTATTTGTAAACAAAAGCTAAATGGAACATTTATTAGCAATAATGGGTCTCAGAAAGGCCGCATTTTATTTGGAGAAAACCCTGGCAAAGAAGATTCTGATGAATGAAGCTAACGACATTGGATTAGGCTCACTGTAACATCAGATTGGGCTCTTCATAATAGTAATAGGCCTATGGCACGGAAATGTTTTGTCAACTGGTACTTGGCCGCATTTGTCTCTTTCAAATTTATTTGTTATATATTAGTTCTTTTATTTTATTTTAACTTTTTAATTTTTCTCGACATTTCAAGCATTTTCAAAATTCTTTTGTACCAATTTCTTAAAAATTATTTAATTTCTTTTCAAAATAATTTTGTACCAATTTGTTTTTATTTATTTAATTAAACTACATAAATATTAAATATTTCATATTTTTATTAATTCCCAATTTTAGGGAATATTCCCAAAAAATCATCGGGAATATTCCCATTTTTAAATTCCCTTCCCACTGGGAATATTCCTGACTCACATCACTAGAACCAGGTCCGCCATTTCATTTCAAAACAGTGGCATTTGGACAATGATCTCGTCTATATTGTTTCTGAGTTATACTATCGAGTGAGAGTATCTATATAGCCGCAGAGAATGGCGATTTCGTACTTTAATATAAACGGTACATGTTGATGTTTACTTGAGTGATTTGTAAGAGAAGTACAGTATGTTTGTGTAAGATGTCGGAAGGTTACAGACTTTCACTAGAGTCCAAGTGGCGATAGTTTGTAAGACTGTAAGACATTGCGACACTCAACTCTCGGCTGTTTTAGTTCGAGACACCCGAGCCCCTGATACGAGACTCACTCCCAGTGGTGCAATAACCCAACCGATGGCCGAGTAACTCCGTCTTGAATCGATACCTAGACCTCGAGAGCAAAACACAGTATCGATATCTCATGGCTACTACACTACATCCACTGTCCTTCAACACCGATCTAAGGACATCTTAAAATGCATTTCATCGTAAATCATAATATACAGATAAATATCATCGTCACATTCATGTGTAAACGTCGATATGCGTTTATATCACCACAATACGCAATAGCATAGGTTTAATCATTACTACACCAATACACGGTAGAAATCATCTCTAAGGACAATTCACTTAACTCGGGAATATTCTATCGATATTCATCAAATATCGATATTTTTATTTATTCAAACTGAAGGTCGATGTATCGAGTATTAAGAAATACGCACAAGCATACGATTGCATAAAAAATTAAGCCTTATCGACCTTATTATAAGCATAATTATCATTACTAAAAAATCGGTCCGAGACAACTCAGACAAACTTTCTCATATACAAGTTAATAATTACTTAGCCAATGTTTTCTATTTATTAGTTTTTGTAAGTACGTTTAATTATTATTGAAAAGTATATCAAAATTTACCATAAGAAATAACATCTCTAGGGCGGGGAATCGAACCCAGGATCTCTCCGTCCACGGTTTAAGCTATTTTCTTAGGAACTAGATTTTTCCCGGGAAAACTGCTCATATCGTTGGATTCGTATTCAAATGGACTACATTTCAGAATTTTTTAATCAAAATCGTCAAAACCGTTTTCGAGAAATTTTTTTTTCACTTTTTTTCAGAGTTTGGGGGGTAGCGCCCCCAAATTTGGAGCTAAAATTAATTCCTCGATTTCGCCTCGAGGTATGATTTTTCTGAACATGTATGCCAAATTTCGTCAAAATCGGCCTAGTAGTTTATGCTCCAGGCGTCTGCACAGACGACAGACGACGGACAGACATTTTTTGAAAACCACTTTTTTGGACTCAGGGGACCTCAAAACGTGTAAACCCATCAAAATCTCAAAATCGATTTTTCGCGCCATCACAATACTTTCTCTTTATATGAGAAAGTAAAAAATCGGTCCGAGACAACTTAGACAAACTTTCTCATATACAAGTTCATAATTACTTAGCCAATGTTTTCTATTTATTAGTTTTTGTAAGTACGTTTAATTATTATTGAAAAGTATATCAAAATTTACCATAAGAAATAACATCTCTAGGGCGGGGAATCGAACCCGGGATCTCTCCGTCCACGGTTTAAGCTATTTTCTTAGGAACTAGATTTTTCCCGGGAAAACTGCTCATATCGTTGGATTCGTATTCAAATGGACTACATTTCAGAATTTTTTAATCAAAATCGTCAAAACCGTTTTCGAGAAATTTTTTTTTCACTTTTTTTCAGAGTTTGGGGGGTAGCGCCCCCAAATTTGGAGCTAAAATTAATTCCTCGATTTCGCCTCGAGGTATGATTTTTCTGAACATGTATGCCAAATTTCGTCAAAATCGGCCTAGTAGTTTATGCTCCAGGCGTCTGCACAGACGACAGACGACGGACAGACATTTTTTGAAAACCACTTTTTTGGACTCAGGGGACCTCAAAACGTGTAAACCCATCAAAATCTCAAAATCGATTTTTCGCGCCATCACAATACTTTCTCTTTATATGAGAAAGTAAAAAATCGGTCCGAGACAACTTAGACAAACTTTCTCATATACAAGTTCATAATTACTTAGCCAATGTTTTCTATTTATTAGTTTTTGTAAGTACGTTTAATTATTATTGAAAAGTATATCAAAATTTACCATAAGAAATAACATCTCTAGGGCGGGGAATCGAACCCGGGATCTCTCCGTCCACGGTTTAAACTATTTTCTTAGGAACTAGATTTTTCCCGGGAAAACTGCTTATATCATTGGATCCGTATTTAAATGGACTACATTTTAGAATTTTTAATCAAAATCGTCAAAACCGTTTTCGAGAAATTTTTTTTTCACTTTTTTTCAGAGTTTGGGGGGTAGCACCCCCAAATTTGGAGCTAAAATTAATTCCTCGATTTCGCCTCGGGGTATGATTTTTCTGAACATGTATGCCATATCGGCCCAGTAGTTTAGGCTCCAGGCGTCTGCACAGACAAACTACAGACGACGGACAGACATTTACTAAAAACCACTTTTTTGGACTCAGGGGACCTCAAAACGTGTAAATCCATCAAAAACTCAAAATCGAATTTTCGCGCCATCACAATACTTTCTCTTTATATGAGAAAGTAAAAATCAGTCCGAAACAACTCAGACCAATTTCTCATATACGAGTTCATAATTAAACAACCCGCAGTGTTTTCGTTATCTATTTATTAGTTTTCGTGTTTTTGTAGATACAATTAATTATTATTGAACATTTTATCAAAATTTATCATAAAAATAACTTCTCCTCGGTGGGGAATCGAATCCGGCCTCTCTCCATCCGCGTTTAAAGTTATTTTCTATAAGGGACTAGATTTTTCCTGTGAAAACGGCTTTTGTCGTTAGATTAGTATTTAAATGGACTAAATTTTAACAGAAAAATAACGCTATATTGTTATGATGTCCTTCAAATTTGGTATATGAAGACAAGCAGAAATATTAAGACGATATTTCTAGAGAGGAAGACATGTAGAATCCAATTCATTTTCAGATGTGAATATTTGATATTGTTAATTAGATATAGTAGCTGGTAAATTAATAACGTTTATCTACGATTGATACGAAATATAAACATTGTATCTCTGTTTAGATGCGTAGAAAGTGCGATTCTGTACGTACTTGTATTCATTACGCATGCGCGCTTCATAATTCTTCTTTTTTTCCGCCCTATTGCGGTAAAAAAGAAGAATTCTTCATCTTAACGCACGATTAGCGAGTTTGTTTACATTTAACAAAACTAATTTGCTGTTTGTTCAATTAAAGTAACTGTTTATATCGAGTTTTTAGTGATAAAAGATTAGTGATTTAAGTGATTATGACGAAAATGAGGATAATAATACGCCTCCCGAAATAATTAATTCGGCACAAAATACAACTAATGAAATAATGTCATCTTTATCAAAAGAGAAATACGAACTTACATGCAGGAAGTTAATTTTGCTTCCGAGCTTACCGAAGGTAACGGAAGCATTGTGTTCACTTTTGAGAACGAAAAACTTTTATGCCTCCGATTTTAAAAATTCCAAGACAGAAATCCGTTTCAGACATCAGGGAATATTTTTGGTTCCGTGTCTGTCTGTCAGTCTGGCTGTCTGTCTGTCTGTCAGTGATTTAAAAACAGTGAGTGATTTAAGTGATAAGACGAAAATGAGGAGAATAATACACCTCCCGAAATAATTAATTCCACACAAAATACAACTAATGAATTAATGTCATTATCAAAAAAGAAGTACGAACTTACATGCAGGAAGTGTATTAAATATTTTTTTCAGTATTTTTTATTAAAATCTAACAATCGTAATCGTATAGATAAAGTACGGTACGCAACACATGCGAAAACTGCATTTTGCTTTGCTAGTGTGGTTTCACTGCCCTCGCTATCGCTCGGGTGCTAACCATACTCGCTTGCAAAATGCTCCTTTCCGCAGTAGACGGCGTAATGTACTATTATTTAAACTTAACTGGACAGAATAATATAAACATATATGTACATTTTATTTTAGGAATATACTCAAATTAACCAAAATTCTAAATTTTAATTAATTTAAAAGGAAGATGATATTAAAAATTAAAAGAAAACTGTATATTTGGAAAAGTCAAGGTGAGAAAAGCTAACCCAGGTTCATTCAACTGTCTCAGCTTTGTTTTGCTTCGACAAGCAGTTCTGACCAATCATTGTTTTATTTATAACTACAGATTAATTAAAAATATCTAAATCAAGACTTTATTTAATTTCACTGTATTTAAGGTCATTGTCACCTTCCCACTAATATTTCAATTCGTAATTTCGTTATAAACTTTAAACTACATACAAATGAAAAACTACCTAATATGAAAATCTACTACTTTTCATCAGGAAAACTAAATGGTTATTATATTCAATCCGTTTGTAAAACAAAGAAATATCTTTATTAATATTTCCATAAGTGCTTTTCATCATTGTTCGATTTACATTTTTATTATTATGATTTTTAATTATTTTGGAAAATAGGATATTGACCTTATTTCAAGGTCAATTAAATATTTTGTTTTCCAAAAATAAATAATCATACTTAATCAAATGTCACTTTAGATATTTCGTATTTATACTTTCGTATAAATACGATCGTTCTGGAGAACGAACGTCATAGAATAGAAAAATCCCAATAGAATTTCGCTTCCGAGCTTACTGAAGGTAACGGAAGCTATGCGATCGTTCTGAAGAACGAAAATATTTTAGGTCTCCGATTTCAAAAATTCCAAGACAGAAATCCGTTTCAGACATCAGGGAACATTTTTGGTTCCGTGTCTGTCAGTCTGTCGCTCAATTTTTGCGAATCAACATATCTTAAAAACTACTTGTCCAATTTTATTGATATTTGTATGGTAGGTCATAATTAGCCCATTGTTAGTCCTATATAAGTTTCTACATTCTGCGCCCATTTGTTTCTCTTCAACATGCGGAAAAACATACATTTATTTACACCTCTATCTTCAAAAGTATACTTATTCGATTTGAATAAAAATTTTATAGTTTATCGAAAGTTACCCGCAGATAGCCCCAGAATAATTTCAACTGTCTAAGCTCTTTAACTTTTCCTAAATTGATACTTTTCATGTAAAAAATCAAAAAAATATTACATTAAAAAAAAAACGGGGGAGAAGATTAAATAAATTATGACTATAATTTAGATTATGTCATCCAACAGAACTACTTATACAGGGTGATCCAAAAGTTCGGCAACGGCTTAATATCTTCGGTTATAATTGAGATATAAGTTCTCGTTTGCGGGTATCATAATCATTTGTTAAAAACTACTTTTTTGGTGGGTAATAATTTTTTCCGCCATATTGGATTCAACTTTGAAACTTGAAACACCTATAAAGTGGTACACCCATTTTTGGAAAGCCCTTAAAAAAAGAAAACATTTGCCGCAAACCCGAGCTTTCTATCTAATCCCGTTCCAAAATGGCGGACACTCAAAGTTTAAAAAATGATTTTTTTATTTTATTTCCAATAGTTTATTTAGATACAAAAAAATCGGTCCGAGACAACTCAGACAAACTTTCTCAGATAATCTCGGCCCCAGATCCCAGGAAATATGAATATAATAAAATTAAATATTTATTGTATTAAGCTCGCTTCAATGATAAACCTACGTGATGCTTAGTTAATTTATATTATTTAAAATGTGTTCAACAGGTGGTTGTTTACTTTTTGTTTTAGATTTTCAACCAAATGAGATTTATTTTCATCAATATCTGGGAAACTATGTAAAACGGGAACTTAATATCTCAATTATAACCGGAGATATTAAGCCGTTGCCGAACTTTTGGATCACCCTGTATAAATAAAGTTCAATGATATTTTCTTTTTAGTCTTGTCTATGTCTCGCGGGGAAAGGCGAAATATAACCATTTTTATACATAGATGAAACTATACATCTGTAATTATTACAAACCTTTAACGACCCACACTATAACTGCGATTCAACTATATAAGTGACAAATAAAAGAAACTATATAAAAATAGACTGCCAATTGGTGTGGCACATAGCTTCCTCGCATCCTATCACGTACTTTTATTGATTTTATGCTTTTACAAGCCATTATTGTCTAATTTGTTTAATTATTTCCTCCGTTTTTTTTAATACGTCAAAATTATTTTGATTTTTTACATGAATTAAAGTATCAATTTAGCAAAAGTTAAAGAGCGCAGACGGTTAAAATTAATCTTGGGATATCTGCGGGCTACTTTCGATAAACTGTAAAAAGTTTCATACAAATTAGATAAGTACTTTTGAAGCTATAGGTGTAAATAGATGTATGTTTGTGCGCATGTGGAAGAGAAACAAATAAACGCAGAAAGTTGAAACTTATATGGGATCAACAATGGGCTAATCATGACCTACCATCTAAATTTCATTACAATCGGACGTGTAGTTTTTAAGATATGTTGGTTCGCAAAAATCGAACGATAGACCGACAGACAGACACGGAACCAAAAATGTTCCCTGATGTCTGAAACGGATTTCTGTCTTGGAATTTTTGATGTCGGAGATATAAAATGTTTTCGTTCTTCGAAACGGTCACATAGCTTCCATTACCTTCGGTAAGCTCGGAAGTAATATTATAAACAGTTATTAGCTGATTTCAACATAGAAATTTACTTGAAATAAACACATTTTAAAATTGCGCCTTGTCATAATAAATTCATAATGGAAAAAAAAGTAAATTCATTTGCTTATTCACTATAAACTTAATAACCAAATATAAAATGAATAATAATTAAACAATTATAAAATAAAAGATTAATGAAACAAGTTATAATAATCTAATTGCTTTATAACAACTCTATTATTTTTCAATATAATAATTATAGTTGTGCTATGTTAGTTAACTCTTCATTATTATCATGATGATGTTATAAAATAAGGAAAAACATGTTTATTTTATTTATGATAGTAATTTTTTTGTGTGTGTATATAAAGTGGAATTTATATACAAGTTAAGTTTGGTCAGTAAATGAAAATCTACGACTTTTAGCAGAACAGTAGATGAGTTAACATGTTTAGCAAATAAAATATTCAAAGGAAATAATCATTTATTCTAAAAACAATTAGTATATGTAATTAGTTTACATTCTAGGTATTCTCAAAGCTTTAATTAGGTATAACAATGAATACTACTGATGTGGCGCATAAAGAACTCTACCAAGAGTAAAACAATGTGTAATTGCATCTTATATCGGCCATACTTGCTTTCAATATGGCTGCCAGGAAAATTTTGCGATGAGAAATTTACATATTATTGATCTACCTTAAAGGAGCTTTAAAATGATTATTAACATGCTATACTAGGCATCGCATGGCTCTATTATTGAAGCGAGTGTAATGCAATAAATATTAGATAGCTAATCATAATGAGTTGATATTTAAAGAATATGATTGTAATAGAGAGCCGTGTGGTAGTGAATAAAGGTCTTTCTACAGTTCGTCCAGGCCATTCCATTTCAACAATTATAAAATATATCACTTCACTACACAAAAACTTCTCTTTGTATTAAATTGAAATTAAAGATGACTAGAAGTGTTTAGAGGTGATTAGAAGGGGTTAGAGGGGATTAGAAGTGTTTAGAGGGTATTAAAGATGACTAGAAGTGTTTAGAGGTGATTATGACTAGAAGTGTTTAGAGGTGAATAGAAGGGGTTAGAGGGGATTAGAAGTGTTTAGAGGGTATTAAAGATGATTAGAAGTGTTTAGAGGTGATTATGACTAGAAGTGTTTAGAGGTGATTAGAAGGGGTGAGAGGGGATTAGAAGTGTTGAGGGTATTAAAGATGACTAGAAGTGTTTAGAGGTGATTAGAAGGGGTTAGAGGGTATTAAAGATGACTAGAAGGGGTTAAGAGGTAATTAGAAGTGTTTAGAGGTGATTAGAAGTGTTTAGAGGTGATTAAAGATGACTAGAAGGGGTTAGAGGTTATTAGAAAGAGTTAGAAATGGTAAGAAGTGTTTAGAGGGGATTAGAAGTGTTTAGAGGTGATTAAAGATGACTAGAAGCGGTTAGAGGTTATTAGAAAGAGTTAGAAGTGGTAAGAAGTGTTTAGAGGGGATTAGAAGTGTTTAGAGGTGATTAAAGATGACTAGAAGCGGTTAGAGGTTATTAGAAAGAGTTAGAGGTGATTAGAAGTGTTTAGAGGTGATTAAAGATGACTAGAAGGGGTTAGAGGTTATTAGAAAGAGTTAGAAATGGTAAGAAGTGTTTAGAGGGGATTAGAAGTGTTTAGAGGTGATTAAAGATGACTAGAAGGGGTTAAGAGGTAATTAGAAGTGTTTAGAGGTGATTAGAAGTGTTTAGAGGTGATTAAAGATGACTAGAAGGGGTTAGAGGTTATTAGAAAGAGTTAGAAATGGTAAGAAGTGTTTAGAGGGGATTAGAAGTGTTTAGAGGTGATTAAAGATGACTAGAAGCGGTTAGAGGTTATTAGAAAGAGTTAGAAGTGGTAAGAAGTGTTTAGAGGAGATTAGGAGTGTTTAGAGGGTATTAAAGATGACTAGAAGGGGTTAGAGGTTATTAGAAAGAGTTAGAAATGGTAAGAAGTGTTTAGAGGGGATTAGAAGTGTTTAGAGGTGATTAAAGATGACTAGAAGGGGTTAGAGGTTATTAGAAAGAGTTAGAAGTGGTAAGAAGTGTTTAGAGGTGATTAGAAGTGTTTAGAGGTGATTAAAGATGACTAGAAGGGGTTAAGAGGTACCCGGTAGGTAAATAGAAGTGGTTAGTAGTGTTAAGAGGGGATTAAAGATGATTAGGAGGGGTTAGAGGTTATTAGAAAGAGTTAGAGGTGATTAGAAGTGGTTAGAAGTGTTTAGAGGTGATTAATGGGGGTTAGAGGTGATTAGAAGTGTCTAGAGGTGGTTAGAAGGGTTTAGAGTTGGTAGCATTCTATGACTGTTGTAATATCAGCTGGCCTCTGGATGTTTTGTTGGCTCGTTAAGCAGAGTATTAATGTTATATAATCTTTGTATAATTATCAATTGGTTTGTCAAGTAATTAAACATAATACTAAGGTGCAGTTAAAAGTCTCGTGGCAGAAAACTGGAGAAAAAAAAATGTGTTTTTTGCGCAATGGTTGAAAATATCAGCGCAATCCTTGCTAAAAGAAGGTTTTATAACAGCCTGGCTGAACTCAGAGTTGGTTGAGTCTGGTCATGGCTCGTCTACCTCTACAATCAACTCAGTCCGTATATGCAAAACTAATATATGCTCGAAACATATAATATTCTATTAAACACTTCCTGCGACAAATAAAAACCAGACATTCAAGTTGCTTCTTCAACTGCATTTTCCTCAGCAGTCCATGACCAACTTTAGTAATTAGGTCATGGAATATTATAAACAATAAAAATCCGTCCGAGTCAACTCGTAGTAGAGTTTCTCATATATAAGTACAGTTCTTAGTCTAGTGTTTTCTATTTGTTTATTGATTTGAGTTTGATCAAATTTAATTATTATTGAACATTTTATCAAAATGTTTTATTATAATTTTATCAAAAAAATATTTTTAAAAACAAGCATTTTTTCGTATTCTTCTCAGCAAACCCTTTCATTTGATACCTGTATTATGGGCGTGCTTAAAAAATAACTAGTCTACCATCTTGGGCTGTCCGCCATATTGGATTTAGAATGACTTCACAGCTAAAACCATGCATTGTCATCCTAACTAAACTTGTATGCAAAATTTCAATGCAATCAGTTGAGGATAACGGCTTTAAAATTCAGTTGCAAGATTTGACACGAACATACATAAAATTTGTTTGAAATTTTTAAGTGCATCCTAAGGGGAGATATCGTCTGGAGTGACACATATATACATACATACATAAAAAAGTGTTAACTTTTAGGAATCGATTCAGAATGGTCTATAACGGATTTCCATGGAAAAAAAAATTCAAAAATTCGCATTACAAAAATGTTGAAGCCATTGCAATAGTGTAATTTTCTTTGAAAATTCGCTAAAAGAATTAATTTCACCAAAATACTGTTTATTAAATGAAAAACACACTTATAACATAAGAATTAAAACACAATTTAAATTGTTTTATGACTAAACACAATCGGAATTAATAAAGGACAAACAATGGGCTAATTGAAGCGAGCGTAAGCGAGCTTCTTACATTCAACGAAATATGCATCTTGTCTGTCTGTCTGTCTGTGTGTAACGTTTACGTGTCCGACGATAACTTGAATAAAAGTTAACCGATTTAGTTGAAATTTGGTATACATCTTCCTTTTACTAATACTCAGGCTAAGTTCGTTGGACAGCGTGATCCGTCCAAGAGTTCGCGCGCAATGCTCGCGTAAACGTAAGCTTCAAATTTAAAATTGGAATTTCAGGACGGGAAAAAATTCTATCATCACCTATTCGATGAGACGAACAATTTTTTCAACTAACATTTTTTAGTAAAACCAACAACGACACTGCTATGAATTAATAAAGATCGCTAAAACTATTAAAGCGGACCTAAACGTTTAAAATAGAGAAAACAACCTTTTTACCAATATCTTACGTTCTAACGTAACGATTTTAATAAAACTTCATATACATCGTCTAAAGTGCAATTGAAACAAGTATGTAAAATTTCAACTTGATACAAGCAGTAGTATTTGAGTAATGAAGTGATACATTTATAATAATAATATAAAAGCTATTACGGGTGGTTAAGAGTCTTATAGTGTATAGGTTTGTTTAGGAAGTAAAGCTTTGTACCGAGTACCCCCACTCTACCTCACACTACCCTCTTCCACTTATCTTCAACTATGACATTCATCATGATTAACAAATTTCAATATTCAGTATTTTATTGCAATACGCTCGCTTCAATGATAGAGCCACGCGATGCCTAGTTATTACCCACTACCCACCATCCAAATTTCATTAAAATCGGATGAGTAGTTTTTAAGATAGGTATGTGTAGGTTGACAACAATTGAGCGAAAGACCGACAGACACGGAACCAAACAAAGGTTTTATGATGTCTCACAAACAAATTTCTGTCTGAAAATATTTAATTTCCGACATATAAAAAACGATCACATAGCTTCCGTTACCTTCGGTAAACTCGGAAGCAAAACGTTAATGTTATAGACTATAGACAAAGATAAAATGAATAGAAAAGAAACATTGAGCTAATATAAAGTCTTTAAGGAAATAATAAATTCAGAATAAATCAAGGAACGAGTCAGAAAATCAACATAAACTACGGGAAATTGCATTCGTAACAAACATTTTAAAAAATCATTTCACGCCAAAAGAGTTAAAAAACAAAACAAAATCCGACAGAAAGACACCAAAGTCGATTGATTCATGAGCTGGATAATGAAGACTTAATGAAGGATTAAGGAAGTTAAAAACCTTTTTGTCTTTTAATGTTTCTTTTTTTTTTTTATTCCCACATCTAAGTTGATACGAGAGCAAAATACAAATGAGGCATTAAGAACAAAACATTATTAAATCTTCTACACAGAAGCAATATAACTTCTTCTCTGCAGCAAAATAACTTCTACTCCTTCAAAACAATCTACTGTATAGCAAGCAAACAGAAGGTCAAGCCTTTTTTAAATGCGAATGAACAATATGATTCAATTAACAAAAGCCCAAATTTGTATTATCAGGATGTTAAACGTTCGTTAAACCTTTCAAAGCAACTTAATAGTTATTTAGGCACCTAGGGAGTAAAGTAAGCCATTATTCCCTGAGCGAAAAAAGTTGGTTCTTGAGGCGAAGCCGAAGAAACCATGGTCCCTAAATCCCGAGGCGAAGCCGAGGGAATTAGACTTTAATTCCCGAGGCGCAGCCGAGGGAGATAATTATCGCGAGGGAAATAATGGCACTTTACTCACGAGGTACATACAATATTTTATCTCCAGTAGGAAGAAAAAACACATTTTCGACCATAGCACAGTTTTTATTTATTATTTTAATAAATAACAATAATTATTAGAACTTTTAATAGCCAGATATAAGAGATTCAATATTAAAAACAAATAAGAATTGGAATAAAACTTAAATAGAAGGTTATTTAGATGCAGGTTATAATGTTGTAAACAAAGATAAACATGGTCAAAAAAGTGCAGTGCCGCCAACCTGATTTCAACAACTTCATTACATTAGCCATACATTTTCTACTATTTATAAAATAATTAAGTTGCAATCTTTACTTTTTTGCCCTACTTTACTTTTTCGCCCTACTTTTACTTTTTCTCCCTGCTTTTTGAGTTCAGGGATGAAAAGACCTGTTTTAGTCCCTCTAAACTAATTCAAAATCATAACTTTTTTCCCCTACTGGAGATAAAATATTTTGTTGCGAAGACCTGATATTACAATGTAAAAAAAAAAATATATTGAAAAAACATTTTTAAAAACAAGATTTTATTTGTATTCATCTCAGCAAACCCTTTCATTTGATCCCCATATCATGGGTCTGCTTAAAAAATAACTAGTCCGCCATATTGGATTTATAATGACGTCACTTAGCTAACCATGCATTGTCATCCAAACTAAACGTGTATGCAAAATTTCAATTCAATCGGTTGAGGATAACTGCTTTAAAATTCAGTTGCAAGATTTGATACGAACATACACATACATACAAACATTGCAAGTTACGTATATTATTATTAGTATACAACGCATATTATTAGAACATATAAACGGGTCAAGTGTGTGCTAGTCAGCACACAGCGAGGGTCCGTAGGCCACACTATATAGTGTTTAACTGTAAAGTGTATAAACAGTGTTTTTTAAAAATGCTAAAAAGCTTACTTTAAACCATTCTAAGGGTCTAATATTCTCAAAAACACACTCTGATAAAGTATTTTTTTGCCACTGAACCGGACTACAACCACATAAATACATCGAAAAGACCATAATTATAAAAAAAAACGTATTTTGTCAATAAAAAATAAAATGATATTTTTTTCGAAATTTCCAAAAAGTGGTATCTTTACTTTTGGTCGAAGAATGTTCAGATTTTTCAGATTTTCTTCACTTCGCGAGATAGAGGGGGGGGGGGGGGACACGTTTCAAACCCACTTCAAACTTGCCTACGCTCGCCCTATTCAAAGTGATCAGGCGAAAGGTGTAGCCATGAGAGCATGCGAGAGGACGGACGGACAGACACACTCAGGAAAATATAAGGGTCCTTGGTTTTGCCTACGGACCCTAATAACATTAATCTGTAACAGATGACAAATATGTTATACAGTATGAATACTACAAAATGGGGACAACCACAAAAAATACTATATAATTAAATTTTACAGTTGAGCCAAAAAACTAACAATAAATAATTTAGAATTTAATTAAATTACGAAAATAGTCTGGCAATTAGTGTGGCATATATAGCTTCTTCGCATTATGTTTCTTATACTTTAATGATTTTTATGCTTTTACAACATAATATTGCCAAATTCATATAATTTCTCCCCGTTTTTTTTTTTTTTTTTTTAATTCGTTAAAATATATTTTATTTTTTACATGAAATTAAAGTATCAATTGAGCAAAAGAGCGCAGACGGTTGAAATTAATCTGGTGCTATCTGCGGTTTACTTTCAACAAACCATTCAAACTTCATAAAAATCAGTTAAGAACTTTTGAAAACATAAGTATAAATAAATAAATGTTTGTGCGCATGTCGAAGAGAAAAAAATTGTCGCATAAGGTTGAAACTTATATTGGACCAACAATGGGTTAATTATGACCTACCATCCAAATTTCATTAAAATCGGATGTGCAGTTTTTAAGATATGTTGGTTTGCAAAAATTGAGCGACAGGATCGTCACGGAACCAAAAAAAGGTTCCCTGATGTCTGAAACGAATTTCTGGTCTTGGAATTTTTAAAATCCGAGACATAAAAAGTGTTGGTTCTTCAGAACGATCACATAGCTTCTGTAGCACTTCTTATTACTCTCCTTATAAAAAAACAGAGGGGAGTAACAACCTAAAGAAGGTGTAGGGAATATTCTTCTTTAGACTGTTACTCCCCTTATTAAACAGAAGTGTGATATTCCTTTGTCCAAAAGTACTTTGGACTAAACATCCCTTTTTCTTTATAGTTAATTAGTCAAAGTCATTAATATTCTAAAACAACATAGGGGAGTAACAATCTAAAGAAGTACCGCTTCTGTTATCTCCGGTAAGCTTGTAACCAAAATAAAACTGAGTTTGTCAGATTGAAGGAAACAATGGTTGCGATGTTGATGCATTCGATGTATGAGGATTTCCGGACACCTGTGACGTCTTTGCCTTAATTTCACTGAATTTTTCCAGTTACGTCATCACTCCGCCACAGGAGCCATAAATACATACTCGTTAAATTTATCACTATAATTAATTAAATTTAATTATATTAATAAATTATCGCTCATCAACAGACAAGTCCTTGAAAAGTGGCTAAAAATATCGTAAATAATCATCTCTAACTCTAATAATAACTTTAATTTCTTCAACAGAAGAATTAACTAAGCGGAACATTTTCTTATATGGAACGAATTAGCTTATCGCACGGTACAGCACTGGTAATAAACCACCGTGTAGTAAATTTAACCTTCATAAAATCGTCCTATGACGATAACTTGAGTAAAAGTCGACCAATTTAGTTGAAATTTGAAAATCATGTTCATTTTACCAATGCCCAGAACGAGTTCGTTGGACAACGTTATCCACCCCAAGCGTTCGCGCAAAACGCTCGCGTAAACGTAAGCTTCAAATGTAAAATTGGAAAGATTCTGTCATCACTTATTCGGTGAGACGATCATTAAAAAAAGTAGTAAAACAAACAGCTACACCGATTTGAAGGGATAACGATCGTTAAAACTTATTGCGGACCATAACGTTTAAAATAGAGAAAACAAAATGTTTATCGATATTTTACGTTCTAACGTAACGATTTTCATAAAACTTCATATGCATCGTCTAAAGTCTAAAGTACTGTTGAAACAGGTGTGTCAAATTTCAACCTGAGACAAGCAGAAGTTTTTGTGTAGTGAAGTGATATATTTTATAATATTTTAAGTGGAGTCTGGCCGGGGAGCGAGGATAAAGGAACAGCCCTGTTAATCTATACCTACTACAATCATCCTCTTTAACTATCTACTCAACAAGATTAACTATTTCCTCAATATATTCAATACATATCTATTTCAAGATGTTTCGCTTCAATGATAAAAAAAAGTTACTTTTAGTTTTGCTTCATTTCTAACTCCGACAATTGAAACAAATAGTATATTATGTTACTAGGCTGTGGAGTGAGTTTTTCTTTACCGCGGCGCAATTACATTTACTGTCGAGCGAAGTGAGACAGTAGACTTCCTTGCCAAAGGTAAAGAAAAAACACTTCACAGTCACGTAGCATATGCTATTTTTTCCGAGGTAGCAGAAAATGAAAAAACATTAAATATTAATAAATAATCAATATAATAATAACAAATATTAGTATACATACTTAAGATTTAAAAAAAGAAACCTTAAAAAGAGGTTACACTATAAGAAAAGATAAATAAAACGCATTGACATCTAGCGCAATTAAATCGTACTAAGCATTTCTACAAAGACTGCAGCGCTACTAACGTAAGTTTTGACAACTGCCGGCAGTACAATAAAAACGTTTTTCGTCCTAGGACGTAAAAAATTGTTTCTTTACAGCCAGGAGTAATGAAAAGATTTTTTAAGTCCACGTAATGAAAAAATGGAATTTAGCTATGTTCTTTAGGCTCTAAAATTTAAAATTTACTATTTTACAGCCTACCACGGATAAAGTACAATTAAAACAGGTATGAAACATTACAACTTGATACAGGCAGAGATTTTTTTTTTTTTTTTTTTTTTTTTTTTGTGTGTGATCGGACGAAAGGTGTAGCTGTGAAAACACGCGAGAGGACGGATGGACAGACACACGCAGGAAAATATGAGGGTCCTTGGTTTTACTTAGGGACCCTAAAAATAAATATCACTGGAAGGACTTTCATTCCAAATAAACCCTCCAGCCTACTATAATATTAATAGTATTAATTTAACCTAATTACAGCAGTATTACTCCAGAGAAGTTAAATACAATATACAGTAGCGCATCGATTATCCGAACTAATGTTGTTTAGGGTGGTTCGGATAATAATAAAATTAAAATGTATTGGTACTTCTAGACAACCTAGGGTCTTTAAAATTCCCGATTTTTTCAAAATTCAAGCATACTTTAAGTATTTCTGTTATTTTTTCAAAATTCAAGCATAATTCCAGGAGTTCAAAGAATTCAAGGCTGCTGGACACCCAGTAATCAAAGCGTAAGGAACTTGGTTCCTACCGGGTGTCCTGCGACACCACACATATATATATTTTTTTAAAGTATTTACAGCAAACAATGCTTGATTTCACTTCCTTAAAAAAGACAAGGAAGATAATTAGATATTGTTACAGGTGACAAATCATCAGTGAAATAATATTTCCGTAAATTATTTCCAAATCCTGTTTAAATACAAAGAAGCTTAACCGGCAGTAAATCAAGTAAATACTTCTTTATTTTTCCTTTTAAGGAAATAATATTTTACATTTTTGTTCACCTTAAATCCGATAAGGAAGTAATTAAAATAAATCTTCCTTAATCATTGTTTTTTTTTTTAAATTGTAAATTACCCAATTTATTTGAAGATTAAAAAAAAAAAAAAATCTCAGGTGAAACAAACAAGAAAACAATTTTAAAACGAAACATTAATCTCCTAATACACAGGCAGGTATATGTATTATTATGTATTCATTAGTGCAAGTGATTGTATCTTTAATTTGTTTCAAGAAGGTCACCGGGTTTTTTTTTTACAAAACTGAAAAATAAATATAATACTCAGTAATTTGGCACAATTTACTTAATATTATATTATTACGTATTTACTTTTTAATTCTGTATTTATTTTTAAATTAATCTATCTTTAAAATAAATTGGTTGTGGATGAAGTCTCACGTAAAAAGGGTTTCATTGGTATTGAGAACATTAAATTAGTATAAGGGGGGGGGGGGGAAGAGGGGGGAAAACAAAATGTAAATTTTTTTTTTTAACAAAATGGCATAGAAAATTAAACACTTTCCAAACGTGTTATATATTTTAGTAATCTACTCTTCAATACCTTTAATTTGATACCCCACTCAAAATTAAAAAAAAAAAAAAATCCCCGTGACAGGAATTAGAAGCCATTTTGGATTCCCAGTTAATCAGATCAAATTGCTATTCTTTGGCCTATCAGACATCACAAGTTTTAGGGGGTGTTTTTTTGACAAAATGGCATGGAAAATTTCATATTTTAATAAAACTTCATATACATCGTTCAAAAGTACATTTGAAACAGCCATGTCAAATTTCAACTTAATACAAGCAGAGGTTTTTGAGTAGTGAAGTGATACATTTATAATAAATAGTTTAAAAGCTACTGTGGGTGGTTAAGATTCTTATAGGCGTGTAGTTCTATTATAGGTTTAACTAGAAAGATGAGCTTTGTACCGAGTACCCCCACTCTACCCCTCACTGCCCTCTTCCACTTATCTTCAACTATGACATTCATCATGATTAATAAATTCCTTATAATATTCAGTATTTTATTGCAGTACGGTCGGTTCAATGATAGAGCCACGCGATGCCTAGGTATATATTCTTATACAAATAGAAAGGTCAGGATGACTCCCCCCCCCCCCATGGTGAAATACACACATTCTAAAACCCTGCATTGTCTCGAACAAGTGCACATGGTGATAAAGTGATAATGCACTGGTCCAACCGAAGCTTCATGCTGGACGGAACATTATGGGGTCGTCTCAAACAGAAGAATGTCGCCAGTCTCGACACCCAAGACATCGCTGTTTAACCTGTCAAGACTCAAGACATTGTGTTGTTATACATCTCGACGTGATGACGTCTATCACTTCAATATAACGTCATCTCTCCTCGCAGTCACGTATCCATCTAGGCATCTATCTCCGAGTTATCAATCCTTCGCAAGCAATCCATCAGCATTCTTTCACAATCTTAACAAGGTAGCGATCATTAGGTAGGTATCGTGGATACCGACAAAACATCTCCAGCACATTATCACGGCAATTACATGTTCCGTGTTCTAGTGGCGTCCCAGTCTTCTTTCAACAGTCTTTCCTGGTGTTGCTTCCACAGTACTTTTGACCAGTGCTCGATTTCTAGAAATTGAGGTGCCGGAACTACAACCTACCCTCTCTCTACCTCTACTCCCCCCCCTCCCCCTCCCCCTATTGAAAGGGGCTCCGGGGGTCCCCCCGGGAAAATTTTGAAAAATAAACGTTCAAAAACAACATTTTAAGCAGTTTTAGACATAAACCCACACTGCAATCAGGTGGGCTTTGTGTGGAAACTTATGTCATTTTAATTTGTATTTTTTATAAACAATTTCTTGATTAGCATGTCACAATACTCTCTATAAATAAATTGGTACTTAGGTAACTATACGAATAATTAAATCAACAAAAACATTGCCTGTCTCACTCTCTTCGGAGGAGTTTCGGCACAGCGCCTCTGCACAGTACTTATTTAATACGATCCCTGACATTAAAAAAAACCTTTATTAATAAATTGCGAGCTAGTCTAGGGTAATACTATGGTGTCGGTTTAATACATGATATCCTTAATCAAATTTGTAGTCACTCACTGACAAACAAAGTTTAGTAAAAAAATCTTAGTGCCGATAATTTTATTTTTTATTTATCAGTGAGAGAGGTCCCGGAACTCCGTTCCGCCTCACATCGAGCCCTGCTTTTGACCGTCTTCTTTTTCCTTGTTCAACTGTCGTATCGCTACTTAGTGCTGTCTGTTCATCTAACTTCACCTTTGACATTTGTCCGGTTTCGTCTACCTTTTCCTTTCTTTAAACTAAACTGATTTTCTCGTTCTTCGTTCGAAACATTTTCTTCGTTATTGACTTTTAAATCGACGATACACGATCGTTTGAACGGACACGCTACATTCAAATAGCGTAAAGCCCAAAAAATGCATACACACTAAAAGATTAATTTGTCCAAGAACTTTAAATCCCTCCTCTTAACAAAATCCGATCACAGACTAGAATCAATTTTGGATATTCGGAGATGTGACTCGTCTTCCAATAAATAATGAAAAAAAAAAAAAAAAAAATGCGTGTGGTGTCGCGGGACACCCGGTAGGAACGAAGTTCCTTACATTTTTCATTAAATATAAATTTTCAAATCACACTGCTAAGTACGTATGCATTGCTAACTACTTATACATGGCGGAGTTAGAAAAGAAACAAAATTAAAAGTAACGAACTGTTTGTACCTGGCAGAGTTAAGGCAAAATCAAAAGAAAATCATTATTTGTATAATTAAAGCAAGCGTCTTACTATAAATATATATTGAATATAAGAAAAAAGTTAATCATGATGAGTTCATAGTGAAAGAGTATGTTTGTTAAAGGAGTTTGGATTGAAAAAGGACTGTTTTCTACCTACCCGGCCAATTAATTTAAAATATTATAAAATATATCTCTTCCCTACTCTACAGCTTCTGCTTGTATCAGGGTGAAATTTTACATGATTATATTTTATTTATTTACAAAACAAAGTGACATTTTTGACATATATAACAAAAATAATCAAAACAAGTCAAGTAACAGGCTTCCTTAATAACACTTTTTCCCGTCTTTTAAAGCTTACGTTTACGCGAGCGTTGCGCGTGAACGCTTAGGCGGATAACGTTTTCCGACGAACTCAGCCTGGGCATTGGTAAAATGAACATGTGTACCAAATTTAATCTAACTCGGTGAGCTTTTACTCAAGTTATCGTCATCTGTAGATTTCGTGACGGATTTTGCGTGACGGTGATTTTGTGACGGTGATTTTGGTAGTTTTTTTCGGATTCACTCCCGGGCTCCAGAACGTGCCATAAGGAACTTCGTTCCAAAAGATTTACGACAAGTAAAATGGAATGATGCATAAGGGACCAGGAGGATCTTCTAAAACAGAAGATGTAGCAAGACCGATATTACTGCTTGAAAATTTATATGCGAAGGATATAAATCATCAGAACAAATTACAGTAGGAAGACAAAGAAACCCCTTGAGTACGTACCTCTCTAGTGAAATGGAGTAAAAATAAATTAATATTAAAAAACATTTAAAAGCAAGCTTTTATTCGTATTTATCTCAGCAAACCCTTTCATTCGATCCCCATATCATGGGCCTGCTTAATAAATAACTAGTCCGCCATATTGGATTTAGAATGGAATCACTAAGCTAACAAAATTTCAATTCAAGCTTGTTGGGGATAACAGTTTTAAAATTTGGTTACAAGATTTGACCTGAACATACATACAAACATTGCAAGTTAAATAAAAGCTTGCAAAAAATCATGTTTTCTGCATATTTGTTATTGCATGCTATGTTATTTATTTATTAAAAAAAAAGATTTTAGTTAATTGTGAAATTGCCGTTTAAGTAATTGTAACCATTAGAGCAATATTTATGTCTTGCAAGGCCACCACAGCGAAAACAGATTTAGATTTTATGACATTATTATTATAAAAATAGTAAATTCCAATGTTCTCTAGAAACGCAGTTTTTTTTTTTTTTCGGAATTTGCAGGATAGGAAGAGTTATGTAGGATGAAGTTAGGAAAAAGTTAACAATGTTCTATCCTAATTTCCTAATCATCTCTATATTTCATTTTTAGTATTTTCAAGGAATTGCGTAATTAAAAACAACAATTTGTTCGACAACAAGAAAAGAAGCCTGATTTCTTAAAGTTGAAACTTTCCTGCAATTTAAAAGTAATTAATGTAAGAAAGTGCCTTTAGCCGGTTCTGCTTCTTTTCGGTGGTATTCATTAATATTAGTAGTTAGTTGATTACTAAAAATATTAGTGACTAACGAGGTTACGACAAACTAGAGTTGCTCCTTCCATTAAAGTTCCTAAATAAAGTCACAATTCTTAGTTTCAGAAAAATTACAAAACCCAGGGTTTATTTTTGTTTGACACAACAAAATGATTGTACACAAAGATTTTACGACTAATTCTCGTCTGAAGTGTGACTGTAATAATTTTAAATTTAAATACCCTCTCATCATGAGAAATTCCCTTGAGAATGATCTATGCTATGAAAAACCAAGTCATTCACGAAATTTATCACAAGTCTGCTCCGCAAGATTTAGAGATTAAATTATTAGACTCTGACCAAGAAAACCTTTGTTGCAGAGATTGTCTGCGATGAACTAATGAACACAAAATAATACCATAAAAATAACTATTACTAATAACAATAAAAAATTAACAAGCAAAAACAATTGGTAATAGTGATAAGCTATCAACACAACACAATTATTGATAACATTACAATAGTTTAGTATGTAACCGCTTGGAAGCACCACTTGTAGTAATATCATAGTTATTGCTTCCGAGCTTACCAAAGCGAAGGTAGCGAAAGCTGGTTATTGTTCTGAAGAAAAAACATTTTTTGAGTCACCGAATTCCAAGACAGAAATCCGTTTTGTGGCATCAGGAAACATTTTTATTTTCATGTATGTTTGTGGTTCAATACTATTTCGAATCACCATAATCTCAAAAACTATCAGTCTTATTTTGATGCAATTTATATGGCAGGCCACCATTAACTCACTACAAGCAAAGTAGCTCAGAGCAAGGAAGGGGTAGAGGGAACAAGACTGTAGAATGTGGGTCTCCAAAAGTGGTTCATTATGCTACACCCCTATACTAAACCTCCCAAGCGGCAGTTTGGTGAAACAGTATCGATATCTCGATAAAAACTCGAAATTTATCTGATATCAGCTGATAAGAATAAGTGATATTTTCTTACGACATTTAATATTTTTATTTTTCTAAGTTTTTTTCATGAATATATGTACTTTAATGATTGTAGTTAACCTTATTAATTATCTAAAGGCAGTAACATCGATAATAAACGTGTAACAGTTCCTAGATAACCAATAGCCTTTTGAGTGGGGTATCAAATAAATGCTACTGATAAGGATTTGTGGTTGACAACCGTCTGTGGGGACCGAAAGACAAGGAATAGACCAATAAGACAAGGACCAGTGACCATGTGATCACTTTAGTTAGTTAGTAGTTGAAAGTGCTAGTATATGGGGGGAGCATAATGAACCACGTTTTAAACCGCATTGCTCCCTCTACCCCTTCCTTGCTCTGAGCCAAGTATTCACTGCCACTGCAACCAAAACATTGCCTTCCTTAACCTTAGTTAATATTTTTCAACGAATCAACGTAAAAGTGGAATTTTATATTAATCAAAATAAAATCAGTCAATGGTGGGGAAAAAAATTAGAATTGTTAACGGTTTTACTAACAGATGCTTAATCATTTAAAGCCTTGTCCACACTAGTAGACATGTTGCGCGATTTTGGTCTCAGAGACATGTCTAGCGATTTGTCTATAGACATCGACTAGACAAACGGCGTCTACGGTCTCGTCGCTAGACCAAAAATCGCATGTCTATGGTTTTCCATTCTGAATGGTAGACATGGTGCAACGTAGAGCCTAGTCCACACCAGTAGACACATTGCGAGACATTTCTGTAGACGGTCTCATAGACCGTCTATAGAAATGTCTCGCAACGTGTCTATAGACATCTGCTGAGACCGTCTATGGTCTAGGTCTAGCGTCCACACTTGTAGACATGTTGCGCAACATGCCTAACGTTGCACCATGTCTACCATTTAGAATGGAAAACCATAGACATGCGATTTTTGGTCTAGCAACGAGACCGTAGACGCCGTTTGTCTAGCCGATGTCTATAGACAAATCGCTAGACATGTCTCTGAAACCAAAATCGCGCAACATGTCTACTAGTGTGGACAAGGCTTTAGGCATGTTGCGCAACGTGTCTACAAGTGTGGACGCTAGACCTAGACCATAGACGGTCTCAGCAGATGTCTATAGACACGTTGCGAGACATTTCTATAGACGGTCTATGAGACCGTCTATAGAAATGTCTCGCAACGTGTCTACTGGTGTGGACTAGGCTTAACACTCCATTACGTCCATAAGGACTAGAAAAATTGACAATTTAATAAAGAATTTATTAATCCGAAGGAGTTTTGTCGAAATATCTTTCTTTATACATTGGTACATTTTTGGCCACTGGTAACATACGGATCAAAGGTTTTAGTCAAGTTTTTTGGAGGGGGGGAGTAGATTTTTGCAAAATAGTGGACCTGGTTGCAGATGGCCTGGTGACCTCGATCCCAGGTGTAGTTGGACTGTGCCAAATAAACCAGTCTTCCTGGATACGCCAACAAACTTCTTCAGAACAAGTTGAAGACGTAACTGCCTTTAAGAGTTGCGCTAAACTGCTAAAAACTTTAAAACCTCTGTCTCTAGTCGTTGCTTGTCTTTCTCTTCCTCGCCTTAATCATATCCTTGTAAGATTTCATTCAATCACCTGATTTTAACTTTTGCAATTCATCTAAAAGTTAGATACCACACTAAAAGAATGAAAATAAATTAATTAATGACAAAACAACCTTATTTGCAACTTTTTGACACACACAGAACAACAAACAGAATAGCTAAAAAAAATAATATGCGCATGCGCAAATCGAAAATATGTGGTAAACACGAATGTATAATATATTTTTTTAATTTTCGAGTGGGGTATCAAATGAAAGCTCCTGAAGAGGAGGTTACAAATATATATATATATATATATATATATATATATATATATATATATATATATATATATATATATATATATATATATATATATACTTATAAATTATTCATTCTTTATTGGAATATTCAGTTGAAATATACCCCCCCCCTCAACCACCCCAAAACGGCTAGTCCTAAAATTTTGGAATAATTTATGCAAATACCTTATTATTGGGCGATGAAAATAACGGGTAGAAATTCTCAATTTTATAAATTGCAAATTTTAGACATTTTTCTTTTTTAAATTTTGAGGAGGGTATCAAATAAAAGTTTCTGACGAGTAGGTTACCAATAAAAATATGGATGATTCAATTTTGCTGTCTTTATTGTTTTATTAGTTTTATAAATTAAAATAAACTCTTGAAAAATTAACTAAAAAACAAATAAACTAATTAACTAACAAACTCTATAGCGCAAACGCCCATGGAGTGCTTACGTCTGCCAAAGATAACACAGGGTTAGTGCACCTTACAATAATTGGACATAACCAACCAGTTTATCGCCTCTTTAAATAAGCAGCTACCAGTAGCGATCCTAGGTCAAAAGTTCTGGGGGGGCTAAAGCCCCCTCATGTATTGTGGGTTTAGTATACACATTTTAATGTACCGTAATTTATTTATTTATGAACCGATTTCAATAATTATAAGGAATCGTTAGATTTGTATTATTCTACAACTTTTATCTTATGCAAAATTTCATCATACCTACTGGTTTTCATGGAATTTGACTTTTAAAATTTGAAATGGCCACCATTTTGAAATTCGATAAATTTTAAAACTAATATTTTTGGAAATTTTAGATATCGGAGTTAGTAAGACATCTGTCAAGTTGCATAAAAATATCTTGAAAGGGGTTTTTTTTAAAATGTTTGAGTAGCTGAATTCCAAAAGCAGCTATATCCACTTGAAATTTTTTTTTGCAAAGCACGGAAAACATCTAGCAAGTCACTAAATTGTGTTACCAGGTTAATTTAAAAAAAAAAAAAAAATCAATAACTAATAATTCATTTAGTGGACAAAAGCCCTATAATCTCAGGCTATTATTTTCTTTTTAATAAACAATATTTAAAAAAATTTAAAATCACCTAATCATTGTATAATTAATAGATGAGTCAATAGCAATTATGCAATATTACTTCAAATCTATAATAAACTGTGTCATTTATTCAAAAGCTATGAAAAATGATTTTTATGGCAAAACGGTACTTTTAATGTTGGGGGTGGTCGAGCTATTTTAGCCCCCCACGGGGGGGGGGGGGGGGGTAGGAAATTTGATAAAGAAAAACTTTAGATAAAGTGTTCTCTTTTAACATCAATTGGTAAAATTGCACTATATGGCCCACCTATTTCGCACTGTCCTATTTACTTCATTATTTTTTTTAACTGTTCCTTTTTACAGAATTTGTCTTTTACAGTATCTCTGTACATTGTAAAAACGATTCCGGTTGTAGCGTCTCGATAAATTCAGAATTTTCTTTTTTCTAAATACACAAAGTGTCAAGTTTAATGTGACAATGATGGAAGGTCAAAAAGTACTAACCATAACTTCATAACTCCATAACTTTCATAATTTTCCCTAAAATAAAAAAACAAATCAATAAAAAATTAAGTTAAAAAATTAGATTGAATTTTTTTGAGATGCTACAACGGAAATCATTTTTATAATGTAAAAAAATAATTACGGACGTTTAGAAATAGGTGGGGCATATAATGAAGATTTATCCCACACAATAAATAACATATTCATCATTATAATTTTGAAAAGTAGGAGGGGGAGGAAACCATTTGGTTTACACACAAAGTATTTGTAATAACTGATAACAGGTTTTGGCTACTTAATATAGCTAGCTATCTTCAGATTCTATATTAGTTGTTCACTGTTCACAGTAACATGAATTATTTAAGTGACACACAATTGATGATCAATTATATTAATGATAAAATATAGTTAGAAAATTAAAAAGGGTTAGATATTTTTTAGATCATTTTTAGTTTGAATTCTTTATTACATATGAAGCATTGGGAAGGACGCGACCTCCCCGTCCCCCCGGGGATGACGCCCGTGAAAATTAAAACTTAAAACTACAAAATCATCATTATAATATGTTAAATTTATTTGGCAATGTAAATTAATTAAATCCTTTCTATTTCTGATTAGAATTATTATTTATTTAATATTTATAGAAAGGATTTAAATAATTTATCCAGTCCAAATAAAATTAAATAATATTTATGACTTGTTTTATTTTTTACTTATCTGCACATTTATTTAGTTTTTTTACGAGAATTTGAGAAGGGTGAAGACAAACTATTTGGGGCTAATTTGATTCCTGGGGGGGCTAATTTGGTTTCTGGGGGGGCTTAAGCCCCCTTAGCCCCCCCCCCCTAGGATCGCCACTGGCAGCTACCCATTTATATGGCGGTACTGGGTGAGCACCGAGGTGTCGGGCTCTTTGCCGGAGTCGGGAATCGAACCCGGAATCTCGTAAATGGCAGGCGAATGCGATAGCAATGAGCTACGGGGATCCCCCCCTTATAATTAAAAGCAGAACTGAAATAACGAGAAAAAAATAATGAGAGATGAGCCGAAGAAGTTGCATAAAGCAGGAAGGAATCAGCTGTTATATGAGCACACTTCTCTTTCCACTAAGTCCTACAGATGGTCGCTTACCAACTTATCAACTTAATTCTAAACTAAGTTGTCTTGACACAACTCTATATATATATATATATATATATATATATATATATATATATATATATATATATATATATATATATATATATATATATAATCAAGTTAGATAGGGTACTTAGGAGTTAAGCTGAAGTACTCAAACAGAGAAGGACTTTATAAACTAGATGTGGTCAACTTTCACTACCGACTACTGACACACTGTCACACAGACCTACAGACACACTCACGTACAGCTGTGTTTGTGTAATCAACCGGTCCGACACACTGACCTCCCAACACTTACACACCGTCACAACTACCACTGTATCAACACGATGTTCCACATCATAAAAACAGAACATCACTCATCAGTGCTTTATAGAACATCACACACCTATGTTTATGGAACAGGAACATCAAAATATTTTGCGTCTACACCTATTGATCAAAGGGTCCGGGAAGAGGAAGTAAAACGCTCGAACTGATAACAAAAATAAACTATAATCATTAATATGTAATAAAAGGTCCACTGAAGTAAGCATCTAGTTGTAAAAGATTTTTTTAAAAAGGAACTCAAATCAGCTCATAAAAATGACCTTTCAGATTACTATAAAGTCGACCATAAGCATTATCAAAAATAGGTACTTAAATTGTCAGTCAATCAGTGTGGCACATACCTACCTTGCATCCTATTATTGGAATAATGAATATGTTTAAATTCCCACAGGAAATTAAATTTGACAACATTAAATCCAGGGCCGTAACTACCACCGGGGCAACACAGACAGTGCCCCGGGGCCCCCGGTCCTGGGGGCCCCCGATCCTACGGCCCTATTTGAATTTCAATGGGCAAAACAAAATAATATGAATTTTAAAAGCCATTTATAAAAAAAATTCGTTTCAGGAAAGAATAATTATGGACTATTATTAAACGGTTCTTTTGAAACTAGGGGGCCCCTAGACATTTACAGAAAAAGATTCAATATTTTCACTCACCAGGGGCCCCATGACAAACGTAGTTCACCAGTAAGTTTTTTGAGGACTATTACACAGTGAACTGACAAAAAACTCTGACGCTCACTCAATATATTGTTCACCTTTATCAGAGTTTTTTCCTTAAACTGTTACGAAGAGATCGTATAAGTTATATATGTATCTATGTAGTAGCCTAACTAAAGTAACCAGGAGGTAGGTGAGGATTTAGCTATAGAATAGAGGCTAAATTAGACATTTTCGATTTTGGGTCATGTGCAAAATAAAATATTATAGATGTGGGTAAATTTTACCTCTAGAATGCATTAAATCATGTTTTGGTTTTTCAAACAATTTCCGGGGGAGGACCCCCGAACCTGAACCCCCCTTTATCTGGGGGGGAGGGTATCCCCTCGACACCACGAAGGGCCCCCAGAATAATCTTGCCCCAGGGCCCCCAAAATTGTAGTTACGGCCCTGATTGAATCTCATAATGTTTATGGTTGATTATATTTTAGTTTTATCTGTACAAAAGAGACATTAGAGCCGGTTAGATAATCAGCTGTTAGACCATTCATCTAATTCACATTCTTCCTGTAATAATTCATCCAATTTCTTTTGTTTTTTTCCAAAAAAAACCAACTATCTGTTGATTACAAAAATTATATATTTTTGTAATCAGCTCGACGTACCCTTTCATATGATACCTCACACAGTTTCCAAAAAAAACAATTTTTTAAACCCTTAAGTTTTTGTACCCTAATGTTTTTGATTTTTTTTTTTTTTTTTTTCAAAGTCGCTATTTTTTTAAAATGTGCGGATAGGTACTATACAGATATCAATTTCAAAGTGATCTGACGAAAGGTGTAGCCGTGAGAGCAGGTGACAGGCGGACGGACAGACACACGCAGGAAAATATAAGGGTCCTTGGTTTTGCCTACGGACCTTAAAAACCCTTGTGGAAAGTGTTTAATTTTTCAAGCCATTTTGTCAAAAAACATGAACATTTTTATTATAATTTAAGGTTCACAATACCAACGAAACCCATTTTACGTGAGACTTCACGTACAATCAATTTATTAAGTCGGTGTTAATAATATTAATATAATAATATCCTTTTACATGTTTTTAAGGTATTGGGGAATGTTAATTATCGTGTCGTGAGATTATGATTGAGGAATGACAGGGAGAGATTAAAGACAATATTGCTTAAAGTTATTATGCGATATATATCTATAGGATGGTTTGTAATAGTTAGTTATATAACGCGAGGTAAGAGTTGCACGTACGTCGCAACATCTCTGTAATACTATAAAGGCTTCATTCAATAACCCGTCGCGATCGCAACCATTCCAACAATACTGAAGTCCGAAATAAAAACCCCAAAAAAACCTTATCTGACCTTCAATAGAAAACTTTTTCAGCCATGTTTTGTGTTCAGGAGAGACGTATTAGTGTATCAGAGAAACGAAAAGCATTCAATACTTGTTTTATTTAGCCTTATCTGAATTTCTTTCTTATCATTTTCTACTTTCTCATACCCGTTATAAATATAATATGAAGATAACGTATTGTAAAAATAAAAATAATAAAAAAATCAATATTGGCTAAACAATCTGCAATAAAACTTTCCCATATATTGCTTCCGAGCTTACCAAAGGTAACGGAAGCTATGTGATCGTTCTGAAGAACGAAAAAATTTTAGGTCTCCGATTTCAAAAATTCCAAGACAGAAATCCGTTTCAGACATCAGGGAACATTTTTGGTTCCGTGTCTGTCTGTCGGTCTGTCGTTCAATTTTTTCGAACCAACATATCTTAAAAACTACACGTCTAATTTTAATGAAATTTAGATGGTAGGTCATAATTAGCCCATTTGGTTGGTGCCATATAAGTTTCAACCTTCTGCGCATATTTGTTTCTCTTCCACATGCGCACAAACATACATTTATTTACACCTATAGCTTCAAAAGTATACTTGTCTGATTTGAATGAAACTTTTATAGTGTGTCGAAAGTAACCCACAGATAGCCCCAGATTAATTTGAACCATCTGCGCTCTTTAACTTTTGCTAAATTGATACTTTAATTCGTGTAAAAAATGAAAATTTTGACAGATTAAAAAAACGGGGGAAACGGGAAACAATTTAACCAATTAGACAATAATGGCTTGTAAAAGCATGAAATCAATAAAGTACGTGGATAGGATGCGAGGAAACTATGTGCCACACGAATTGGCAGTATATGTATACTACGTTTCCATGGGTTTTCAAAACCGTATTGAAAACTGTTTTCGGTTTCAAACCGAAAGTGTTTCCATTAATAATTTTTGCAAAACAGTTTTCACAACAATTTTGGAAGCTATAAACTGTCAGACTAGTAATAGTTAAATCAGGTTATCATATCTCTGCTCATCATATGTACTGCGCATGTCTCAAATTCTGTTTTCAATTCAATACCCGTTTCCATGATATTTTTTTCAAAACAGCTGCAATACAAAATCGTGCCACAATCAGAATATACAGACTTAAAGAAAAGTTGCTTGCAGTCTAATTTCATTTTTGGTCCAACATATTACAATGAATCTTTGTACTCCACAACAAAATTCATGAAGTCTATTTAAAAACATTACACATGCATTTTAGAATTTGTTTGAAATCAAAATCGCCACAAGAATATGAACAGCATACATAGCCAATGAACAGCATACATAGCAAACGAACAGTATTCATAGCACATGAACACTATTCATAGCAAATGTACAGTATTTATAGCACATGAACACTATACATAACAAATTTTCAGCATACCTAGCAAATGCATAGTGTACCTATCAAATGTAAAGTATACATAGCAATTATAGAGAGCACATAGCAAATAAGCAGTGTGCATAGAAAATTTACAGTGTACATAGCAATTGTATAACGATTGTACTGTGTACAATACAGTGTACAGTGTACAGAGAAACGAACCGTGTACATAGCAAATACAAAGTTTACATTGCACTACAACTCTATCTCTCTATATAGACTACGTTTGTAAATACTAAAATTAACACTCGCACGTTCAACCTTGAGAAATTATAATATAAAATAAAATAAAAATACGAAACAAAAACAATAAAATAAACCATAAAAAGCAAAAGACATTGAACAAAAATGTATATAAATAAATGAGTACCAACATAATACAAATAATATACACAGTTGATAATATATCAAGACCAGGCTGTCTCAATCAATCAATAACACTAAGTATATAGTTGTGCCACAACAACAAAGAAAAAAATAACTATTTAATATTCGGCTCACGAAGAAGGACAAGTTGGCAGTGAGTACGCCATCTTATCCTCTACGGAGTTGGGTAAATAATAAACTTCGCCGTACGTAACGCCATTATAATAATGGCGGCACGCTGAGCTCTGTCGTCGCCATATACGCCTCAACTTCTTAGCAAATAATCACACAACGTTTAATTAAATTATACACGGAAACATTCGCGTGTGTACAGCGCACAATCAGTCCGTATTAACACAGTACATAATCTAATGATGCGCTAAATCAAAATCTTTAATAGAATCTCATGTATAGAATTGATTTTTAAATTGATTTATATTATTTATCACTTCCCGGTTATTTTATATTTATTGTTTTGCTATTCGTTTAAAGAGTTGTTTTCTTATTTTTGTAAATATATTTTTTCCTTTGGTAATTCCATAACACCTTGTATTGACCAGGATATCTATTTATTGTCATTATTGTCTCTTTTTTCTTAATTTCCTACTATTCCCCCCGGAAAGAAAAAATGTCGAGAAAAAGATATTATAATTCAGCGGCTGATGAATTATAACTGGTAATTGTAATAGTTATTTATGAACCTAGAGAGTAAAGTAAACCATTATTCCCTGAACGAAAAAGTTGGTTTCTGAGGCGAAGCCGAAGGAACCATGGTCCCGTATAGCCGAGGGAATAACGGTAATTAGCTCCCGAGGGAGATAATTATACGAGAAAAAGATATTATTTATTTTGTATTGTATTATTGTATGTTTTGATATTTTTTTATTTTGTACCTCACGAGGTACATACAATATTTTATCTCCAATAGGAAGAAAATACACATTTTCGTCCATAGCACAGTTTTTATTTATTGTTTTAATAAATAACAATAATTATTAGAACTTTATTCAATATTGAAAACAGATAAGAATTGGAATTAAACTCAAATAGAAGGTTATTTAGATGCAGGTTATAAACAAAGATAAACATCGTCGAAAAAGCAGTGTCGCCAACCTGATTTCTACAACTTCATTACATTAGCCATTCATTTTCTATTACAGTCGACTCTCGATAATTCGAAGTTGGAGGGACCCCTAAAAAAATTTCGAATTATCAAGAGTTCGAATTATCGAATGGTGGGATGAGAGAAGAGTATAAGGGGGGGGGGGGAATGTCATCATGTGTATTTTAAGGAAGTTCGAATTATCGAGTGTTGGGGAGAGGAAGTTCGAATTGCAGCGTGTCGATGTCTCCACTTTTACAGAATTTTACTTTAAATTACTGAGTGTACCAAATTGCTTTGTTTTTCTTCGAAATACCGAGAGTTTTTCTAGGGACCGAGCATTTGCTTAGAATTAGTGAGAGGTTCGTATTAATGAATGTTTGAATTATCGAGAGTCGACTGTATTTATAAAATAATTAAGTTGGCAATCCTTACTTTTTCGCCCTACTTTTACTTTTTCTCCCTACTTTTACTTTTTCTCCCTACTTTTTGAGTTCAGGGATGAAAAGATTTACTTTAGTCCCTCTAAACTATTTCAAAATCATAACTTTTTCTCCCTACTGGAGATAAAAAAAATATTCTATCTTAAAGTAAAACTATATTTTTAACTAGATTCAATAACCTGCTGATAATTTTATAAAAGGACAAAGTAAGCGCCTGAACACAAAACCTATCGTAAATGATTGCCGAACAATCCAGGGGACTAGGTAAGTGGCGTTCTAACCCCCCCCCCCCCCCCCCCCCCCCAGGGACATACCTTAAAACTTTAATATAAATCATAGTGATGAAAAGAAAAAATAAACAAAACGGTCTATTATCAATATTATCAGCTGTGTGATTGAAACACCTCCAATTATATCACTGATAAGAACTCTGCAAGGAATTAACAATTAGTTATTCCTTCCTTGAGTAATTAATAGGTACATTCAATTTGTCATTTGTTTTGCGCACCTGTTTTAATTAATAGATTATGACAAGTTAATTAATATCTATTAATTGATACAAATATAATTGAGTAGTTTTATGTTAAATGTTTCCTTTTCGATAAGCTTTCCCTGCTTGTGACACAATACAAATAAACCAGTCATGTACAGTAGTCGGCCAGCTTATGTAAACCATTAGAGAGAAACCAAACCACTATTTTCAGTTACCGATCAATGTAAACTTCAAATTTAAAACAATGTAAAGAATGCGTTGGTAACCATACTGCCTTGTAAATTATGAAAACTAATAAATGTATATGGTGCATGTAAACTAAATTACATACTACGTAAAGTAACAAACAGGTTACTTTGTCTATATATTTAGTAAATTTGCATGACAGTTTAATGTACAAAGTCGGTTACTTTTTATTGGACGATTTATTTACATCAAGCTGTTACTTACTTTACCTTACATTTTTTCTTGTAAAATAACCGAACATGTAATGAATCTAACTGGAGAAGCAGTTGGCTTAATGTTATCATGTAAAAAAACAGCCAAATAGATTAATTTTAAAAAACTAATTTAAGCAGGAATTAGCAGATTTAGCTGGCATGTGAATTAACTTTACCTGCAAAGTAATATTACAGGCAAAGTAAAAGTAACTACTTCACGTAATGCAAAATATCTATATCAGTTAATCTGCTATGTTAACTCAACTGGCATGTAAGTAACCTTCCGTGTAAACCAAACTGTCATGTAAAGTAAACTGCTGTGTAAACTAAACTGTTATGTGAACTGAACTGTTACGTTATTTTGTTTTAAAAAATGTTTGCTAAGGAGTGATTTTTCTTAGGAGTATTATTAACCGTCAAAGTTTAAAAATTCAAAAATTGATAACTTCAAAATGGCGGCCAAAATCAAAATGAAATTTAGTGGGCTTATTTGTCATACAGAGAGGTACATTCGAGCCAAATTTCAACTCGATCAGGACCATTTTCGATTTATTACGATTTTTTTAAAATTTTTGCTGACTCAGCAAACTGGGTGCAAGATGGCGGAAAAAGTTGATTCTCCGGGCGGCACAACTACAGGTTAGGACTGATTTCTTGCCATGTTACAACTCTCTGGGCTCTCAATACCCTAGGCCCTACGATGATAACATACATACAGACGATATGCTGAAAACAACTCAGGAGGTCTTAAAAACACCCAAAACGGATAATTCAGTTGAAATTTCGAAAACATCTTTTGGGTTGAAATCATAACTTTTCCCACCATAGGAGAGAAAAAGTGAAAAAAAAGTGTCTTTCTTTTTTAATATTATTTAATTTACCTATATTAGTTTAATACCTACATTTGTGCTGTAAAAAAATTCTTGTTTTTTGTATATTTATTTCTAAGTATCTATATAATCAAATTGAAATATTTATAAATTGTTTGTAATATGATAGAATCAATAAATTTAAATTTAATTAAATATTTATAGGATATTATTATTTTCCACAAGTGTGACATTCCTTTGTCCCAATGTACGAAATATATATTTTCTATGTTGAAATGTAAATATAACCACTGACTTTTTTTAAAAAATAAACAGGTCAAGTGTGTGCTAGTCAGCACACAGCGAGGGTCCGTAGGCCACACTATAGTTTAAGTAGTACCCTATAGATGGTGTTTTTTAAAATGCTAAAAAGCTTACTTTGAACTATCCTATGAGTCTGATATTCTCAAAACACATATGCAAACTTCCGATAAAGTATTATTTTGCCACTGAACCGGACTACAACCAAATAAATACATCGAAAAGACCATAATTATAAAAAAAACGTATTTTGTAAATAAAAAATAAAATAATATTTTTTTCGAAATTTCCAAAAAGTGGTATCTTTACTTTTGATCGAAGAATGTTCAGGAATTATTTCAGATTTTTTGCACTTCACATAAGCGAGATAGAGATAGAGATAGAGATAGAGATTTCACACCCACTTCAAACTTGCCTACGCTCGCCCTATCAAAGTTATAACCAAAGAATTATATATTTCTGTAATCAGCTCGACGTACCCTTTCACATGATACCCCTACGGACCCTAATAATTATGTTGTTTTATTTACCAATCAAATTACATATTTATTTTATTTAATTATATATAGTTTTATTGGATTAGTTTCACAATGGAAAAATATGCTTCATAATTTATTGTACAATGAAAAAAACTTAAATAAATGTTTAAGTAATTGAAGTAAATGCTTTTTTTCCTCCCAGGAAGCAAGTAATTACTTTAACAAGTGCATAAAACTATAATCACACAGACAGACGGAGTTAATCCAAGATGGCTGAAAGCAATTACAAACAGTAATTGCTAACTAGAAGCTAGAATAAACGAGAGCTTGCAATCTAGCTTCACATTTTATGCTTTTGAAATTATATTTGCCTTGCCTTTGCTTTTAGAGTTTTATTGTTCTTTTACATTTTACAAGTCATAAAACCAAGTTATACTTTATCTCTTCTATTTACTTTCTCATATAAAGAGAAAGTATTGTGATGGCGCGAAAATTCCATTTTGAGATTTTCATAGTTTTACACGTCTGTCGTCTGTGCAGACGCCTGGAGCCTAAACTACTGGGCAAATGTTGACGAAATTTTGCATAAACATGTTCAGAAAAATCGTACTCAGAGGCGAAATCGAGAAATGAATGATACCTCCAAATTTGGATGCGCTACCCCCCAAAAACTCTGAATAAACGTGGAAAAATATTATTTCTAGAAAACGGGTCCGGCAATTTTGATTAAAAAATTCTTAAATTTAGTCCATTTTAATACGAATCTAACGATATAAGCCGTTTTCAAGTTTCTGAGAAAAAAGCTTAAAACGTGGACGGAGAGAGCCCGGGTTCGATTCCCCGACCAGGAGAAGTATTCTTATGATATATTTTGATACAATATTCAATAATAATTAAATCTACCAACAAAAACAAATAAATAGAAAACACTGGGCTAAGTAATTATCAACTCGAATATGGGAAAGTGTGTCTGAGTTGTCTCTCACCGATTTTGTACTTTCTCAAATAAAGAAAAGTATTGTGATGGCGCGAAAATTCGATTTTGATGGATTTACACGTTTTAAGGTCCCCTGAGTCCAAAAAAGTGTTTTTTTAAAAAATGTCTGTCTGTCTGTCGTTTGTCTGTGGAGACACCTGGAGCCTAAACTACTGCGGGCCGATTTTGACGAAATTTGGCATACATGTTCAGAAAAATCATAACCCATGAAATGATTTTTAGCTTCAAATTTGGGGGCTTACCCCCCAAAAACTCCGATGATTTTGATTAAAAAATTCTAAAATGTAGTCCATTTAAATACGAATCTAACGATATAAGCCGTTTTCTCGAGAAAAATCTAGTTCCTGAGAAAAAAGGCTTAAACTGCGGACGGAGAGAGCCCGGATTCGATTCCCTGCCGAGGAGAAATTATTTTAATGATACATTTTGATGAAATGTTTTATAATAATTAAATGTACATACGAAAACTAATAAATGGGGCTATGTAATTATGAACTCGTATATGAAAAAGCTTGTCTGAGTTGTCTCGGACCGATATTTTCTTATGTGTATAGGTCAAAACGTTACACCAGTATTTTAAATTTTACATCACTGGTGTAACCAAAGTACGACGGACAGACAGACACATCAACCACGGCATAATGGTTTCGAGGATAATCCACGAAATCCTAAAAATACAGAAATATTTTGTGCAATGCGCCCAAGCATAAAATTATCCTCGAATTTTGGGTGCGTATTATAGGCGAATTTATAATTTTCCTGACATTTCTACCTACGTATTATACGCCACTGCGTATTACATGCGATATTTTACGGTAAATGCGTGATTACACTTGAGTAAAGGTGTTATTAAAGCAGTAGATAGCTTGTTTTTGTTTAGTAAATTATTGATTTCTTTTTCCTTAAAATATATAAATAAATAAACTAAAGAAAACAAATCACTCGACAGAAACAGGTTTAGAAGAAGCTGTCAAGGTCTGCTAAATACTTCCAAGTTTCAAACAATTCTCGACCAATTTGAAGCAATCTAACAACACAAACCCCCGTGTATTATTAATTTATCTAAGACAAGGAAATGTTTCACTATCCAGTACCACGAAGCAAAAAGTAATTGTCAGTGGCGTATCCAGGGGGGGGGGGGGCACAGGGGGCCATTGCCCCCCCCCAGACGGGCCCAGACCCGATAGAGTAAAAAATTTTTTTTTTTTACATTCACCTCATATTAAATTTCACTTCAGAAATGCATAAGAGCGCTGTTTTGAGGGGTCATATTTTTAACATTTTCCGGGGGAGGGCCCCCGGACCCCCCGCCAAAGATCCCCCACCCCAATAATTAACTGCAGACGTCGCCCATGACTTATAGTACAGTAAGATATTGTACTGCAGTAAGCGTCAGCATAACATTTTCAAACGAATACGTTCTAAAAAACAGTTATTGTTTTTTAGGCACGGTGATATTTTTTTTTGGGGGGGGGGGGGAGGCAGCTGCTGTTTGAATATGCAGTTCCCTTTTCTTGTTTCCACTACGAATACCCCCCCCCCCCCCCCCCCCCAGACTGAACTAGAATGTGCCCCCTCCAGACCTAGCTGCTGGATACGCCACTGGTAATTGTTTCGTTTTTTATCCATCTAAGCGAAGAAAAAAACCAAATTAATTAGCAAGCAACGTATAAAAATAAACATTTCACAAAATTAGAAAACACATTTAGAAACGCAGAGGAAAAAAAAAAGTTATAAATTCAAGGTTAAAATTAAATGAATGGTTTGGCTACCTAATTATAAATAAAAGCTCACTCATAAGTGAAACATAAATAAACAAAGTATAAACGTTTAACAATTACTGGTGACGGGACACATACAAAACTTGTATAAAAAATCGGTCCGAGACAACTCAGACAAACTTTCTCATATACGAGTTTATAATTACTTAGCCCAGTGTTTCCATTTATTAGTTTTCAAATGTACATTTAAATATTATTGAACTTATCATCAAAATTTATTATAAAAATAACTTCTCCTGGGTGGGGAATCGAACCCGGGGTCTCTCCGTCCGCGTTTTAATCTAATTTCTCAGGAACTAGATTTTTCCCGGGAAAACGGCTTATATCGTTGGATTCGTATTTAAATGGACTATACATTTTAGAATTTTTTAATCAAAATCGTCGAACCGTTTTCGAGAAATAATTTTTTTCGTGTTTTTCAGAGTTTTTGGGGGGTAGCGCCCCCAAATTTGGAGCTAAAATTCATTTCTCGATTTCGCCTCGGGGTATGATTTTTCTGAACATGTATGCCAAATTTCGTCAAAATCGGCCCAGTTGTTTAGGCTCCAGGCGTCTGCACAGACGACAAACGACGGACAGACATTTTTTAAAAAACACTTTTTTGGACTCAGGGGACCTCAAAACGTGTAAATTCATCAAAATCTTAAAATCTAATTTTCGCGCCATCACAATACTTTCTCTTTATATGAGAAAGTAAAAAATGTGCTCTTATAGCGGCCATAATTCTCCTCAATATGGCTACTAAGACATTATTTTCTGGGAAAAACTTGCTAACTTATTCTTAATCAACCTGAAAAAAGCTTTAAAACTATAAGTAACTAATTTTCAAAAACTACCATTTCGGACATATTTGTTGTAAATAACAGATACAGTATGGTAAAATAATTACCTATTCTTCAAGACCTTTAAAACAATGTATGAAACATTATGACTGGCTAAACAATTTTTGGTTTAGTCGTCCACCATATTGGCTGCCATTTAAAATAGACAGCCAATTAGTGTGGCACATAGCTTACTCGCATCATATCACGTACTTTTTGATTTAATGCTTTTACAAGCCATTATTGTCTAATTTATTTGTTTTCCCCGTTTTTTGATTTTATACATGAATTAAACTTTTAAAAAATACTTGAGATTTAGAGAAATAAAGAAACTAATGATCGCACTAATAATGATATTCGCTTATAACTTTTAAACTAATAGATGGAATTTCATGGTTTTTTTTTATATTTTTCCTTAATTTTTCCCGATTCCAAAAACTCAAAAAAGTTCAAAAACATATTTCTAATTTCAGTATTATTAACCGTCAAAGTTTCAAAATTCAAAAATTGATAACTTCAAAATGGCGGCCAATATCAAAATGAAATTTGGTGGGCTTGTTTGTAATACAGAGAGCTACATTTGTGCCAAATTTCAACTCGATCAGGACCCTTTTAGATTTTTTACCATTTTTTTTAATTATTTGCTGACTCAGCAAACTGGGTTCAAGATGGCGGAAAAAGTTGATTTTCCAGGCGGCGCGGCACCACTACAGGTAAGGACTGATTTTGCTGCCAAGTTTCAACTCTCTAGGTTAAATACCTTGGGCGCTACGATGATAACATACACATACGTCATGCTGAAAACCACTCAGGAGGTCTTAAAAACACCCAAAACGGATAATTCCGTTGAAACCCCGAAAAAAAAATATTTTGGCTGAAAACAATACTTTTCCTATATTTACCTTCGGAGAAGGTATATATAGGAAAAGTAAAAATAATAAACAGTGTTTTATTTATTAAATTTAATACGTGGAACTATCACAAATCTCGGTCTAAACTAGGAATTTCGTTAATAATTGAAATGTTTATGCATGTTGGCTTGTTACAGTTACAGTTTGAAACATTATTACTTCATTGGAATTGTTTAGACGAGGGCAGGTGAAAGTAAAAAGTTTAAAATTAGACACTGCGCCATATTTACCTTCACTTAGTCTCTCGCTATATTATCTTAAACACTTTCAATGTCCACCTGTGACTTGCGAGTCTCAAATAACTACCACTTAAGACCACTTGCTACAACTTTTACTGTCAACGTATAGAATAGCTTCATGTAGATCGATTCCAAATTACTTTAACTGTCAATGTAGAAAAGATTCATGTGGATTTATTCCAAATTACTTTAACTGTCAATATAGAAAAGATTCATGTAGATCGATTCCAAATTACTTTAACTGTCAATGTAGAAAAGATTCATGTGGATTTATTCCAAATTACTTTAACTGTCAATATAGAAAAGATTCATGTAGATCGATTCCAAATTACTTTAACTGTCAATGTAGAAAAGATTCATGTGGATTTATTCCAAATTACTTTAACTGTCAATATAGAAAAGATTCATGTAGATCGATTCCAAATTACTTTAACTGTCAATGTAGAAAAGATTCATGTGGATTTATTCCAAATTACTTTAACTGTCAATATAGAAAAGATTCATGTAGATCGATTCCAAATTACTTTAACTGTCAATGTAGAAAAGATTCATGTGGATTTATTCCAAATTACTTTAACTGTCAATATAGAAAAGATTCATGTAGATCGAATCCAAATTACTTTAACTGTCAATATAGAAAAGATTCATGAAGATCCATTCGAAATTATTTTAACAGTCAGTATAAAATAGCTTCCTATATATAGATCCATTCCAAATTAGCGACAAAAATATCGCCGGCGACAATTTTTTTGACCGGGGCAGACAGCCCGCAGACTGTTTTGCCCCCAGTGTGCGCCCAGCCTTACAGTAATAAGAGAGCGTATATTAAGCAATATTTACTGTGCGCAAGTGGTTGATTCTGGAGCCATCTGAGGTCTACTTATAGACAAACCGTCAAAATTTCATTTTTGAAGACGAAAGTGTAAATAAATGTACGTTTGTGCGCATATGGAAGAGAAACAGATGGCCGCAGAAACTTGAAACTTATATGGGACCAACAATGAGCTAATTTTATCCCACCATAGAAATGTCATTAAAATCAGACTAGTAGTGTGTAAGATATGATGGTTCACAAAAATTGAGTGATAAACCAACAGACACGGGAAAATATGTTCCCTGATGTCTCAGCAGACAATTTTGGTTCTCGAGAACAATCATATAAATTTAGGGAAGTATAATATAAATTTAAAATTGTTTACCACTTCAGCTCTATATATAGAGTGTTGACAATTTCACTTTTATCTATTTCATTGATAAACATTTCTTTAAAAAGAATAATTATTGCTGAAATTCATTTCTAAAGCTACATAAATAATATACGGACTTAACTAAGTGCGGTTGTACTTAGTTTGCACTACTTTAGTACATAGGAAGTTAATGAGACGCAGCGCAGAGCTACTCTATTACCCCATCCACTTTAATAACTATTACTTCATCTTGTATTCACGGGTTTTGCAAATTAGCAAAGCAAACAGCTGCGGCACCGACTCATACAATGCTCTACAATATTATGCTGCTCATATCATATTTTCTCATGAATCATAATCCTTGTTTCATGACAAATTAAATGTTTAAGAAAAAAGATAATTAGTTGATTATTACTTTGAAAAGAAAAAAATTAGAAAACAGCAATATATATTTTTAGATCTAGATAATGACATATTGATTAAGACATAGCAATATTATATACCTAATATAAACAAATATTAAAAAAAAAAACAATTTTGTGCACATATGGAAGAGAAACTAATTTGCGATGCATGTTGAAACTGTTACAATATGTGGCTAACAATAAACTAATTATGACCTACCACCCACATTTCATTAAAATCGGACGAGTAGTTTTTAAGATGTGTTCGTTTTGTAAAAATGCATGACAAAAATGGGCAGTCACGGGTCCCAAAATGTACCCTAATGTCTAAATCAGATTTCTGTTTAGAAATTTTTGAATTTGAAGACATAAAAAAAATCGTTCTTCAAAACGAACACAATGCTTCTGTTACTTTGATTAAGTTCGCAAGCAAAATAAATAATCTGCCAATTAGTGTGGCACATAGCTTACCCGCGACCTATTTCGTAAAATTTAATGATTTTATGCCTTTACAACCTATTATAATCCAATTTAGTTAATTTTACACCGTTATATTATAATCTGTCAAAATTGTTTTGATTTTTTACAAGTATTAAAGTATCAATTTAGCAGAATGTAAACAGTACAGAAGGTTGAAATTAATCTAGGGCAATGTGAGGGCTACTTTCGACAGACTATCAAAATTTCATAAAAATCATATGTATTTTTGAAGATATAAGTGTAACTAGATGTGTGTTTGTGCGCATGCGTGGAAGAGAAACAAATGAACACAGAAGATTGAAATTTATATGGGACCAACAATGCGCTAATTATGACCTACCACACAAATTCCATTAAAATCGGACGTGTAGTTTTTAAAATAAGTTGGTTTATTAAAATTAAGCAACAGACCGACAGACAGACACGGAACCAAAAATGTTCCCTGATGTCTGGAACGAATTTCTGTCTTAGAATTTTGAAATCGGAGATATAAAAATAGAACGGATCACATAGCTTCCGTTACCTTCAGTAAGCTCGGAAGAAAAATTAAATAAAAACCGGATTTGAAAAATACATATTATAAATGATTGACATGGTAGTAATCTATAATAATGCCAAGTTTTTATAGGCAGTCGGAAAATCCAGTTAAAAATTAATTTCAACATTTGTACCTCACGAATCAAGTGAAAAGAAAAATAAATGTCTATAAAAAAGTACATTTGATTATTATTATATTAGATAATTGAATTAGATAAAAATAATAGTAAATTACGCGTCGAGTGCGGAAAGTAGCATTTTGCATGCGAGTGTGGAGTTTGCACCCGAGCGATAGCGAGGGTAGTAAAACCACTCGAGCAATGCAAAATGCCGTTTTCCCACGAGTTGCGTACCGTACTTTATCTACAATTGTTAGATTTAAATAATAAATATAGAAAAAATAAATTAGCTTTATGTAAGTTCGTATCTCTTCTCTTGATAAAGATGGCATTAATCTTGAGTTGTATGTTTTGCCGAATTAATTATTTCTGGAGGAGTATTATTCTCTACATTTTCGTCAAAGTCACTTGATTCACTCATTGTTTTTCACTAAAATCTCGAAATAAAAAGTTACTTTAATAAAAGAATAGCAAATTAGTTTTGTTAAATGTAAACAAACTCGCTAATCGTGCGTAAAGCTGAAGAATTCCTCTTCTTTACCGCACTAGCGTGGTAAAAAAGAGGAATTCTTCAGAACTATGAGACGCGCATGCGCAATGAATACAGCTACGAAAAGAATCACTTTCTACGCATCTAAACAGAGATATAATGTTTATATTTAGTATCAATCGTAGATAAACTATATTATATAATGCTTTACGCCATATATCAATTTTGGAGTTTAGTCGAAGGCGATGAATTAAGTGGCGAAGACAATATTAAGAAAAATTATTCAACAGTTTGCAACGGCAACTCAGCCCGCATGATAATAATGCGAGTGGCGAAATGACGCTAAATCGGTCGAATTTTACATAAATTATTGTCCATCTTACAAAGCCCCGCTGTGTTTAACTACTTGATAAACTAAGTTGTAAGCCCTTTAATTATACCTAACGACAAAATTATATAATCAACAAATTAAGACATGCAATAAACAAACACTTAGTCATTACATCAGTTGCTCAAATAAATACCTTATGTACGAGTGTTTACTGCGTACAACAGAAATTTTTTAATAATTATTTTATTGACATTCTATGAATGTGTATAACTGTCATTGTTAAAAAAATAACTTTTTATCATTTTACTGTTTTTACTTTCTCAGATAAAGAGAAAGTATTGTGATGGCGCGAAAATTCCATTATGAGATTTTGATGGATTTACACGTTTCGAGGTCCCCTGAGTCCAAAAAAGTGGGTTTTAAAAAATGTCTGTCCGTCGTCTGGCGTCTGCACAGACAGACGACAGACGACGCGCTGGAGCCTAAACTACTGGGCCGATTTTGGCAAAATTTGGCATACATGTTCAGAAAAATCATATCTCGAGGCGAAATCGATAAATGAATTTTAGCTCTAAATTTGGGGGAGCAACCCTGCAAAAACTCTGAAAAAACACGAAAAAAAAATACGTGTGGTGTCGCGGGACACCCGGTAGGAACGAAGTTCCTTACATTTTTCATTAAATATAAGTTATAAAATTACACTGCTAAGTACGTATACATTGCTAACTACTTATACATGGCGGAATTAGAAAAGAGACAAAATTAAAAGTAACGAACTGTTTGTACCTAGCAATAGTTAAGGAAAAATTAAAAGAAAATCATTATTTGTATCATTAAAGCAAGCGTCTTACTATAAATATATATTGAATATAAGAAAAAAGTTGATCATGATGAGTTTATAGTGAAAGAGTATGTTTGTTAAAGGAGTTTGGATTGAAATAGGACTGTATTCTACTTACCCAGCCAATTAATTTAAAATATATCTCTTCCCTACTCTACAGCTTCTGCTTGTATCAGGGTGAAATTTTACATGATTATATTTTATTTATTTACAAAACAAAGTGACATTTTTGACATATATAACAAAAATAATCAAAACAAGTCAAGTAACAGGCTTCCTTAATAACACTTTTCCCCGTCTTTTGAAGCTTACGTTTACGCGGATAACGTTTTCCGACGAACTCAGCCTGGGCATTGGTAAAATGAACATGTGTACCAAATTTCATCTAACTCGGTGATCTTTTACTCAAGTTATCGTCATCTGTGGATTTCGTGACGGATTTTGCGTGACGGTGATTTTGTGACGGTGATTTTGTGACGGTTATTTTGGTCGTTTTTCTCGGATTCACTCCCGGGCTCCAGAACGTGCCATAAGGAACTTCGTTCCAAAATTTATTTCTCGATAACGGTTCCGACGAGTTTGATTTAAAAATTCTAAAATGTAGTCCATTTAAATAAGAATCTAACGATATAAGCCGTTTTCCCGGGAAAAATCTAGTTCCTGAGAAAATAGCTTAAAACGCGGACGGAGAGAGCCCGGGTTCGATTCCCCGCCCAGGAGAAGTTATTTATATGATAAATTTTGATGAAATGTTCAATAATAATTAAATGTACATACGAAAACTAATAAATGGAAAACACTGGGCTATGAAATTATGAACTCGTATATGAGAAAGTTGTCTCGGACCGATTTTGTCTAATACTTATTTGATTATACTATCAATAATCAATTCAATCGATCTTAGTCATCAATTCTTTAGTCATGTCTTCTTTATGAAATTGCTGAATGAATGAATTGTGAATGATGAGGGGGGGGGGGGGGGAATTTTTTTTTTTATTATCAATGATATCCTTAAAAACTAGATTTTTCCGGGGAAAACGGTTTGTAAAAATTATTATTTGAATGGATATCATTTGTTAATTTTTAGAGTGTTTTTACAATAAAATTCACATTGATTTTAGAGTTTTATGTAGCAAAATGTTGAACAAAAATAAAAAGAGCGATAAGTAAACACAAAACTATTTCCCATATCTTGAGTATAAAATATCATTTAAACAACTTTTTTATGGCATAATAAAATAAAACTATAAAACCAAAGAATTACAAAACTACCCGTAAAATAGATCTTCAATTTGAGTTTATTCTTTTAGCGAATTTTCAAAGAAAATTACGCTATTGCAATGGCTTCAAAATTTTTGTAATGCGAATTTTTGAAAATTTTTTCCATGGAAATCCGTTTTAGACCATTCTGAATCGATTCCTAAAATTTAACACTTTTTTTTATGTATGTATGTATATATGTATGTATATATGTATATATGTGTCACTCCAGACGATATCTCCCCTTAGCATGCACTTAAAAATTTCAAACAAATTTTAAAATGTCAATAATATCAAAAGAAAGGATGAGTTCGTTGGCCAGAATTTTTGGAGTCCATTTAGGGGTCAAATTTTGACCATTTAGGGTCAAAAAACGTGTTTTTTTCATTTTACCCCCCTTTTATGTGAAAATATGATAAAAGTGTACATAACAACAATTACTGTACTCTTAAAGAGCTTTCCAACGACATGCATCTTGAAGGGTAAATACGATTTTAACTTTTGTACCTCGTACCCCTGTGTACCAAATTTTTTTTTCACCCATGCAAATTCTAAACCAAAATTTTCCTATATTATCATAAGCCAATAATCCGCAGATTTCTTTGAAAATTCGCTCATTAAGTCATGGTGCATGACTGGACTTTTAATATTCTAGTAGTGGTAAGTATATAATTTACATTGATATCAGTAATATATATATATTATGTTACAGAGTGTATATTATGAAAATTCCTCGTTCGTCCTACGTCAAAATGTCGTAGAATAATTTTTGTAGCAAATTTCGTCTACTTTTCGAATATCTAAGTATTTTCCCTTAAAAAATTAACCAATGCAATTACATTTTCTAAAAGCACTATGTATTCAAGATTTGGGAGATTTGCAAGAGGGGGGGGGGGGGGGAGTAAAAAATTCGGATTCAGCGACCCAAAAAATCATAAAATTAGCCCATTTCCAGAACTTCAACGTATTATTTCAAGTAAGGTCCCATATGATCTCTATTGCCTGGACTATTAGGATAAATCATTGTGTTGTAATATAGAGTACTGTCCCCGATAACGGCGACGACTCACCTCGAAATTATTTGTTATTGCTAAGCTAAGCCAACCACCGATAAATATAAATGTTTGTTTTGATATGTAAGTCTTCAAATAGATATAATAACTTATCTAAATTAATTTACTTAATTTCACTTATTTTTGTGAATATAAAATTAAGCCCGTTACCACGGGTTTGATGACTCGTCATTTATAATACAAAAACCTGTTAGATTTCGAGAAAAAGTGCGATAAGAACTAAACTTGATTATTTTATAGTCCTCTACATCAAAATTCCAATCCATGTTATCTAATATAATCAATTTAACAATAAACACCGTTTAACAATGTTCAAAAGGTGGATTGTTTCTATTCTAGATTTCCATCAACAAAATCATTTTTATGTTTTATCAATGTGTGGAAAAACTAGATTGTTCTTGGGGTACTCGATTTATATAGTTAAATTTTTTTTTTTAGATAGACTACCAAACAAAAATGTGTTTAATAAAAACCATCTGGACCGTTTTCAAGAAATATTCATTTTCAGTTTTTTTTTCATAGTTTTTGAGAGGTAGCAACCCCCAAATTTGGAGCTAAAATTAATTTATAGATAACGCTTCGGGGGGGTTGATATTCCTGAACGTGTTTGCCATATTTCATTAAAAAAAAAAGCCGGCATAGTTTAAACTCCTCGAGTCTGCACTAAATACAGACAGACATTTTTAAAAAATACTTTTTTTGACTCAAGAGGAGACCTTGATATTTAATATCATGTAAATTATATCAAAATATTAAAATCAAATTGTTGCACCATCACAATACTTTCTTTCTCTCTCTATATATATATATACATATATATATGTGTTGATACTTCAAATATGTATGGGAAAGTAAAAAAAAAAAAAAAAAATTAAAGAAATAAAAAATACTGCTTTAGACAGAATAAGAGTTGAAAATCGAAGGATGGAAATTAAATTAAAAAAAAAACGTAATAGTTGTTATAGATAGAATAATTTTTGCCCAACACACCTGGATGATGTAATCCGTTCCTCGGGTAAGAGGTTGCTCGAGATGACGTCACACCGACTACTTGGAGAATCGAAGAGTGGGGGGTACTAATAGTTTTATTTCGAGTCTGGATCAAAAACTGTTGATGAAAAAAATATATTTAAAATAAAAGGGATTCGATCGGAAAAGAACACCCTTTGATTTTCGTACGTTTTTATCGAAAAACACCACTACTCGATTTCGGATTCGAAATTATTTTTTTTTTTTAATAACAATGTCAAAAAATAAAACAAACCGCGATTACTCGTCTTATAGCAAGAAGTACTCTGAGGTACTCGATGGTGCGGACGAGGTAACGCACTGTTTGGACACCCGGCCTAGACTGACGGACCTGGTGACGAAGCCGTTCAGGTTCGGCCGACCAGGAAACGTCCTTGGTACTCTGTCCTCCCCCACTACCTGACCTGACTTGTTGCAGTACCTAGGTGGTGGGAGACTTGGTGTGTCAGGACGTCGGAGGTTCGAGGAATCCAATCCCTCTCTAAGAACTAACAAACTCCAGGTCGGGGTATCTTAATAGCTCTTAAGACCCTCGCTGCTCGCTCATCTCCAAACACAGTTTGAAAGACAAATCTTCTTTTTTATCCTCATTCGCAAAAACTTAAAACATAAAAATCACAGGGAAGTACTTGCGTCCAAGTACTTTTTAGGGTTTTGTAGATGATTAAGCATACCCGTTATGTAATTATGATTTTTTTTTCTCCGATCCTAAGGGTCCCGGGTTCGATCCCCCGGGAGGTCACAATATTTTTATAGGTAATAACGACAAGATAAATTACATTTTTTAGGAAAATTTTCATCGCCTAACCATACGGTGTAACCATGAATCACTTCATCATTTTAAGACCAGCCATTATATAAAATTTGGGGGGGGGGGGGATTTTTTTGGGGGTATATTTTGACTTAAAAATTTAAAAAAGCAAATATATATTTGTATCCTACTCTTCAGCAGCTTTCATTTGATACCCAATTCAAAATTTTTAAAAAATAAAATTTTGGGCGCACTCCAAATTTTCGCGCACAAAATTGGTAATTTTTAAAACCTGGGAATGAACTCCCGGAAATATCATCGCCTCATTATAAGGTATTAGTATGAATTATTTCGAAATTTTAGCACCAGCCGATCTATAGTGGTTGGGGGGGGGAAAAATTTTTTGGGGTATATTTTTATTTTTTTCCCCTATAAGGAATGGAAATTTTAAAAAAGCATATATATATTTGTGTCCTACTCTTCAGCAGCTTTCATTTAACACCCAACTCAAAATTTTAATAAAAAAAAATTTTGGGCGCACTTCACTTTTTCGCCCCCAAAATTAACAATTTTTGAAAATTTGGGATGAACTCCCGGAATTTTCATCGCCCCACAATAAGATATTAGCATGAATTATTTCAAAATTTTAGCGCCAGCCGATCTATAGTGGTTGGGGGGGGGGAATTTTTTTTTGGGTATATTTTGATTTATTATACCAATAAGGAATGCAACATTTAAAAAATCATATATATATATTTGTGTCCTACTCTTCAGCAGCTTTCATTTGATACCCTACTCAAAAATTAAAAAAAATATAAATTTTTGAGTTTACCACATTTTTTCGAATTGCGCATGCGCAAATCTAATTATGAACTTCTGTATATTTTTCCTGTGGTTGGGTCAAAAAGTTGCACCAGTGTTTCAAATTTCAGTACTTTCGCTTAAACGGTTCGGGCCCTATGAACCAAAGAGCGACGGACGGACGGACACATCACCCTCGGTATAAGGGTTTTGAGAAGTATCTACAAAACCCTAAAAAGGAATGTATATTGTTTATTACTCCATCTAAACGAGTTTTCATTCGTATTTTATAATAAAAAAAAATGCGTGTGGTGTTGCTGGACACCTGGTAGGAACGAAGTCGCTTACATTTTTCATTAAATATAAATTCCAGTTTATTTTTTTCTGTAAATAGGTATTATTAAAATCCACAATCGTAAATAAAGTACGGTACGCAACTCGTGGGAAAACTGCATTTTGCTTTGCTCGTGTGGTTTTACTACACTCGCGGTCGCTCGGGTGCAAACTCGACACACGCATTCAAAATGCTACTTTCTGCACTCGACGCGTAATGTACTATATTTAATCTTCATCGTCAGTCTCCTATTAACGTAATTGATAATAATATGTCAACATTTTATGTTTAAATAAATGTGCAGTTTTACGTAATTCGTAATTGATAAGTTTACATAAGGTTATATTATGTTGATATGTTTATGTTATGATTTGGATAAATTGTTACACATACCTACGAATATTAGAATGGATCAGCTGATCTTCATAATTAAGAAAATATTTTAAAAAAAACTTACTTGTTCTTCGAAATCAACACAAATGAAAAACTACAATCACATTTAGTTTTCTTTAAACAAAATGATTTGTCCGTTCCACAAAATTAATATTAGTTTAAGGATTACAAAACAAAACAAAAGCGCGTAAAAACTTAAAATACGCGGAAGAAAATAGGCAGCAAAGCAAACGTAAATAAAATATTTGCTTTGGTTTTGAAACATAAGTGTGTTGTTGACAATGAAACCCAGGTTAATATAGTGTAGAAAGATTAAAGCATTGCGGGTTAGCATAAACAAATTGCGCACTAATTCAAAATATATCCGATACAATCAGTAATCAAATTTCTCCTCTACATAATTACTTCGTCCGGAAAATACTTTTTAGCTATTTCCAGTTTTCCTAGTAATAATAAACAAGTCAAGTGAGTGCTAGTCAGCACACAGCGAGGGTCCGTAGGCAACTCTGTATAGTTTAAGTAGTACCCTGTTGATGGTGTTTTTTAAAATGCTAAAAAGCTTATACTTTGAACTATCCTATGGGTCTGATAATCTCAAAACACATAAACAAACTTCTGATAAAGTATCTTTTTGCCACTGAACCGGACTACAACCATATAAATACATCGAAAAGACCATACTTATAAAAAAAACGTATTTTGCCAATAAAACATAATAGTATATTATGTTACAAGGCTGTGAAGTGAGTTTTTTCTTTACCGCGGCAATTACATTTACTGTCGAGCGAAGCGAGACAGTAAATATTGCCAAGGTAAAGAAAAAACACTTCAAAGTCGCGTAGCATATGCTATTTTTTCCGAGGTAGCAGACAATGAAAAAACATTAAATATTAATCACTAATCAATATATAATAATAACAAATATTAGTACATACTTAAGACTTAAAAAAAGAAACCTTAAAATGAGGTTACACTATAAGAAAAGATAAACAAAACGCATTGACATCTAGCGGATTTTTATCGTACTAGAAGCATTTCTACAAAGACTACAGCACTACTAACGGAAGTTTTGACAACTACCCGCCGTAAAGAAAAAATCTTTTAGTGCCTAGGACGTAAAAGATTTTTTCTTTACAGCTAGGAGTAATGAAAAGATTTTTTAAGTCCACGTAATGAAAAAATGGATTTTAGCTATGTTTTTTAGGCTCTAAAGTTACTATTTCACAGCCTACCACGGAAAAAATAATATTTTTTTCGAAATTTCCAAAAAGTGGTATCTTTACTTTTGGTCGAAGAATGTTCAGGAATTTTTTCAGATATTTTGCACTTCACATAAGCGAAATAGAGGGGGGGGGGGCACGTTTCACACCCACTTCTAACTTGCCTACGCTCGCCCTATCAAAGTTATATCCAAAGAATTATATATTTTTGTAATCAGCTATAAAATAAATAAATTTTGATGAAATGCTCAATAATAATTAAATGTACGTACGAAAACTAATAAATGGAAAACGCTGGGCTAAATAATTATGAACTCGTATGTGAGAAAGTTTGTCTGAGTTGTCTCGGACCGATTTTTTTTTTAAGTCGCTATATTTTCAAAATGTGTGGGGTGGTATTATACATATATGCTAAGTTCCAAAGAGATCGGACAAAAGGTGTAGCCGTGAGAGCAGGCGACAGACGGACGGACAGACACACGCAGGAAAATATAAGGGTCCTTGGTTTTGGCTACGGACCCTAATAAAGCAGCTGTTTGTCAAAATAACAAAATGAAGAGAATAATAATACTAGAGTGTAATAAACCTCTGCAACAATTCTTAGGTCTTCAACAATTCTTAAAATTTTAAGGACTTATCAGATATTTAACTCCACTGTCAAGACGAAGTCATCAACCAAAAATGCATAAATGGACGAATTCAGTCTTTATCAGCCAATATTTTTGGGTTTATTTGACTAATATCTGTTTTTTTTAGTAAATAATACGAAATAAGGGAAAACTAAACTTTTTTTGAAGAAGTATCAGAATAATTAGTATCTATTATCTATGTTTTATTTCTAATGTATGTATTATATCTGTGAAACATTTATAATAAATAATAATAATAATAATAATAATAATATTAAAAGTATATGAGTATAATTTCCTACAATATTTCCACTTCAATATTTATATAATTACGACAAAACTAGGTCACATGTATTACTTAATTACATCCTGTTAGTTTTTAGTCTGAAACATCAAAATACTTTTAAGTAAAAAAAATAAACAAAATATGTAATTAACAATGAAAAGGCTAGAGTTTGATCAAGGTGAACAGGTCTCCAATGTTCTTATAAGAGTAATAAAATTAAAAGTTTCGTATTTCCGGTATTTCTCCCAGTTCAGGGCTTTAAATTTATTTTATCCCCCAAAAAAACGTATAAACCACTGTAGACTTTAAATTAAGTTACACGAGTTATACAATTATGTATATACATAATATATGTATATACATAATATATGTATATATATATATATATATATATATATATATATATATATATATATATATATATATATATATATATATATATATATATATATATATATATATATATATATATATATATATATATATATATATATATATATATATATATATATATATATATATATATATATATATATATATATATATATATATATATATATATATATACATATAATAGTATAATTATGTTATATATAGCTTGGTTATATAATTATATATTAGGCTATATAGAAAAAAGAGACCTTGATATTTCGATATAATAATATTCTCATCGTTAACACAAACAAAGTTATCAACATCTTTTAACAAATATTTAGGTGTCCGGTAGCTAATCGGTACCGCATGCACTTCTTACACATGAGGTCCGGGTTCAAATCCAGGCTCGGGCAAGAACACCGTGGTGGGTCTCTTACCACGGTGTTCTTCCAAACTCAGGAACTCTTTTGCTTACGACCTAACCGAAGCTATGTGATCGTTCTGAATAACAATAGTACATTACGCGTCGCGTGCGGAAAGTAGAATTTTGCATGCGAGTGTGGAGTTTGCACCCGAGCGACAGCGAGGGTAGTAAAACCACACGAGCAAAGCAAAATGCCGTTTTCGCACGAGTTGCGTACCGTACTTTATCTACGATTGTTAGATTTAAATAATAAATACAGAAAAAAATAACTTTCTCTTTTGATAAAGATAACATTAATTCATTAGTTGTATTTTGTGCCGAATTATTTCGGGAAGCGTATTATTCTCCTCATATTCGTCATATTTATTTAAATCACTCATTGAATTTCACAAATTCGATATAAAAGTTACTTTTATTAAACAAACAGCAAATTAGTCTTGTTAAATGTAAACAAACTCGCTAATCGTGCGTAAAGCTGAAGAATTCCTCTTTTTTCCGCCCTAGGGCGGTAAAGAAAAAGAATTCTTCACCTTTACGCACGATTAGCGAGTTTGTTTACATTTAACAAAACTAATTTGATGTTTGTTTAACAAAAGTAACTGTTTATTACGAGTTTATTGTGATAATCAATGCGTGATTTAAGTGACTATGACGAATATGAGGAGATTAATACGCCTCCCGAAATAATTAATTCGGCACAAAAACAACTAATGAATTCATGACATATTTATCAATAGAGAAATACGAACTTACATACAGCAAGTTTACTATATTTTACTGTATTTATTATTAAAATCTAACAATCGTAGATAAAGTACGGTACGCAACTCGTGCTAAAACAGCATTTTTGCTTTGCTCGTGTGGTTTTACTACCCTTGCTATGGCTCGGGTGCAAACTCCACACTCGCATGCAAAATGCTACTTTCCGCACTAGACGCGTAATGTACTATTTTTAGTGTGTATTCAACTCGTTACATCTACATTTACATCTATATCTACATCTATATCTATGATTAACAGGGATAAAGAAATAAGTTATGTGAGAGGTATATAAACAATATAAGAACGAATCAATAGTTGATTTATAATGTATTTTAATTGAAGAGTGAGTCGTTCTCAAGGCAAATGAACTCTGTTCGAACTGATCAAGTATTTACAACTTCAGACCTTACTCTCACTCCCGTCTCTCTCCGTCTTACTCCGTCTCACTCGTCTCTCTCCCGTATCTCACTCCACACAGAACGTAATGTAATTACTACAATGTCCCCAATTCCGAAAAAAGTATTTTTATTAAAAGATCGATAAATCTTAAATTAATGATTTTCCTTCAATCGAAGGGAGGAAAATGTGTCCAACACTGCTCGCACTAAACTTTTCCATTAACTATTTACTCTTTTCTACGCACGATCTAGATTTTCACCGGGAAATTGAGTTGAATTGTTTATAGTATGTATTAGCGTTTAAGTGGACGACTAAATAGAACTTCTTTGACTTAATTTGACTTGAATTCGTTTTCGTTGACTTAAATCAAAATCGTTGTTTTAATAAAATTATAATTGAAAGATGAGAAACTAGATTATTCCAGAGAAAACGATTTATATATGGAACATCAACCCGCAAACATCTTCATCAAAACAACTCATCAGGGGCCCGACGATGCCCACCCAACTCTGGACCTATACTAAATCAAGAAGATTATATATAGGGGCTTTATCAGAGACGAGCGTGTTCTCACACCGCCATTCTTGCTTGGCTAGCAAAACACAACAGCAATTTAAGTATGGCGGTATGAGAGCACGCTCGTCACTGATAAGTCCTATATCTGATCTTCTTGATTTGGTATAGGTCCAGAGTTGGGTAGGCATCGTCGGGCCCCTGATGAGTCGGACGCGACGAAACGATGCAGGACATAGCGTAATGCCGAGCCAACATCTTAATGACGCAATGTCTGATGTTGGAACAGTTCCTATGTGTCACGCATGCGTGGCACATCCCTTGGTGTCTCTCACAAATTGTGTAGCCTTTTGCAGTGTGCAAACACGGTATTAAATTGCTGTTATATTGTCAATTTATATTGCTGTTATATATATATATATATATATATATATATATATATATATATATATATATATATATATATATATATATATATATATATATGTTTATATATATATATATATATATATATATATATATATATATATATATATATATATATATATATATATATATATATATATATATATATATATATATATATATATATATATATATATATATATATAAAGGGTGATCCAAAAGTTCGGCAACGGCTTAATATCTCCGGTTATAATTGAGATATTAAGTTCCCGTTTGCGGGTATCTTAATCATTTGTAAAAAAACTACTTTTTTGGTGGGTAATCATTTATTCCGCCATATTGGATTGAACTTTGAAATTTTAAATTGGAACACCCATAAAGTGATACATTTTTGGAAAGGTCTTGAAATAAGAAAACATTTACCGCAAACCCAAGCTTTCGATCTACTCCCGTTCCAAAATGGCAGACACTCAAAGTTAAAAAATTCACTCTTTTTTTCTTATTCTCAAAGTTTAGTTAGAAATAAAAAAATCGGTCCGAGACAACTCAGACAAACTTTCTCAGATAATCTCTGTCCCAGATCCCAGGAAACTTGAATATAATAAAATTAAATATTTATTGCATTAAGCTCGCTTCAATGATAAACCCACGTGATGCTTAGTTAATTTATATTATTTAAAATGTGTTCAACAGATGGTTGTTTACTTTTTGTTTTAGATTTTCAACTAAATTAGTTTTATTTTCATCAATATCTCGGAAACTATGACTTGATAATGAACTAGGTTTTCTGGGATCTGGGACAGAGATTATATGAGAAAGTTTGTCTGAGTGTCTCGGACCGATTTTTTTATTTCTAACTAAACTATTGAGAATAAGAAGAAAGAGTGAATTTTTTAACTTTGAGTGTCCGCCATTTTAAAACGGGAGTAGATAGAAAGCTTGGGTTTGCGGTAAATGTTTTCTTTTTTCAAGACCTTTCCAAAAATGTATCACTTTATGGGTGTTCCAATTTAAAATTTCAAAGTTCAATCCAATATGGCGGAAAAAATTATTACCCAGCAAAAAAGTAGTTTTTTACAAATGATTAAGATACCCGCAAACGGGAACTTAATATCTCAATTATAACCGGAGATATTAAGCCGTTGCCGAACTTTTGGATATCCCTGTATATAAGTATTTGTATATATATGAGTATTTGTTGTTTTAATAGGTTAGTTAGTCAAATTTTACTCAAAATCAAAGAGGTCACCCATTAAATGACAAACTACCATCAACATGATTTTTAGTCTACTAACAAATTTCTTTACTCAGGATCAAGAAAATCACATTGTCCACCAAAAAGGGCAGGATATGGCCGCTCTCCGCCGCCGCCGGTTTGTTTTTTCAAATACCTATTGCCAAGCTATGTCCCGCAGACGAACTTAGCCGACCACATATTCTTAAAAGGCACCAAAACATTTACTTATACACAAAATTCTAGCTTGATGTTTGTATGATAGTTTTTTGCACGCTATCTCCTCGACTATTAGTAATTGTAAAAAGTTCATTATTTTTCAATTGTTAATATAAATATTCCATTGACTAACATGTGTGTTAACGTCACACGTGTTTCAGTAGTCATTGCAATCCCTACTTTATTTATTAAAATAAATTATTTCTTAACCCGATTCAAACTGCTCCGAAACAATAAAAATTCACATAATTTATTATAAATAAAAAACCATTATGATTTTAATCATTGAATTAAAAGCAGAATGAATTAATTCCTTCCTTTACTGAAGAATCCAGTTATTTAGTCTACTAAAAAGGGGGGGGGGGGAGCATTTTATAACAAAATAATAAAAAACCAGAGAGAAGAAAAAAACCCAGAAGTAAATAATTATTTTGAAGTGAAACCTTGAATAAGTTCTCAACTGAAGAAGCTTTCCTAGACTTTACAGAGAAAAATAACTCAACAGAAAACAATCAAGTTATTAAATAACATCCTCCGTCTGTAATTACCCGACTAATCGACGCCACAAACAAAAACCATTCCCAACTCATCTAAAAACAAAAACTAACTATTAATCTCGTACGCAAAATTACGGAAAAAAACAACTACTATACTTTAGTTTTAAAAAATCAAAATGTTAATTTAGAATAACAATTACTTAATGTGTTTGAACAACAATGTATTTTTTAAATGATATTAGAGATAATTTATAAATTCTTCAAACAATTAATAATTAATTTAAACATTTTACATTAGGAATCTAAATTAGACCTAAAAAGTCTTGTTGTGTTAATTTTGACGAGTTTCTACAGTAGCAAATGTTTCCTTATGATTTCCGTCTAATAGAAATCTTTTTACATGTTTCTTTATTAAACTTGATATGTTTATTAAGTACAAACTTATTTGTTAATTCTCGGTCTAGTTCTATAGTCGTAAATGTCGACTCCTAGACTTGTGGAAAATTGAAAGCTTAATTCGGGACTAGGTATCGATATTAACAGAGGAAATTATTCTTCAGTGTAGCTCAGTCGGTTAGAGCGCTATACTGAAAATATAGAGGCCCATGTTTTGAGTCCCGACGCTGGAGTCTATTTTTTATTTGTCTGTCTCCCGTTGTTAATAATAATTATAATTTTAATTTAAATTAAAACTTATTTGCTTTATTCACCTTGTAATCATTCTGAGAACAACGAAATTTCCTAGACGGAAATATGCCTTATACATCGGACGACATTTTTGTGAAAAGCCGCATATCTTGAAAACTACTTGTCCAATTTTGAAGAATTATTGATCTCCTGAGCACATTCAATATGAAATAAATAAATGTCGCCCCGCTATAAATTGAAAAAATCGGTCCGATACAACTCAGACAAACTTTCTCATACGAATGTCCCATTTATTAGTATTCGGGTTTTTTAATTATTAAACATTACATCAAAATTTGTCATAAAAATAAATTCTCTTCGGCGGGAAATCGAGTCGAAGATATCTTAAAAAATGATTCGTCCAATTTTATTGAAATTTGGGTGTTAGGTCATAATCAGTCCATTGTTAGTCCCACATTAGTTTAAAAATTGGTTTAGGTTCCATATGCATATGAGCACAAAGAAAAAGTACTATCTCATTTTTAAGAACTTCAGGTCAGTACCGGCAATAAGGGCCCCGAGAATCTGGAGGTTCCAAGAAGGGAGCTAGAGGGCCCCCACTAAAAGTTTGCAGGGGGCCCCTAAACCTTACCGCTGCTACTGCTTCAGGTGGTTCATCAAATACATCTGGACTCTTTAAATTTTACTACATTTATAAATTTATTCATTTATAAAACAATTTTGACAGATTCAAAAGGGGGGGGGGGGGAGAGGGACTTATTGAAGTACCTCCCTTTTTATAAGATAATAATGGATTGTAAAAGCATTACACCATTCAAATAAACGAGGAAGCTATGATTCGCAATAATTGATCAAATATTTTTTAAAAAGAATAAAAGTATGAATTTAGCAATGTTTACTAAACACAGAAGATCTAAATCTATATGGATCCATCTGTGGGTAGCTTTCTGCACACCATCTTAAAAATCTGATAAGTACTTTTAAAAATAAAGGTGTAACTAGAATGTATGACTGAGCGCATGTGAAAGAGAACCAAATGGGCGCAGAAGGTTGAAACTTATATGGGACCAACAATGGGCTAATCATGACCTACCAACCAAATTTCTTTAAAATCAGACGAATAGTTTTCAAGATATAGGGAGGGGCTCGTAAAAATTTGCGAAACTGATTTCTGTTTTGGAAATGTTTGGAGAAATAATTAATATAAAAATGCCATTTTTCAAAACTGGTCTTATTTTCAATTTTTTTTTTTTTTTTTTTTTTGGTTTCTGTATTCTTCCCCTTAGTTCTATATATGTGCAAAATTTGGGGAAGATTGAATGACGATAAGTGATTCAAAATTGGGGTAATAGGTGTGTGATGAAACTTAAAAAGCAAATAAATTTGACGCCATTTATTTATTTATTTATTTATTTTTGGTTTCTGTATTATTCACCTTAGTTGTATCTATGTACAAAATTTGGGGAAGATTGAAAGACGATAAGTGATTCAAAATTGGGGTAATAGGTGTGCGATGAAACTTAAGAAGCAAATAAATTTGACGCCATTTTTTTTTTTTTTTTTTTTTTTTTTTTTTTGGTTTTTGTATTCTTCGCCATAGGTGTTTCTATGTGCAAAATTTGGAGAAGATTGAATCACGGGAAGTGGTTCAAAATTGGGGAAATGGAAACGTGCGATGAAACTTACAAAGCAAAGTAATATAAGACCAGTAAAAAAAAAATTCATGGAAATGCTTCTGTTACGTTCGGTAATCTTTGAAGCTTTCAAAAAAGCTTATTTCACAATCAATAAGTTTAGAAAAACCTTGGAAAAATAACTAATTAATGATTTTGTCTGGTCAAATTTCTGTAACGGTCCTGATGTAAAGCCAAAACTTACAGATTGGTCGAATGAATTGTGGATAGAACGCATTATATCAAGATTATACCCATAGCAAGGTTAATTTATACAATTATATTATTAAAGCTTATAATTGTTAGACACAAGTCCAATTATCTTTAAATAATTATATCTTATGATTAAAAAATCTGATACTCATCTAAGAATATATATTAATTAACTAAACATAACCTTATAACCACATTTTTTTGTCATAATTTGATAGTAAATTCAATAAAAATTATATATACATATACATATATATATATATATATATATATATATATATATATATATATATATATATATATATAACACACTAGCGTGTATATGTATATATATATATATATATATATATATATATATATATATATATATATATATATATATATATATATATATATATATATATAACACACTAGCGTGTATATGTATATATATATATATATATATATATATATATATATATATATATATATATATATATATATATATATATATACATATACACGCTAGTGTGTTATATATATATATATAACACACTTGCGTGTATATGTATATATATATATATATATATATATATATATATATATATATATATATATATATATATATATATATATATATATAACACACTAGCGTGTATATGTATGTATGTGTATATGTGTGTATGTATATATATATATATATATATATATATATATATATATATATATATATATATATATATATATATATATATATATATATATATATATATATATATATATATATATATATATATATATATATATATATATATATATATATATACATATACACGCTAGTGTGAACGATGTTTAGTTTTAGTGAATAAGGATCAGGGTGATCCAGGTTTGAGTGAAGTATTTTGTTGTTATTTAAGTTGGGACTTTAATGGATTTAAGCTAACTCTTAAAAACAGACGGATATATACTTAAAGTTGAACCTGTTGTCCTTCTCAATACAAGGTTAGTCGAGGTCAACCACCACTTGTCTTAGAACAAGAAGAGACTTAATTTTTTTTTGTATATATACATCTATATATATATATATATATATATATATATATATATATATATATATATATATATATATATATATATATATATATATATATATATATATATAGATAGTAAGATGTATTTGTTATAAATACAAAGTAATATTGATTTTTTTGAGGATGAATAATTTTGAAAAATCAAAACAGGAAATACATTTACAGGTAAGTTAGTTAGTTCCTTAAATAGTACATTACGCGTCGAGTGCGGAAAGTAGCATTTTGAATGCGAGTGTGGAGTTTGCACCCGAGCGATAGCGAGGGTAGTAAAACCACACGAGCAATGCAAAATGCCTTTTTCGCTCGAGTTGCGTACCGTACTTTATCTACGATTGTTAGATTTAAATAATAAATACAGAAAAAAATAAACTTGCTATATGTAAGTTCGTATCTCTCTCTCTTGATAAAGATGGCATTAATTCTTGAGTTGTGTTTATTGCCGAATTAATTATTTCTGAAGGAGTATTATTCTCCACATTTTCGTCAAATTCACTTGATTCAATCATTGTTTTTCACTAAAAACTCGATATAAACAGTTACTTTAATAAAAAAAAAAAAAAAAAACCAGCAAATTAGTTTTGTTAAATGTAAACAAACTCGCTAATCGTGCGTAAAGCTGAAGAATTCCTCTTCTTTACCGTGCTAGTGTGGTAAAGAAGAGGAATTGTTCAGAACTATGAGACGCGCATGCGCAATGAATACGAGTACGTAAATAATCACATTCTACGCATCTAAACAGAGATATAATGTTTATATTTCGTATCAATCGTAGATAAAATACATTGTGAAGGATTCCTTTGTCCATATTATACTGTTTTTTTGTTTTGTTTGTTTTGTTTTTTTCACTTATTTTATAGTCTGGTGTTAATTGTACATGCAGCTTTATATCGTTATTTATCTAAAGACTTGTTCAGGCTCTAAAATTAAAAAATACGTGTGGTGTCGCGGTACACCCGATAGGAACCAAGTTCCTTACATTTTTCATTAAATATAAATTATAAAATCACACTGCTAAGTACGTATACAATGCTAACTACTTATACATGGAGGAGTTAGAAAAGAGACAAAATTAAAAGTAACGAACTGTTTGTACCTAGCAGAGTTAAGGCACAATTAAAAGAAAATCATTATTTGTATCATTAAAGCAAGCGTCTTACTATAAATATATATTGAATATAAGAAAAAAGTTGATCATGATGAGTTTATAGTGAAAAAGTATGTTTGTTAAAGGAGTTTGGATTGAAATTGGACTGTTTTCTACCTACCCGGCCAATTAATTTAAAATATTATAAAATATATCTCTTCCCTACTCTACAGCTTCTGCTTGTATCAGGGTGAAATTTTACATGATTAGATTTTATTTATTTACAAAACAAAGTGACATTTTTGACATTTATAACAAAAATAATCAAAACAATTCAAGTAACAGGCTTACTTAATAACACTTTTTCCCGTCTTTTAAAGCTTACGTTTACGCGAGCGCTGCGTGTGAACGCTTGGGCGGATAATGATTTCCGACGAACTCAGCCTGGGCATTGGTAAAATGAACATGTGTACCAAATTTCAACTAACTCGGTGATCTTTTACTTTACTCAGTGATCATGTAAACGTCATCTGTAGATTTCGTGACGGTGATTTTGGTCGTTTTTTTCGGATTCACTCCCGGGCTCTAGAACGTGCCATAAGGAACTTCGTTCCAATAAAAATTATCGACATTTAATTTAAAAGTTATGTATAGTTAGGGTTTAGGGGGGTGAAGCACCGGGTAGCGCCACCTGGGTGGCGCTACCCGGTCGTAAATGAGAATATAATATGGAACCTGTCACACGAGGTGGCGCCACCTGCCGGGTGGCACTACACACTACACGGTCGACCGTCCGACGGTCTAGCCGCCACCCACAGGGGGCGCCACCCAGTCAACCCATTGTTTTCAATTGAGCCTGTCACACGTCGCCACCCAAGTCACGCCACTCAGCCCCCACTTCTTCAATCAAATATAGGGGAAATCAAATCTGGGGCTGCCTGCATCCCTCATATAGGTGGGTGGCGCAAGTCAGGTGGCGGGAGCAAGTGGCATCAACCTTGTAAGCGCCACCCAGGTGGCGCTACCCGGGTGGCGAAGTGTGTAACCTCCCTAATGTTCTATTGTTATTATATAAATAAAAGTAGTCTTCCATTTAATGTTATTTAATTCTGCTTCCAAGTTAACCGGAGGTCGGTCTCCAATTTCAACTATTTCATGGCAGAAATCCATTTCAAACATGAGGGAAAATTTTTGAAAGTGAATGAAATTTGTGTGGTAGGTCATAATTAGCCCATTCTTGGTCCCATATAAGTTTCAACCTTTTGCGCCCATTTGTTTCTCTTCCACATGCGCACAAATTTTTTTTTTTATGAAATTTTGATGGTTCGTCGAAAGTATCCCACAGATGGCACCAGATTAATTTCTACTGTCCCTTCGATCCCTCGGGGGGGGGGGGGGGGGGGGGTCACAATGATTTTATCGGTAATATAATGACTAAATAAATTACATTTTCAAGACTCCACCATAAATAACGGTGTAACCATGAATATTTCGAAATTTTGAACCAGCCGTTAAATAGTGGTTGGGGGGGGGGATTTTTTTTGGTATATTTTGAATTATAAAACCAATAAAGAATGAACAATTTTAAAAGAGCAAATATATATTTGTATCCTACTCTTCAGGAGCTATTGACACCCCACTCAAAATTGTTAAAAAAATCCTCCCGGAAATATGCTATCGCCCCACAATATGGTATTATTATCAATTATTTCGAAATTTTAGGACCATCCGTTATATAGTGGTTGGGGGGGGGGATTTTTTGGTATATTTTGATTTATTTAACCATTAAGGTATTCAAAATTTAAAAAAGCATATATATATTTTTTGTAACCTACAATTCAGCAGCTTTCATAGGACACCTCACTCAAAAATAAAAAATTAAAAAAAAATTGAGTTTACCACATTTTTGCGAATAACGCATGCGCAAATTTAATTTTGAACTTCTGTATAATTTTCCTGTGTTTGGGTCAAAAAGTTGCACCATTATTTCAAATTTCAGCACTTTTGCTTATACGATTCGGGCTCTATATGAACCAAAGAGTGACGGACAGACGGACACATCACCCTCAGCATAAGGGCTTTGAGAAGTATCTACAAAACCCTAAAAATAAGGGAAACATTAAATAAATTATACAATAATGTCATGTAAAAGCATGAAATCAATAAAATAAGTGACAGGAAGCGAGGAAGCTATGTGCCACACCAATTGGCAGTCTATTTTATAAAGTGTTTTAGGTTATTTTTTCAAAACCTTGCTAATTCGGAAACCCCACAAATATACGAACGTTTCTGAATTCGTCCGGATTAACGGGGTTCTACTGTATATATATGTTCATCTTTTATAGACCCTAACATGCATCCCCTAAATCGTGGAGCAAACTATCTTTGTTTACTTCTATCTCATTCTAATGGGATTTTTCTTTTAATTTTCTTTGTTGATCCCATTGAGAAGAGTTATTTAATGAATGAAGTAGGTAGGAAGTTATTTGAGTAGATAGAGTATTGTTACTAAGTGCAAGACAGTGTTACTGTGTCTATACTGAGATAGATCCAGTCCATCAGTCCATCAGTCCATTGTGCAAGGTAAAGGATCCGTGTCAAATTCACTTCTATACCAGGCATTCTAACAGACTGTCAACAATACCTCCCTAATAACTACTCTCCATAAGAACTATATCATTCACCTTAAGCACTTAGAAAAATAGTCTCCCACTTAGTGACCACCTCAGCAAAGTATACAGGGTGGTCCAAAAGTCCCCCCCCCCCCCTCTTAACTTATAAACGGTTTGAGATAAATTAATGAAACTTGGGGGATCTCTACCATGCAAACGGAAGTTTGTTTTCATGCAATCGCCCACTAGGGGCAACCACCCACTTTGCCCCCAGGCCACCCAACTTCAAAATTTCAAATTGGAGTGTATATTTTTGATAGCATATTTGGATTCTACGGTGAAAAATAATAAACTATTACTTGAAACTATTTTTTCTATCTCCAATATTTTGCTTCCTACCGGGGGGCAAAGATAGCAAAACAACCCTTCCGAAATAGATAACACTTATATCTTTATAAAATCTAAACGGTTTGAAATAAACTAATGAAACTTGGGGGATCTGTACCATGTAAAGGAAAGCGTGTATTCATCCACTCGCGTACTAGGGGCAACCACCACTGCTTGCCCCTACCGCGCGATTGCATGAACACAAACTTCCCTTTACATGGTACAGATCCCCTAAGTTTCATCAATTTATCTCTAACCGTTTAGATTTTACAACGTATTATCGGTAGGGTTATTTCGCTATCTTTGTGCCCCTCTGTAACCACCTCTAACCACCTCTAACCACCTCTGTAGGGGGCAAAATATTGGAAATAGAAAAAAAGTCTCATGTAAAAGTTTATTATTTTTCACTGTAGAATCCAAATATCTATAATATAAGTGGCAATGTCCTGATTGACTGATTGACTGACATAGAATCAACGCACAGCAAAATCTGCTTAACCGAGAGACTTGAAATTTTGAGG